>OW121696.1:0-1200000 GCA_933228735.2 Amblyteles armatorius | reverse complement strand
AACTCACGTTTGGTGAGACTGTATCGCTGCCACATCCTTAAGGGCTTATGCCACAGTATTTACTGTGCATGACACAGTATGTACTGTGCGTCTGCGTACAAACGCACGCGTATTTTATAATTTTTTTCTCTCGGTAAATATACGCTTTATCGATTTGATTTTTTAGGGTCGAAGGAGGATATATTAAACAACATTTAGGCATTTTTTCGTTTAATTTTATTCTTATGATGTATGTTTTTTATCGGTCGGAGTAAACAATTTTTTTCGAAAGTTCGTTAGCGGTGTCTCTGTTTTCGACTTGTCATTTTATTGGAATCAAAAAATTTTAATTGTTTGTAACCCCACCCTTACGGTGGCCGCCTCCTACTCCAGGCGTGGGTGGTAGAGGTGGAATTCCGACGTGGGTGACCTTCCTAGTACCTATCCTCGATGGACAGGGTATCTCGAATACCAATTACTTGCAGGTTCTTCTATAATATATGTTGTAACCGTGTGCCAAAGGCATTGAACTTCCTGGTCGCCAGGTGTTTTAATCTAATTAACATCAAGATGTATTATTTTTCGATTATTGTTTATTTATTCGTTACACACAATGTTCTTCTTAATCCGGAGGTATTCCGTTGACATACACCGATGAAATTATTGACGATTACGATGCTTCTTTTAATGTATTTTCACGACTATTCATAGTTATAAAGTAATTTATCAGTACACTCTCGTGGCGTGAACCGGATCAACTGACATAATACTCTCGAAAAACCGACGCGGATACTGGTTTCGGATGAGTACCGCTGCATCATGCTGTACTAATGTGCACGACTGTACGCTGCAAGCGAGTGATGCCATACCGTGGTACGGGCCGCAATATATAGTGCGTCCGGAAACCCCTCCCTGCACTTTTTCATTTGTTTAAACAATACTAGAATTTCTTCAACTTTTACCCACTTGCTTTAAATGGTCAACAAGTATCGTTTTTCACATTTTTTCTCAAAAATTGTTAGGATCAAAACACTTTTTTATAAAAAACTTTAACAACAATTCCTCAGAATTTTCTTTCTACTTCGGTTGAGCCTTTCACGGCACTCCGAGACTTGTTGCGTTGCATGTTTCTTAACAAATTATATATAACGCGCTCCTTGACGAGGAATTTTTTTTAATTGATAAAATGGCGATCATTTGAAAAAAATCGATTTTTACCCATTTTTTTTACACTTTGAATCATATTATGCAAATATGAAAACGTCAAGGACTAAAGAATCTGTTGAAGTACATCGATAAAAATTTTCATAAAAATCCCTCAAGCCGTTTTTGAGACATCAGGGACACCGATTTTGAAAATCACTTTTCGAGAAGAACGCGTTCAAAGTTCGGCCGCGCCGCTGCTTAAGCCCCCCGCCACTGTCTATGGTCCCTAACTTTCGTAATTCATTGAATTTCGACATCAAAGTTTGGCTGAATATTCTTGACACTATAAACTATTAGCAAACAAAAAAATTCAAAATTTTACTGTGGCGTAAGTCCATGAGTTTAAATTTTGCCGATTATTCAAGTTACCACAATAGTTTACTGGAATCACGAAAACCGTCAACAAAAGGTGACTGGTTATGAATATTTCCTTTTTCGATTTTTTCTTTTAACCATTTTGTGCTTACTGCCGATTACCCGAATTGGCACGACGGGTTTATCACCAAACATGTCTGATATTGGAGTTTGCCAAGGATCTCTAAACCATTTAAAATTAGATGCGTTTTTTTAATACTTCAAAAAATAACCGTCGTAGCTTTAGCTTGAGCAAACTTCAAATTATCGAGTTAAGACCTACTAAATAGTGGTACAAACAAATAACAGATCGACAAGTTAACGATGGATGCATCGCATGAACTTGTTATAAAATGGATCATTTTCACAAAGGTCTAATCGTTTTACATTGTGCTCTCATTGAGAGAACATTTAATGGAGGCATTGAATAATCGATTTTTATAGATGCGTGACATATATTTTCGTAAAAAAAAGATAGGCATAATGAGAAACTATTAAGATCAAACTTTTTTTTTCTTTGGTAAACACAAGAACGTTAGATTTGATGAACATTACGGAATCCAAAACCCATTACTTTTATTTACTGACAAAACTTCCTCGACGAGGATGTAAAATAATTGCAAAAATGGTGTGTCGAGGTAACTTTGCAAAAAAAAAAAAAAAATACATGTGGCACCAAAAACGTGAAAATGTAAATTCCCACGCTTTTATGTTTTTGTTTTTTGATTCAATGTACAGATCGTAGTAACGCTGGATTGCGTAAAGTAAACAATATAAAATCAATATCTGCGCGCGGTTAATAAACGTCATCTCCGATGTTGGTACACACAGCAGGTAAATAAAGACCAGACCTCATGTCAAATATTCTGGCTCCATTCGCCGCTAAAGAGCATTGGAATATCGCGTACCACGTACAAACTACGTCGAGGGCAACATACTACACTCTCTTCTACTCTTCTTGCGAGGCGTTCGAGTATCGCCCTACTACCCTGCTGGCACCGTTCCAAATGCACGTTTCTCAATTTCCCGTAAAATCTGATTTCCACAACGCGAATGCCCGCGGTCGAGGGAGACGGGATATAGCCTACCTCGCGTTCCGAATATATCGACTAGACGCCGGTCTCACCGTTATGTGTGCATAGTAGTTACCCGTACTTATATATGTTTTGCACGCTTTATCAGATTATTCAAGAAATCATCGGATCAATAAAACAGAAAGTATTCATATAAAGAAATTCATTTAATTTTCTTAATCCTTTATGTAATATACCGATAGACAAGAGCAATATAGTCCACAATAGAAAAGAGTAATATCAATCGCAACGCATGAGCTCCTAGGCTTTTTGATTATAGTGAGGTATTGAAGTCAGCACTTCAAGACCTCAACTCGCATAGATAATGGAACTCGGCTCCGTTATCCAATTTAAAAAAACGTGTAATGGATTTCGCCCCATTATCCATTTTTTTCTGCTTCCTCATTGTTTTGTTATAGTGCCGAAAAAATGTCGAGATTGTAAAGAAAACGTGTTCAGAATGTTCCAAAAGATCGAAAAATCACATTTGCAAAAAGAAAAAAAAATGAAAACGTGTGAAAAATACAAACCGCTGTAACTCGAGAATGCCTCGACCGATCAAGCTGAAATTTCTCACACAGCATGTATGGTGAATAGCCAATGTTCCTTCAAAATTCTATTAACAGATGTTTAGGTTTTTCGTACGCCATTTTTTATTTGTTCAAAAATGTCTGTGCGAACTCTAGCTCTTACGATTTTTTATCTGACTACATACGCTACACACGCGTGAAATTTCAGCTTGATCGTTAGAGGTATTCTAGAGTTATAGCGGTTTGAATTTTTTGTATCTGTCGCACGCAAACATCTAGATATATTTTCTAAATATGATTTACGATGTTTTGGAACATTCTGAACACGTTTTCATTAAAATCTCGAATTTTTTTTCATTAAAATAAAGCTTCCTCTATGAGAAAGCAAGACTGTATTCGATCTGTTTTTTTTTTCAAGTGTCGACGGTACGTGTGGTTATCTATTTAACTTCAGATTATTAATAATATTCCATCGAACTCGTTTGCGTTGTCTCAACGCAACATGTCACGAGAGCTTCCTTCTAAAGGTACACTCGACTTCATTCACAGCGGCGGGACCGGCTCCCGCTGACACGCACGAAAATCGAGGCTGCGAAGACTAAACAATTACAAAAATCGATTCCTCACTACATTCTTCTCAGCTATTCAATTCACCGAGTTAAAGTGCTACAATGTCGGCATACAAAATGTTTTCCTCCGATCCCGAGTTCAATAAATAATGAAATTGAAGAATAATGAATTCAATGGAAGACCGGAAGAAAAAATGACAAAACCAAATGATCGAAAATAAACCTCGATAAAATATGGCGACGGGATCAGCCTTTATTCTCTCACTCCTATCTTAGTGTCGTTACATTAATTTATCGGGAGGCGCCCTCGTTTCCAACCCGTCCGTTGCATCAGCTGCCCCTTTCCGTTTTCATTATCGATCACTTTTGTCGACTTCTGTAGCTTATTTTAATAATTTTACGATATTGATTTTCACAAGAATTCTTGTTAAACAAATTACTTTGATAAGTGACAAATTTGGTTACAATCATTCGGCAACTCGATTGAAATTTGTTCCTTGATCCAAATAATAGAGAACATCATAGGTCAAAATCATGAGCATAGTCCATCGTACGGCAAAAGTGATTAATATAGGCTGACGCGATAGTATAGGACAGGTGATTTGACACAAATTCGGATTTTAAAAAATCTACAAGTTAGTTCTCGTACTTCTACTTCATAACAATCTAATAATTCAGATAGATCGAAGTTTTCTTGATACTGGAATAAATCCCTTAAGTACCGTAGCTATACAGTGATTTAAAAAGTAAAGTAAGAAATCGCTTTTTCTCACCGACTGTGTCCGTTTTACACAACCTTAAGGCGAAGTGAAACCGTCTTCCCTGCCCGACCTGTGATCAGTCGATACCAAACCGACAATCCATTTTTGTTAAAGATGCTAAGGTTTTTTGAGGAAAACCAAATTAATATACCGTCTGTTCGACTGTCAGACGTAGACGCTAATAATTTGCGTTTCGCCTAAAATATTGAATGCCTTTAGAAAAAACGGATTACAGGTTTTCTTATCGACTGACTCTGTTTCACATCCTCTTAAGGGATCAACGTCTTACGTGAAGTCTTATATTACCAACACTATCGTTCATAGCGCTCCAACTGGAGTGACTGACTCAACCACTCATAAGTATCCCGACCAACCACGTTCGTCTCTGCACAAGCTTCTACGTTTATTACAAAAGTAGAGATAGGTTAGAGAAGGATGTAGAAGAGAACGTACGCTAGACGGCCGCGTGCCGCGAGCGATTTCAGAAACGCGATCTGGCGTGCCGGGCGAGAGCCAACCGCTCGATTACAGCCGCGAAACGAGAAAACGAACGGAGCATAATTCACCGAAATCACCGGTCACGTAGGGAAGGATCATCCCTGTGCGCACTCGCTAGCAAACACCTTCGTGCTGTGCCACTCTTCGTAGTTTCTTCTTCTTTTCTTTGCATCCCTCACCGTTTCTTTGAAATTCTCACGTTGGCTTGTCTCCCATCAGTTCTCCAGGTGAACAGGGCGAAGAAATTAAAAGCCTGAAATACCCGTCCGGAATATAAAAGAAGGTAACTGTCAACTACAGTACAATATAACGTTGAATAATCTTTATATATCGTCACCTCAACAGTCGCGAAGTTCAATCGCAAACTGTAACTAGAAACATTAACGAAGTGAAATGTTTGACATTCATTATCATGATTTTACATCCGGGCGGACAGCGGAAGATTTTGAATCGTTTAAATAAATATTCATTTCATTTAAGTAACTATTTACTTAATTTAAATAAATATTTATTTAAATCAAATAAATATTTTAATTAATCTTAATAAACGGTGGCCGTCAAATAATTTTTTTTTCTGGGTGTGATACTTTCACACGCTATCAGCCTAATAGGGCATTTTGTAAATTTCCTTTGTAAGTCTTACACAGCGTGAGGCAGTTCGAGAAGATTAAAAGGTCCTAAGAAAAATGCTTAACTAAACTGTTGCACTGGAAGTTATAAGCTATAAAAATAAATGAACGGTGGACAAAAAATAATAGAGAACGAAATGGTTATTTGTATGGCAAGAGCGTAGAAAGGGAGTTCTTGACGAGTGTGAGAATGCCGCACGAGCCGAAGGCGACTTCGGCATTCACACGAGTCAGAACTCCCTTTTCTGCGCCCATGCCATTCATTTAATTTTTCCTAACAAATTCACGAAAATCACACTTTCCGTTCCCGTGAAGTGTGCGTAGAAAGACACTTTTCCGCTCTAGTGCGGGAAAAAAGACCATATGCGTTTGTACGCATGCGCAGTACTTTTCCCGCACGCGATGCAAACAAGTGCCTTTCTGCGCACACTTCACAGGAACGGAAAGCGGGATTTCACGTGAATGTGTTAGGAAAAATTTATTCCGATCCGTATTTCTCGACTCTCACAGCCCATGAACTGTCGGAGATCTTACTGCCTACATACCTATGAGTCGAGAAGGCAACAACAATAACAATTTTTCGAACCATTGCCTCAAAACTCAGCGAGTTACATGTGCAGATATTAAACCGACTTTTTTTTACAAACGCCCTCGAGATCGACGCACCGAACGTACAAACAAATCCATACCCTAAGACCTCGATTTTTGTAATAGCGACCAGTGCCCTATCTCTGCTCCCCACCTCCAGCCTTGCGCTTTCCCCGCCCATGCGGTTTCTGCGCATCGCCCGCCGTCGCGAACAGTGCCGTATCGTTTACCCTTAACTTTTTAAGGTTACGTAGAATCGCCCGTGAGAGGCCACACATTTAGCACCGGCACTGTCGGGCCCGACTCAGCGTTTCGCCTTCCACGCAGCCACGTGATCGATATGTGACGTGTAGTAGGTGCAATTAGAAAAATCGGGGTTAAAAAAATCGAGGTCCTAGTGTATTTACTCCGTACCTTGAATTTATATTAAACAATAAAACAAATAGAAACAAACGGTACTCAACTTTTATATCGGGGAGGTTTATCAACCGTTGGCGCAATTTCAACTGTTGGGTTCGCAGATTTGGAAGAAACATGGATTCCTGCAAGAACGGTGTCGATCGGCCGGCCACGCTGATTCCAGGACGTCAAACACGAGTGGATCTCGCTATTTCCTCGAATTCCAAACTTTGGTGTATCCCTGCACGTGTCGTAGAGCGGAAGAGTGGGAGGTATGGCTCCTCGTTGCCGAAACGTCTCCCGAACATTTTTGGGCACGCGCAATTATCGTCCCTACGACATGCACGCGCGTAGATCCGCGTCTCCGCGATAGCCAGCGCCATCGATCGACATTGCTTATCAGCACGTATTTCGGTTTAGTATCTCACAAAGTTCTCGATACTTTTGTTAATCTTTAGCGTTTGAGAATCGGAAAACGTACCGACACATTTGTATTTACGAGGTTAAAATCTGTACAGTGCAAAATAGGGTTTTCTCGGCACTGCGTAGCGCACAGAGGACCGTCGTCTTCCCTTGTACCGCAAAAAAATCAATAGTTTTACTTAGAGAATACAAGATTTTTTTGTGCGATCCCAGATATATGTCCAGAGTTTGATTTTCACTCGATCGATTTTGCCGACGGCGAAGTGGTTTCAAACATCATTCTACACGGTCAAGCCAATTCGAGCCCTGTTATGTCGCCAGTCATCATACACAAACATCGTATATACTCGACACCACCTGCGTTATTGACTCGAATTATTGTGGGTTAATTCTGAAATGTCCGCATCTCCCCCCCCCCCCCCCCCACCCCCTCCCCCCCTCCCTCTCCTTTCGTGTAAATGAGGGAAAGAGTGATTGCGGGGGGTGCGCAGGTATAAGTGCTAAAGTACGATGAGATAGATATGAATTGGGGCGTATGTGAGACAGAGATATGTTCCAGAGATGATATCGCACCCGCGGAGGCGAGATGGATACTCCCGCTCATATACGCCAGCCCCGCAGCGTGGGAACAGCGAACGCCTAATTGCATAAATAATTCAACGCGACGAGCGCGCCCAGGCCGTGCTTGCGGGGGTACAGTACAGTAGTTATTGTCTGCCGACATAACGAAGCGTCAATCCGTTATCCGTCGGTTATCGTAGCACGATATAGCGCATTCGAGAACGAGCTCGCTTCGTGTCCAACACTGGCCTATCTTGATCCTATGATTTCGCCAAAATTTCGCAGATTATCAAATAAACCAAACCAAACTGACATGAGTAGGGGAGAGCGGGGCACAGTGCGTCACTTTTTGTTGTTGTTATTAATATTAATTAGGCCTGAACAAACTAATAGAACATTAACCCTCATCATTCATTTCTATGGACCTTCGTCTATAAGTTTTGCCGTAATCGTTACAGAAAAGAGGTTGGAATTATTTTCATAACTTGATTGAAAAATCGTATGTATGTGTTATCCGTCGGTTATCGTAGAACGATATAGCGCATCCGAGAACGAGCTCGCTTCATGTCCAACACTGGCCTATCTTGATCCTATGATTTCGCCAAAATTTCGCAGATTATCAAATAAACCAAACCAAACTGACATAAGTAGGGGAGAGCGGGGCACAGTGAGTCACTTTTTTTGTTGTTATTAATATTAGTCGCGCCTGAATAAACTGATAGAACATTAACCTTCATCATTCATTTCTATGGACCTTCGTCTATAAGTTTTGCTGTAATCGTTACAGAAAAGAGGTTGGAATTATTTTCATAACTTGATTGAAAAAAATGTGCCGAATGGCTCAGTGTGCCCACAGTACCCTCTGCACTGCAGATGGGGCCCTTGGGGATGTTCAAGGGTGCGTACCTGGGCCCCTTGCTTGAAGAGATGAGGCACGGCATTGGGTGTGACTCAGGGTTTCTGGGCATTATGCTGTTTCTTTCCGTTATATGAATTACATTATTTTTTGTTATTTTCTGCTTGTTGCTATATTTTTTGTTATTCTCTTTTTTACTTATTATCTTGTGTTCTTAAATTATTATATTCTCGTATTCTTATGTTATTTTATGTTCGTTCCATGTCGGTATTTTTTATTTCTACTTTTTTTTTGGTTTGTGAGAAATTCATGCTGTGGTGTTGTGGCTATGTCATGGTTTTGTAGCTTGTTGCACAGTGTTCTTAGGGGGTTTAGGAAGCAGATCGTGAAATAAACGAATCTGTCTATCTATCTATCCACCCCACGTCTTTCATTCTGTTGGTAAAGTTAACGGCCCAGTTTCCGTCGTTATCCTAATTACCTAATGCAATACATACTGATAAATAGAGTTTTCTTTTAATACAACAAAAATTGACGGCATGTTGAAGACCGAATTTTACTCTCGAATATCGCCGTTATACGTGTATTTTAATAAAATCTTTCATTTAATAATTTAATAGTGCGTGACGTAACTCGCGTTTCGGTAATTTCAAGTCGCAGTGGTTCTCAGTGCGTTCTAGCCGAAGTACATCGCGACATCTCCGAATGCATTAATTTGCAAGCATTAAGCAACTCAAACATCCACCAACGGTGTATTATTATCCATTACATTGGTAATGAATTGTTTTCTGATTACGTGCTTGATTTAATTTTGGGTCAGTCAAATTAGATTGTGATGTACTTTTCGTCACATGTTACATCGCAGTTATTATAAATTGAGGTTAATGTTTTGATATAATTTCGACCCGTCAAATTATTGGAAAATAATAATACCTATCTGTACTATGCTGCCATAAAGTCCGACATAAAGATTGAAACTTGATACTCGGTCCGACATGCTGCGTGTGAGTGACGCAAACTGGGTACATTATAATGACGAAAATTCATTCATTCATTGTTAAAATTCAGTCATTGTTAAAACGATTGTGTAATAATTAAATCCTACTGAATTAACTTCAATAATGGCTAAATAATATTCAGAATTCGATTCATACATTAAAACAGTTTTTTCGCAAACCGACTATACAACCCGTGTACAAATAATGGAACAACCGCGTTCACTGTCCTGAAGATGCCGGAAATTGTGTTGCTAACGTTGAATACTCGGCCTTTCCGGAACGAAGTAGGAGAAAAAATAACCTTTACAAACGGCTTCTATATACATCCGTCTATGCGTTTTTGCTGTGATAATTTCCTATATAATAAATAATTTAATTGAAAACAGCCAAAATCGCCCAATGGCTCACTGTATGTCATTAGTGTGGTACAATGAGCTACCTATACCTATCGTATTAATATTTTCCCACGACTTTTCATCAAATGTCTATTAGGCCTAATATAATTTAATTTATCTAATTTCCCAGCACAAAGAATTTCATAATTTATGCACCTCAAACCTTCAAGATATCTCGTGTATCTCATAACCCCCCTCCCCTACTAAGGTTAACGCGGCGACCATTCTTCATTTTGGTTTTTCTTAATGATCTCCCTTTCGTTGACCTTCAATCCGCACTTCCGGCACCGCACCGTACTGCAGAATAATAATAACTCTCACACGGATACTTTCATTCGACTACACATTCCCTCATTCCACTGTATTGTTGCAAGCAGAAAGTTCGAGGGGAATTTTTCCCGTGTTTTTTAAGAGTTCCGAATACGTGTCATAGGAAAGTACCACGAATGAGGCAGAGTGAAAACATTGGGAATAAAATACCAAAGAGTGCTATGTGCGTGTGTGTGTGTGTGCGTGTCGGGGGGTGGGGGCGGGGGAGGTGGTGAAAAAGAGAGGTGGAGTGAGGAATGAAGCAGGAAATGAAAAAAGCCCTTGTGATAATGGAATTATAAAAACGTCGACGGCAAATATGCCAGTTTTGAGGCAGACTTTTCCGTGTCTCCCGCTCGTTATAGGTGAGTTTTCTGTTTCATTATTTCATTGCCTCGTGACGCCATCCACCGTATCATTCTTTCTTCTTCTCCTCCTCTTTCGTTCCTACCACCCGCGTTTCATACTGCCAGGTGGTGGATGGAACCATTCCTCTACCACAGAGTTGGATACGAGGGCAAATAGGTGGCGGTACTGTGAAACGCTCTTTCGTGTGGAACGAAAAATAAACAAGTAACGTATGTCCCTTGTGTGCCCTGACCCGTGCGTACTAGCTCCTTTAACCGCAAAAGCGTTTCATGAAAATTTACCGTGCACTTCAGCCGCCCCGTACACGCTTGCCTGGGCGAAGCAAAGCATTCGGAAAGACTGAAGCGCATGCATCCGCGAGTTGTCCATACCGGAAACATATGATAATACCGTCCAACACTAGACTAGCTCTTTCTGCGTTTGAACGAATTTTTAGATGCTTCGCCAACTCCTTAACTCTTTAACGGGCAAAACAAACTGCGTACTTGAAAACTGGCGAAATGTGATAACGTTGTTTCTTTTGCAAGAAAAGAAGTACTGACAGAGATTGTCCTCGCATGAGCTGTGAAGGTAGCAACGTCAATCTGTCCTGCGATAGTGGACTACAACGTTTTCAGAGAAATGTTTTAGGGACGTACAGCGAGATCACTGAAAGACAGACAGGGATCATTACGAAAAGACAGAGATTGCTGCAAGATATAAGAACAGATTTTGCTCTGATATAGACTTGACTATAAGGGGGTGGAATTGTGTTCGTCGAGTACAAATTGACAATCGTGTAAGCACTGAAAGCTTACAGAGGGAGCCAAGTTATCGAAAACATAAACAAATTTGAGGGGTGACTGTCAGAATATTAGAAACAGTCTAAAACGTCAAAAACGTTGACTTTTAACTTACGCCTAGATGTATGTGTCTGATGGATTTGCAACTTTTAAAACCACTGTAACTCAAGAATGCCTTATGATAGTGGGCTGCAATTGCGTACATTAGAAAAATGGCTTCGGAAAAGACAGGCATCGTCCTGAAATTTGATAAGCAAATGGACGAATACTATCGAAAGTGTTTGCCAAATTTTGTGAAGATATTAAATTTATGTAACGTAACAAAAAATAATGTCAACAACTCTTGAGTAATCGAGCCGACATATGTTACATGTGTTCTAAAGAGTTAATAGAATACTAGGAATGGGTTTTATGAAAATCGGTAAAACGGTTCAAGTTGCATAAGATTTTGAATGGTTTTGTAGATCCTTTGGGTTCTGTATTCAATTTTATCAATAACATTCTCGTAAATAATCAAATCGAGTGTACTATAAGTGTATAATATCAAGTGTACACCAAGTGTGTAATATCGAGTGTATAATATCAAAATTCGTTCGTTTTTTTTTACGAACTAACTCGCATCGTGTACAGTAACTCACTGCAACAACTTAATGAACGCCTACTTTTATATAATGAAACGTTGTATTTTGCATCGTAAAAAAGATTGTGTGTTTTTCTATGAAACTTTGTATTTTCTTCATAATTGACTTACCTAATCAAATATCCTTTTTCTATGGTATGATGTATTGTATCGCAATAATTTCACATCGCTCGAATCACGACTCAGCCAGCTCAATAGTAAGCACCGCACATTCCTGTGGCATTTATTACACGTCCTACCACAGTGCACATTAAACTAGTGTAGGCATTTCAAGCACACTGCCCGTTTATAGTTGATACACTCAGTTTTGCAGCTGTTACAGGGTTGATGGCTCATTCCTGTAACTGAAGCGATATATCCCATACGGTATTCTGCACACGAATAACTCTTTTTCCATATACCACATTCCAATAACTGCCATACTAGCCGAATATCAACATTTATCATATTGTATAGGAAATGTATTTTTTAGCCGTATAGGATTTTTACTTTTAAGCACCCCAGGTACGGTTTTAGAGCTGGGCTGACGTTGGACCATCTATGACCGGAACTATGATAGGAAAATACTAATTACAATAAAAATACAAATAAAATCACCAAAGTCTGAACATGCCCATAGGCGACCCTTATTTCATGTCACTTGCACTCTGGTATGTCAACGACAGTCGTTATTTAAAGAACCTGACCGAGACGATGTTTAAAGGAAATTCGCGTCGAAAAAAGGTAAATATCCAATACACAATAAAAACGATAAAAGAAAAATAAAACTTCAAATTTTGCGCAAAGAAACCCTTCCTGAAAAATGGTTAATCTGCAAAAAAGCATAAAATAATTTTCTAAACTGCGAGAAAGTCTCCGATGCAGTCGGGGAAACGTGTGGTGAATTTTTGCATTCGCTTTCTCCAACTGCACCGAAACTGTTTCTCAGACTGTAAAATGATTTGTTTCTTTTTCCAGATGAACAACTTTCCTGTCAGGATTATGTTCTTGGAAACATATTTTTATTCTTTCGGTGTATCCTGTATAACAAAGTGAAATAGCATCAAATGTTTCCAAACGTGTTGTTCAGTCTTTTGGAATCTCGCCATTGTGAAGACAATGAAATGCCACGCGCTGGCTGCCACGGTGCACTTCCATTATAAGCATTAAACCACTATTGTAAGGATAACGACCAATATGCAAAGAATCCGTATTTATTTTTACGTGATATGCAGGTGGCTTAATAAAATAAAGATAAATATATCCTATGTGCCCTTCTGACACTAAGTCTAGAAATCGATTTATATTACACTTATTATACACACGCAATGCAACCTTTTGACATTAGGTTGTCTACGTAGGGTAAAAGTTGTGAATACGACCCGGGCCATATATCGATGGCCTAATTTTACAACGGCATATCAGAGTTGAGCAAACATACACCAAGTACTTGAAGTACCCCATGTGCGAATATCTGTAGTGTGCCGGAGTTACAAAAACGGCCCAGAACTGGGATAGGCCCGATTGCCAAGTCTCGTTTGCCAATTCTCGGACAGTATTGGCAAATAACATTATAAGTATGCCTACTTATGGGTCTATGCAGCTTGCCAGTACGGGGCCAAGTCCAGAGCTGCTAATATGGCCCAGAACTGGGACAGTTGCGGTTGCTGAGTCTTAATTGCCGGCTCTGTTCCCGCACAGATGAAAAACGTCACCAAGAATGGACCAACCTTGATTGCCAGTGCTGGACAAAGTGCCGAGCCGGGAATACGGCCCAATACTAGAACAGCCCTTGTTGCCAAGTCTTGTTCAACGACCAAGGCCTAGTGCTGATGAACAACTTCACCAAGAGTTGGCCATCGCCAATAGACCGTATTAGATTAAATCCTTTTTAGATCAAATTTTATATCCGTCGTAGTACTGGGCATGTACTGGTTGCCAGAGTTCAACCAACGCTTTCTCGATAATATGAAAGTCTGAAAAAGATAAATTACAAATAAATGTTATATAGAACTCGGTGACTGACGAATAAATATTGATGTATTTTATACCTTTCCGATCGTATGAAGCTAGTGTGACAATATACATGCAAGCGTTTGCTCAACTGATGTACAAGTTTTGAAACGTTATTTTTCAACATTAGCATCGCCAAGTAGGTAAAATCTAGAACTGGTAATCGTAGGGTTGCAGGTTCGAAGCCTGATGGGCCGGTCGAAAAATTTATTCCGAGATTTCCAGCGTATAAGCCCAAAATAACAACAATACAGTAAACCACGATTAGAGAAATGCATGAAACAAACAGGCCGACGATATAAACATTTATTTTTACTGTTTATTATTATCGTTTTTGAACAGTGGCTGAACATTGACACGCGATACTGGCTTGACGCCGACAGCCAGCACTGTGCAGGTGTGATCATTTCAATATCGGCCCAGTACGGATTCTGCATTGGATTCGTGCTGGGCCTTGATTGTCTGCCAGTACTGGTAGCTCCGGCACCAGTACTATTCCAGAACTGTGCCATTTTGATATTCGTACGTGGGACTAAGAACTAGTTAGGACTTGAGTACTGGTGGAATTTAAGTGCTGACTTTTTAAATACTGGGTACTGCCTCAGTACTTCATATTTCAATACACGTGCTTCACGTACTTAGTTTATTTACCCAGCTGTGAGACATATCGGCAATGTATAAGCATAGCTTTAGTAAAGTCTGTTCGCCCTTTCGGCATTGGATCGTCGATATAATTGATTTATGTACTCATGAAGGCGGGTTCACCACATTTACCTGATTCAACATTTTTCAAGTTTGGAGATTGCAAGAAAAAAGCATAGTCATGGGGCTAAAAAAATGCATTACTTAACAACACCGTCATCGGAAAATGTTGTACCGAATATAAAGAGTATAGTGCATAGAAATGGCCAACGATGCTAGTCGCGAACTGACTGTACACAAAAGATGACATTACAGGATCATGAGGGAAAGAGAGTTTTTACTAGAACGTTACGTCGCTCGGACGTATAACGTATCGTGTTTCGGTTTTTCTTTTTTCAGAATATTGTGTGATTTGATACACAGTAAAAAAATGTGTACCTTTTACAACAACTTATTGTCCACAAACGACCACAATTTTTTATCTGTTCATTTTCTAGTTTTACAAACGAACGAACAAACTAAAATTGTCAATGACGAGGGAAATAAAAGGACAGGTTCGTATATTCAAATAAGTGACTAATGAGTTTGTCACGTAATTAACAAAATTATTTTTACGCAATTTCGCATTCCGATTTTATTTTTTGCTGTGTAATAATCACCCCAACATCGAATATACGCGTCTCATTTGGCTCGGTCATAACAATACATTCGACGAGTTCCATTTATTTGTTCAAAAGAACGGAGTACAGCGGCGGAACGGAGAACGAAGTGAAAAAGGATGAACGACTGAAGAATTGCGGCGTTCTACTGGAAAAAATTGCGAATGTTGGAACGCGGGCAGGCATTTTCCACGGTAAATATTAGCTACCGGTGTCGCTCCACGGTCGTATCGCAGCTATAGTCTGCTGTGCCCCCTATCCTTTATTCTCCCTCGCCGGAGTGTTCTCGCGCCGTAAAGCTCTCACCGAGGTTGAAATGGCTATGCCGGCGAGCTATACTTCGACAAAAAAGTCCTCGTCTCTAGCTCGCTCAGCTATCCATAGACGTCCCAGTCCCATTCCACGAAATGTGATGCATCAGTTTAAGACCGAAAATGAGAATGAGCCCTTGACAAAGATTTCCATCGAGCGTTTAATGGTAATTAATGGTATCGAAAGGTAATCAATGGGATTCTAATGGGAATTCATAGGGAAAATTGAAACGGTACTTTTTACCATTCATTCGTAATGGGACTCCACTAGCAAATTAATGGAAAATTTCAAGTACCACAATTGTCGCATTCGTCATGAATGGGAGCTCACTGACAAGTCAATGGGACGTAACAAGTGGTACTTTTTCCATTCGTTATTAATGGTACTCTATTGGAGCATAATTGGGACAGCTGAAATGGTATTTCTTATCATTCGGAATAAATGAGAACTGAATCGAACGGTAAAAAGCTAGAAAATCTTTAATGGCACTTCTGAATATTTATAATTCACGATGAAAGAGAATAGAGTCGACAAACACTTGTGAATCACATGGGTGAGTAGGAAATATCACCTAAATGGTATAAGCAATAATTAATTGCAGATAAATGAGCCCACAACAGTAGCTGTGAAACTTAAGGATCGAAATTATTTATGAACAATAGGAGACATTTTTCGCTCGCATTGCAGCTTTTTTAATTATTATATATTTGGACAGTGTGGAAAAGTGGATAATTATGCATAATCCATTTTTCCGCGAATGCCAGCGGGATAAAAATACCATACAACGAATGGGAAACTGAATGGCATATTAAATGGTACCACAAGTGGGTCATTATACCATTGGCAAAACTCTATTGAATTACCTTTAACGAATATTGAATTGTAATCAATGGAATTTTCAATGGTAATTAATGGGAGACTTAGCCAAGGAAGAGCTCCTGCATAACAAGCTTTTGATTTACAATAAAAAATTAAAAAATGAACAACAAAAAACTGATAACTGGTTCATACTTTCAGACGATATGTTGTTTGTTGGTTCCGCGGCCAAATTTGCATTTCATGTTTAAAGTACGCGCATGGGAAAAGCCGGGTACACCCGGCCGGAGGACAAAAATCAATATATGTATTCTACTTGTTTCCAATTTGAGAGCGCCCACGAATTCTTGGGGGGGGGGGGGGGGGGGGGGGAGGCAGGCTGATTACCGGAAATATCTGCGGCAGACCAGAAACCAAAAACAGAAAAATAATTTTACGTATGAACCGTCAAATGCTCCTAAAGGAATACATGTGGTGTCGACTCCATCAGCTGTGCTGTTTTTGCATAACGTTCAAAAAACAAAACAGCTTGTACTCTCCATGTGATCGCTCCCGCCGGACGTTTATTTGTTAGCAATGTGGGCTCACGTGAATTATTATGGAGATACGCAAAACAGCATTTACAAACGTGCGCTACGGCAATTATGAATTGAACCATGTTTGGTGTTAAAATCCATCAGTTGCACTGTTTTTGCGTCACTTTCAAAAAATGAAACAGCCTGTATTTTCCATCTGATCACTGCCGCCGGATGGTTATTTGTTGGCAATACGGGTTCACGTGAATCATTATGGAAATACGCAGAACACAATTAACAACCGTCGCGGTGTAAACGACAAAACGGTGCGGTACTGCAATTATGACTTGACCCACATTTGCCGTTAAAATAACAATGTACCGGCCAATGTAAAAGCAATATTAATACAGAAGCGTTCCGAAACCGATGGTAACGATTGAAATTGCAAAAATGTTATGTGTTATGACCCAGAATAAAAGTTTAATGAACGATGAATTAAGTAGCGTGAAATATATTTCCGAAGGTTCAACGAATACCAGATTCGTGTGGGTACTTGAAACGGACATAATTACAAGAGGTGCACGAAAATAATTACAAAAGCGCAGTGACGACACTCGGAAATATGTCTCGTAAACAACTTGCAAAACGCAATAATTCTGTTCGTGAACGCGAACTCGTACGAACGTCTTCGTTCATCAAGAACTTTCACGACGTCGCATGCACGTATCTCCGCTTTAACGCAACCGTAGTGCTCACACGACGAAGTTGAGAGTAAGAGGGGAAGGTGATAACCGTCCAGTTCCTCATTACAAGCGTCATAAAAGTCACGAAATTTCATAGTTCGTGAGGATGTTCTCGCTGTTCTATTGAGAATCCCGTAAGTTTCCGTTGTTCGGAGAAGCAGGAGGAGAGATTAATTATACACTGAGAGAAGGATCTGACAGACATTATCATAAATCTGTTAAAAACCGACAGAACTCTCAGGTGTATGGGAACTACAGCGACATCTTGGCAAACATTCGCATTAAACTTAATGCATTCTGCTAGAAAATATGGTAATTTTCGCGCTCGCGGATATTACCCGAATATGGCGTAATCATGTTTATTGTGATACGAAGACAGTTCTCGAGAAATTTTCGGGGCTCTTACAATTATCGCACGGGTGTGTGATAATTAATGCTATGGCTGTTCAATCCAGCCGTAACCTCGTAGATCTTGTTCGTCAGACTGCGACTTATCTTGTGCCCCTATATCGATGATGACAGGGATCAGGAAAAGCGGGCAAACGATATAAAGCCTTAAGACCGTGCAAAAGCTGAGTGTGAGTCTTTCAACGGTGTACAAACTGCTCCGCTCTCCGATGGCTCAAAAAAAAAAAAAAAAGGGAACCCTCCGAATTAATAATTCCACTTCAAGCTACCGGCATCGCCTGTTACTCTGTCCACGGAGTAGTCCATGTGCTCGCTATAAATTGGAAGTTGCCACCGGTCGTGTGACGAGACCAAAAAATATCTTGTCACAACACACATAAAAAATGTGATCGACGAAATTCTCAGTTTTTATCCACAGAATTCTTAGTTATAATCCACGACATTCTTCGCCAGATGCGCAAAATGATGCCAACCCGTTTCCTCGAAAAAAGTCACCATACGGGTTGGCTAAAAATTACTATGGGCTCTGATAATTTCACATATCGCTAGTGGTGACACTGGTGTGCCATGTTGCTTGTTCAAAATTTATCATGACTTGGCCGTTTTTACAAGATCCTTCTCTCAATGTAAGTTTGCTGAATGCGCTGACAGACTGTTATGTCGAGCAGAAAGTGGGAGCCCCGATCGGCAGTATTAGAAACGATACTTTAGTTTACTCTTATCCAACCAAAAGATAAGGGCAACCGATAATTTCACAGCAGAAGTGACGTTTCCCCTTATGACGTCAACCTCCGGTTGGAAACTGGCATTTCGAACCCGTAAATGATGTCACAACGAAATTTTTAAAATGTTTCTCCGTAACGTTACTTCCGGTGGAAAAGTTGTCAAGCCGGATGTGACGGTACAGACTAAATGTTATAATCTTTCTTTACATTGTATATCTAATGCAGCCAGTGACAGAAACATATTAATTTAGAAACCCTGGAAAGTGGATAAAAGAACATGTGTGATACGTCTCAAATGTATTTGAAATTCATCTCGAATGTAGCCAGTGACAGAAACGAATGAATAGAGGAACACACGGTTTGTGCGAAGTGTTCTTATTCACTCTGGCTATCCACGCCGGCCGGAGGTGGACCGATATGGCGCCTCGGCGGACGGCAGCCAATGTGGAGTCGGCGATGTGCCGTTTTTTCAGTTACGGCAGAATCCCACCTGGGGAGATACGCCGGGTTCCGTTTTGTCCTAGTTTCCTCAACACGGCATAGTTAGCCAGTTTTGTTTTGGTGGCCCGTTTTGTCCCAGGAGCCCATTCTGCAGCACCGTCCCCTACCTTTTACAGCGTCTCCGGTGAATATTTTTCTGACAAATCTTTTCGATAGGGCAGCCGTAGTGTTTTATTTCTATATAAGGAACAGATACTCTTAATTGAGTATTGTTTTTAATAGTAATTCTTGTCGTTTTCATTTTTATAACATTTATTAACGGGTTGTTTGAGCCGAAGCTTTTGAACCTGTTCCCAGACCGTTATACGTTACAAGCCGAATCAACTTCCCTGTATTAACATTTCGGACGAATTTTCAAATGGTACCGTTATCGAATAAAATAAAAGTTACATAAATATTCGTCCCTATTTCTCTGAAAACATTTGGAAAAACGAAGTATTAATCGTATATATATTTTGGAAAATTGTGGATTTGTTTGTTCTACTACGAATCTATTATGTATCACGAATCTGCACTTCCTCCTCACTCCTCCGAACGATAAAAATCCTCTTCGCACCCGACTTTTTACGTGTCTTTTTATTAAGTAGATAAAACTATTCCTCTCGATAAATTCGAGTGTAGGGGAGAGCGGGGCAATTTTCAAATAACTTTTGGATGGTGGCAATGGTGGTAAGTGGGGCAAAACGGGTTTGAAAATCCGGATGTATCGTTGGGACAAAATGGCGCATCCAAAAATTATTGGAAAATTGAGTTTTGCCCTCACTGTCCCGATTTGCCTCGCTGTGCCATTTTGCCCCGGTCTCCCCTACCCTTTGGCAAGGCGCACACATGTTTTGGACTATAACGGCTAGTTTTCTATAAACAAAACCCGGCAAAAGCCTTGACATGGTGTCCAGCGGTCCTTGAAGTCCTGGAGCTGTCCTTGAATTTTGCTCGTCCTTGAGTTTTTTATTACCCCGAAAATTTGAGTTTGTTTCAAAATATATATTACTAGCGACCATCCTTAAAAAATGTGTGTTTCAGTTTCGCTGAGGCACATGTATACATTCGTGCGTAATGAGTTGTTATTATTTCTGGACTGCTGTCGACATGAACGAAAATGGTTATCAAACTAAATGTTAATTCGTGCGCCGCGCGCGATATGCATATCTTCATTGTTTAAAATAAATGACCCAACGCAACCTGAAAATGTTTTGGAAATTGTCCTTGAACGTTCTTGAATTTCGTATGAACTTTTTACTGGACACCATGCTTGAGCAAGCTGACCACACAACTAACTCGGGCAAAACAATAACAGCAAGAAATTCCTCCCCTTATCTGGATACGAGGTAATATGGGCAAAAACGTGGAGATATTAATGAGACATTGAGACACGGTTAGCAGCCGAGACAGTTATTTTAGATTGTTCATTCTGCCGCCTTGCATTTCTACCTCTCTCATATGCTATAATTTTCATTCCCTCGATCTTGCTCTACGCGAAGCAGATCGCGCGTTATTCTCACCATTGCTTTTCTCTCTCCATTTCATTCGCGAACCTCAAGCGAGATATACCACTCTCGAGGCTTTTGCGTCTCGTCATCGTCGTCGTCGTCGTCGACCCGTTTTTCTATCCCAGGGCGATACCGCTGGAATAGCGTGCGGGGCAGACGACGTCGTTTTCTCTGACAAGTTATCGCACCTTGGACCTGCGAACGACAGGCCGTGGGTGGCCAGTTATTTCGAAAGGATAAAATCCATTCTGCGTGGTCGAAGCGAACCGAAGCTGCCGAGCCAGGCTATAGCTTGGCGGGCCACAGTAACGGGAGCGGCAGAGCACGTCGTCGTATTCCGCAGTATTTCGCAAACCACTGCCTTTTCCAGTACCAAAAGCAAGTTCGCTTTACTTTTGCTTGGTTCGGAACGTCGAGTTTCCATCTCGCGAAATTGCTCTCTTCTGCCCGAGGCAATACTACCAGACTCGCAGACGTTCGTACCTCGATAACAATGACGAGAATAAAGCGAACAATATCAATACACAACGACGCCGGCAACGAAGCTCACTCTTCCATTCTGAGAACAGTGCCTAGAAAACGAGCGAAGCATCTAGCTGCAAAATCTAAACCACAGAACCGTACCGGAGAGTTCCATCCGTGTCTTCGTGTGCCATTCGAGTTAGCAGTGAAATGCAGTGATTCGTCCCTCTGAGTAATAAGCAAATGAAAAAACGAACTGGCATCCCGGGTAATCCAGAAAAACAAAAATCGAACCTCGATTTTAGTGATCGTCGGCTTTTACCATATTTATCCCGTGCCATTTTTATTATGCCGCACTTACGGTAAGCCTGGTGAACTAAACCCCTGAATATAAGCTGTATCTCCCGAACCCGAAGGTTAAACCCACTTCGGTGTAAGGAATAAGTACCCGAAAACGCTCTTTGTAAAGGTCTGTCAATGAAATATTTATAAGATTGTCGACTGATTATTGTTAAATTCAATTGCAATCATTATTCCATCATATATGGACCCATTTATGCACTGAAAAAAAATATTATTGATTCAAGAACAGTGACACTTGCGGGCTGCCATGGACATACGCAACAGCAAAATAGACTTGAAATAACAATTTCAAGTCTATTTTGCTTGACATAACGACGCATGACAATGAAACTATTACATATCTTCTCATAAATTTCATAGACACTGGTTCATTTTTATATACAATTGTTAGAATGAAAATAATAATTACACTGACCACATATGTCAATGGTAGCCCGCAAGTGTCACTGTTCTGGAATCAATAATTTTTTTTTTTTTGCGTGTAGAATGGTTATCCTGTTAGCTTGAAAATTTCACGAGCCAGAGCGTTAAAGGACATTTTTAACAAAATGAAACACCCCATTGAGAAACAAACCATCGCCTAACGAATATTACGCCCGAATGGCATTTAATTCCGGCAAGAATTCGACACACTTTAAAACGAAGCGATGGAAGGAATGACGAAGGTCGTAACCGTCGGAGAGGGTGGAGAGGTCGTGTGAGCGTTCCGGCACAAAAAGCTAATTGCATCCCTCCCTCCACTAGTGCATGCTTGTGCCCGCGTGTTACCGGCGGCGTCACCGGCGAGCGCCTGGCCTGCGACGCCGATAATTAAATTCACTTTTTGGCGTTCAGGAATTCGATCGAACTATCCGCGAGCTCGAAACCCATCGAGCTTCAGCTTCGGTAGCTGCAGCTGGTGCTCTCGCTATTCAGATTGTTGGATGGCCTTTTCCGTCATGCTCCTGCGTGCGTGACTCCTACAAACCATCAAAGGTTGGTTCGTGGCTTTTCCGGCAGTTTCAAGTTTCGATCTTCCGGATGGCTGGCTTCCGAGTAACGAATCCACCCGTATTACCACTCCGGGAGTTGAGAGTGCGAAAGGGCCATGGTGGCAACCTGCAGACTTCAGCTCCCCGTCAATGCCACTCATGTGGTATTGCGGCTCATCGAGACCGATTTGTCGTCACGCGAACTCGTCGTTCGCCGTTTCAATTGCGCCATCACACACCTTTGTGGTCATTAAGACTCGAGAGAGACTCGGCGGTTAACGGTCTTTCTCAAACAGCACAATTTTTGTGCTCTTTGGGTTGAAAATGTTGTGTAATGTTGTAATTTTGTGAAACGTTGTTGATTTTTCGGAGCAGCAGTGCGCTGACCATACAGTGTATGGTGCCGTAAGTCGTGCCATGCTGTTCGCGGAAATTCTTGAGCTCTGGGGATTGGCCTGTAACCGGCTACACTCGACGTAGGTTTTCTGTGGTTTTCCTACGTCTTAGGCGAATGCACTCGGAGTGTTTTTATCTCCATCTTAAGACGGCCACAGCCGCAAGTGCACGTTACCCAAGTTCCAGCATTGGCACGGAGTGTGATGGATGGGACTTGGGGTGCAAACGGTTACAAAAGGGATACGGGCCGTAGATACATAACATATCATAACATAACATAATTAGTATGGTAATTATGTAATAAAAATAAAAAGCTGACAATTGAGAAAATTTGAAATGTTTTCTTTTTTCTGCATATAACTAAAAAAATACTTGGCACGTCCTTTTTTTTGCACTGCAGTGATCTCAGTTTATTTTTATTCCAAGACCGCAACAGGTTTAGCTGGCGTCCGGATGTGTGTGCGTGTGCGACTTGGTTGGACCTACAGCACAGGTTACCAAAAATATTAATAAACAATTAATACAAAATATTGATCTGCACGACGGCATAAATGCTTCATTATCACTCGAAATTGCTTTATTGTCGTTTTTTCACCTTTGCACCATGGAAACCTCGGCCTAAATCATTTGGTCAGTAATGAGATCGAACCTGCGACTCTGCGATTTGTAGTCCACGATCTTATTAACTCTGCTACCCTTATTTTGAAAAATATATTTTTTAACCTTATACATGAGATTCATGACTGCTTGAACATTATTGTACGAACTAATTATGCCGATGATTCTGTAAGGGAATGGTAGGATATGAATGTGATGATCGAGCGGAGAGTTTGAAGTTTCATATTGGTGCTTTTACCGTAGTTTTTTTTTTTTAAACGTACATCTTTATTTTATTCGCACGTATTAGCTCGCTGGCGTGTATAATATAAATTCTTCAATCATTGCCTTTGTGGAAGTTTGTGAATAAAAACAAAAAAACGTCTGAAAAAAATATGGTGCAGAAATTCGAATTGGACGACGAAAAAAACCTGAATGTAGTAATATGTAAGGTGAAAAACTTGAGAGAAGTATGTTTATACGCCAAAAACACCTTGGTGGTGTAAAACCTTGCTGCAGATAAGTTGTTCTCACTTTCAAAAAAGTTGTCAAATAATCGAATGCTCTTCACATGTATCGCCAAGTACATTAAGTTTTGAAATTAAACTCAGTGAAAGCTGAATCATATACTATGGACTGACAAATGAAAATTTCATGAATCGGGTTGTCAAAGAAAACTTGTTGGGCCGTAGTACTTGTCGAATTCATGAAAAATACGGTTAATGTTTTTTCAGCTCCTACCCGTTTTCATATGTAACTTGTTAAGTTGACGCGTTATGATTTGTTAACGATGTCTCGGTCCATGCTGGAATAATGTTTGTTTTAAATTTTTTCGAGTCATCCGTGACTCCACTCGCGATACAGTATTTTCGGACCTGTCAGCGACTGGTAATTAATTATCAAGGCATTATAATACACGGGATGTCTCCTGTCGCTTTCCATTATAGCTGCAGCGCGCTACGGTTGGCGCGTAACGGCTGTCACGGAGTTAATCTACGTGACACAGGCCATCGCGCGATGATACTCTTCGAAAAACTCGTAGCTGAGGACGGCAGGGAGCATGAGAATGTCTTCTCTTGCCTTTTCACGCCGACATATGATTTCTGCTAAATTTTTTGAAAACCTCCACGGCTTGCCGTCCAACGGTCGCAAGATCGGCGTGCGAGCAAGACGGAGAAGTCAGTTCCGATTTAACAACAACAGTGTAAAGCTGGAATTCGGGTAAACTCCTCGTACAGCTCCCCCATCGCAATCTTAAAATCTTGACGGAGTGGAGATAAGTCTGCACGCGCTAATTATAAGGTGTCCAAATCTCGCCCCGAACTACACAGTTGTATTTTTAAGTGTTTGTGATCACGAGGGTAAAGAAAGAGATTAGATAAATGCGTGAGGTGAGTGAAGGGTAGAGAAAGGAAAAGCGTGCGATTACTGTTCCGTCTTATCCAACTTGTTGGAGTGTGTAATGGAGTCAGCAACACAGTCGTTCTCTCTTTCCGGGTCAACGCCGGGCAGCGCTTTACCCCGAAAACACCGATCTCGCCGTTTACACTGATAGCGTTCTGGATTTAGGATAATAGGCGCCAGCGAATGATGCCGACGTAACAGGTATACGTAGATGTATCGTTGAAGAAAGGTTTTTCTGTACTCACTTAATGGCTATATTGTTTTATTTTATTTATTTATTTATTTATTTATTTATTTATTTATTTATTTATTTATTTATTTATTTATTTATTTATTTATTTATTTATTTATTTATTTATTTATTTATTTATTTATTTATTTATTTATTTATTTATTTATTTATTTATTTATTTATTTATTTATTTATTTATTTATTTATTTATTTATTTATTTATTTATTTATTTATTTGTTTATTTACGGGACGAGCCCTTTTACATAAAATAATTCAGATAATATAATGACGGTGTGGATCAGGTTAACTTCATTATGAGTTTTGTTTTGCACAGCTCTTCAATATAGTCTTTCGATGTGTATGCATATATTTTCGGTATAGTTTCTTAAAAGTAGTCTTTGAGAATAATTAATATCACTTCGTATCACTTCGTATTGGTATCACATTTCGGTATATTTTTTTGGATGGAGTTCGGTTTTCTTTTCAAAGTGGCATTCACTAATATCTAGTATCGTAGTATCGCTCATGAATCACTCGAAGAGGAAAACTCGATCTGAGAGGGCTCTCCTATGTGTTGCAATTGATCCCCCAAACAAGTGGGATAGATCTAGCCTGTTGGCAACGCTCGTGAATCGGTAGTGAGCAGACCTCTCCGTTAGTCCCGATCCAATTTTCGGTGTTCTGCAGAAAATCCGTGCTCTCCTCTGCCGGTCTGGGACAGTCTCCCGGAGTTTAGCTATCAAGGCGGGACAGTCCGTTATCCCTGATAATATTTTGAAGAGAGTAATTGTAATGCCATTGTAATCTTAAGATTGTAATTATTTAAGATTTTGTGTGGTGTGTATCGAATCCGTTTGTATTAAATAAAAAAGTGATGCTGCTTAGGTAGAAGGTAATTCGGCACTTTTGCTTCCTCAGAGACGAAGCTTTTGGCAAAAGAAAAAGATCGACATTTTTATGAAAACTGCGTGCACACCAAAAATCCAATTCAGATACAGCGACTTTTATCGTAGCACACTGTAATTATTGTTTCATGGCCATATAATCATTTTGAGCAAGCAAAAGACTCGACACGTCGGAGCTCGAAAAATTAAATTGTCGCATTGTAAAATTGGCTTACTTTTTTTCAGAATATATACAGTTTGTAATGGACAAGGTAATATTTACAATGCCATCTTCGGAAGCGCTGCGATATTTCGCCGCACTGTAATAAGTGTGGGATAACGGGTGAATAATCACGGTTTTCTTTTTTCCGTGTGATATCGATGATCCGGACGAAGATGGGTCGAAAACAGTGAACTTCCCATTCGCATGAAGTTCAGTCAACCTCAAATATGTAATTTCCAACAATTTTTTAAAAATTTTATCGTCGAATACTAAGTCTGTAAAGAGACACCGTTTTTCTGGTGCAGTGCCGTTGAAGATTTTAAAGTAATGAACGCCGTCTCGTCGACGTATTAATTATTGATGTGAAAAGAGAAGGTGGTTGTTCCGCTAGCAAAACATACATACGACGGTATGAAATGGCTTTGCAAGAAAGACGAGGAAATTTAAGGAGTGGAGAAAGGAAAAGGGTGACGGCCAGACGGTTCGCTGATGGCGAAGCTCTAGCGCAATTTCCCGGCGAAAAAAAAAAATGACGGGAATTACTTACCATGCCGGGCGGAAAAGATATCCGGTTTCTAACGAGATCGAGAGACTCTCCTGTTCTCGTGAAGAAAGGAGTGAAAAATGGAAGGTAGACCGGGACTGCGCTGCAAGACGGACGAGAGGGCGGATGGGAGACGTACTCCTTTACGTTTCGTTGGTATGCGTGTCTACGCTATAACTATGTAAGAGTAGATAATACCGATAAATTACTGTAAAAGATTCAGAAGAAGAACGACAAAATAAAGAAAAAACACTAAGCAAGAGTAAATTATACTCAAGTAGAGGCACACCGACTGAGCCGTCAAGAGGTAGAGAAAAATACTTGTTTTTTGCTATTTTTATTTTTGTCGTACAGTTAAGAATTTTGACAAAAGAAACGTGTCATCCTATGTGCAATAAGTAGATTGAGTCTGCAGAGAGTTAGAGAGTTAGAGAGTTAGAGAGTTAGAGAGTTAGAGAGTTAGAGAGTTAGAGAGTTAGAGAGTTAGAGAGTTAGAGAGTTAGAGAGTTAGAGAGTTAGAGAGTTAGAGAGTTAGAGAGTTAGAGAGTTAGAGAGTTAGAGAGTTAGAGAGTTAGAGAGTTAAAGAGTTAAAGAGTTAGAGAGTTAGAGAGTTAGAGAGTTAGAGAGTTAGAGAGTTAGAGAGTTAGAGAGTTAGAGAGTTAGAGAGTTAGAGAGTTAGAGAGTTAGAGAGTTAGAACTCTCTAACTCTGGAATTAGCAGCCCGGGACCTTCTCTAAACGGCGACAATACATGATGGTTCTTTCAATGAAGAGACACACAATAAGCTGAGATCGCTACAAAACATAAAACAGAAAGAAAGAGAGAAAGAGAGAAAGAGTGGGAGGGGCGGGGCTTGTGGCCTAACTACGTAATATTAAAATATTGCTCTCATATGGGCCATTCGCTCGGTAGGCGGTGAGGATGAAGTTGGTGCTGCAGCTGCTGGAATCCCTGGGACATTACGTTGTTCAAACTCTGGAGCTTGCAAGAACGAAAAAAAGCAGAGGACCGTGGCATGCATATATATATATAGACACTATACACAGTATACGTGGATGCGCCACATTAGAAAAAGTATACAACGCGTTTACGGCGGAGCGCCTTAAATTTTCAGGCTCAGGGGATTCGTCGTCCGTGCGAGGCAAACTCTCGGCGTGCATTAGTGGCATATAGTACGTCTACGACAAAGTACAGATACCAGAGTTGTACCCTCCGCACCGACTCTCGGACCCTCGGTATTCTCCACATGTATTTTCTCCTGGCCGTCCCGACACTAGCATCAGCAGCAGTACTATAACAAACTCCTACCTATTTTTCTCCCATGACCCGTATGACGCACCTGTGTCCGCGTTGCTTAATCCAGTACTTTGGTAAACGCGTTTGTCCCTCGGGGTAGCTTACTTGTGGTCACGTGACAATGCTGATCATCAGTTGCCCGGGTTCATCTTGATTCGCAGATAACCAGTCAGACAAAGGATCATGAATCGTGTTGTGTTGATTAGAGTATCCGTCAGACATTTGCCATTGTTGTCAATGCAGCTGATCACCGATTGAGCATTGAGAACCGGCGATTGGTACCATGCATTGGTCGATCTATGGACTGGGTTTTATGTCAAACATCCAGTTTAATTTGTGACTGTAATAAGTAATAAATATGGATAACTGTGATAAGTAACAAGTAGAGTAGAGATTGATTCTACAGGATGCAAATGAACGGATGATCATCGCACCACCGCAACTTCATTACAGCGAAATGGTTTGCAGAGCGACTCATCAATACTAAACTCTCCACAATACATTACATTTCAGGATAGGCCAACATCGCCACTGCCCAACTCACCGTCGACCAAGGACGCGGCTTCCCGCTCGTATTGACGATTGGGTCAACTCGCCGAGCCCCAGTTACCAGCAATAACAAACGAAGCTCTGCGCGAACTGACGATTATGTTAACACTATGTACTATTGTACGGGTGAATTGACCGACTTGGTGAAACTGAGCTATGTGATTTGGGTCGTCATAAGACACCTCTTTGGTGAGTCAATGCAGTCATCGCAACAAAAACAAAAACAAAAAAAAACAAGAACGAAAAACCTCATTCTTGATCGTCGGTGTGTTGGCCTATTGTGAATAGGCTTTTAGGTAAATTTTCCATTTGGTTAATCGAGCCGACTAATTTTCTTTTCTTCATGTTCTCAAACTTGGTATGTTAAGAGTATAGTGTGAAATTTTCATTCTGAAACTCGTAAAATTGGAAAATTTAAAAGCGATTCACCGAACGGTCTTCTAACAGTAGATCCGCTTGGTCGAGTGCGGCAGCTACCGTATCTGCTGCGCTGGCTCTTTGTGTTCGTGAAATTAACGGACAACTTGATTGAGTAGCCCACTATTTATTACGGTCTCGCAATACGACGAAATAGTGATTTTGTTGAAAAGATGAAGACAGCAATTATGGCCATTTTTCTATATGAATTAAACCGACGCAAAGCCGCAGCATGACGGTTGCCCGCCCGGAAGTGATTCATCGTGTTTTCAGTAGGATGACGAAGCTGTACACTGCACAGCTACCACCATAAACCTGCTCTTCATCCAGATGTTGCCAAAGCAATTGCACTGATTTTTCGAGAACTAAGTTTTAACAACGTATCAGAACGCTGCGTCGAAGGATATATCCAAAACGAAAATGAGGCTCTCAATAGCGTAATTTGGAAAATTGTTCCCAAAATATCACACACCAGCGCAATTATTGTGAATATTTCCGCCAATACTGTTACATGCACTTTTAAGTGAGCAGCCAAAGCGTATCTACAAATAATGGACACCTTGGGAGTCAAAGTTAGAAGGAATGTCAATCAGCGATACGAGATCGAGGACAAGGGCTACGTATGTAGGGCCGAGATTTTGACATCAGTGCAACCTGTGAAGCCTGAATTTAGCGTAGACAATCTGCAGAATTGCTACAGAGGATGCTGCGGGTGATGAGGAGTGGGGGTTGCTGCAGGTATGCTGGAAGTTCCTAATAATGATAAGTAAAAAATCTATATCGCACACGAGTATTCTCTCCGAATTTGAAGCTACATTAGAATTTCCGAATTTGAAGAAGAATAAGCTACATTAGAATATAATTTTTTTAATCGTTTACTTGATTTTCCTACAGTTTGAAGCATTAAGATTACTGTGTAAAAATTTCATGTTAACATGACAAAAATTGTGGAATTTATCGGCGATTGACTGAACTGTCTTGGAACGATCGAACGGTCGAGCAAATCTTCCGTTCCCATTATTTTGAACGCGCTTATCTCGAAACATCGTTTTCGACATCGGTTGTCCAAATATCTCGAAAACGGCTCGACCGATTGGTTTCAAATGTGAACACGATATTTTTGGATGCTCTATTGCGCCACATAGAATTTTTTTTTACTCAAGTACTTAAAAAAAATTGAATCATATTGGCAATAAATTTACATAAAAACCGAACTTTAAGTTCAAACCGTCGCCATTTCGTAAGAAAAAGCTCATTAAAAAAAATATATATATATTCTCGCCGCAATGATTTAAACATGATATTTTAAGAATCGGTTTGATTTTATTTATTTCAGATCATATAATTAGTCAATCACGGTTTGATCCCCAGCGAGTGACAAAATCAGCAGCGTTTTTTTCCGGGATATTCTTGTGCCTGTCAGTAAGTTCGTATACATAAGTAAACGTGAAAATTAACTCCGAAAAATGCAGTTCAACATACTGTTTGCTTCATTTTCAAATTTCTCAGTTGGGATTCAAACTGGCCCCTGATCTGGATTCCAAATCAGGGTCGGATCTGGAATCCCGATCAGACTTCAATTTGCGACCCGAACATCTTACCTTCGGAATCTGACTGGATACCTGACAGGAACCCGAATTACACGTAGGGAGTCTAGTATGAATCCAGCTGGATCCGAACCTAAGTTTCTGCACGGTTTGTGTAGACTCCAAGAATGTGTAAATAAGGTGAACGTTTCCTGGATATGGAAATTAGGTGATGAATAGAACAAAAAAGTCTCCTTAAACAGCAGGCTCGTGCTAATGTCACTGACTGGAACTCATTGTCTGAAATATTAAGGGTTGTCCGGTCGCCCCTTGAACCGCATCTATCTTAACCTCAAGTTAATCTGTATAGGCCGCCTGCGGACAGAGAATATTCTGTGATCTCGAATTTAGTTGATGTATCGGCAGCGCGTAGAGAGTAATGAGGTCTCCTTGCATCTAACCTTCCTGGTGTCGCCCTTAGTGCGGGTCGTACTTGGTAATGGATGCCTATCAGTCGGGATGTCCAAGGAAGACGGACGTTGATCCGTGTCAATGCGTCGGCCGAAATAATGGCGGAGATTAGATAGTTTGGTCAGGCACTTCTCTTCCTGCGCCCCAGTGCCGGGCGCTCGAAGGGTTAGCTCTTCGAGCGCCTTACCATTACAATATGGGGAATTGATCGCTAAAAAAAATTAATCTTGCGACCAACGAACATAGTAATAAAAACCACATGTAAATTGATTCAGCAGCATTAGTTTGTGCAGAGGTCGAGCGGAGAGCTTGGGAACCTGTAGATATTGAGATTGCGAATAGACGAACGAAGTATTGAAGAGAGACGACATATTTTGATCACCGGCATTCGAACCTGGATTTGTCGGTTACTGAGTAAGAGCGCTAAACACTGGGGGGGGGGGGGCTGTGTATGTTACCCCCCCCCCCCCCCCCCCCCCCCCCCCCCCCCCCCCCCCCCCCCTCACCGGTCATTGAAATCGCCGTCGTCGTCGACTGTGCCCATTTGCGGGTCTAGCATTACGTGATAACTAATACAGCTATGGTACCGGCGCCTGTATCCCTCGTTGTAGCTGTTGCCTCGCCCGTTGAATCCCTCAACGTAGGTCTTCAGCGCCAGGCTCTCACTCTCATCGGCGGGATTACGTGTATATGCGGGCTTCTAGAACTGTGTCTCATGCCGCTTTACCTAGAGATTGTACGGTTGGGGCTTCAGATGCGTTGCATGGACGTGTTGTTTTTGGCCCGATAACTTCTGATGCCGTGTAATGATCATGAGGAGAGCAGTTTGGGAACCTGTAGATATTGGTATTACAGTGCAACGGTAGGAGAGGCTCCTTGCGACAATTAACAAATCAATTGTTGCATTCCCGGATGATCGTGATTTTGCTTCCTGGTTTAGGCCCGAAATATCGGATATTATCTACTCGTGAGGAATTACAGTAAATATAAATCGTATATATACGTTTATGACGACTACTCGAAATTTGTGAAAGAAATTTCAGAATGCATAGGCTGACGTACGCATCCAATTTCGTAGCGCATTGCGCGACGTATTAATATAATTTCAGAGCACGTAGCACAGCGTGTGATCCATATTATGAAGCGCGAAGCGCGACGTGTAAAGGCCACGAGTGCGCTTAGAAATTTCCTGATGAGACATTTTTTGGGGGGTTTGGGGAGCGGAGTCCCCCAACCGCACCGTCTGTACTCGATTGATGATTTAACTTGGTTTACTATTGATAATAACTTTAACTAACTAATAACTAGTCCTTGCAGGTACTATACGAATGTGTTGCACGCATGTCTTTTGTTTCGACGAGTGCACAACATGATTACCTTCGCGACAACATACTGTTTCTATCTATTATTTGTACTTAACATCAAATACAACAGAGACTTTATAAATTAAGGGACAACAACCCTCTGCTACCAGCCGTACGAGCTGTGAACTCTAATTAGCAGAGAGTGTGATTCGATCGTAAAGACTAGAGCCCTTTGGGCTACTCTACTTTGAAGACAACTGAGCTCCCTAAGATCAATTTATTATATTTACAAATACTACTGTGGTCCAGCTGGTCAGCGACCCTGAGTCCTTGCGGAGATGGTTCCGTGCTATGTCGGAGGTAATGAAGAGTGCCGTAAATTATCGTCGGACGTTCGACAAATGGTGCAAACATAATTGTTTTTGCCACGTCCGAAAAACTTGGGCACAGCGCTTGATACACAACAGATAAGAGCGAATTATTCTAAAACGTACACACCATGTGCGAAATACTGTGCACCTTTTTTTTATTTTAAAGATAAAGTTTCAGAAGGGGCCAGTTTTTTTATTGGAATTGTAATAGCCGAGGTACATTTTGCACACATATGAAAGTATATAATTTGTACGGATGCAAATATATGTATAATCATCAGTCACGTTATCACTCCAATAGACCACCGAGAGCACCAAGTTCGTCTGGCCGTACAGTATTATAGACATTTTTACAGCGGGACTTGCGCGCGCCAACGTTACAAACCCGAAAGCTTAATTGCCCGCCCCACGCATGAGCGTGTCCAATCAGCGGGGCACTGATGATCAGCTGCAAGTGCTGGTGAATGGCTGTTTCGATGCTGCAGGTAGTGGTTGTCGTGAGCGCTGTACCGAATGCATCGTCAGTCACCTGGCCCATTCGGCTCCACCGAGCTTGCAGCATATCCGCACGCCCGCGGGTATTCGTAAGGTAATCCGGTCGCGTCTCGTGTGCCATACACTATATGTTGCCGATCACTGGCGAAGGTTAGTTAATAGTACCGTTCTCCCTAGCGCGCTGGCGCTGGCTCATTCCCTCGACGATCCCTTTCCCTGTGTCGCAAATTCTACCTACTCCCGCCGGATAATTGAAAATTAACCAACCGGTGGTCCATCCATCTGGGGGCCACCCTCTAATCACAGCCGGTGCCGCACTTGAATCCCGTTTGCAGAATACGCTTTATATATCCATCCCTCTCGTACGCCGTCTCGCGCAGTATCCTTATCATCCTTCCTCTGACGTTACGCTATACCACACTGCCTCCCCACGCACGCAGCTCCCGGCTCACACTTGCTCTCCCTTCTCGTTAACTTGATCCTACATACGCCGAGGCTAATAAGTAATCGGCCACGTCCGCACGGCCGGTCGGTGGCCTATCCGTAATCTGGATTCATTGCACACGCCGCTGGTATACCGAGAAAACGGAAGAAAACATATTGGCTGGGCCAGCGTGGTATGTGCTGGGCTGGCATATATTTGTTAGCATGGTGACAACAAATAAGTTTGCTGTCACCATGCTGACATAGGGTGTGCTAGCCCGGCAAACCGTTTTCTCTACGTACGTGATGCTACGCTCGGATGTGGCCCTCACGTTTCCTGCGTCACCTCGGCAGAGAGTCGAGAAAGAGAGAACTCTGACCGCCATGGTTGTCGCTCAGATACGTTTTGATACGTTCGATCCCTTCTGTCCAACACAATTGTGTTCAACACATTGCCAAGCGAGGATATCCGTTCCTTCGCGCACCCGGACTCACACATGCAGCACATCATGTCAGCCCGATTGGGATTCTGGAATTTTGACTGCCGTTGTTCAATAAGAATGTCATTGATTGGTTTTCATAGGGCCTCTTGTTTATCTTCGAACATTCTGAAATAAGCACCGATAATCGAGTGTACGTCTTGAAGCGTAATTGATCAGTTGTTCGATTGGTTGCAGTCAATGAATCATGAACAATCGATGACTATGATCGATATGTGCAACATCGACTGTTATTCAATAAGAAGGCCGTTATTTAATAAGAATGTCATTGATTGGTTTTCATAGGGCCTCTTGTTTATCTTCGAACATTCTGAAATAAGCACCGATAACCGAGTGTACGTCTTGAAGCGTAATTGATCAGCTGTTCGATTGGTTGCAGTCAATGAATCATGAACAATCGATGACTATGATTGATATGTGCAACATCGACTGTCAATCAGCGGAAGAACTTATTACCGTTTAGGACCAACTGACATTCCGAGGCGTCAGCCAAGTGAAATGACGCTTCACAAACCGGATGTGACATTTGTCCTATAGCGAACTCCTATTACACCTTATATTATACATATACGATACAGTATACCTGTGAGGAACGGCACTTTCAGAATAAGCGAACCGTCAGAACATATCTTTTGAGCTCATACTCTGAGGCAAAATAGAAAGCAGCTGAGGAACTTCAGTAGAAGTGTTAATTCCGCGTAACGTAAATTCCCCTCATCATTAGAGCCAGCAATGAGTACTATACTCGGTAGGCAACGAATTTATCGAATCACAAATGCACCAATACTGTCCAAGACAAATATCATTTACCAAAAATTTATATGCTAAATGCAAGAGTCCAACGAAACGAAGGACACGGTACGCACAAAGCCGAAAAAGCAACTTCAACAGTGAATCATCAGCAATGCCGAACTCACAGGCTAGCTTGCACGTATTTCGTACGCCCTTTTTATCTTGAGGCAGCGATATGTGGTGTACATGAACACGTCGCAAGACCCTTCTGCTTCCTCGTGAGAAGAAAAAAAGGGACGAAAGCTGCCGATGATGTTCACCCAGCTATAATTTCACCGCTTCGACACCGTTAATATACACCCCGGTAGAACGGTATGAGGTATGTAATCGACTTTTGCGAAACGGAACTTTGGCCTTATGTCCGAGAGAATCACGAGGGGGTTATCCTCCGTCGCGTTCATGGCCCGAAAGTCAAGAGGAGCTAATACACCGAGACTGTTTCGACTTTCCCCTCGGCGCACGCAGCTATTCGATGCGAAACCTCACTTGTTTTCTTGTTCTGAGTTTATTGCTCGCGTTGAGCCCCTAAAAGCCGGATTATCGGTGCAGGCATATCCTGGTTCATAGTGCACACCTATAATAGCAGAGATTGCAGCATGAATCGTGTACCAATTTGGCGCGACTTAAATCCAACGCGAAAATACTTTTTATCTCTTTTCTCACCCCTGCCGCCCTAGTCTTCTATCTGGAAAGTGTTCGTTTAAGTCATTTCTTACTTCCCTCCGTCGAAAGGGCGCCAGTCCGACAGGCTCGCTATCACGAGAACCCAACGTGGGCGACTATAACTACAACCCCATTGGGTCAGCCGTATTATCGTACTATATACGCAGCAGCAGTAGCGGTATAACACTTCGTAACATTTATGAGGCCATAAAAGTGGAGGCGAACGATAAAGGAACACGTACCTATACGAGGCTGGCTGAGCTGGGCTGCTACCACTGCTGCTGCGTTTCGAAATGCCTTTCGGATGGATCGTCTAGATTTATTCGAGAAGCGAACGCGAACTCGCTGGGCTACACACGCGTTTTTCTATTCGCGTGTTCCTACCACGTCTCGTAATCTTCAACTTCTTGACGACAAGAAATCGTCGGGACATGGTGCAATATATATACATATAAACATATATACATGACTGATTTTTTTACACTAGTGCATAATGCATCAGAAATTGAAAGAAAAAAGAGAAACAGATGGAAATCGGGTTTTTCTGGTAAATGATATGTGCTATTAGTGTAAACACCGATTTCTTGCAAGGTGTAAAGTAATTATGAATCTTATGTGATATTCGACCATATGGTATACCATCTGTGAAGAAAATATGGTATACCATCTGTGAAGAAAATATTCAAATTAAGTGGGCAGAGGGCAACGGAGATTGCTAAACTCTCGGGTTGCGAGTGGTGAAAAACGTACGAACGGAGGGTGCGACGGAAGAGTCCGCGGGATCGGTTTTTCCCACTCTCAAACGGATAGGTAGCGTCAGACCCGGCCCTATCATCTCCGTACTACCTATCCGCTTTTTCGTATATCGAAAAGTAGGGTTCTCCGATTCGTTACGTCGATACCCGATACTCCCGTCCGTGCGACGACATCGATGTCGTTCGACCGAGGATTCGTTTCGGCGAAACGAAAATGCCAGAGACGTTGATGGACACGCGACAACGAGGGCGCAGAAGTCTTGTTCCATCAGTCGCGCGGTAAGATCCACCCGGATTGCCGGTCGTTGCGTCCGAAATCCCAACGATTCAACAGTCACCCACATCCGGTCTGACGTGCCCTCGGGCCCCACGCCCCTTCGAACAACCCTAATATTCCATCACGACTGAGGCCACCTCTTACGCCATGGCAATTCCCATGAGATTTTACGGTACACCGATCCGCGATTTCCGCGCCTGACCACCCGACCCCTCATCTTGGATTATTGCCCGCTCGCGTTCGTATATACGATATGGATCGATCTTCGATTTTTTCAGTCGTTTCTATCCTTTTTTTGTGAGTGTCGAACCACCAATTATTCCAAGATATTTGATGACATATATATCAGTTTTTCAATTGTACCTGAAATGTTTTGAGCAAACACCAATCACCGGCAGAATATCTTCGTTAATCCATAACTAAAAACCTCCGTTTTTTTTTAAACATACTTAGAATATGTGCAACCATGACCTCTAATGGGTCGTCCTCTTGGTCGAAGTCATCTAAGACGACGTCTGCGTTCTCTAAGTCATCTAATATGACTTCCTCGGGTTCTTCCTCGGGTACGGTTGATCGACGAACAGGTCGTCCTCGGTTTCCGGGTCGAGTGAGATGAAGCCTTCGAACTCCAGATTCACCGATATATCGCGATATTGATACCTTGAGCACCAGATTTACAAACGGTTACAAATGTACTATTCAGAATTATGTTCAAAGCGATTCAATCCGACACAGAATTGTAAGAATTGAAAGGAGCATTCAAATAACTTTTTTTTTTCTTCAGCAGCCCGCAAGCGAATCTTACTTGAGTCGTTGATATATTTTTTTTTCAGTGCATACTTTATTCGCCATACGCACGACCTACACGAGTATAGCGCTTGATAGTGTATTGTGTGGATATATAAACCGCTTGTTACATCAGTCGAGTCTGGACTTGCGTGCAAATGACGCCGATATATTACCAAAATTGGAGTCTTCGGTACAGCAGCGGCGAATCATTCTCGCTCCGCCTTTCGCCACCTGAACCTGAGATGTTCTTGCAGGAGAGTCGAATACTGCACTCTCGTGCACGCCGAAGGATGCTTTTTCTCGGGAAGGATTCGACGATCTTCTTGATCGGAAATTTCCCTGCGATTCCGACGGTAAGGTAGGCGATACGGACGTTGTCGAGCGGTAACCCTCGGTACAGTCAAATAGGGCAGCTCGGTACTTTGCTGCCTCTCGTTCGCGATGTTCAAACCGCTGCATTCTCGACAAAACCTCCTCGGAAACGACGGCTGGTGACGATCAAGCTGTCGATGTCTCGCTCATCCACGCCAAACTACATGAAATAATTTAGTTCGACACACTAAAAAATGTCAGAAATTTCTACAATTTCTTCGGCGGAGCGACCCCCGAGGCTTGACGACCGAAGAACACCCATTAGTTGTTGATTTAAAGAATAAAACCAAGCGCTACGATTTAAGCAACGTAGCAAATGTGATATGTATAAAATACACAAATTACATTTGGTGTTATAAGATTGTTTTTAAGATTGGACGCGAGCATTTAGTTGGCACAAAGAAAGATGAGAAAGGCAAATTAATTATTGTAAGGTACATTACTGAGTGTGAAGAAGCTATCCCCGATAGACAAGCGGCATGAAAAGTAGCGATATTAGCACAATATTTGCGACGGTGCAGCACACATCGCAATTATTGCACCAACTGCTAATTTTCGTGGCGTTTGTCTATCTGGGATAACAAGATTAATTACTGAGAAAGGTAAGTTAATTAATTTTTGGCAAAAATAAAACAAGAGCCAAGCCTACAAGAGTCGACATTATCGAGTGTCCGACAACATTAATAATTCCAAGGACGAAGCTTCATGCGCGTCATGAGAATGGACTACCGCGATAACAATCAGAATTCTTCCGCAGAGTGCTCACGCTTGATTGATATACTCAATCGAGTCGATTTGACGTGTTCTCTCCTCTTCTCGTCCCCGGTATACGCGGATAAACGATTTACAGATGCGCGACGTGCCGCAACCCCCTTGCTCTCGACGCTCGACACGTACAAACCTAGTATCTATAGGCAATACAGAACGGTTGTATACCATACGTACATACATATATACTGTACCTTGACACGTATAAACGATGGTGCGCATGAATCCGCACACCGGACCTGAAAAAAATCACTCACGCATACGGGACGAAGGATTTATGTTGGTCGAAACGGGGAAAATAAACCTACACACACTTTTGCCCCCACCCAAATGTTTCCCACTATCTCCCTCGCTCCCTCCACTTGCTTTTTCTCTGTACAATTCTCTACACACGCGCACCAGCGTCGAACGCATAGTTATTTTCTATACCAGTGAAAAACGGAGCCTTGTAGGCGCTTACCGGTCACGTGCTGCGACCGTCCTGGAAAAAATGATAGGTGGATGCAATTGGTATTGGTATATAGCATGGGACAGTGTTCGCGTCATGATCATACATGTACACATATGTGTGTGTGTGTGAGTGTCGATGCGCGCGCTCATAGGTGTGAGGACGCGTCGGGCCCAGTCGGCTCCTCCCTCGATCGGGATTTCTCTTCGAACGGTCTATTTACCCTCTCGTACTCCCATTCACTGTTTTAGCGTGTTATTTACCGTCGAAGCAGGATTTATCTACCTTCTGGCAGCGTCACGCGGCCAACCCCCTTCGCGCACCTCCGGCAGTATGCACTGCTCAGCTCCGCACCCAGCGCAGACCCTGCCGTTCGCAACCCCCGTGTACAACCTCCTCTCTCTTTCATGCTCTCTCATCGTCGAGCCCCGTATTTTCAACCCATCGACGGCAACGTCGCTGCGCCACTGCTCCAGATCGGCTAGATAATGCCTACCTGTCGTCGCCGTACGCGCTCCCGCTGCCTTTCCACGTTTTCGTCGAATAATAACGCCCCGGTCGCTCGATCGCGCACGATCGGTTTGTTCCGAAGTAGAAGAGCGTTTACGTACAGCGCACAGTAGTTCTTTGGCATTGGGATGCCGGATGGAAAATCGAAGTTTGGACCTCGGAGATAGAAGAGACTGCGCGCGAGCGATATTGCTTCTATTGTCGACGGCTGAACGAAAGTTTCGTGAGCCCTGATCGAAAGTTCGCGGTTCTTTTTTTTTTTTTTTTTATCATCGGTTGAGCGAATTTTCGTCTGGCGGATTGATTGCCGATTCTAGTTTATCGAGAGAAGATGTTAACGGTTTCATGCAGGATAATTGATATACTGTCTGTCTGTCTCAGGAAAAATCGTATTTTCGGAGCTCTCGCTTTAACGAGAATGTGAAAATTTCGAATTTGGCTTATTCGCATGTCCAAAGTTGCAATAATCGTTTTACATCATAATTAAAGGTCATTCAGGGGAAGCGCGTCGACAACGGACTTTTCCGGATTTTAATAATCCAGCGGATATGCAATCTTCGATGGTCAGAGTAGACCGCGCATCTTCGAGACTGGAGAGAAGAACTAAAGAGAATCAAGAGAAGATGTTAACGATTTTATGCAGGATAATTGATATACTGTCTGTCTATCTCAGAAAAAAACGTATTTTCAGAGTTTTCGCTTTAACGAGAATGTGAAAATTTCGAATTTAGCTTATTCGTATGTCCAAAGTTGCAATAATCCTTTTACATCATAATTAAAGGTCATTCAGGGGAAGCGCGTCATCAACGGACTTTTCCGGATTTTAATAATCCAGCGGATATGCAATCTTCGATGGTCAGAATAGACCGCGCATCTTCGAGACTAAAGATCGCACGTTAAAACGGCCTGTTTCGCACGTGTTGTATTTACTGAGATGCAAAGACACGAAAAGGCCCATCAAAGCCGACCTTCCTCTAAGGGACTATCCCGCCTTGCATGCATAGTTTCATAACCGACGGAACTGATGACACAAGCCTCGGTGCCCGACTTGCAAACTTCTTATTCTGTTTCGAGTTGTCCACCTTTACCCGTCCGAGAAGCTTTGGACCAAAGATTGCCGTAATTGCAGCAGTTACGAGTTAATCCTTTCTTTCGCTTATGTAACGGCCCTGCATTGCATATAAGAGGACGATTCGAATGAAAGAAGCATATAGGTGACATTAGCGCAGTGGTTAGCGCTCTTACTCAGTAACCGATTAATGCGGGTTCGAATCCCGGTGATCACCATATGTTTTCTCTCTTCGATACTTCGCCCGTCCATCTGCAATATCAACATCTACAGGTTCCCAAAATCTCCGCTCGATCATTACACTTATTTTATTTGTTTTACTTCTAGAACCATCCGCGCTGTTACTCCCTTGGCCGAAACCTCCGGAGCACTATTGGAACGAAGTAACAAAGTTTCTTCGCGTAAGATAGACGCCGCGAACATGTACACTCTCTCACGAGGTGAACATCACGGTCGCGGCTATCTTTGTCCACGGGGATGCCGCGTACGTTATTAGGTACGTCGAGACTGCACTCGCGCGATCCGATAGCTCCGGTGTACGGGATATCATCGTTCTCCTGAGTGCTCGTATCCCGTGACTGCACGTTACCCGCGATAACCGAACGACTCCGCAGAGCTCTCTGCTTTTTACGACCAGAAACTCGCGTACTCGAAATGCCCTCAAACCCACAAGCTCTTCGTTCATCTTTTCCAGTTGTATGCACTGTGCAACCCCTGTTCCTACGCTGAGCCTACCACAACGAGGACCTGCTCGTCCAGTGCAAACAATTCATTCGCGGACAAATAATGGTCATTTTGGTCATCTTATAGGTAACAGACAGTGAGCGCTGCCAAATTATGTCAATCCCTTGTTTCAACCAACAAGAACAATGATATTCGTTAATGATTTGTTTAACATTTTGTTATGATTGTTGAAGAAGTGATGGAAATACTCGATTAACAATTTCCCTGCACATTTTGAATGACGACCATTCTTGCAACCCGTTTGTGTCGTCGATGGACCGCTTTGACGGATTGCCAGTGTCATAGAGTTGAAACTTTGTACAGATTTATCGAACCAAGTGAAATTTGGGTTATGACTATTTTTCGATGTCTCAAATAAGCTCGACCCGTCGGACCATGAACCATCGTCGCATTGCTGAGACACTTGTCGTTGTTCAGCATGGCCATTCACGAAATACCAAAAAATTTCGGGAATCAGAAGGCTCACGATATTGAGCCACATATCATTGTGAAGGGTATAAGGGAATAAATCGCTCTTCACAACGCGTCACAGATTGCCACAGGTTTCATTTTCGACAAGATATTAGGGCTCGAATTGGTCCAATAAAGACGAATGTTATTAGCTCGAACGTCTAAATTAAGAACTTTTTGATGCTCCAGCCTTTTCCGCCTACAACGAAAAAGAGGTTTGGTAATATTAAACTAAGCTGCAGTTGCGGGTGGCGAAAGAAATATTTGGTCGATTGAACGAAATGTTTGTTAAATCCAAGTAACTATTTGTTGAAGCAACTAAATATTCGGTCAAACTACTAAATATTCGGTCAAACTACTAAATATTCGGTCAAACTACTAAATATTCGTTCAATCAACTAAATATTTCTTTCAATAGACCAAATATTTCTTTCGCCACCCGCAACCGCAGCTTAGTTTGATATTACCAAACCTTTTTTTCGCTGTATGAATTCAACAAACACTTTATTTATTCCTGTATTCTGCTATCTCAAATAAATACCCGACACACGCCACCATGATCCCTCATTGCATTGCTGAGGAATCAAAGGCGGCCATCCATTCAACTGGTCCAACCACGTAAACCCTCCCCTACGTATAAAAAATGCAATGTAGTCGAAAACTGTTTAATTTGCAAACGCTGAAAGTCTTATAGTCACGAAACTCTTTTTAATGATTTTTGACGCATTCCCCTTGAGTCAATGTTCAAGGTCGGGGTCTCCAAGTTCAACTGCCGCGTTGCAGCACACTTCCATGGTCGCAGGCAATGGCTCGCTGAGAGAGAAACGGGGAGAGATCAGGGATAGACCTAAATCTCACGAGACTTGTTTACCACCCTTCCCACGACTTAACTGCAGAAGAGTATGGTACATGGTGAACGGAACTCCGACGGCGCCGACGCTCTTAGCACCCGGTGCACACAGCAGCACCGGCGACACGGATGAGAGAGCCCCTGAGAGTACACAGACCGCAACATCTTAATCCTGACTCCTGTCCCTGGCGACCAAAGCTGAAAAGTAACTTGGTGCGGTGTCTCGAGGTATTGGTGGTTAAGAGGACGACACGAAGCTCCTTCCGCCAAAAGGGACCATTACCGGGTTCGAGAAGTTACAACGGTACAATCTGTGCCAAATGCATACTGAAGATTAAATATTTTCGACACAACTTTGAAATGCAAATTACATCAGCCTTTGTAACGCGACATTCAGACGATGGATCGCATTGATGTTCCGACAAGAACCCTGAAAGACGACACGAGCGCCTGGGCAACGCAGGGCATTTAATTTCTTGGGCTCGCATTTTTTACGTTTTGCATTTTTAACGTTTTGCTACTGTTTTTATTGATTTCAACTTTATTTTCTTTTTTAACCACACATTCAATGGCTACTTAGTGGATTTATTTGTGTTCAACAGGGTATGTTTTAGAAACACATGTTATTGATATGCATTTTTTTATTTATAACACAACAATATTTTGTTCCCGAAATAAAATACATATTTCATTCTTCCATAGGCCCACTGCTTTCTGATTTTGCGCAAAAGTCAAATAAAAAATATAATATCTAGTGAAACATTTTCATTTCGAACTTTACATAGTACGTAGTACAGATTCTACTTATTTCAATTACGAATTCATTCAACCAGGTTAAGCTGACTGCACTACGATTCTGGAAAGTCTTTATCGTTGATATATCGATCAGAGCCGTATCGTCGTCCATCGCCTCCTATTACCCATCACTATATAGTAAACAAACCTTGTTAAGAGCACGTGCAATACCGCGTTCGGTAATAAAAACTGTAATCAACTTTTGTCACGGACTCTGGGAAGTACGTTCAAAAGAAAAGTCTCATCGGAAGCCGAGATAATATCAGTTTCCGATGAGACTTTTCTTTTGAGCATACATACGAGAATCTGTGAGAAAAGTTGATTACAGTTTTTTACGCCGACTAAGCCCGGGATGGCCGGGAGGGTGGTGTTTCATATGGTCTTAAGGTAGTTGTGTCACGAAGGCAATCCAAAGTCATATGCATAAACTTTTGGCATGTTATAATTTAACTATCAAATTTTCCTCGTACAAAATCTCGAAGGCGTTTACCGACCATTTGAACGAACAATTAGATCTTAAAAATCGGTCTTTTTACGCGGCGCTTACGGGAGAGCTGGTGAAATTGATCTTCAAATCGAGAATTAATATAGTTAGATCAAAGATGAAGAAAAAATATTCAGTACTGCAGACTCGCGAATCAATCAGGAATCGATGGGCAACAAAAAAAGTGAATTCACCGGATTAATGTTCAATAGAACTGCGATCAATGTACACGGTTTCGCGCCAAATGACATTTCCTAACCTAATTATCGTAAAATCGAAGTCAAATCCACAGTAAACAAATAATCTGTTTACAAATAATCGATAGAATCTAATTGCAAAAATTTTCATAGATCCTCTATCGTTTTGTTATAATATTATTGATGCAGACAAAGTACCGCATATCATTATTTTTTTATGTCATATATAGACACTGATGTCTATAACTCCAATGTACCGACATACCTCCAGTCCACCTTAACATCTCCAGCCACAACACACGCACTGACACAACCGTCCCGGATGTGGACAGATGGTTAACTGACAGGACCAGCACACGGAAGCGCACAGCGCCCTTGCCGCCCGGCCTCCAAATTACCGATTTCTACCATTTTGCTTTCTCATGGAGAAAGCTTTGTAATGGTGAAAAAACATTTTTTCGAGATTTATATAAAAACGTGTCGAGAATGTTTTAAGTATAACATCGATGTGACCCGAAGAAATCCTTACTCAACTTCCCCGTTTTAAGTAACGTATTTAAGAGCATGTGAAACACTATGCAGTGCGAGAGAGATGGCTTTAGTGGCGCTCTCGGCGGAGCGAGAGAAAAACGCTGAGAACGTGTTTCACATCCTCTTAAGCCACGCGCAAATAAAATTATTTAGGTGTAACAACCCGAGTAGAAATTTTCGAGCGTTACATTTGGCCCTAATAGGGTCCTGATAAGGCCTTCTCAGGACCTTTTCAGGGCTCGATGTGACGCGTGAAAATTTCCACTCGGGAAGTAACTCTTATAGATGCATTCTAAAAAAATTGTTGTCACCCAAATGAAAATATATTGCAATCAAATAAACGATATTTCAATATACTTATATATTAGAATGTAATTAACCTTTTCTCTGGGCTTGCATAGAGTGAAAGAATGTGTAAGGGTATTCCATTTTGTACTCGATTTAAATCGCGGCGGGGAGATTCTATCCAAAGTTTCGTCGAGTCTGCACTTACCTCAAAAACTGCATAAGTCGCCACTTGCTCGGGACGGGGAAGCGAATTAGAGAAGAGATTGAGAGAGGAAGACTACTCCGACACATACATAACCGAAGCTTCCATCTCCGGCATATAACCTAATCCCTTTACATAATTTAAGCAGATCTAACACGATTTCACGTTGCGAGTGGAAGCCGGTGAGAGAGAGAGCTCCCCCGCATAATACGTACGTGCAGCGTCGCCCCGAGATATTGTCCCGCGGAACGCATAATTTGCCAACTATACTGTGCTATACCGAGAGACGCCACTTTGCTCGCTCGCTCGTTTAGGTTCCCATCTTCATTCATTCGCTAGGGCTTCTTGTCGGAGTTCAAAAAAAAAAAAAAAAACCTCGATCTAAGGAAGCAGAGCGCGTATCACACAGACCCGAGACCGAAAACTATTGCCCTGCAGATATACGAAGAAATTTGCTGAATTTCATCTCGGCCCGTTTCCTTTTTATGTCGAAACCTTTAAGACACTCTAATTTTCTGCCGTTCGTTTATTTTAATTAATTCTTCGCACCCATACGTATGTACACAGTACAATACAAAGGTCAGAAACTAATCTTTAAAAAGATGGGGTTTTAAGGTCGTAGGTATACAGCTCACGGAGATTCGATATATTCGACAGGTGGAGTGCGTATTTGTTCAATAAACAAAGATAAATAAATAGCTCAATTCGAACTGAAATTAAACAAAAAAGAAACGACAAAAATTACGTTAAAAAACCTGGCGATAAGAGCAGAACATACAGAGTGTTGGTGAGATACGCTGTCGGGTGCACACGACGTACAAGGCTTATACTTCCTGTTATTCGCCTATATTATAACCATATTATTCGCCCTGCAGATATACGAAGAAGTTTGCGAAATTTCATTTCGGCCCGTTTCCTTTTTACGTGGAAATCTTTAATAGACTCCAATTCTCTGACGTTCGTTTATTTTAAAGTAGTACTTGCCGTACAGTCCCGCCAAACGTGAGTTTCAGAGAAAATTTCGAACACTTCTCGATGGGATAAAAATCTAAATAAATCAGGTGTATGGAAGGTACTGCGAAGATTGTTTTTGTGAAATAATAATTCCAATTTGTCATCAACAAATTGAAGATAAAAATCATTGTTTAACAAATTACCCCGGCAACTTGACTGTTTTCCTTCATAAAAATAATTCGTTCATTTTTCCGAATACGTATGAATTTTTTCAGAATTTTTTGTAATCTTTGAGAATTGTGTTTTTTCACAGCTCGAACATAAAAAAACCCGATTTTCAAAGATTACAGAAAATTCTGAAAAAATTCATACGTTTCCCGAAAAATAAACGAATTATTTTTATGAAAGAAAATACTTAAGTTGCGGGGTAACTTGTTGAATAATTATTTTCATCATCAATTTGTTAATAACAAATTGGAATTAGTAGTAGTAAATGTATTTATTGACAATGTATTACATGGTACGGATGTTGATACATTTGCGCGATTATTTACATCATATATTCCTCTGCTATTACCATTGCCAACGGGCCATCGACCCAAGTCCTTGAGCCCTTGGAATTATTATTTCACAAAACCAATATTTGCAGCACCTCCTACACACTTCTCTGAAACTCACGTTTAGCGGAACTGTATCGCAAGTACCGCCTTAATTAGTTCTTCGCGCACGTACGAATGAATACAGCACAATAAAAAGGTCAGAAACCAATTTAAAAAAATTTAAAAAAAACAATTGGGTTCGAATTACACCAGTATAGAGCCCGCTGAGTTTTGATTTATTCGACAGATTCCGTGCGTGTTTGGTCGATAAACAAAAAAAAAAAAAAAGAAATAGCTCCAGTCGAAGCGAAATAAAAAAAAAGGAACGAGCGAAAATGACGGTAAAAAAACCTGGCGATAAGAGCAGAACATACAGCGCTTTGACAAGGTACCCTGCCGGGAACACACGACGTACAAGACTTATACTTCCATGTTATTTGCCCATATTATTCCAACAAGATTCGTGTTTACGCACGTTCTTCGCCGCACATTTTCGCGAAAGCTGCACAGTAGACACTGGCAGATAGAGAGTATACCGGATACACAGCATGTAAATGGTAATAAATATAGCAGGGAGGCAATAATAGTGATTACTTTAGGGCCACGCAATACGTCGTATCGCATGGACTGTACAGACAAGCCCCTTTATACTCGCATCGTATCGAGTTTCAATAGCGAACAATATCGATGGCCGTTGCAACTGTAGCAGTGCCTATTATATTTATATGTATGCAGCGACTCTCGGCTCGTCGGGAATTTTTCTTTGTTTTTTTTTAATCCCTTTTTTTAAATGGGGAAAAAAATCGAGTGTCATCGAAAACGGCTCGAAACGAATCTCCTTTAGAAACAGTCGAGATCGACGATGAACTGACGGGCGGAATGTCATTTCGCAAGAGAATCGCGAACGAACGATGAAGGGATAGATGGATAGAGATAATAGCTAAAGTTAACGAGAGCTGTGTACAGTCCGGAGTGCCCGACAATTTCATTTTCAAAGCCGTTCGAGTGATTTCCGGGGACAGCCGCATTCTCGACGTCGAGGACCATCGCGTTTCAACGAGAGGCTTCCTGATTTTATTTTATTTGTTTTTTTATTCTTTCACCACAGCGTCCCTACACCTGTAACGATGAATTGGGATGAAAATTCGCGGAGACAACTGGGAGATATTTTAGAAGAGGACGGTGTCGACAAGTTCGGTGCTGTGGACGACGGAGTGACGAGAAAAATGGAGGACGAGGCCGAAATGCATTACGAGGCCGAGGACTTTGATATCGAGGAACCATTGGAGATTAAAGACAGTCGTGAATCGGTCGAAGGTGTCGCCGAAGAGGCAACCGAAAACTTGGAAAGTGACAGCAGAATGCAAGGTTTTACACTATTCTTCTCATGGTTATGTCAAATCCCGTCGTCGGTAACAAAATCTACACACTGTGAAAAATGTTATGAAATTTGCAACACGTTTAATATACAAAGTTACATTAAATATTCAACCTCGGTATGCGAAATTAGAATTCGTATACATTGCATTCGAATTTTCATAATTTAATTTCAAATACAATACCTGTATATTAGAATTACCGGTGATGGCATTGAAAATTAGGACATCCGTGCATGAAAATTATGTTATTATTACAAAAATTATACAAATAATATTGTTTTTGATATACCGGTAACGCAATATTCTTACATACGTGTGAATGAAATTTCTATACTGTATATGAATAAAACTTCACATACATTTATGAATTTTCAAACAGAAATTTTTTACAGTTCACTGAGAGAAAAATCGGGGATGAAGCAAACACACATAAGAGGTTGACCTACACAAACAAGACTGGCTCAGTCACGATTCAGTTGGCTTAACTACCGAGAGGTTGAGTTAACAAGGTAAGGTTGGCTCAACCTCTGGGCGAGGTTAAATACGGCGAAACTCATGATGAATTTTAATCAATAGATCTCGTCGAGGCTGAGCCAATCTCAGTGAAGTTGATTGATTTGAATTGAGGTTGACTCAACCTCAATGAAGTTGTTTGGTTCAAGTTCACCATCAGTTTCGCCGTATTTAACCTCACCGCGAGGTTGAGTCAACCTTATGTCGTTAACTCAACCTGTCTGTGGTTGAGCCACCCAAATCGTCATCGAGCCAACCATATTCGGTTGGCCTAAGCTCTCGGGTATGTTCCCGTTTTTTCTCTCAGTGCATAATAAATTCTGTCCTAAAATCGTAAACGGTCGAGGAAAAAATTGTCTTTCCCCGGGCAGACGCAAGGAAAGACAAATTTCTTTCTCCTCAGCTGGAGGGTATTCCACATCACCTTGAAGTGAGATGACACGGCTGCAATTTTACAATAACCTTTTTTCGATGGTGTTAATTAAAAAAAAAAAAAAAAAAAAATGATATTTCGAAGTGGAACGCGAATCTGCTTTTTCCCGGAACAAAATGTGCACTTTTAGAAAAAAATGCAATACAGTTTGGGATACCGACTGCGGTGTTGAAAACCGCAATGAACTTTTTCGCTGGATTGCAACAGATACGGGCAAAAATAAATTCGCGCCCGTAATTCGTGCGAAGTAATTCCGCATCCGATGGGATTCTGCTCTTGCACTGAAGTGGTCAACAACATTAAAAAAGGTCAATTGAATGATTGCAGCTATCTCTCTCACAGGCTCGATCGTTTCATTTTGCCTTAAGGATGAAAAAAAAACATTTTGAACCGACGGAAGCGAATTAATCGATTAGTCAAACAATGCTTTGGTTGTACCAACTAAATAACGATTTTAAACGTAACCGTGATTTTTGGTTGCTCCAACCACTGTTTTGTTCTCAGTGTAAGGCCTTCAGATTTTCAAATTTCAGGTCATAGCCTTATCTAAAATTTTGATCAGGCATGGTCGATGATGACGTTAGAAGGACGCCGGAAAGAAGGCAAGTTAAAATCGATGGTCTGTTCGACGATGAGCCGGAGTCTACGGAAAGAAGAAGAACCATCTACGAGCTTGACTCGTACACAACGTCAAATATTTCCATACGATACGAAGAAGATTTCGAGGCCGATGAAACGAGCATCACGGAATTGGATATATCTCGAAAGCCGCGATATTCCGAGTCTATGGTAAAATGAGCAATAATTGGAATTTAATTTTAGATCGTCGGATTTCGCGACGTCTCCGTTTCACCAATTAATCGTATTGATGATTTTATTTTTCGTTCAGGGAACGTCGGGAATAGCCAGAATCAATTTATCCCCTCTAACCCAGAAAATTGTCGGTTGTGTTATCGGTGAAAACGTCACGACGGAATATCCGTGGATTTACGTGAGAAAGGAGATAATTGAGGACAATTTAGACCTTCACGACGAGAGCAGCGACTTCCTGCCTGTGAGGGATGAGATCAATCTTTTTCCTGACAAGAATATGCTCATAGGATACGCACCCTCGTCAACCGAGGAAGCCCAATTTTACATCTGTCTGACCGAAGTTGGGAGAGACGCGGTTGTGAGAAACATCGATAACCTGAGAATCGAGCAGGAGGATCGTGTGAGAAACGCTGTTTACAAAACGGTGGGAATATGGAACGAGCTGGGAAGTGGTCAAGAGGTCGACGACGCTATCGTCAAAAGAACGAGACCTCTATTTGAGATCGAGGTTCGACATTTCCGATATAAATTGAAAACTTAATAAGAACTCGACGAACTTAATTATACGCATTGGGTGTTCCAGGCCGAATCAACAGGGTTGTGATCCTCGTATTATTATTTTTTCCCTTTTAGTATGTGCAGTACGAGTTACCAAAACACATGACAACCATTTTTTTATTCTTTCGAAAAATGGGTTTACTACAGTCACCAAAAATACGGATACTGAAACCGCCACTATTTTAACATCGTCTATTTTTTCCGTTTTTCAGATTTTTCTGTTGTTGTAAAACCAAATTTTTATAAAAGTCGATAAATTTCACATCGCTTTTACGAAAGAGCCGACGTCGTTGGGCGTAAAAAGTATATTCATTTAAAATCTTAACGTTTGAGCGCTTTAAATAAATACGGCGATAGAAAGAAGACAAACAGAGAAAGTGTATGTTTAAGATTTTTTTTTAATTCACCGTATAGTTTGAGATAACGCGAGAGGTTGAAGAACCCTTCGCTCTAAACGTGAAACTTCCCTCCCGTGATGGCACTCTATCCATCCCTTCAAAGTCGACGTTGATTAATTGGACTGCCTTAATAATTAGATGAGAATATACTTGACGGGTCGTTCGTATCTATGAAAATCGCGGTTCACAGGTGGAGTCGACATCGGACTTACTCAACGCTCCCATCAGATTAATTGATCGGAACGCGGACGATCAGAGAGACGGTTACGTGGAGTTGTTGCCCTATCGACAAACCTTCAATAACGTAACGAAAAAAGTCGTGTCGAAGGGTGAGCAGGCTTGTTTGCCTCTCCGTGACAACGGAGCCCAGACTGCGCCGTCGATGCCAGTTAACTCGTGGTTCCAATATCGTTACCAATACACGCCTGTAAATATTGACGCCTACAGCGAAGAAAAAGCCCGAGCGATCAGAAAGTTCCTCGACAAGCACACAGACGATATATGCGACAAGGTTTCGTGATAGACTTCGATATCTTTTTTTTTTTTGCTTCCTCGTAGAGGAAGCTTTATTTTCATTTTTTTTCCCGATATTTTAAAGACAACATGTTCAAAATGTTTTAAAACGTGGAAAAATCACATTTAGAAAAAAATTTAAATTTGACATGCAACTAGAACAAATAAGCGCCTGTGTATTTTTTTTTTACAAGTTACTCGATAATTAAAACACACGTTTAGATTTTATCAGCGTTTACATTTTTCGACAAAAGTATATTCGTGCTGTAACTATCGTAAATTTTGAGTTGTCGGGTTGAAACCTCCTACAGAATTAGATTAACATTAAACACTTCTGGTCGTTGAATTTAGAAATAATCGATCGAGAGGTCCGGATTGTGTGACGTTAAAATTTTTCCAAAAATGCTATGTGAAAAACTCGATTCTCACCTATTTCCCCGATGGATTGCTGACAAACTTTATTTGCACAATTAGGTGATGCAAAATGCGACTTGGGATATTTATACGAACGATTATGGGAATCTGGTGCGTAACGAGAGGGACACCCATCCACCCGTGCCAATAGCATACACCGAACACCAGAGCTATCACGATGGAAAATTGTCAGATGACAAAGTAATTAACGATCTATGCTGGCATCCGCTGTGGACGGGCATCGCCGCGGCAGCGTACACGGAACATTGCAAAAGTGACAATCTCGTCGGGCCGTATCCTCACGATGAGGTAAATTACTTTGAATATGTCATCGTTAATTGGATATCGATTAAAGAGCTCGAGTAATTGTGTCTCGTTGAGTCGTTGCATCGGGTCACGGAAAGTTCTCATCCCTTATTAGGCGAGCGAATTAACCTCATTTGCGTTCATCTACTGAACAGTCGCACTCTCCATCTGTTATTTTTAACCCAAATAACCGTCAATTATCGATGATGAGCTTTGTTTTTTTTAGTAATGCTGCAAAGAAGATAAGCATAACAGAAGGTTTTCAACAATAATTTTTAACAACACCTTATTTTTTTAACTACTTTTCGTGAGATTTAATTATCGAAAAAGATTCGCGATAAGATGATTATTACTTATAAGAATTGTTTTTAACGTTCTCTACTAACGCAATTATAAAGGCATACGTGGTCATTATCCGCAAGATGAAAAATGGAATTACATTATTTTTTTTGTAGCGATCCCATTAGTTGATTCGGATAATTCGCTAACCTTGTGTGAAATTAAAATTTGTTTGCCCGTAGGATGCAGAAGTATCGGACCGGCGCCGTATGGTTGAACATAGCGGAAGCGGAATATAATTTGTTTTTAACGACTTTCCAAACAGAAAAAAAAAATTATTTTCCGCCTAATTGATTTTCTACCCTTCAAATATATTGAATAGATGTCGAAATTATTTGGTACATTGAAATATGCATGCATTTGTAGCCATTGCTCGTTACCGCTTCACCCAGTTTATAAATAATCTATATAATGATACAGTTCATGCCAATCGGATATTCACACCGATACTCGCAGATACTCACACATAGTGACAGATACTCATAGACACTCGCCGACACTCGCCGACACTCGCCGACACTCGCCGACACTCGCCGACACTCGCCGCCACTCGCCGACACTCGCCGACACTCGCCGACACTCGCCGACACTCACCGACACTCACCGACACTCACCGACACTCACCGACACTCACCAACACTCACCGACACAGAAATATTCACACGGAAACTCATACTCATAAAAAATTGGCACGGATTCTTACGCGAATAATCACACATATGCAGCATGGCACGGCACATGTGTGCCCAACAAGTAATAAGATCACTAAGCACCGAAGTATTCGAATAATGAACGCGATAGCACTGATCATTAGAATCGAGACAATAACGTAGACACCACGTATGCCGCTCACATAGACGGGAGAGCGAGAACATGACACGCGTGCGAGGACAATACGCAACGAGAGAAAAAACTATATACTCGGGAGCGCGCGACTGACTATGAAATGTTAATGACGGTAACGAAGGATTATGATTATTCCAAAGTCCCTTAGTCGGTAGCGACTGCCCTCTCAACTATCTCTCGTCGTCGCTGATACCGATTGCCGAAATATTGAACACAATAACTGCTAGAGATTCCTCACTATTGCTTCCCCTGGTACAAGCGCGAAAAACAGGCGTTTCCTCTGACATAACACGGTGTAAAAGGGTCCCTGCCCTTTCGGTAGGGTTTTGTTTTTTCATTGTAAAAATATATGAAAAATGTTGCTTTTTAAATTGTTAAACTCAAATTTAAAACCATTAACGAATTTCTGATTAAAAGATCTTAGACAGCATCACCACTTGCAAAGCTTTTCTAGAATTTCCAGATAAAAATTTAAGAATATATTTTTTAAACCAACTGTTCCGTCAATGTGACACAAATACTCTACGGTGACAGCCGAAAGCTCAGCGCAGAGAGACAAAATTAGATTCAGTGTAAACTCTCGGGTACTTACCATCGCGGTCGGCGCCTGATTGCGACGAAATTGCCTCGGCACTTTCGTCGACGAATCGGTCGATTTGCCGACGAAAAAAAATAAAAAAAATAGAATTCTGATTTATAAATTGAATTCAGGTGCTGAAGGCCTGCGAGGGTAGAAATCAGGTTCTTATCTGGTCGTTCAACGACTGCCTCACCCCGAAATTGATACTCGAATGTTCGCGGGAAGTGACCGCGGTCTCGATTTGTCCACTCGATGGAAATATCATCGTCGGTGGATGCGCCAGCGGACAAGTGCTAATTGTCATATTGAGTTTCGCTTCGACCTCGTGCGCGACCCGCGTCGTCTTATTTAAACTGTTTTATTTTTATGGCGCGACGATAGATTGCCATTTGGTCGATACCCGGAAAAATCGAGCAGGTCGAAGCGGTGATGGTGCAAACAACGGCCCAAGTCAAATATAAAGTGGCGATGCGATCGCTGATGACCTGGATGCGTGAATCGACCGGTTCCTCGGTTATCGGAACAGCGGCGATGTCCTCGTCGCAGTACAGTCAGCGAGCTCCGATAACACAAATAGCGTGGCTGCCGGCTCACAACAAGATCGACAAGAACGGGAGAATCGTCGGTTTGCCAGCGAACGCGAGCGAGGACGAGCTCGGCTGGCAGTTTGCGACCGCGAGCCAGGACGGTACCATAGCCTTCTGGGATTTGAGGTATTCGCAACCAGCAAATTCTTATCTTTATCCCGAGCGCGCACGCGAACCGAAGGAAAAGAAAAGAATTTATAAAAAAAAAAAAAGAAAAAAAAGACGGAAAGTAACGGGTGACGCAACTTGTCCTCGAGGATTCATTAAAGCCGGTCCCATTTTTTCAATCCCGCGACCTTTTCGCGAGCGTCCGTCCTCGCTCCTCCGCTCGTTTCGCTCACAAAACTTTTCCACCGAACGAACGAGACTCCCATCCATCGCGAACCTATTCAATCTTCCGGCACTAGAGAATGGACAATCAACTCGGGCAAATTTTAGCGAGGGAAAGGAGAAAAAAGAAATTCCTTCAGTATTTCGTGTTCTTGTCTCACAAAGGGAACGAAATATATTGGTTCTGTTGTACAAAGATGGAGACCTCCGGAGGATAAGGACAAGGCGGGTGGGCGAGGCAAGAGGAAGAAGACTGTTAAGCGACCCGATCCTCTCGACCGGTCGGTCTCGCCCCTCAAGGCGCTCGACGGAACTTTCCGTCCTGAATACATGCTCGAGGTAAATTATCCGAGCGAGGAACGGCGTGCGGTCATCACCACGATGAACGTCTACGGTCCGAAGTTCGGCAAGGAACAGACCGAACCCTTTCCGTCGACGAAGGACGATGTTTCGGTGAGAAAATATTACAAGCTGATCATAGAGAAGCCGGATTACGAGCTGGAGCCGTGCTTATCGATCGGCACCGCGGAGGGCGAAGTGGCCAGACTGTCGTGGGAGGGTTACGAGTTCACGACCGGTGTAATTATGAATCGCGAATCGGTAAATTGGATCTGGACGAATCGCGTGCACGACGGACCCGTCACTCATACAGTCAGATCGAAATACCTCAGCGACGTTTTCGTCACCGTCGGCGGCAAAGTTTTCGCTGTCTGGCGCGAGGACTTCGGTGAGCCGGTGTATCGGCGAAAAGCTACTGTCAGGTACGTGTTTCCAGCACGATCGGTTTCGTCGTCATTGAGATACCGATTTCGAACCGAAATTCGGTATTCTGGAAATGTTTGCGAACCGTCGGACGGACGACACTCGTCGGAAAAAGTTCATCGACGGCTGTCGTCGATAATGTATGTTAATCGAACGGTCGGACCGTTCGGTTCGATCGATGGATCAAACTTTTTGGTATCGATTTTCGAGGCAGCGTCGTCGTGACGTTATTCGCGACGCTCGGCAACCTCGTCGACCAGAACTTTTACAATGCCAGATTGCAAATAGGATTAACGGTTAATAGTTAGTGGTACGTCACTTAACCGGTTATCGGTCGTAACTTCCACTACCGATAAATTCACCGTTCCATTGACGTCTCTTCTGATTGAACGCTCACCCTTGTAGCGGCTCCGATCGGTGTTATATATATTTTTCCACTTTATCCGTAACCCCCGTTTAGATATACGGCGTGCTGTTGGGGCACGTTTAGACCCACCGTTCTGATATTGACTCGCGCCGACGGCACCGCCGAGATCTGGGACTTTATCGTCAAGAGTCACGAGCCCGCTTTCACGCAGGGCCTCTCGGGTCGCATGATCACCGGTATATACACGCACGAGCTATATCTCAACCCACAGTGCGTCGCTTTCTGCGACTTCAACGGCACCCTCAGGGTCTTCACGGCTCCGCCGGATCTCCTCACCTTCGACGTAACCGACATCGAGTGGATGAGGAAATTCGTTGATCGAGAGGTCAACAGGGTAAGCGGGGTATTAATGTTTCATTGGCGATAGGGGATGGTGGGGCAATGGGGGCTTTCACTTTTCTCGCGACTTCGATCTTTTTTTATACGATAGCGGTTTGATAAAATTTTTCAAAATTTGCAAAATTTTTATTTGAGGCCTTTCGGGATTTGAGGTATTCGAAACTCACAAATTCGTATCTTTGTCCCGAACGCAGAAGCGAGGCGAAGAGAGTAAAGTAATACTATTGCAAAAAAATTTGATACAATGAAGTCTCAATTGCTAGTATTGATATTATTATCGCAAAACTTATTATAATTATTATTTATGAATTTACTTAATAAAATATTTCATATTGCTTCATATTTCACAACCATAATTGCTATATTTGTCATAAATACATCGATATGAGATGTTCTGAATATGCAACAATGATCCTGACGGTTTTCATCTAGCTGAAAATTATGGCAACCGGAGAATATTTTCATGATGTACGCCCTATATGGTATTCGATATTAATACGAATTAAATGTCACATTAACAATTTTTCTCTGCCGGATGCAATACGCATAATTGATTCACATATTGGTTTGATGAAACAAAATTTGCTTTTTTCTGCAATAATTGCCCGACAAATCGTTACGTCTCTAATATCGTAAAACCTTCTGACATACTGTCTCACCATCTTCCTGTACCACGAACAGGTAGGGTAAGAGTGATGAATATGTTTCGATGTGATAAGTTGGACCAGCGCGTGTTGACACAAATGCAGATTTTCAACAAATCTGAAACTTCATTCATTTACTTGTATCGATAACAGTGAGATATTTTGGAGTTGAATCTTGCTCTCGATGAATGAGATTTGAAAATGTCACAAAGAGCTTCCGTGATTTTCATAAATACTCGTAGTTTGGGAATATGGACCACCGTAGACTAATACGGTTGATTACTAGCCTACTCCCTGTATTACCAATCATACACAAAAAAGGTCCCAAAAATGATTTTTCATCACTCGGTGCGGAAATGGCCACTTTTCCGCCCGCTTCGCCTGCGTAAAACCGCCATTTTCGCACCCTGTGATGATTTTCGCCCTCGTGGAGTAATGTACTAATTTTTCCCGACTACGCTAAAAAGGGCCTATTTTGTGCCGAGCGGGCAAAAAAGTGTTTGGGCGGGCATAAAGGCGTTTCACGGGCAAAAAAGTGCTTGGGCGGGCAAAAAAGTGATTTCAGCGGGCTACTGGGCGAATCGTGTAGGCGAGCGCGTATTTCAAGATGGTACCGTTGCAGGCATAAAATACGGACACTTTTTAGCATAGTCGAAAAAAAAAAATAGTACATGCCACTCGAGAGGAGTGCATTTTCACCTCGTGTGAATTTCTGTCCTCGCTTCGCTCGGACAGAAAACTTCACACTCGGCAGAAAAACGCACTTTCCTCCCTTGTAGCACAATGTACTAATTTTGCCCAACTTTTATAAAGAATGTTTTCTGACACCTACTCCCTACATTGAAGTGGGATTCCGGGAGTAGGAGATACAATCCTGCATTTTAGTGGTCACCATTTACCACTTCTTGAATCACTCAGAGAACTTACAATACTTCTATTTACCCCTCCGACAGATACGAGAATTTAAGCGTTGGCAAAAATCATGGAACGAGGCAAACGTCGAGAATATAAAAATGAGAATGAAACAGGCTCAGCTGGAAGATGAAAGAGTGAGACTCGAAGCCGAGGAGAAGACAAAAGCTGAAATGGCGGAGATGATGAGCAAGCAGACGCTCTCGAAAACTCGAAAAGCCGTAAGCATTAAATTCTGATACCAAGAATCCCAAGAATACCAAGAATCGCTTCATTAACGAGAATCTTCTTTTTTTTACTCCCAAGCCCGAAGAGTTCTTGGAGGAAGCGAGAAATCGCTGGAAAGCAATAGAATTGAAGCGGATGCAACGAGTTATCCTGGAGAAGAAGGGTTTGAGGGAGGACATTCTCGAGAGGCAGAGAGCACCAATTTTGAAGATGCGACAGGATGCTAAACGAAAGAAGCGGAAAATTCGCGAAATAATGCAGCTGCAGGACAAAATATTCGAGGACACAATGGCGCTTCTCTTTCCAGAACAGTATCATTACGACCGTAAAACCGCTGTTTTGCCGAGACTGTCCGAATACCAGGAGGAGGATGAAGAGACGGCTGGTGTAAAGGCGCTATTAGATGATCGCCCAACGGTAATGCCATTTACGAGTTTATTCCGTGCGTATTTGTCATCCCCAGTTGAAACTTTGGAGCATTAAATCGGGTCCTGAAAAGGCCGTATTAGAGCATTAAATCGGGTCCTGAAAAGGCCGTATTAGAGCATTAAATCGGGTCCTGAAAAGGCCGTATTAGAGCATTAAATCGGGTCCTGAAAAGGCCGTATTAGAGCCTTATTAAGGCTCGATGTACCGCTCTAAAATTTCTGGCAGATATTCTGAGTATGCTGTATGCTGACCGGCGAGTATAGTCACAAATAAATAATCTTTCTTTTATTTATGACCGCAACAGGCGAAACATCGAAGTCCCGAGCAAGAGATAATAAATGAATTCATGGTGATCCAGAGTGAGGCATTGGCGACTATGAAGAAAAATCCTTACAGACCGAACTTCGACTGGCGGAAGATACTGTGCGAGGGAAACGCGAGACGATGGTCAATGGACGTCGATCTGAAGAGAAGTAACACACGGAAGGACCGGAAATTCGTCCACGAAGGGGCGGAAGTTTGTAAGCGTTCGACCGACCGACAGCGAGCCTCAGGCGACGAAGTTTGCGAACCGGTTAGCGATACAGGCGAAACCGGCGCTTAAACAATTGCACGAAAGGGAGACTTCCTGCTTGCATTGATTAAACTGTACACGAGTTATGAACTTTTAGACTGGCGAGTTGCTAGTTATTTTCCAATATTTGATTACCGATATAACTCGATTACAATGTACCTACAAGTATCTGCTGCAATGTTGCTTACATAATTCGTCAATAATTCTTTAATAATTCTTTAATAATTCTTTAATGATTCTTTAATAATTCTTAAATAATTCTTAAATAATTCTTTAATAATTCTTAAATAATTCTTAAATAATTCTTTAATAATTCTTTAATGATTCTTTAATAATTCTTTAATGATTCTTCAATAATTCTTTAATAATTCTTTAATAATTCTTTAATAATTCTTTAATAATTCTTTAATAATTCTTTAATAATTCTTTAATAATTCTTTAATAATTCTTTAATAATTCTTTAATAATTCTTTAATAATTCTTTAATAATTCTTTAATCATTCGTCAATAATTCATCAATAATCCGTCAATTGCTAAATATATTTGGTTTTGTTTACCGTTCCATTTAGTTATCGAATTGTTTTGATGTGAAATCGACACCCAACGGACGCCTGCTGCAAAGTCTAGCGGGTAGGCGAAGAAATCATTGCGCCATAAACGTCGAATTGTACTATATTTTACTTGCGGTTCCGATAATATAATTAATAGAAAAAAACCGGAGCAACTCCATCGCGACGAAGGTAAAAAAAGAAGCTGAGAGTTTCTAGATTGCGGTTCATCGGCAATCACCCAGTGAATGGATGAGATCGAGAGGGAATGGAAACGAGAGAATCACAACCCCTCGGTGGAAGTTGGTCGGAGTTAACGAGAACAGCGAAGAATCGGGCGACGAAAGACGGGAGATGAGAATGTATATGCGAGAGAAGTGAGCGAGGACGTTGTCGGGACTCGGTGATTTTTCATAATTAAAGCGGATTAAGAGTCGGCGGTATGGCGGAGGCGCAAATGAATTTGAAATTTCAAACTACCGGACCGGTCACAGTTTTCTCGGCGGAGAGAAAGAGATGAAGATGAAAACTAAGGAGAAGCGGGGGAGGCGGAACGGGAGCGCGAACATGACGAGGGTGTCTCCCGGTCCGTGGCGTCATTATCACGGGCCGGATGTCCCTGAACGTTGAGGGTGTGGGGTGGTTCGTCCTTCATTTCCCAAGAGCGCCGTACTCTCATACGATTTTCTACGGCGCCCCTCTTATCAAAAGAGGCGGTTGCGTCTCGAGACACGTACAGTTACACCGTCGGTAAAACAGCTCGACGAGACACGACCGCCCTATTTTTTTTACTCGGAGGATCGCCGTTTTAGCCTCTCGCCAAAAACAATATTTGCATTTTTTTTGTTTGTTTGTTTTGTATATCATGTTTGCGGATTTTTGTGGGCGATGCTAATAGACATTTTTTTTTCTTACCGACAGCACTCGACGTGATAGAAAGTTACTGGTTGGTTTTGAATTTTTTTACGCAACAGCCTCGATCTTAGTCCTGTTGTGAGTTTTTTTCTTCCTTCACCGAAAATAGTTACCAGCTTGATGGTATAGAAAAATTGTGATGTATAAAATTAATTGACTAAGCAAAGAATTATGATCGGAGAAGTGAAAAACACATACCCGACTCGGGTAATATATAATTTACAGCTCACAGTCTTTATTGCCACTATCATGAATTAGATTTCCGCAAGTTTAATTTGTAAACCGTATTTATAGTCGGTCATTTATTTTCGTCGCTTGAAATTTATGTTCACATTTTTTTGTACACTATTTATGATCTTTTGGACGCTTATCTTTTCGCCTTTGACAAAGAGGACTCCGGTTCTCCCTCTTCCTCGTTTATCATCCCCTGTTGCTTCATCTTTATTAACCGGCATGCCGTGAAATTTTAAGTCCGTGGTTTCCATCTCAACCCAATTACTCGGAGGATGTGAAGAGAGAAAAAAAGGAAAAACGTACATCAGCAAAATTCTGAAATCGAGAGCGTGGATCGCGCCAAAAAAAAAATAAAAATGACTCAGTGAAAAGTGCTATATGAAGCCGATTTAAATTTTCCCTCGGCGAGTTTTCTGCAGACATTTTTTTTCCGTTCCAACGGTACTTCAACGTGCCACCGCAGTTTTCTCTCTGTATCTTTCTCTCGTCCTACGCCCCATTTTTTTTTTCTCCCGTTCATATCCCCGGCGTATCCAGCAGTGAACTAACGATACTCTTTTCTCGGGCTTTCTTTCAACACATTTTCACAGCAAAAGAAAATCTCCCCTTCTTAGCTGGCTCGACTAGCGGGGGGAGAGTCGCGGGGGCGCGGAAAACGTAAAGAGGGAGGGTGGAAGCGAACCGGAGAAAATAAGCGAGCGAATCAGTGCGAGCTGGCGGAGGGAGAAAAAAAAAGAGACGAAACACACTACTAAAAACCATGAAACTGGAGATAGAATATGCATATGAGGGGAAGCCTCGCCTCTGCGAAGCTCACCATTATAGAGTGCCATTCATCCTGGGGGAGAGACGAGAAATAGTTATCATCATAATCATTCGTATGGCGGAACATCTCTACGAGTGCCCGAATTTTGAAGCAATAGGCTCGTTCACCTGTTATTGGACGCATGAATAGTCGAGGGGGGGGGGGGGGGGGGGGGGGGGGGGGGGGGGGAAGGCGCGGGGATGGAGAAGTGAATGAGATAAATGCACACGGGAGAAATGGAGAGGAGCGCGGTAGGGTGGAGGGATGAAGTCCTCGCTGTCCCGGCATCCGTGGTTGTAATTAAACGAAACGGTTATAAACGCGAAAGCTTCGCGCTGGAACGAGGAGGTATGCTCCGATGAGCGAGGCTACCCCCGGTCATTATGATAATTATGAATCGTCCGTCTGTCGGTCGGAATAGCGTCTCCCTCATCTTGTATACGCTTCGTACATCCACGCGCACTCGTCTCCTACTCCCGTAACCGCAAACTTCCGGCGAATTGATGGGCCCGCTCGTAATTAATGGATACCATTTCAACCGAAATTCCTATCGCTCGCCACCTGCCAGTTACTATTTTCTATCGGTTAATCAGAGAATTTCGATCCCTCGCGAAACGAGCTTTCTGTCCATGTGCACGCACCTCGATCATCGATTACGGACACTTTGTGTCTACCTTATTAAATAAAATACGGACGATTGGGAGACCGACGGGACGCGAAAGAATATGGAACGGAAAAGAGTTTCCCAATCGATAAATCGATGGAAACCCGCTTATTATTCAGTATCTCATTATTTATGTTCGTGGACTACCGTTAAACAATTGAAACTGGGTTAATCGTGTATCGTGGTGTATTGTTGGTATGGAAAAGAAATTTTTATCAACGGAAAAATACATGCTAAAATACTTAATGTGCTAAGTTTTTGCACCGACCCGTTAAAAACATTGACTGCATTGCATTCATTTTTTGTAGATGTTGTGTTTATTGAATTTTTTTTATTAAGTGTCCGTATGCACTTATCAGCAGTAACATCGTTTCTGAGAACTCTACACAGTAAAGAAGATTTTTACTTTTAACAACCATTTTTTGTCGGCAAACGGCTGACCGCAATTCTTTGTGTCCGGTTTACAAAACATATTTGTAAAGTTAACTAACTTTTTTGTTAAATGAATAAGAGTTTTTGTAACATTAACAAGAAAAAAATTATGGGCGTATGTGAACAAGAATCGTACCAACTTTACTGTATAAAGCCGTAGCTAATCGCACAGGTAGAAAATGATATCGCAAAGAAGTCGTTAATAGACAAGTAAGTAGACATTAAAGCGAGAACTGTACACGAATTCCACGAAATAAAGGCCTAGCGGCAATACCTTGAAGATTGATTAATCCATTATCTGAACGTAAGAACCAGCTTTCATGTTTCGATTTACAATAATCAAGTATACAATCACCAAGTATTGCATCATACTAATTACGTGATGCACTCAGTGAAATTAATACCTTGCGCTCCTAGTAGATATTTTTAAGCGTTATTTGGGACCCTGATGGGGCTCCAACAATGTCTTGTTCGGACCTTGTGAGGCCACCTAGCGTTAACGAATCGTCTTGTATCGTTAACGTGTAATGTAATCCTATGCTACGGATAGTATCGGATTGTCTTACCGACAGCGGGGGATGCGCCGTTGGCGCCCCCCCCCCCCCCCCCCCTCCCAAGTCAGGCTGATTTGTTCGCGGTCAGTACTTGAATGGGTGATTAGCCGTGCGCTAGCTGGCACATCGACCGTCGAGCAAGGGGCGCTTTCTTCTGAAACTTTGGTATTTTTTCACGTGGTTTTCAGCCGCGATCCAATGACATATATAAATACGAACGAATGAAAAATCTCCATCGAACTTGAATGACGATATATTGTGCAGATTTCGAGGATATCAAGAGAACAAGGCAATTTTTTATTTAAGAGTTATTTGGTATAAATTACTAACGAATCGTAAGTTGACGAATCGATTATCTGGTATTTTACAGTACATAAAACGGTGCCAAAGCTCGAAATTTCACAGAGCTCCTGCGACCACGAAAATACATAAACGAATTATCTGTAAATCCTCAACCGAATTATCTCTGAATCCCTATATAAATTCGAACGAATGATAAATCTCCATCGAACTCGAAAGACGATATATTGTGCAGATTTCGAGGATACCAAGAGAACAAGGCAATTTTTGATTTAAGAGTCATTCGGTATAAATCACTAACGAATCGTAAGTTGACGAATCGATTATCTGGCATTTTACAGCACATAAAACGGTGTCAAAGCTCGACATTTCACAGAGCTCCCGCGACCACAAAAATACATAAACGAATTATCCGTAGATCCTCAACCGAATTATCTCTAAATCCTCAACCGAGTCGTTACTATTTGTCGGCAAATATTGGCGTATTGATACACTATTGCATCAACGAAAATCCATTATCTTCATTCTGACCTGCGGGTTTGCTAGACGAGAACCGTAAATGAATCATCTCTTCGGATTCAAGGCGGCAACCCGGTACTCAGAGACTGCCGTGGATATTGGAAATTATTTGTAAATCCAGTGAGCATTTCAGAGATGCACAGAAGGCCCAGATAAATACAAAATAAATGTTCAATCGGCGTTTAATTTTTTTCTATCCTCACAACCCTTTATTGGTAGATGTTTAGTTGCCTTTAAAATCACTATAACTCCGAACGGTGTCATTCAACTTGTTCAAATTTGGTACACAGATAGAATGGTCACTCCTCTTTGTTCAGTACAATTTTTATGAAAATTCATGTTCGATTTTTCTGATTTAGAATTCTTAAAAAAATTGCGTGGCATCTCTAAGTTTTGTAAATTGAGAGCAACAATGTTAAAAAGGGCACAGAAACATAATGTATTGAGGAAGGACGTTTCGTATTTCGAATTGTGAGTTTCTCGAAAAATTTGTAAAAATGCTTCAATTAGAGCAAAAGTGGGGGTAATGAGCTTCAATTCGAAGCTTGAATTGATTGACACTGCACAATGTTTGGTATTGCATTTGGCAAAAATGGATCTAACAGTTTAAATTTTGTAGTCTTATAAAAAGTTCTTATAGTCTTTCTTATAGTATTTTATATAGTCTTATAAAAAATTTTACCGTTAAACATTTTTATTACAATCATAGCTTGATCCTCCACGGGGAAGACAAATCGATCGACGAAATTTCCCACAGAGGAAGCAATGTGCAAGGTACTTTGCACCTTTAATACTAAAGATAACCCAATGCTTCTGTACTAAAAAAAAGTTGATTGAAGGGGATGAATAAAAATGGATGCTTTCTTGGAAATCGGAAAAAGTAAAAAGGTTGTATTGAAAGAGACTATTAAAAGGTTACAGGCTGCCCGATTGTTGCCGACGAGAAGAGTGGATAAGGTTGGTTTAGTGATCCATCGGTCGAAACGAAGGGATTTTAGGAAAACTCGTAAATTAGGGATGACCCGTGCTACAGCGTGGGGGATGTCCAAGTGGTATTCGTATGAGCGTATTATTGATGCTGTGCTACCGTGGCGCTCGGCGATATTGGCGAATCTATAGTCTCTGTGTCAGAACGTCACACGTATATCATTATTAAAAACATATTGGTTAATTTAAATGTAATTCGTTAGTGAAAAGTTTCCACTATGCGGAGAACAACAAAAAAGGGGATTCCCGGGTGTTGCCAATTCTCCATCGTTGACCACCCGAATCGATATAATTGTGCATAATTACGACGTATCATATTAACTCTCCCGGGATTTCCTACCACCTCATTTTCCCAGGATTTCCCACTACCCGACACCTATTTTATCCCCGCTTTATTGTTTCGGCCTCTCCGCGGTACTCTCGCACGTCTTTATCCCTACCGCGGTTCCTCTTCAGAGGAGAAACATATTAATCGTTAACGACTTCTACGCGTTTGGACTCCTTTAGCATTGTCCGTACCACCGTAGCTGATACCAGGCCACACATAGAGGACACGACAAAGCGGTAGTTTTCCTCCCCGCACCCCAACGACCGGCGAACCCTTGTGGCCCGTTCGCGTTATTCCTGCGCAATCTCATTCAATATAGCTGCATGCAAACCCTGTATCCTTTACATCCCTTACATTATACGAAAAGATGAAGGGAAAAAAAAATAAAAAAAAATCTTATTACTATACCGTAATGCCTACTCGAATAACGAATAATGAAAATCAACCGTTCCGCGACGAGGGGGTGAAGGAGGGGGGTTCGAGGAAAAAGACGCGGATACTCCCGGGCGCGCTGAGGTTTGTACGCTACATAAATTCTTCGTTCTCATTTCGTTCGGCGCGTTGCGACCGAAGAAAATGAGAAAATCCGACGAGCGAAGTAGACGAGGGTCTCTCGCCGCGGCGAGATCGGTGCGCGGAGCGCGAAGGGTTGCTACCACCCGCCGCCGGGCGGCAGGGCCGAGCCGGGGCCCGGAAGAAAATAAGTTAATAAATAAATCGAGGGATTACCGGGAGCAGCGGGAGGGCCGGCTCGTACGTGCACCGCGGCGATACGAGTTTCGCGAACTATCGCGAACAGCGGGAGTGGCGGAGCTGCCTTCCGGAACCGACGACCGGCATTATTGCCCAAGTTCGAAACATCCTCGGCACTCGTTCCATCTGCTTTTGTCCGTCCGTCCGTCTGTCTGTCCGGTCATCGGTCTCCGTCTTTCACGAAACTCTCCGACCGCATTATCTATCTTTCTGTATCGGCGGGCTCGCCTCGCGGTTGCCCGGCCCGGGACCGAATCGCCGTAACGGCCGGACTACCGTTCTCGTTTCCTCGTCCGACGCCGATGAACAAACTTTTCTTCGTTCATGGACATGGAAACGGGGCCTGGAAAGCCCGTTCGCTCGCGCCGGAGCGGCGAACGAGAAGGATGAATCTCAACGTGTAGGGGGATGTTGGACGATATGGCGGTGGTTCTTCGAACGGGGGAAGAGGGATGGACACCCTTAAAAAATCGATCGGAGACCGGCGGTGGGATGTAATCAGTGTTAAATATTCGAGGCACACGGAATATTCGAAAAACCGGTGCGTCGGTCTGGTGGTTCGCGTGTCCGACTCTAAACCAGAGCACCGGTAGGTCGAGGTTCGATTCCCCCGGTGCCGTCGTTTCGTCGAGCAATAAAAATACGGGCGGGACATAGCTCCTTATATACACTCGAGACACACGCGTACTTGTCCGTGTGTGCCGCAAGTATTATAGCTGTGGTCCATGTTTGCATTCTTGACGAAACTCGACGTAGCTCCAGCGGCGTGAAGCGAATCTGAGACCCACTGTATCGGCATGGATTTTCTGCAGTTTCCCTATGCCTTTGGTTGTGAGACTAAGGCGAATGCGATACAAGGGAGAAGTCGGCTGCGACCGCAAAAAATGGGGGGACTGGCTCGGTGGGTAAGGAAAAAAAAATAGAAATGAACATAAAATTTTTTTAAAAAATAAAAAAATGAGGACTTAGTAATGACGCATCAACGGAGCCGATCCGCTATAAGAGCTTTAGGAAGTAGTAGTAGTAGTAGTATAAGTAGCTTTAGGAAGAGGTGGATAATAACGAGAAAAAAATAATATTTGAAAAATTAACAAACAGTTGTTATTGGCCGTATTACCAAAACACAGTGGGCGACATGGGCTTGGTCTTATTAGCAGTGAATTATTCCTAGCGTGACTCAGCAATCACATATCGACTGCTGTGAAACAAACTGGCGTAACCCGTATCCTTCAACAGGGACGATACGCCCTTTTGCTTTTGAGCCGTCGATGTAGTACGTCTGTCGTATCTTGAGTACTTTAGGTGCGCTAGTCGTTAAATCCACTCCTGTGAGTATTCCCATATATACATGACTGTGGAAAGTTTCGTGGGGGAAGGGTCGGGTACTCTTAAAAAATCGATCGGAGACCGGTGATATAATTTATGTTCAATGTTTCACACTGAATATTCAAAAAATTAACAAACAGTTGCGATTAGCTGTTTTACCCGAATACATGCGATTAACCGTTTTACTCGACTATTCCTAGCGGGGCTCCGGAATTACATATCGATTGCTGTGAAACAAAAGGGCGTAACCGTATGCTTCAATACGGGGGATACGCCCTTATGTCGTTTAGCCATCGAAAAAATACGCGTATCGTATCTTGACTGATTTAGGTACATTATTTTTAAAAATGTACTCCTGTGAATATTGCCGCATATAAATAAGCTGTTCGTCCGCGGATATGCCCATTTTGAATTAATTTCTGGGTCTATCAAAAAGTGGAGACGTCGTTCTTGAGGAGGGTCGAGCGCGTACCCGTACGCTTTAATACGGGGGATACGCCCTTATGTCGTATAGCCATCGATAAAATACGCGTATCGTATCTCAACTGATATGGGTACATTAGTTTAAAAAAAATGTACTCTTGTGAATATTGCCGCATATAAATAAGCTGTTCGTCCGCGGATATGCCCATTTTGAATTAACTTCTGGGTCTATCAAAAAGTGGAGACATCGTTCTCAAGGAGGGTCGAGCGCGAGACTCCGAGGGGATAGGCTTGATGGTGCGCAAGGTGCGGGGCAGGTCGTGTGCGAGCGAGAGGTCCGCCATGCGACCTCTCACTCGCACGTGCCAAGCGTGCCGAGATAAAGGTGTAAAGTTCCATGTATTTGCTTATTGTTAACTAACGGTGAAGAACAAGTGTCTACATTTTTATACAGAGCTTCCTGGCAATATTCTTTTCAGTTTTCAATAATTTGTTTGCAACGTTTCCGCATGAAACTACCCTAGAAACATTAAAATTCATCGCTTATTTTCAATCTGCCATTAGAATCAATGTTGAATGGTTAAAAAAAAAAATATTTTTCTCGAAAACGGTGAAGACGAACGCATTCAAACTTTGCAGTTACGCTTAGACCGTTCATATCAATGCGTAAAAAAAATCAGCATACTTCATTGATGACGTTGTAACGCTCGACCCTCCCTAAATATCGTTACACGTGAAAATCGTATAGCCAGTGGTGTAATGGCACTATGAACACATAAATTAGAATCCCTGCATGCGCCGGCACCATACAGTTAGCGCTTAAAAAAGTTATACGGTAAAAGTGCCGGATTCGGCTCGACGCGGAAAGTCGGACCAGTGCGTTTCGACACAACTGGGGCTTTAAAAAAATCTAAAACTTCGGTCACTTGTATTGATAACAGTGAGGTATTTTAAGTGTTAAATCTTGCTCTTAATGAGGTTTAAAAATATCCACCGGCTTCCTTGAGTTAGCAGACAAGTGCTGACTACACTTAACTGACTCAGAACACGATACTTCAATACGTACTCCAAGTACTCAGTGTATTTTCCCACCTCTGGTTCATATTATCATGTATGCGAAAAAAAAAAAAATGAGTACGATGAACTACACCACACCACACGACGTCTGTAAATTAAAAAACCTAAAAATATTTCATTAGCGGGCCTTCATAAAGTGTGTTTTCGGATACGTATTCTATACGATATCCGTATCAATACTATACTACTAATTGAATACCATAATACTATACTTTACTAACGAGAAGCCATATCACCTCGAATTACCCTATAGCTCACCCACGTCACACGCGTGATGATGTGGAGACTAACAAAAAAAAGTGGAATCAATCAAACATATGGTAACATAAATTGAAACGCCTTATTTGGTTAGACTAACTTATTGTTATTATTATTTAATCAAATTATTATTATTCATCTCAGGTGGTTCAAAATATGTCGATTAAAATCAATTTTTTGTTGTAGCAACCAATTAACGCATGTCGTTGGGCCTTGGTTTATACAACATTTATCCTTTTCGGTGTATTCATTTGTATTAGAATGTTATAAAAATCGGGGAAGGCGTAGTCGCTTTAGAATTCGAGAACAATTCGACATGGGATTTTAAATTTCAGCTAAAAAATGTCTAATGTCCAAGTTCCGAAACGACGCCTGCAAATTTCAGTGAAATATACGTAGAGGGGCTTTGACGTCATGCGAGAAAGAATGTAATTCGCGGAATGCCTGGGATTTCCAATATGACGTGAGTATACTCTGTTAACGTACGGCTTCATAAGTACGGATATTAAAAAGGCAGATTATTACTTTAAAAAAGGCCTATCAATTTTACCTTTCTATATATTTTCCATATCTTCTAGTTCAACTTTATTGAACTCGTTTTGTATTGCATTTCTTAGAGGAGATTGGTGATTTATAGAAAGTTTCAATACCAAAACTACTTGTTATGTGCAGAAGATACCTAGCAAATTCCGTTGCTATCCGCAGTCTCTTGGCAGAGTTATACTTCTTCTGGATTGCGTGGACTAACAGACAGGCAGACAGTAATCATTAATTACTTTTAATTTTTTTCCATCACAATATATTTTCTCTTTACATACTTCATGTATGATAAATAAGGTAAAAAGTGATATTTATCCCCGCAGAACAATGGTTTCAGCTGCCATTGATTAATCAGAACAGGGCTTCGGCATTCTATTATTACGCCCCGATCAGCATTTTCGTGCATCTACAGTCAAGGAGATTTCTCTCCCTATTACGCGTTTATCGCATGCGACGCTTTATCAGAACAATGCCCAGTTTCGAAATGAACCTTTCGGAAATTTATTCAGAGGTAGACTGAGAATGTATGTCAAAAATACGTTGATCACCACCACATCGTGTTTACTTGACTCGGTATTTAATTCGACGCGGTGCGTACCCCGGTATTTTCTACGTCGAACTGATATGACTGTCCATGTATCCGTGACATACCGTAGTAGCGAAATGAAAAAAGAACCCTGACTCCTTGCGTTGCGATGACCGATACTGACTCGAGGCTACTGTTATCGCCGACCGGCTGTTCGGTCTCTCTACACTTGGTTCTCCTTCAGGAAAATCGATTACTTCGATTTTTAATTTGAATCTATCGCTCTTTAATTTGATTAAACCCCGGATTGATTATTAATTATCCTCAAGTGATTCAAAATAATTAATTATTCTTTGATAAATAAACAAAATAAAATATTCGCAAAGGATCAATGAAAATCAATGAAATAAACATAAAGTGACATAAGTGAGTATATTTAAATGATTCGATGACTTGATACAACATGATAAGTGCCGTACAACATGACAAGTACATGCGTTTTTTGACAGTGCCATCGAGAAAATAAGATACCGCTCTCCGAAATACGCAAAATCACTCATTTTTGCAACATTGGCTATAAAAATACCCAATATACGTTTTCATTAGTCGTCGCTCCGGGACTATATTTAATATATTTTTTCAAGCTGATCACGAATCTACCATTTATTTTATTCAGCGATAAGCATTAAATACAGAAAATTATGTGTAAAATAAAGATATAATTTTTCATAAAATTAAAGAAATCAAAATGACAAAATTTATACTGTTCGATCGAGTGTCTCAAAAATTAATAATATGAATCATTGGGCCATCCATATTTTTCACATTACTCAAAAGCAGAAGAGCGTTCACAAACAGATAAGCGGTCACAAACAAATGAGCGGTCACAAAAAGATGAGCGCTTAAACATGATGAGCGCTCGTGCCCGCTGAGCGCTCGCGTTTAATGCTCGAGCGTGCTCGATGTCGCTCATGCACATCCTTAGTAGTGACAAGTCAGCTTCCCGACAATAGTGATGTGCCCGACAACAGTGAACTCGCGACAGCACTAACTTCCGCGAAGAGTGATCTCTCGACTACAATGCTTCCGCGAATAGTGACGTTCCGCCCTTGAAGGTGGTTCTTTTATTGTTTTGATGGGGGGTGCGCCCTCACCACCAAGCTCCCCCATCCATCCACTGATGTCCGGTAAGCTAGCAACTGATCGGCGTATAAACCGATAGATAATCACCCCTTCCGTGGTGATTATCTATCGGTTTATGCGTCTTTTGGCGCTCATTTGAATAATTGTACACTATTGGCTTTTACATTAATTTGCCGGCTAAACTAATGGTTATTATAATTTTCGTTTTACATTTCAATCGTTTCGAAGTTTTCATGAATTTTTTATATTGTCTCTATCAGAAGTTATAGCCCTAATTAATTGACGTTGATTAATTATTTCTTTTACATTACTGATTTTCAACGAATAATTATTTAACTTCGTTCAATCCACAATAAATACCCTAAATATTTATCTCGGACAATGTTGATTAAATCCCCGCTATTGATTATTGTATTGACAATAAAGTATGCATTCCAAATATGTAAATTATTTCCCTGGTTTTCATAAAAGTAATCCATCGTGTTTATAATAATTTCATATCGACGATTTGAACCAAAGTATTTGCCAAAGTTGATTCAACTCGATTAGTATTTAATTATTGATTTACCGGCCATTTCTCCACGAATATCCAACTTAAATGAGCCTATTGTTAATAATTATTTTTAATATTTTTAGCGCTTAGAATACTTATGAATTGGAAGGTATTGTACTCGTTAACGCTGATGGTGATTTTCCCAATCGATTACCTCGAGACAGTTACACCGATTCTGTAGCTGCACCGCTGTGTGCGTACGTGCATCGCCTCGCCCCGCGTGTTAAGGGGCTGCCAGAGTTATTTTTTTCCTTTTTTCAACTTGCCTTACCTGTTTTACCGACGGACCTAGACCATTTTTTCAGCTCCGACTGAGCGTTGTTAATATGCTACACATATGCGTAAAATCATGCAGGATTATGATATTCACATAAACAAGTGATATATAAGTATCTAACACAAGTTTTTGAAGTCATTTAAAAAAATTCTGCGAACGTTTTAAGATGACAAAAAAAAATCTTTAAAAAACCCGGAGTTCTTTTACGCTAGAAAATAACTTTAAAAAACGATGAATAAGATCGAAAGGGTGTTAGGGTCATATATATATATATATATATATATATGGGTACAGGATGCAGGGTACAGGTTCTTATTATATGAGAATATCTTATATATATTTTTTGTATTTAACACGATATCGATAGATGCAGTTAAACTTTTTTTTTTCACGCTACATTTTCTTTATATTCTTTCCTTATCGCCCGCTCGCGAATTTAATTGGTCATTCATAAAACTGTTTTGACCAATAAGTAAAATAAATAAATAAAAATCTCGAGCTGAAATGACCGTGTACTATCGAGGATGAAGTGGATCGGGCGGGTCTTTGGTCAGATTTAAGTTCCTTTCCTCTGAGAGTCGGTACTTCCATGCTCGAAATAATAATTAGTGGCTCTGTGGGTGTGCGAGGACGTTGCGGGGCGAGCTTTACGGTGTAATTATGTTGTTAAACCGAAGAGGCAAGGGAGAATGAAAAAAATGGACCGAGGATAAAAGGGAAGAAACGAAAACCAGAGAACGGTCGCGGGTTGGAGGACATAGAGGACATGACTCTTAATGAGAAAGTCGAGGGAGAAAAGTCTCGTTGTTCATTACGCGACAACGACGCAATCACAGTGTTTCACTGCTTGGTACGTGCTGCGAAACAACATACACCCTGTCTTATGTACATGCCCATGCTATACGTTCGTTCATATCTAGATATAGTCATATACGTGTGTGGTACGTGGAAAAACTTTTTGGAGCCGAAGGGCTTCGCCGAGGCTGCAGGCTAAGCTCCATGGCTGAACGGATGATGATACTGGGTGGGGTTGGTTGGTGACCTAAGGGATCGCTTGCGAAAGGTCGGACAGTAATAATCGTTAGGGGCAGGCGGTGACCGGCTCGTGAAATCTCGCTCGTATCGCCTGTACAAGAAGCAGAAGCCGGCGGTAGGACACCGGGCCTTGTGAACCGAAACCTCGAAGCCGAACCACTGGTCAAACTCTCCTGTCCTTCCGAAGTTAAGCCGAACCAGCACCAGAGAAGGACCACTCTGTGCTGTCCAAACGTTGAACACCGCAGCTGTCGATATCGGGGAAATACACCAGAAGCACTCGAAGAGGAAAGTTTGAAACATGAAACTGCGGGATGCGGGTAGGGGTGCATGAGAAAAAAATCGAACAAAGAATCAATACTTAAGGACCCTCCGTAGTCGAAAAATTGATTTTTTTTTTGTTTAATTACATTTCTTGATAAATGTTGGCACATGCTGATTCTGACGTCGCATTAGAATGTGCTTACTACTCTTACGAAGTTCATTAATTGTGAGATATGTATTAGTAATTGTACTGTGAAATGTATTAAAGACTGTAAATGCGTTTATCTTGGAATTTACTTTTCTTTTGCTTTTGCACTTTGACTTAAAAAATGACAGGCTGTATTTATATTTTTGGAAAAAAAGGAAATGTATAAGTCGCGGTTGTTACTTTCTTATATCACATATAAAATAAGTAAAGAAGGAAAATATTGAAAAAAAAATGACCATCAAATCATGGTCTAGAAACATATCTCCTAGGGTATAAAAAAAAGCATTTTCCCATTTGTGTCCGTCTGCACCGTGCGAAAAGATCAAAACTTTTCAAAGAGACTTCGGATCGCACCGACATTTGTCGTGTGTCTTCTGGGTATAAACAACAGTTTTAATGTCGAATTTGAATCTTCTTCATTAATGATTTCTGGTATTTTACCTAAATATGAAAAAATTATTATGAGAAAATGGTTTAAAAAATTGTCAAAAAATATCATTAAAGTTTGCTTCGCAGGCAGATTCACACCCAAGTAGCCATAAAAAATTAGTGTTGGAATAGTACAACGGTATTTCTATTATCTTGCGTTGTTGCTCAAATGTGATGTAAACAATCCATCGGTTAAAAAAAAGTGTATTCAGTGAAATATGGACCTTGTCTACTAAAAAAGTGTAAAAAAAGAAAATTTCGACTAGAAATATGCTTATATTTATGGTCATATCCAGTTTTAATTTCACAAAATCACCCTCGCAGACAAGACTTAACCTTTAACTCCTTTGGGGTTATAAAGACACTTATAGTCTTTATTGACACTGTTACCATCCTGCCTCTTACGGCTACTATTTTTGCATACATACTTTCTCAGACTGAAATCACTATTTTTGCTAAATTATTTTCTCACGCCCGATTTATTCAAAACTCATTTCGTCATGCGAGTACTCGATTTCGTTTCACGCCACCGGACGTTAATATTAAATTTCTGCAATCGATATCCTCTCGCGGCAGACACGTCTGCTTGTATTATTTCTCATGCATTGAGTCCTTTTCGATGCTCGCGCGCCGCGTTAGAGCGCAGCATTTTTGGCCACTTCACGGCAATTAGCTCTATCGAAACAAATCGTCCACGTTTATCATCTATGTGGCTCACCGTGAGTCTTTTACTAGCACTCAAACGAATCAGTCATCAAAAACCAGTAGAACGGAACAGTTAACAAACTGATCTTTAATCAGTTCGTTAACTGTTCCGGTGCTGCAAAGATTCTTTTTGTGAAATAATAATTCCAGTTTGTTATCAACAAATTGAAGATAAAAATAATTATTCAGCAAATTGAAGACAAAAATAATTATTCAGCAAATTGAAGATAAAAATAATTATTCAGCAAATTGAAGATAAAAATAATTATTCAACAAATTACCCAGCAACTTAATTATTTTCCTTCATAAAAATAATTCATTTATTTTTCTGAATGAAAATAATTCATTTATTTTTCTGAATGCGTACGCATTTTTTTTGAATTTTTTGCAATCTTTGTAAGTTGTGTTTTTGCTCAGCTTGAGCATAGAAAAAATGCGGTTTTCAAGAATTACAAAAAATTCTGAAAAAATTCATACGTATTCAGAAAAATAAACGAATCATTGTTATGGAAAAAATAGTTAAGTTGCCGGGTAATTTATTGAACAATTATTTTTATCGTTAATTTGTCAATAACATTTTGGAATTATTTCACGAAAACAATCTTTCCAGTTCCTTCCATCTACTTGATTTTTGCAGATTTTTATACCATCGAGAAGTACTTGCAATTTTCTCTTATTTTTCCTGAACTAATCCGAAATGAGCCCGAAACAACATAGCTTCCTTAACCAGCAACAAGCCGCGTGACGGGCGCTAGAGGCACGATGTTCGAAAGTTCTCGCGAAAAACGTAGATTACAATAGTTATACAAGACTCCAAAATGTCCGTCCATTTCGTCTGTAATTTTATCTCAGTACTTTCATGACAAGGAGATGGCCGAGTATGAAGACGGTGTTTTGAGCATTCATGGAGTTCTTCGTTTCTGCAATATATCTAATTGCAAATTAACGTCGAACCTGGATCACCTCAAAAAAAGTCTCACGTGATTTCGTTATGGCAATGCAACGTGAAGCTTATCTGAATCATGTATCGAAGCGAAAACGCGAATCTCGAGGCGGATGGAAAAGAAGTTAAAAATTCACGAATCCGTACGTTCCAGAATATCTACCGTCGTTACAAATGCATCTCGTAGAGAAATTAAAAAATAATCCGATATTGGATGTGTCCGATGATTTGATGAAATGCACCGAGCTGGGTATCGATTCTCCGAATCCACGTATGTGAATAACTTTTTCTTTCGTTCTATTATTTTTTTTTTCGTCTCACACATCCAAGTCGATGGACATTTTTTTCCAAGTGCATAAGTACTCTAAGCGTTACGTGTTTGCGTGTTCCCATTTGATTCAAGGGAGCTGCGTCGACGCATAACACCCTCTCGTCTCATTACGTGTGCGCTTATTTTGTATCGCAGTGTCTGCTGCACTGCCGGAGTGTATGGTTGGTGAAGTGGGAACAGCGAGCGCTACACCTCTCAGCTATAATTACCGGGACAGAATTTGCATCGAAGGTGTGAATTTTTCAACGGGACGCGAGCCAACGCGGCGAGAGCAATGCTCTCTCGTACTTCTCGTGAACCAAGGGAGACAAAATCAGAGTGCTTTATGCGAGAGTAAAGTAAAAACCCGCCTTTCCGTTCCCTCGTTCTCTCATGCATTCGCGGAGAACTTGAAGAAAAAAAAAAAGCTGCCGGAGAGTGACGTATTATGGCCTCTCTCTGGGTCTCATTAATTTTTCAATATCGCGAGGCACAGTTTACACATTCGTGTACCGGACTGAATGAGTGATAAAGTATGGACCCCTGAGATGCGGGTTAAGGTCAACGCAACTTTGACACGTTTTCGTTAAATTATTTGCAAGTAGGCGCAATTTCGCTGCCATTTAGAGCTCTCGCCCAACGAAATAGATGGATAATTTAGGTCGGAAGATTTAGTCTTGGCTGTCAGGATTTTGTCTTGGTTCTTTACGACTTTGTACCATAATCAATATTTGATGATAACTCCATTTACCAATGTATACTTACACCCAGAAAAATAATTTATTTGACGGCCACCGTTTATTTGTTTTAAGTAAAATATTTATTTGATTTTAACAAATATTTATTTCATTTAAGTAACTATTTACTTAATTTAAATAAATATTTATTTTTATCAAATAAATATTTTACTTAAAACAAATAAACAGTGGCCGTCAAATAAATTTTTTTCTGGGTGCAGGGAACAAAACACAGGTTTATTTAACGACGGTAAATTATCTAATAATGACAATGACCAGATGGAGTTTGATCTGAACGATTCGGCCGATTCGGTCTGAGTGCGCACGATTATTTAGGAATATACGATCAATTATTATTGTTTCTGCAAAAAAGAACGAGACAATTTAATGTGACAAAAATTATGTTATTTAACACTCGAATATTCGGGGCAAGTGCACAAACATCAGTGTATTAATACATGATCCATAATTTTATATTGTTGTACCGATAATCAATAATCTATCATTGATTGGAGATTCGTGAATTTTTGTGGTATACGATTCGGTTTAAATTTTGCCTTTCTGACCCGTTTTCATTTGTTCAGCAACAGGAGTTCCACGGATCATAATTCCCGAAGGCGGAGCGGAGAATATGAATTTAACAAATGTATTTCGTGAGTTACGAGTTGTGTATGAGTATGAGTTGTGAGTTAAACAAATGTGTCAGCCCCGCGACGCTCCGACCTGAGCCGCCTCTATAAACCGAGATTCTTGCCTCTTTATCGTATAAAACATAGCAAAAAAAAATTCGTGGTATAAAAGTATCGGTTCTCACAAAGTCCTGTGCATATTTTCGTACAAAATATATTATTTTTAAATACCGTTAAAAGCCACAAAAAAATTGCCTTGAAGTTTGAAAGTTAAAAAATCGTAGTCACCGATATCGCGGAAATTTTTTTAAAATCTATTGAGGAAATACAAGACTTTCATTTATGGACCTGCCGCTCCTCAAAAAAATGTCTATCAAAATGTCGTTCCTATCGGGGATGAAACAATGAAGAGGAGAATTAAAAAGTCATGCGATCGGTGTTTTATACATACCGCGTGCCCTACAGTGGAACGCCCCGGCATTGTTTTAATACGGATGAGCCGTGGGATGCTTGGAAGCTCAATGGTGAATTTCTGGATGGTCGAGCGATCTCGTTGTTCGTACGAGAGAGGAGAGAATACAAAATCTGACTGGCAGGCCCGCAATTTATCAACATTGATAGTATGCGTCGACCTTTGTATGCGAAACAAAGAATTCAGCCTGACAATAAACTGGGTGCAATATTGCTCGACGTTAATCGAAGAAGCCATTGCGAATGTCCGCCCGTTTCTAATAGGGACATGTAACAATGATATTTACCCAATTATACTTGGCAGAAAGAAAAACTACGCAGGTATTTCGACGTGATATTCAACACTCCAATGAAAATATCCCCGTTGTCCGACTCGTGCTCGCATAGTACCGTAAAAATTCAGCATTGGTGAAGTTCAAGATTTGTTATGCGTCAAGTAGAAAATTCATTTAAAATAGAATGCCCGACGACAGTGGTTAAATAATAACGCATTGTATATTTATGCACTGTTTTCCAATGTATAACGAAATTCTTCGAGGCTTCCTCGTTCGTCCCTCTGTCGCTTCGTTACGCACAGTAATTATTCATATAAAGTTCTCTCGGTGTATGTAGAAGGCATCATATTTTGCACAATAATAGCGAGGCTATTATTTTGTATGTATGCGAAACAAAGGATTCAGTCTGACAATAAACTGGGTGCAATATTGCTCGACGTTAATCGAAGAAGCCATTGCGAATGTCCGCCCGTTTCTAATAGGGACATGTAACAATGATATTTACCCTATTATACTTGGCGGAAAGAAAAATTACGCAGGTATGTCGACGTGATATCCAACACTTCAATGAAAAAATCCCCGTTGACCGACTCGGGCTCGCATAGTACCATAAAAATCCAGCATCGGTGAAGTTCAAGATTTGTTACGCGTCGAGTAGAAAATTCATTTAAAATAGAATGCCCGACGACAGTGGTTAAATAACAACGCATTGTATATTTATGCACTGTTTTTCAATGTATAACGAAATTCTTCGAGGCTTCCCCGTTCGTCCCTCTGTCGCTTCGTTACGCACAGTAATTATTCATATAAAGTTCTCTCGGTGTATGTATAAGGCATAATATTTTGCATAATAATAGCGAAGCTATTATTTTAAGTGAATAATGCCCGGAGTGGTTGACGTAAAGTGGGTGAGGGTTTTCTAAGACGCGAGGACGAGGAGCGGCCGACATTCGCTGGCTAGCGGCTCAGCGTGGTCCACGAGTGCCAGCAGGGTAACGTAACGGCCGTAACGCATGCCTGCTGTCGTGCTATAGTGCTTCGGGGCCACGAAACCCCCTGGCTTTACGACGCCCGGAGGAACAGTTTCGTACGGATACCAAGATGGCCACGCCCGCAGCCCCGACGACAATGAGTTCGCCCCGAGGCCCTGCGAGAACTGACCATTTCGAACGCGTGTCCCCCTTGGCCGTCTCGTCGCTCTACTCGAGACTACCAAAAGCTTCGCCAACTCATTTCAGATATCATCTCGTGTGTTGTCCTCGTATATACCCATAAGGGCCAAGTTTCTTTTTTTTTTTTTCATTGTTCCGAGAGAGACGCTTCGAGAGAAGATATAAATACAGGGACGAGATAAGGCCGTACTAAGTCGATCGATACCACGAAATTGTCGAATGCTCGGATTAGAATTTCTTAATTACTTTTCGAATAATTAAAATACTAATTTCTACCGAACTCGTTGTGTGATCTGCAGATGCATTATGTATGCGTCCATGCATTAATGGGTAATTGAAATATTCGTGGGAACGTTGCAATCAGGATGACATTGCTTGTCGAATTCGGCGACAAATGCGCCGCGAGAGGAGAAAGACGACAGCGACTTTTCTCTCCGGCGTATCTAGAAGAAAGGGCCAATTTCACGATCATGGTGTTCATGCCACACATATCGGCGAAGAAAGAAAAATTGTTCTCTGCAACCGTTCGCGGAAAGGAAATTTATGGACGAAGTTTTGTCTCCAGTTTTCGTTTGCTATAGCAGGCCCGCGAGACAAATTTCACTGTGATATCTGTTCGGGTCTTGTGACTGTGGTGTTTCGGGGACATTATCCACTTGCAGCAGTTGCCACGATTTTGGCGCTTCGACAGGGTGGGCGGCTGCTCCATCTTCCTTCTACATCGATGATGGATGGAATACTATTTGTACCCATCGAATGAAACGATCCTAAAAAATCACGCAATGTTAGCATTAACATTGTGCTGCTGAGGGTCCATTTTATTTTATTTTTATTTTATTTTAGGGTAAATCAGGGTGAGATAGCTAGGTGGGTGAGATGGCCACCCGTATTATCGTTTAACCTAATAAACGAATGGCACCGCGGCTTGCACAGTTTTTAGAATATGTGGATACAATGCGTTGCACAAAAAAAATTTTAATTGTACGTGTAAGGCACAATACGAGAATCGAATCCTTATTTCGAGATAGCCAGAAATTTCTCGAGCTATATTTCTAGCGCTCTTAAGACATACTAAATTATAATTTTGCTTGTAAATCAACATTGCACACTATAGTTCGATTTTTCAAAAAAAAAAAATTGGCGAGCAATAAACCTGTTTTATTTCACACCTTGTTAAATAAAATTTTATCGGTTACTCGTGCGAAAAACGTTTTCAAAACTCGTGTGATTGCAACACTCGTCAGAAAAAGTTTTTTCTCACTCCTATCGGAATGTAATATTTTTTATCGTATAAGAAGCTTATTTTTTATCTTAGAGCTACAATTAAATCACGCATCGAAAATATCGAAAGTTCCGTGTGCATTATTTTAGATTGAAGTTTCTAGAGTTGGTTACAACAAAAATTGTAAAGTTTAAAAAATGTTAAACCTCCAATTTTCATTGTTTACAAATCCATGGCCTTATCACCCCGACGTACTCTATTTTAAGTTTCTCACAAACAATTCTTGTTGAAATCCACGAAAAGACCTGTGCAGACATTCCGACACTAAAAAAATGGTATTTCGAACACTTGCAAATTGTTATTTTTCGATCGCTCCACCCGTTCGAAAATATTCAACGGAATAAAGTGCACGGAAATTCAAATTAAAAAAGGAAACTGATACGATAACAATTACCGTCGGCGTAGGATTAATTAGATGAAATAACGTCAATTTTCGGTTCCAGCACCGAGTTTTCAACGCCGGTGCGACAACAATTACATTAATACGTCTAATCAATAAAATCATATCGTCTAACGGAATCGTATGCCGTGCGCATCGTAATCTCTCAATTGCGGTTTAATCACTCGGCAAGATGGTGCGATCCGTATAACTCTTGCGGGTGCCATCTATAGCGTGGCGCATCGAATAGCTCCCGAGGCGTATGTTCTCATACCGTGCCTCTCTTCTGCTTCCACGAAGCGGGAAATCCGCGTTTGCCAACGTTCCCTCGGAGAGTAGGTTGGGAGATTCGCTCTCGATGCCACTGCCGTTCACGGAGAGGATCGAACACGGCCTTCGTCATATCGATCTACCTATACACCTTCCCAGGTTCACTATCCTAAATCCACTCCGACCGATGACAATTCGAGCTCGATAAATCAAGAAAGGAATGAGAAACCCGCGGAGATGTTTCTCACGTTTTTTTTCGTCTTTTTCTCCAAGCCCTTATTTCGATATTCGCCGCCGTGTCGGGTAACGGAAGGGTGGACGATGATGGGGGTCGGGCTGACGGGCTGATCGAAACCTCGACATGTTTATAGGACGTATAACCAGTGTACACGTGCCAACGCCTAAACCGATCCGTCTCGTCCCTTCGCGTCACACAGCGAGGCGAAGAACATGGGCTATATTGGTTGTAGCTGATCGACGATCGTTCGGCCTCATTCGATTAGGCGCTAATCACTGCCTCGACCGGATCGATTGCCATTAGCCCTCGTGCCCGACACCCATCGGCGCCCCTCGCCTCTCCGCAAGGATCCACGAAACCCGGCGGCCGTATAAACGGTAGCCGAACCCGTAATCGACGAATTTCCGGCTCACTCGATCCGGCACAACGTGATTGCCAAAATTTCCTTTCTCGTTTTCACGGCACTTTCACGAGTTAACGGTGTTGATAGAACGAAAAAAAGAAAACAGGCAGGAAGGGAAAAAACAGATATCACCGCTGTCGGCGGTCAATAGCGGTGAGAGCCGTTAATTAAGCTTTCGTTGATATGCTCGAGACAATATGTAATTCTGCCGAATTTTACTCACGTGTCGTGGTCTAGAACAGTTTTTGAAAGAAATTATCGTTTGGACTTTGTTTTTTTTATTGTTGTTGCAGATGACTTTTTATTTGCGCGTGTCTAAAGTACTCTCGTATCTATACCAAACATTCCATGTTATTTATAAAGAAATTACGTTCATTAATTAATCGTTCTCGCACAAAAATAAAGTATATGTGAAAAACATATTTTAAATACTTTAAATAATTAAATGTATTAACAACAGTGTTGCATACTTTCTCGAATATGTCCGTCACATATATCACATAACATACACTGAGAAAAAACGATGGTATTTCCTACTATAACGAATAGTTCCCAGAGGGGACGTCTATATAGATAGTTTGTGATAGTATAAACTCAATTGATTAAACTATAATTATAGTTACAGCTACAATTTTTGGTCATTGTCGTAACTGTAAAATATAGACGTCCCCCGTGGGAACTATTTACTACGTCAGTTTTTCTCAGTGTATGAATTATGTACCATTTTTTATAAAAAGTATACTTAACATATGATAAATATATTTTCGCTTATACTTTTTTGCGCTGGTTCGTAATCCACCTTACACTTTGGATGCCAGGTGAGAAGTAAACATGGAAATATCAGGTGTTGTAGCCACGGCGGCTTTGTGGACTGTAAGCATCATAAGCCAAATTATTATCCAGATTAAGAAAGTCACATTTTAATGTTTTCTCGGATATAACTAGACAAAAAAAAATTGTTTTTAACCCCTTCGCTGCCAGGAGCCCTCATAGGGACCCCAACGTATAGGGAAATACGTTTCTCTGACAGTGAAGGGGTTAATTAATTATTGCAATGATGAACTCTAATGTAAGCATGTTTTGCCCTCAAGATTTTAATAGAGTAAAGGTGGCAAATATGGCCTGACCAGCACGGCCATCAATGATATCGATAGCCGAATGTAAAAAAAAAATCTCCTCTACGAGACAGCGAAAACAAACGAACTATGCTTTATGTACAACCAATATGCCCTTATGGAATTGGGCCATCAATTTATAGACCTGGTTATATTAACGATTTTTTACGTAACGGATATTCCCAATCAGGATTGCATTAAGTGCTAGTTACGAATCCTCTCATCCTCTACTCAGCTAATAAACTGTGTTGCAACGACAAATTTGTATCGAATTCTAAAAAAAAAAAAAAAAAAAAAAACTCGAATATACTTACGAACGAGATTCTCGAATATTGATGTTCCGATAATTCCAGACAGCAACGAATTTTACCTTGACTATTAAATCTACGAATCAGACAAATCTCGGCAGCGTTCATAATATCGATCTGAAAGTACAGATCTTGTCAATGGGTACGTTAATTTCGATCCCGACATTATCTCATCCCATCCCTGCGATTATATCACTGTTAATAAATAAATATTTTGATCATAAAAAATGTTAAGACCTTCGCGTCGAGATGTTACCGCCTCTCTTGATACGTCTGTGCCTATGTCACAAACATTTTTATACTAGTTCGAACTATCAGAATACCAAACAATGATATTTTTCAAATAATTATATACCGCACTTAATTTAAATAAAAATGTCCTAAAATCTAAGCCGAGTATATCCACTTGATGTAATTAGATCTATGCTCGTCCTTCAATTAAAATCTTTACTAGTTGTTAAAAAACGAGCAATATGGTAGAATGGTCAGACAACAAACGAGTTGTAACGACTGGCAAGCCAGGTTCGCTCCGGATTGCCAAATAACCAGCAACGCCACTGCTCGGGATGGTACGGTGAAGATAGGATCAAGGTTTCTTCAAATATTTGGCTCGGCAAACAATCATTATTTTTTACAGTATTGTACGAGATAATACTCGCTTCAACTCAATGCCGAAGTCCCGCACAAGTTGCCAGCTTGGAACCAAGATCGTACGCTTAATACGAGCCCGACTCGGTGCGATATGAGCGTAGGACGAGATGAAAAGTAAATTTATGCGAGTCAACTCATTACGCGAGACTCTACCGAAATTCATCGTTCCTGTAACGAGTAAATTTTTCGTCGATATTGAATAGGAATCTGTGAGCGAAATTTATCGAGAAATCCTCCCGAAGTATCCAGCGACAGTCGCTCGAACTGAAGATAAAGTGAAAAAGACAGCGAAAAAAATCCTCGGTGATAAGAAAATCGTGCTTTTAGGAGAGAGAAAAGAATTGTTCAGTAAGAAGACGGGTGTAAAGACGCTGCTATGCTCTGGTTGAATCCGGATCGGATAAGGACTGACAAACGAGTAGATTAATCACGTCTGGCTAGCACCGGCCGTTTCTACCTTTTCCTCTTCTCTTGTCGCCTCTCACCGCTACGGTTCATGTTCTCTTTTCTTTTTATTATGCCTGCTGCCCCTTTCGCATTCTCATCTCTCCCACTCCGTGTCCACTGTTCGTTTTCGGGCGACCTGGCGCATTCACAACTAACTCGTTACGGAGCTACCCCACTCACGTACTTTTTTTAACCACTGGACGATACCTTCATCCTTTAGTGAATCCGACGGAAAAGCAAGAGGGACGAAGTTCGCATCCTTCCTGCTAGTACCAACTTATAATACCGTCTTATCGTTTTACCCGGAATATCGCGATCATCCAGCGGCGAGCGCATCGTTGAACCTTTCATGTCGACCCATCACGCTCTTTATCCAGTAACTTTTCATCCCGATTGCCTACAAAGACCAAAGGGAATACGATAAGTTCATCGTCCACCCAAGATTGTCGTATTTATCGAATCGCTGCTCCTCATACTTTTTTTGTTTTCTTTTTTCGTTTTATTTCCGTAGTACTCCACTAAACATCCCTCGGTCATTGTCTCGGTCATTGTCTACGTCATTGTCTACGTCATTGTCTACGTCATTGTCTACGTCATTGTCTACGTCATTGTCTACGTCATTGTCTACGTCATTGTCTACGTCATTGTCTACGTCATTGTCTACGTCATTGTCTACGTCATTGTCTACGTCATTGTCTACGTCATTGTCTACGTCATTGTCTACGTCATTGTCTACGTCATTGTCTACGACATTGTCTACGTCATTGTCTACGTCATTGTCTACGTCATTGTCTACGTCATTGTCTACGTCATTGTCTCCGTCATTGTCTCCGTTATTGTCTCCGTTATTGTCTCCGTCATTGTCTCCGTCATTGTCTCCGTCATTGTCTCCGTCATTGTCTCCGTTATTGTCTCCGTTATTGTCTCCGTCATTGTCTCCGTCATTGTCTCCGTTATTGTCTCCGTCATTGTCTCCGTCATTGTCTCCGTTATTGTCTCCGTTATTGTCTCCGTCATTGTCTCCGTCATTGTCTCCGTCATTGTCTCCGTCATTGTCTCCGTTATTGTCTCCGTTATTGTCTCCGTCATTGTCTCCGTCATTGTCTCCGTTATTGTCTCCGTCATTGTCTCCGTCATTGTCTCCGTCATTGTCTCCGTCATTGACCGATCCAACGGTTAAACCGAAGAGAAGGACTAAACGCGATTACAGTTACGGTCATTACGATAATTGCGATTTTGGGAAGCCACCTGGTCGTGTTGGGAAATGGAATCGAGTTTCATCGGCTGAGCAGCCGCTGTGTAGTGCCATCTGGGCACCTGGAAACAGCAGGATTCTTATTTAACCATGCCTGATCGCAGATCTATATACATATTCCTGTTGTTCCGACTATAGGCGGAAAATAGATCCCGCGGAGGCTGCTCGTGTTAGAAATCGACGCTCACAATCGACGGCGAATATTGAAAGGGAGCAGCCGTACAATGGATCCGGCAACACAACAGCCTGAAATCGGCGATGGCTCTATTTCATTTTTCCATAGTCGACATTGGTACCTCTAAAAAAAAGAGACGAAACGAGTAAAAGGGGTTCGTGACAATAAAACAGCAGTCGATCCATGAAATTTTAACTACGATATTGAAATTGGAACTAATTTAAAGAAGTACATTTTTCGATCAATATTGTCTAGCAGTCCAGACGCTGGTACGAAATACTTTTTGTAACACGTGCACAAAAACTTCCGCTTTTCGGGCCTGTGAAGTGTGTCGAAAGTGGCGCTTTCTAGCAGAGAATACGCGAAAAATGCTGTAGAAATTATTTTTACACGCTAGTTTTGTTTGCCGCACACTTTTTCACACTCTAGCTACTTTTGCGCACACTTTTTTAACACTCTAGTTACTTTTCGCGCTGACTTATCTGTCAGTGTAGTTATTTTTCCGAACGCACTTTGCAGGCACGAAAAGCGGGAATTTTCGTGCACTTGTCACAAAAAGTAGTATCCGATACCTGTACGAAAAAGCGGTCTCTCGACGGCGGTTGAGAAGTAAGTAGGCAGCACTCGCCTCCTCCCGAGCTACAAACGTCACTGGGCTTCACTTCGTGCCGTAGCTCTCGATCCGGCTCGTGCAGCCAACTTCACAACCTTCGTCGAAAGATCGCTTGTCCTTACTAGTATCGCAATAGTACATTTCGATACGAGTGCGAAAAAAACTTTTCCTGACGAGTGTGACTTTGCAGCACGAGTCGAAGGCGAGTGTTGCAATCACATGAGTTCAGAAAACGTTTTTCGCACGAGTGTCCGATAAAATTTTATTTCACAAGGTGCGAAAATCGGGGTTGTCGCACGCGAAGCGTGCGAAAAAACCGCCATTTTCCCACCGAGTGAAATAAAGTACTATTTTTAAACTCTGGGAAAAATAGTTTGTCACATTAAAGCAATCTTTATGCAGCGTCCTTGGAATTGAACGGTATTGAAACAGAATTATTACTAAGTTTTTAAAACCATATGGCTCTTGTTATAGATCAATGATCTTATCTTATTGTCATAAATTCGACGACAGGTAATTAAATTTTACGAGGCATTAGACAAATTGTCTTCAACTATGACCACAGGACCGTATGGAATCGTCATCGCATGTTCGATACAAAAGTTTCGTTGTCGATTCATTTAGTTATCTGCGAAATCTCATCGAAAGGCTTGGCAAAAGATCGACGTGCGCAAATCATTCTGATCGAGCAGCATAATTCATAATGCTGCTATTTTGTAAAGCAGCATAACAATAAAGATGAATGCAAGAGACAACAATATCCATCAGCCTTTCCAGCAGAAGCATTGATGATCGGGATTACCGTAAAACGGTGAACGGAAATCGATGGAAAGGAACGTAAGCGGAATGCAGAGCGATCGAGGGAAAGACAGCTATACCACCGGAGCTAACGTTTTAATTCCTCCAATTGGGAGTCGAGCAACGTCCGATATAATCGATCTTATTTGCAAGTGAATCAGCTAGGGCGGGCGGCGGGAATGAACGGATTTTGTGCCGGAGACTGGAATCGAGAGGGAAGACGCTTTCGCCGAGCGTAAGCTAACTAACGAAGGAAAACGGAAGCGAGGCTTCGACTACCTTTTTACCCCCCCCCCCCCCCCCTCCACTAACGCGATTTACATGTTACTCACCCTCCACACCGGTTTGACAGAGCTTCAACACCTGGTGCAACCACCGCCGCTGCTTTTCTTACCACGCGAGACGAGAAACCTCATCAACTGGCGAACGAAGACGGAGAAGAATCTCCTTCGTCTCGCTAACTCGACTAACGACAAAGCGTTTTCTCCGACCCAACCCCTACAGACATTCTTCCGAGGTCTGACGCTATTGTTCCTTTTGATTCTCGCTTTACCGGATCAAAAAGAGTGGAGCTCTTTTTACTCGTTGAGCGGGTTATAAACGTTCGTGAAAACCTCCCAAACCGTCAAAGAACGGAACTCGTGTTTCAATTTAATAACTCTAATAACTATAGATAATTCATGGTGAAGTCAGGGAATGGTTGAAACAACTGTTATGAGCAATCATTGGTGCCATAACTTTATCGAATATTATATTCAATAAAATAATGGTTGCACACAAATGATAGAGGAAAATAGGTTTCATTCGTGTTTAGGTTACAATCTCTTATGAATTGTTAAGGCTGAGCATACTTGAATATTCCTCAACTCGAACAGTACATTTTAAAAATATATTATTTAATATATTGCTTACGTTCTCGTGGAATAAATAACGCGCCTATTTGGTTTTGGGGCGGATATCATTAGTACAATCGCAGCTAAATATCTCGAGCACGAACTGTCACATGTTCGTTCTCTCAGAAAGTCCGATCAAGACTGTAGTCATTTGTTCAATCAACAATCTGTCCGTTTGTCATTTGTCATACCAAACTATTCCGGTCATCTATGTAATTTCGTGTGTCTCGGTCAAACCTCATCGCTATATTCATTACAATATCATAACTGAGTAACATATTCTAATTTATTTATAGCAATGGACTTAACATTCGACAATTATCACAGTACGCTTTTCACAATTGTCTGTTCGTTTTATTCGTCCAGAGCGAGAGGTTAAAGTTTCCACGCTGCAGCCACGTAATAGCGATAGTAGAGTAGAAGCTCTTTGAATGGTTCTGTGTTTTAATGTCTAGCAGCAGAGGAAATCGACTACTGTAGGTGACCGTGTAAGTTTCATGCTCGGGAACCAAGCCAATTAGGCACGACCAGATAAGTTGGATTCCCCACTACATACCTTAATACATGCCAACTCTCCATTTCTGTACAAAAACTTGGAGCAGAGACGATTTAATAAGCAAGTAACTAAAATGGAAGAGATATTTCGCCTCCCCGCAATGCAGATAGACTGGCTGCAAGAAAAAGCCGATCCAACTTACCCAATCGGGCTTTGTCCAACTTATCCGGGGGGTAAAACGTATCTGGATGCAACTTAGGCGGTTGTGTAGTGTATTACGAAAAAATTGGGCTCGAAGCGGCTCGTCAATCAGACATTTAACCAGTAGTTAACTGATAATTTTGAATTCTCATATAGTGCACATCATGTATATTTCATAACTATTATTTAATTGACAATGAACTTTTTCTTTGTTAGATTTTTTTTCAAATATTATCATTACTGCAAAAAAGGAGTTACTTAAAAAAGGTGAAAACATATTGAACATCTTAAAAGACTTTAAAGGACTTTGAAGGACGTTAAAGGACTTTGAAGGACTTTCTATGTCCTACATGAAAGGTTACAAATATGGATTGAAAAAAAAATTCTGTTTTTATGTTCGTGTTTCAAAGTTTCGGATTGTTGCATTGCGGACTGAAGTGTCGAATATGGTCCACCCCCATTAGCACGTAAATCGATGATATATGAACCGAGACGTATTCGCCACTTTCATCTAAAAATCACTAAATGTCCTAATTCACGAAATTTACTCGGTATTCGAGCACATTCGCCCCAACTTTCACAGGTAGCATATTTTCGCAAGAATAAATCAAACAAAGCTAACATCGAATCTCATAGAATCGCGATCTCATCGATCGAGGACGTGAGGCTCGCGATAGTCGTGCCCCGTTCGTTCCGCACTCGTAACTTTTGCGCGCTGAAAAATAAACTTATCTCACTTTCTTTCACTTGTTTCTCACGGCTTGAAAAATCAATGGCATCCTCTCCCATTCCTTCTCGTCTGCGCCGGATACTTTTCTTATTCTCAATTTTTCTCAGCTTTCTCCTTCACTGCATCTTCGTCTCGGCGTTCCTCTTCTTCCTCCCGTGGCCTCCTTTCGGGTTTCGCGTTCCGCCGTATTCGCGACTGTTTTTTTTTTTTCTCTCCCCAGACACTCCGGAAAGCCGGTCCGCGTGTACAGCCACTCGGAGCTAGAAAGTTTATCGAGCGACACGTTTTCGAGGCACATCGGGTGACTCCTTTCAACCCCCCTGGCCGCTGTCGTCACCCCTGGTTTCCGCCGTTTCCGCTTGCCTGCCGGCAGTTCGTTAACCACCAGGTGTACTTTCGTCGTCCCCGGGGTACGACTGCAGCGAGCCCGGGCTACTCGTCCCTCTTCTTATAAACATGCATTTTTATATAGCACATATATACGATCAAAGATTGCAGTTGTGCACGACCCGCCTGTTTATTCCAAACTCTCCACTTCCTGTTCCCACCTCGCAGTGTGTACCCCGTTTCTCCGTGGGTTCAACATTCCCCGACTGTAAATGAGTTAATAAACGTCGTACGGTACATTATCGGACTTGGACCTAACTTCGAGCCAACTCGCTCTTTCTCTCGGTTTTCATATTCCGCAGAGCCAAGACCCTCCCACCGGTATTCCGTTTCACCGGTGTTCCCTCGCTCTCGCCGCTGTGTATTTAATAGAGATTTCCGGAAATTATACGACCCGGACCGGGTACGCCGTTCAGCACTCTGCTCACATATAATAAACGTGAGCATTTTAGCAAGGATTTAACCGGGGATTTCCACAACCAAGAAATTTCTCGGTACCACCGGAAGAAAAGCCCCCCCCCCCCCCCCCCCCCCCCCCTCAATGGTTTTTGAGTTTGTGAATTCAGTGCTGGATTCTACTGGTACTGGTTCCGGGGGGGGGGGGGGGAGGAGGAAGGGGGGAGTACACATTCTCGCGGAGGTCGAGGAAGGTCGGGGAGCAAGCGCATTTCCGGAATCAAAGGGATTTACCACGCCGGGGGCTCTTCTTGTGGGGGAATCACTGTAGCCAAGATGACGCCCGGAAATGAGGCTAGAAGCCGCGGGCAAGGAAACTCTCCGAGCTGTTTCCGCGAAATTCGAGAGGAGTGAGATGATTTTATTTCGTAAATGGTGAGAGATTCACGAAGAAGAACGTAAAAGGGCAATGGTTCTTTCGGGAGTTAAAATTCTTAACGTGGACAGAGTACTTTTTTTTTTTTTTTTTTTTACAATGGCAATTAATGGTTTTCATTGGCAATGTCGATGGGACTTAGACAGTGACGAATTAAGACTTCCCTGAAAGTTTCATCGCGGGGGAAAAAATAAGAGCGCGTCGGTGAGAGACGGCGGTGAAATATGAAGAAAAAATTGCGAGAGCGTAAAAGTATAATAGATGAAGTAGTTCGATATTTTTGATACGAGGATATTGGCCCGGGCGACATGAATTTCTGATCGGTCAGTCGGAGCACGTTCACGAAAACGGGAATTCCATTGGAGCAACGCGGCGGGGTCTTTCGGGTCCGTGGATCTCGCGATCGGGCGTGCGAGCGGAGCAAGCGTCGAACGTTTGGAGCTGCTCCTGGTTCGCCTCTGGTCGGGCACGCCCGTACGAAGACTCATGACGCCCATTAATTGCTCTCCATTCTTCCGTCCGAGTTGCCGGTCATGAATTTCCAAGCGAGATCGTAATTCCCGAACCCTCGGCAGGTACACGTCGGTTACTTCCGCCGTTTGTACGTATATATGGACTCGCCGCTATAATCGCAAAGTCCTGTTGGAGCATTCACCGATGTGCAATAATTTATTGATCCCATACTAATTCGATAATAAACTTCACTAGCGTTAATAACTCTGTTCGACCGATATGTAACATTTCTTTACATCCACCAATTTTATCCTGATGAACATATTGTTTCTACAATCTGTAACCTATAATCGGAAGGTCCTGGTGGAGTATTAATAAATTAAGGCTGTGGAGTTTGTATTCCACAGTTGTTTAAAACTGTCGGACCGGTATGCAACATTTTTTACTTGTCTCAATTTTACCCTGGCAAAAATATAATCGAAGAGCATTTTTTAACTATAATCTATAATCGCAAGTCCTATTGGAGTGTCCACTGATCTGTCATAATTTATTGATCCTATACTAATTCGATAAGGATCGACAGCGGTGGATGCGCAGTTGACGCACGGCTCCGGTGGTCTCCCAAGTCTCCTTCCGTTTCTTCCTGTTCTTAATTTGGCCGAGCCTCTCCGGAATATAGGGCGCTCGACCTGGCCACTGGGAAAACGGGCCGGCCAACGGGTCTTCCAAGTCAAGCACAATCGTTCGCGGTCAGTGCTTGGATGGGCGAACGCTTAGCCGTGCCTTTGCTGGAGCATCGACCGTTGCGCGGGAGGCGCTTTCTTTTGAAACTTTGGTGTTTCTGCACTTTACTCAAGTGCAAAAATACCGGAGGATCGGTAGAATATAGCCGTCTATACCGGCACCGGTTTTCCGTAGTTCCCCCCTGTCCCGGCAAATGCGGTACAGTGTAGATAAGTCGGCTATGGACGCACTGGAAGTTAGGTAGCTTAGCTGATTGCAGGTAAGGAGTGCTAAGGGGGAATCCGGATGGGGTTCCGTAAAAACCCAGAAGGGTATACGGTGGAAAAAAAATAGTAATTCGATAATAAACTCGCCATACATCGGTTATGCATCAGCAAAACCGGATACCGGTGACTATTAGTATTTTCGGCAACTCCCCGGGTATTGTGTTGAATAGCAAATTATTAAATGGTAATAGAGAAGACCAAATCACGCATGGCTTCGCTTTTCTATGGTGACAAATACAGCATTGGCCCAAAAACAGCTTAAAAAATGATAGCGCATAACTACAATGCTAGAAAAAACAAAACAATTCAACTTTGAAGTAGCTTTAAAAAAATGCTTATTTAACCACTCAGAGTCTAGACGCCACCACGTCTCCTGATTATTCGATGAATGTTACTTCTAAAAAATTTTTTTAACAGCAGACATTCGACATATATTTCGTATCAAGCAACTGCGATGAATCTGTAAGCAATAAATGTCTGAGTTTTAAAAAAATTAACGTTACATTATACAATGGAACAAACCAATCGCAGCGTTCACTGCGCGTAAACGTACTTTTGGTCATACAGACGGTCAGTGGTCCTGATAAATTATTTTGTGGAATCCATAATGGCAACGTGTTTGACCCGAGCTCGACCTTTACTACTGTCGGCCAGCGCATCTAACTGGTATATAGCTCCGTATAGCAGTGGCTCCCCGATTGCTTCGCAAACTCGTCGAAGACTCCAAATAACAGGAACCTTTCTAGCGCCATGTTCATCGAAAATAGTATCAGGATCGATAGCCGTCGGGAGTGAATATTTTATCAAAGCCAGCTCAAACTCCAATATCATTTCTGGTGGTTCTCCATAGGGCGGCACGGAACGAAGCGTCGGATCATCACTGGATACGGGATTCTGGTCACAGCTAATTAGCAAGCCGACGACGAAGTGCATGACAAGCATCGGTGTCGTCGTTGCCTGCAGAAATTAATACTGACACTATGTATTATTTCAAGCCAGTACTCCCCACAGCCCGATGGTCAAACCGGATGATCGACACTCTCGTATTTAGGGACGGCTGAGTGTGTACGAGAAAACCGAGTTGGGTAGATCGCGACTGGTCGGAACGCGGGGCAAGTCGGAACTACCACAGTACATCAATCGGAGGTTAGTGCAGCGAGTATGGCATTCCAAGGCATTAGAGTTCATACCACCGTAGGTCAGTTCTTGGAGTGCCATACCCGCTGTGCCAACCTCCGATTGATTTACTGCGGCGATTCCGACTTGCCTCGTGTTCCGATTAGCCACGGTCTACCCTACCCTAAAGAGTGCTTCTCTACGGCAATTGCTGAGAGAGGTTCAGCGGTGGTATCATCTGGGCCTATAGTCAAGGGGTTGCAGCCGGAAAGTCGAAAGTCGAAAGTCGAAAGTCGAAAGTCGAAAATCGAAAATCGAAAATCGAAAATCGAAAATCCAAAGCCTAAAGACCAAAGTCCAAAGTTGGAAAGATTAAGGTTTAAGTTTGGTAGTCCTTTTTAAAGCCCTTTGTGTATTATGGTACACGGTGCTCTTAGAGGGTTGTTCCGTACTGTACGGAATGAACACATTTTTCTCGCTCTTTCTCTCTCTTAATCCTCATCAAGTTATGAAGAAAGGGTTAATGTTGTAAGCCATGAAACTCTTCAGCCCTCCACGTCCGAGATCCGCGCTGAGTAAGCCCTCCACGTCCCAAATCCTTGCTCGGGAAGAAGTACTCCTCATCGCGCGGCATGAAAAAGGCTATATCTAAAAAAAATTAATGATATCGCAAATCTGCAAAGATCGGGCATAACCCACATCGTTTGTCGTTTAAAGTAAGGTCAAGCCTCTCTACTTTTTATCTGTCGAAATTATATCCCTACACATTGAGAAAAGAAAATTGTTCATTTTATCAAATTCATGGTGATATACGTTCAAAGCAGTTGTTTATTTGATACAATTAAAGCATCACTTCGTTCAACAATTATTTGCCCCAGTCGATTCAAAATTTTTAGGCACTCACGCCTTACATAACAAAGTGCCTATTGAAATCACTTTTTTCCCCATCGGACTTTCTTCCCATTTTAATCCCATCGGACGTCCGTGGCATATATCTTTGCAACAAATGAATCGATACAGCCGAAATTTGCTGCGCAATACTATTTGTTCGTTGACATGAAGCCTGAAAAGTATTGAACCAATTAGACACTGTAGCGTGGCAACATTTTGCGCCATGATTTTCGGTTGGCTCGCATTCACGCGAGGCCACACCGCAGGGCCTAGCTAATAAAATATAATAGTTAGTTATTTATTTGTAACGAAATTTTCGTGTACGCCGGGACCAGAGCACGAATCGAGAAGAAAGTGCGACGTGAAGGTCGAAATTGGAGTCGCGAGCCAGGAAAGCTCGAACTGGAGTACCGAATTTCGCCGTTTTACCTCCCTACTGTCAGTGTTACGTACCCCGTAACCACAGGGTATACTTTTCTGAACGTAAGCTCTTCCGAGCAACATTTGTGAATGAGGCTAGTACGCGCCTCCACGCACCCGAGCACTACGCGTTTAAATGAATCTCGTAGGCCCTCCCGGGCAGAAGCCATTCCGAGCAGCGTACGCTGATACGTAAAACTATATAGAATATTCTTGAACATAAGCTCTCCCGAGCAACATCTGTGAAAGAGGCTAGTACGCGCCTCCACGCCCCCGAGCACTATGCGGCGTACGCTATCCCCAAACTGGGATACACATTTTCTTCTAGCCACGCGCCTAGCCACTAGCAGCCCACGTGACTCATTGACGGCACGCGACACTTGCCGCTGCAGCATAAGCCAGAACGCTCGCATCTAGCCGCGGCACTGCTGTTAGGAGGTCAAAGCATGCCGTCCGAGTACATCTATGCACACTTCCTTATTTCTTTCCCCGAATAATATTCTTATGGTCACAATTAATACACTATATGTGACACTTGTCGCCTCTGTACTAGCCCAAAATTCTAGGCCCACCGCGATCAAAGGGCACCGCTACCAAGAATCTCCTACTATTTCCTTCGGAACAAATGCACCACCTTGTCACGCCTAAAACTTTATTAGGAAACTGCATTAACCCCACCATGCTACACGACTAACCATAGGAAGTATGGGGAACGAACTAGTATACAAGCTAAGCCTTTTTCGGCTAGAATCAGTTATTCTACCGGCCTCAAAAGCTGCAACACTTCGTGTATTCAGTACGGAGCGAGCAAGGCTCTGTTCGACGGAAGTTCCGATAGCCCTGCGCGGCTAAGTCTCGACGCTCTCCCGGAGCAGCCCTGCGCGGCTGAGTTTCAACGCTCCTGCGGAGTACGATCCAGTCACAAGTATCGCAACACCTGTATCGGCGCACAACGACGTTTAATAAAGGTATATATATATTGTGAGTACTTAAGACGGTTCTACAACTCTTCGAATATCCCTGCATGCTCTCCACCACGTGCTGTAAGACTCTCAGTCTCAGGCACCCTGTCAACGCATCATAAATCTTAGGCAGCGGAAGGGCGAGGTCTACGTCCCCGATGTAAAGGGCCAACGCCTTGACTCGAAAGAGAGACCGCTGTTACGTTCACTCAGCGCAAACTCTACGAGAGCTTGCCAGGGGATAACACAGAGTCGCCTTGGAAGCTTTCGCGGGGAGTCGCCTTATTCGTCGTGTCGTCACTCGCGGACGTCTCTAGCGCGTGATTCAGGGAGTGTGATTCTTTTCAATTGCCGCATCCATTGGGCCGGGTGAATGTAAATTATCGTCGCATTAAGTTGGACGGGGTAAATGAGAGTGCATTGTGCTGTGTCAGCCACGCCGTGTGTATCGATGTGAGATAGGTTTTATATCACGAGTGAGAAAATATGAGAGTCCAGGAGGCGCGACCGTCTGCGTGTGTGTGAATGCGTGAGTATCGAAGTGTGCGAATCCCGTGTACCGGGCAAAGATCTTCGTGTACAAAATTGTGCTTGCTTTTAATTTACGGGACGAGGGTTTTACTCCGAGTCCTTCGGTTTTCCCCCTCATTATTTTGTTCTTTTAATTAAATAAATATTCGAGTCTTTGGTACCTGTATTTTCTCTGGTTGCATTTACTTTATTTATTTGTTTGTGTTTTGTGAGTCCGATTAAGATGCTCTATCCATTAAGATTTTGTGCTTGAACGTTTCATGACATTCGCAGTAGCCTGCACGTACTGCAACAAAATAAGTACGATTCCGCAGCAAACAAAAAATTGAATTGTCTATCGGATCGAAATAAAAATACGGCTCGTTGCATCGAAAAAGCGATGAATCTGTGTCGCGAACAAGTCGCCGACGATGAATTCACAGATTCGGAGAGACTTCGACCTGATTCGATCATAAGAATATCCCTTACGATCCACGCTTGTTTCGTGGGTAAAGTCATTAGTCGTCGAACTTCAGTGGACATTTGCAAACTCCCGAATAACTATAAGGACGAGCGGGTCTCCTGTGGAAGGGTATACGGCCAGGCACGGAATACCCTTGCTGGTTGCGGAACCGCAACCACGTGTTCCCCGACGGACCGGCGTGTCCACGCTCGCTTTGTCCACCAAAGCTCGGCGGAACAACGAGGAATCTCCAACGGTGCGGGAGATCCTATAGGATCGGTATAATCCAGCCACGGCTGACCGCGAATAAGTGGTCTATGCCCGAAGGATCGAAACATCTATCCTGCTATAGAGCATCGCCGATGCCGGAGAACAAGAGAAGCTTGAAAGCGCCTGTGCCGGATCCCCCGCCCTTGTCCGACACATCCGGGCTTCATCGTTCTCCTCGGTTTTCCAGCTATACGCCGCACACCTCTGAAGTCTCGCGAGTTTCCAACGGTGTATCGCGCTACCGGTGATATCCGGTACCTTACATTTACACAGAGTCAGGCACAAAACGAGAGGGGTGACTCGCCCATACATTTACACCCGGAATATACCCCGCGACCGCTCTCGTATATATCTGTATCGCGCGGGGAGAAACAGTCGATGTATACACACCGAGCGAAATCTCGGTACACACGCGAACGCGTTGATATTCAAGCCGCAGGGAGGACCGCAACGAATCCGGCGGTACACGCTGAATCGTATTAAGGTGCGGGGGATTATTGCACAGGTATACCGGATTATGCAGGTGGACCGAGGGGAATGAGGGGGGGGGGGGGGGGGGGGGGGGGGATGTCGGTGAGAAGGAGCGAGAGACCGAGAGACCACCCTACCCAGACTTCCACTCGGGCTTGGTTATAACTGTATTCTCCGGTACCTTGCAGTCGCGCTACTCCGGAGGGAAGAGATATATATCCAGCGATCCCGTACTCGTACCTTCCAGCGTTGTTCCCGCTAGATACGTCCGGGAGAGGCACCGAGAATACTCGGGGTAGTTATATCGCGGAAGCGTGTACGTGGGTTACGTCGGGTCCGTCGGTGGGAGAGAGACGAGGGAGAGAGAATAGCGGGGAGGATGATTAATAAATCTCGTGCGAGAAGTCCCCCGGACGCTGCACACCGGCGAGAATGGAATTAAACGATCACGGGATTCCCCGTGCTTTTTGCCGGCTGGCCAAATCCCGGCCCGGAACTTCCACCATCACCATTCCCGTCGTCCTTTCGCCTACCGCGAGCACCTATACGTACCCGACTCTCCACACGCCCTCCGGTTCGCGCTTCTTCCGCCTTCTTCTTCGTCCCGTGTCTCTCCGCTCTCGCCTCTCCTCCGTTCGCCGGTCCGACCGAGCGGGATATGTCTTGCCGCTATGGTCTTGCCGAGCGCGAAATTACAGCGTCGCTACGGGCAGCACCCACCCGTTTCTCGCTCTCACGAACACGTCTTTATCTCGAAGGCAGATGGCTGCCCGGGACGGCGGAGAACGACCCCTCTCGCGTGCCAGAATGACGGAGTACCCGCTCTTCTGGCTCCTTTCGGATATATACGCTTCAACTTTTAACCCCTTTCACCGACCGAATCAAGACATTCGTGTACACTCGCCTCACGAAAAAGGAACGTCGAAAGAAGGGCTGCAAATTGCATTTACGCGTTGCTTGACTAAGTTTTTTCTTTTTTTTTTTTCTTTTTTGTCACCTGAGAAGCCTCATTCACGAGAGAACACCGTTGATACATCATGGCTTCAGTTTTTCGTAGAAAAAGAACGATCGCGCAAGAAGCTTCGTCGACGATGTTAAATACAGGATAAACGTTGTGAACATGGGACACTGAAAAGTTTGAGCCTGTGTCTCGTGCACCCCGAGGTAGATCCCAATTCGGTGGGAGAAATAGGTGCCCAAAAACACCCTTTGTAAAGCCCTGGTAATTTAATATTTTTAGGATTTTTTTTTCGCAGACATCGCGCGATGCTCCATCTTACCTGCTTTTTCGAATGCTTGGTAATGTGGAGACTAGCGATCGGCTAACAATAGACCTTACCAATGACTGCCCCGGTAAAGTTTCAGACACTGAGAATGGAATTCAATTTTCTTCGGAACTTGAAGTTTCGCTGCCGCGCCGACACATGAGGGTGGTGCATATTATTGAACTACAAGGAAGCTCGTGTGATAATTAAAAACTCGATACAAACGAGTGAACGAACCGTTAGACTTTTTCGATCTACATTTGTATCGACTCATATTCGTCGACTCATATTCGTCGACTCATATTCGTCGACTCATATTCGTCGACTCATATTCGTCGACTCATATTCGTCGACTCATATTCACCACTTTTATCCTAAGGAGAAAATTAAATTTGAAACATTTTTTTTTACCGCTCGCATCTGAAAACACTGTTATGCCAGAAATTGGACGGAATCGTTGACGTAACAACGAAGAGACCAATAATTTTTAGGAATGCGACTTATCGTACATTCGTTGGACAGCATTAATCAACACAGGTTCTCTGTGTGCAATCAATATTAACGATGAATGGACGGGGCTTGCTTGTGTAACACAGGTAAGTAGGTTTACCATCGACAATACAACGCTATCGCTGCACAATTAATCCTCGCTGATAACCTGCATCAAGTCAATTAAGCGGGAACACGCCTAATTAGACGCTAATGAACCATCGCAGACGTCTACTATAATTTCCGATCTCCTTATCCCACGGCTGATTGGAGCTTCGATTGTACGGATAGTTCTGATACAGAAACGACGGTGCCGGGGGCCCGAAGCAAACCGGTAAACGCGTACGTGTAATCTCATCGTGCCGATTGGATGTGCCTACGTACCTCCACTATATTGTCGGATTAATTATACGCAGACAGCTTTACCTTCTCTCTTGTCTTCAAATTTACCCCAGTTCGTATCGTATTGCCGTCAACGAAGTTCACGAGTTAAACGGAATCCCGTACCTATCGACGCGATTATTCCAGCATCCCTTAAGTATGGATGTACATGATTAAAGGACACTGCATTTAAAGTGCCGAATATGTAAAATATTCACATTTTTACCCCAGATTATTGTACAGCGAGAATTACATTGAATAATGAAATCGATCAATAGTGATAACTAATTGGTATTCAATTTTTCACTGTAGGCTACATGATGAATCGGTAAGTGATTAGTTTCCGGTGATTGAACACTTTTCATCAAACGTCGTGTATATAAAAAAAAAATTTTTTAGTGTGCCTAACTGTTTGTTCATCGGTAACAGCAATCTATCATCGTGCAGTGCTTTGCAATAGAGACGCGCGGACAAGAAACATTTTATTGATAAATATGCCATTGATAATTTAACAAAAAGTCATGATCGATTGCTGAAATGAGCGGTGGACAAAAATTATTAACCGTCAATCTAAACTCAAACGCGAAATTTTTTTGGTGGCCCATTTCTCGAGCTTGCACCTAACCACGAAGCTTCGCTTATTAGCATTGATTATTTTCATTCCCCACTCCACGAATAATGTAAATATCGAAATTTTCAAGAAATCCACTTGGACATGAAGTAAATTCGCAGAACTATCCACGCTGTTAACGTCAATACATCGTATAGTCATGAATCGATAATTAGTCCATTTCACGGTGCGTAATACATCCATAAAATTAAGACCGATCTTAAAATATAGAAAAACTATATCGATGAACCCCGGCTTATTTTAACTTTGCACTTTTTTACAACGAGCCGTACCATAGGTATTATTCCCGAAATATCCTCATTTGAAAATGATATATTAAAGATGACTTTTCTTCAGTAAAATATGCGCTATAAAGAATTTCCGTGCTCGTGCTTTTTTTGTTCATGAATTTGAGAAAAGTTTGGGTTGTGCGCGGTGTCTCAAATATTGAAATTCGATGCAGCGTTTCGCAATTCATCACCTTGCATGTTACACAAATGACATGGATGACGACTTTCCCTCAATAAAATGCGCGTATTGAGAGTGTACGAAATACCGCGGTCAGCAAAACATTGCGTTCCCTATTTTCTCCGAGACAGTTAATGTTTGTAAAAAAATAAAGAAGGTTTCGATGCGTCTATTGTCTACGAAAATATAATTTGCTTTAGACTAAAATATTATCGGTGTCGCAGAAATTAGAGAAACCAATTTGTTAACAAATGAGTGCGGGGTTGGTGTTTCGGGTCGGTGGGTAGGGTGTCTGATGGGCTTTAAGGACGTCGCGCCCTTGCTTTTCTGTTTAGACTCCAGTAAAATTTCGTTCATCTTTGTCATCTTAAATATTAAAGGGTGAAAGTATAATACATTTAAGCAGCGTGTTGATATTTATCCTGTTGCATTTCTAAGATAAGACAGCGGTTCATTGATGCAATCGAATTGACCCTGCGCTGTCGATGAAACGGTATCACTAGCCATATATCTCTCTAGAGTATATAAAAATCTTGCTACTGTCGCCGCGGTGTCAAGAATCGAGGGACTTAGAATATTTTGTCTAGAGAGGGGGAGCAGCTTTACCGTACGAGGAGAAGCTCCCTTTTCGTGAGGGTGATGCTTATCCCTTTTATCGTGACGGGAAATTATGAAGGAATTAGTAGGGTATTTTTATGAAGGGCCAGCTTCGTAAAAAGGGCGTCTCTCCCCGTTGGGTGAAGCTGACCCCTGCTCTCGCCCCCCCCCCCCCCCCCCCCCCCCCCTCAAGACTGAAATATTCTAAGTCTACTCCGGGTGGACCCTCAACTTGAAACAGTCTAAATCTCCTTAGAGGGGGTATCGCGGTGAGAAGGCGCGTAAATCGCGGAGAGAAGGGAGTGGATCGAGGGGACTGACTATTCAAAACCTCTTGGGGCCCCTGTGCAGGTTTTGATTATTTTAAGTCTTTTGGAGACCTTACATGCGAGCGCGCGTGGCGCGCGAGCCACCAGAACCACTAGTATACATATAAATAGCTTCATATACAGCGATATATACTTTATGTATCGTATTCCTGTCACCCCTAATTGTTATCTATTATACTGACGAGTCATTGCACTTTTGCGACGTCTGTCAGACTTCAAAGGTCCATTATTATGATTATTAAAGAATTGATCAATAATGGAAATTTGTGAGGAACCAATTATCTTACGGACCAACAATCCTTGCGCACATGCATAACAACCGTAGGTAATCCAATGGTACAAAGTTTCAATCGAGAACCCCCGGTTTACGTGCACTGGAGAGAATTATTATTTGATAGTAAGTGCATGCATTTTAGTTTACTGCATTACCGACCGCTGATATAATCGAATACGGCGTATCCCGCTTACGAGTGGAAGCCTGTTGCTGATACCTGTAGAAATTCACGTCGTCGAAGGTACATTACCGAATACGGATACATCGTATCACTCACTACCGGAATGAAATTTACATTTTTTGATCGAAAGCGACGTCATACCGATGTAACGGACCAAGCCTAAGATCAATTAAAATGGCGATCCGTTACATATCGAAGAACCACGACACCGGGAAATAAAACGAAAATATGATTAAGTTATGAACAATCCAAACGTACTTACCCAGATAGCCAACCGTAGCACATGCAAACAAGGACATTTGCTTTCCTCCAAGCTTTGCTGTTTGCTTGCCAGCAATATTGCAACAATACTTTCTAGCACGACATTGCAGCATATCAATAACAAAAATCCAACAACGGTTGCTATAAGCTGATTTCTTATTCGTAACAGCCGTGAAAGCGATCGAAATTCCTTCTCTTAACGGGACACCGCTCTGGTGACCGCATCCTACCCCAGACGTAGGTGGTAGAGGCGGAATTCAGACGCGGGTGACTTCCCGGGCTCCTGCCCTCGATGGACAGGGTGTCTAGAATCCCAATTACGTTGCAAGTCCTTCTGTAATAAACGCTTTTGCCGTATGCCATAGGCATTGAACTTTACGGTCGCCAGGTGCATAATTTATTTATTTATTTATTCTGTTAGTTATTTACGGGACGAAGCCCTTGTTCACATAATAGAATGTAAATGTGTGCACAGTTGTACATAAGTATGCCCATGGAGCAATAGAAACTGTACATTGGAAAAGAAAAGCCTAAATGATTATTAAAAAAACCGAACGGATACCGTAGTAAGAACGGAAGCTGAACGTTGGGAGAAGGGATGATATTATAGAGCTGAGGAAAAAGCGGAACGCGTACAATTACAATATCGGACGTATAGTTTCCAATCCCTAATTCAGCGTCGTTAATATTATCGTCAAGCATGATGACTAACTAGTTTTTTTTGGAAGAACCCTGGGCTGCCGAAATTACTTGAAGGATACCAGTAACGGTATTTAATCGTCAGGTTTGTCTCACCCGCCTCCTTCCGAGCATCGAGCTCAGTACGCGCTTTCTTGGGCAGATCGTGTTCCATCTCGGTCCGATCGGAACCGACCTGAATGGGTGATACACCGAGCTTCGGATTCGCCCTATTTCTCCAATCGTTGAGAGTAACCAGGATGGCTCGTGGCTTAGCGTTCACTCCGATCGACAATCGGGAACCCAAGCGGTACACACGAAGCTCCCCAGTTCGGATTTCCAGCAGCCGCACGGGGCACGGGGCGTGCTCACTCCGTGTTGTCGCTCCGATGCCGCTGTCTCTGTCGTTCGGCTTCGTCCTCCTCTTGTTCTTTTCCAACATCTGCCACCTCGTCCACCGCGAGAGGGACGTACTGCAGCACTCGCCGCCGTTTTGACCGGTGTTTCGCCGCTTGTGTTCGCTGCCTCGAAACTCGCAGCTTGAGTCACCGCGGCGCTGAACGTTATTGGTTTCCGTCTGTATAACTCGACTTTGGCCGCTTCGTCTGGTACCCCCGCGATAAACTGATCGCGAAATCTCTCGTCGCTGTTCGTAGAAGCACAGCAGCGTGCGGCTGATCTTAGTACGGCCACGAATTGAGCGATTGATTTCCCTTCTTGTTGCGCTAACATCGCGAACCCTGTCCGCCACTTCCGAAGGTGGCGGAGCCGAATGATCTTGCATCACTTTAACTGACTCATCGAACGTTAGTTCCTTCAACTTCCTCGGGGCTACTAGGTTTCTAGGTTAATTTACTAGGTAAGTAAATTTACGTATAATTATACGCGTTCGTCACTTACTTCCAGTCAGGAGAACCGCCGGCTTTTTTTCATTCGGAATGTCACAGGCAATAAAATGAAACTCCAATCGTTCCACGAAAATTTCCCAATCATCGTCGTTTAGATTGAACTTCACTGACACATTGTGACTGTTGTTACCGTTCCCTTGAGCCATTGTCGTTGGTTGCGACTCGTTTCGCTGCTCCGTGGTTTCTGGGCCACGCGCTTCACAACTGAGTTTCATGGCTTGCACTAACAATTCGCGTAACGCATCGAAGATCGCGTCGTCACTGATCGATACGAAAAACTCCGCGAGCCTGCCTTGCAACTTCGATTTGGCTAATCGGTACGTCCAGGCGGTATGTTTTCCCTTCCCGCTTCCTTTCTCTGCCTCGCTGCGATTGTCTTCCTGACTTTCTTCACTCAGTTCGTCTTTTTCATCCCTTGCGGTTGCCTCTCCCTGCTTATCTTTTTCGTTAACCATTCGCCTTTCTCGCGTCACACAATCACTCATTTTGAGGTTCTTTTTCTCATCGCCACTGTGATGTCTGGGATCGGCGGGAAGTAAATAGGTGCAAATTATCGTGACCGAGCTGAGTGTGAGAGAGATAGTGCTATTGGTCTTATGGTCGAGCGAGAGCGAGCGACAGAGAACGTGTTTCACTTCACCTTAAGAAAACTCACAGAAATAAAAATTCACAGAAATTCAATTCCATTATTAACGCCATGTGAAAGTCACGTGACCGCGCCACGAGAGGGAGAGAGATACCGTTTTTCGCGATGGCAGTGGAGTGAGAAACTGTTTCACATGGTTTATGCGCATTCGTAAGACAAATGAAGCGAACCTTTCTTACCATTGAGGTCATTATAATACTTGTGCGCGCAGTAAGGTTGTCCACATTTGGGGCTTTCCATCCAGCTGTGAAAATGATTACTACATAATGACGGATTGGTTTAATCGGTCCATTCTGTTAGATGCTGCTAGTATCTGACAGAAAGACCAATCAAATCAGTCCGTCATTTATCGTAATCATTTTCACGGTTGGATGGACAGCGCCAAACAACGGTGTACACATCCGCCTTGTACACAAAAACCCTTCTTACTATTAAGGTCGGGGCATTACTTTCGCGCATAACAATGTTGTACAATTTAAGGCTATGGACAATTGCCTTGCACACAATAAAACTGTTCACAATCGCCTTGTGCTCAATAAGGCTGTACACGATCGCCTTGTGCACAATAAGGCTGTGCACGATCACCTTGTGCACGAAAGCGCTGTGGACGAAAGCGCTGTGGACGAAAGCGCTGTGGACGAAAGCGCTGTGGACGAAAGCGTACTTTGCGATACTAGTACGGAAAAGCGGTCTTTCGACGAAGGTTGTGAAGTTGGCTGCACGAGCCGGATCGAGAACTACAACGGCACAAGGAGAAGCCGAGTGACGTCTGTAGCTCGAGAGGAGGCGAGTGCTGCCTACTTCCCAACCACCGTCGAGAGACCGCTTCTTCGTACAAGTATCGCATACTACTTTTTGTGACTAGTGCACAAAAACTTCCCCTTTTCGTGCCTGTAAAGTGCGTTCGGAAAAATAACTACAGTGCCAGATAAGTGTGCGTGAAAAGTAACTAGAGTGTTAAAAAAGTGTGCGCAAAAGTAGCTTGAGTGTTAAAAAGGGGTGCGCGAAAGTAGCCAAAGTGTGCGAAAAGGAACAAGCGTGTGAAAAAAGTGTGCGGAAAACAAACTAGCGTGTAAGATTAGTATCTACAGCATTTTCCGCGCATCCTGTGCTAGAAAGCGCCACTTTCGCCACACTTTATAGGCATGAGAAGCGGGATTTTTCGTGCACGTTTTACAAAAAAATCCTTCTTAATCTTAGGTTACTTGCCTGCGCAGAAAGGTGGTGCACAATAACGATGTGTAATGAAATGGTGCACTAGCGGGCCATTGTTTTTCAACAACACTAATTGTGACCCATAACGCTGTGTGCTATCGCGCAGCTACGAATCATATATTTATGAATTATTTAACGGTTTACAAATAATACTTTACTGCTGTGCACTATAACGCTCTGAACTATATAACTGTGCCCAATAATATTCTGCACTGCTGAGCCCCGTACCAAATGTATTGAATAATGTGGTACAGTGGCACACTTGGTCTGTAGATGGTGATAGCCAGGAGAAAAGGATAGAAGAAGACGAAGAAGAACATTGTTGTACACTATGACACTGTGCACATAAAGGGCACGTTTTGTGCACGAAACAAATTTTACGCAATATGGTACAGCATCACTGGGCACTATCGAAAAGTGCTCAACGTGAATGTGCACAAAAAAATGTGACCCGAAATTACCATCTTACTGGCTAAAACTCTATAGTAACCTATATTTACCATTTTCACACAATCCACATCCAGTCTCCACTAGCGCTTGTAGAGGGCTCCAATAAACGTGCAAGCATCTTCTCCAGACGGAATCACACTGTCAGATTCGAGTGGACCGAAATTTTATTCATCTAAAAAAAACAAACCCAAAAAAGGAAGAAATAAAACAAAAAAACAAAAGGGAAAAACCTAAACAAACCCCCGAAAAAACAAACAACGCCACAATCCCCCCCCAAAAAACAACCTCCCCTAAACAAAAAAACTCCCCCAAAAAATGGGTATGACCCCTCCCCCGCCGCCCTTCCTCCCCCGCCACCCTTTCTCCCCCTCCCTCAAACCGAAAAAAGTCACCTCGAGACTTACCCAAGCAGCTATTATAAAAATAATGCATATTGAAAAACTTGGAGATAAAACCTAAAAAAAAACTTCGAAAGAAAAGAACACTTGAGAAAAATCTCTTAAAAAAAAAGAATACGACATTCCACTGCCCCCGTCACCGCAAACCGATAAAAGTGAACGTGATACTAACCCAGCCCGCCGACATAAAAATTAATCATGAAAAACACTGAACTTGTGAGAAAACAAAAATGCTAAAATGTAGTAGATCAACATTCGACTATTATTATCAATGCCTAATTAACATTGAATCTCTTACTTGAAAAATTATCGCTATAGCTATAAAAATGCTATGAAGCATGCTACATCGTACAGTCATATTATAGATCAGGAATTTTTCATTGTAAAATGCAAAGAAAAAATATGTTCGGCACCGTGATCAGCAGAACGATTAAATCATTTGCGCAAATATCGCGAAGTACGATATCACTGTCCGTAGTGCCTTCAAAAACCGGTTCAAAATATATTATTATAACCACAGCGTCGATTATACTATCGATCATTTCGGTACATCGAGATTGATTGTCGAAACGTGATTATTTGTTCATACCGAGCCAAAGGTTTCCAGCGATAGAACGTAGACTTTTCCAGCGGTAAAATAACAAGGTTTGTTGCTTCGCATCAGAATTGGTATCAGGAGCATTTGAACATTCGTGGACATGTCCTGCCAGCCCAAATTATAACTAACGGGTAAAAAAGGCAATGGTAATATAACTTGGTAGACTTTTTCGCCCAGTTACTCGTTTATACGCACGCAGTTGTGTGAATTTTTGTACTAAGATTAATCAATTCCTGTCCGGGTATGCTGATTATGTAAAGATGTAATACCTCAGCAATTATGAAGGTTACTTGTTGCATCAACATTTCAGGATGTTTCGAATTTATTAGAGCCTGCAATGCCAAACAATCGTCGATCTAGAATTTTTTTTTGCAATGCAAAATGTGTTTCGACATTGAATTGTTTTAATTTACTTGTACTGTTGAAATGACTGTAATAATCGTGATAATAGCTAATACCACTCCCATGGCTGCGGATGAACTGTCCTCGATCCGATCAGCAAAACTATGTTACACAAAAATTGACTAATCTTTCGAAAAAAAATCCACGTTGAACGCCCACGGGCTAGCTATGCTGCACGGTAATCCGCTTGTCCCGCTTACCTTATCGCCTCTGCGTGAAGAATGATGCAGTCACAAATTTTTTTATAATTCCAATCACTGCGAAGGGTAATAGTGTTTTCCTTATTCATCGGGTATTGGTTTGCGATCAGCTCTAAATTGAATCTGCATGGCCAATGGTAATGCTAATATCAATTAATTAATAATCGAATCACATTGTTCTTCTACTGACTGGAATAAATATTATGGGAAGCAGGGTCTCGGCGAAATGGCGTTGATCACGAATGGAGTCGTTTTCTCCGATTTTTTAATTTATTTCGACCAGTAAGTCCTAGGGGAAATTCAATTTGGCCTCCGAAATTCTTTTGGTCTGATCGAAGGTGGTTCGTGGTAATTACCCAGTTTAACGACTAAATGGTTGTCCCCATTTTTATAGGTTAAGCGGTAGAGGTACTCAACTTATTCATCTCCTCGCACACTACAGAATCATAACTTTGCATTGGTTTTGGGTTGCTTCCCTATAATAGACTCCAACCCAACCACCCGAGTTATTGTGCTAAACTAAAAAAAGCTTTCACTCGGGTACACTCGATTATTTCGGAAATAAATAGTGTTCCGCAAAAAATATTACAAACGTTCACAATTTCATTGAAGTGTGTTTCGCAAATATCTAACACTTGCTTCATTCTCGGCTGAAAAACTGTGCACCACCATTACCCTACATCGTAAAAAGTTTACGTATTCAATATGTAACACATTAGTAAGTTTACAACATTTCATTGTTCAACACTCGCCAGATGTTACAACTTTAAAACATAACGCGTCCAATGTGTAAACTTACACGCGGTCAACCTTACACGGGCCTTCGAGAGGGGTGTTGGATCAACGCCACGAGTACTCTGCAGGTATGATGAACGACATGGCGGGTTATCATGTGATTAACAGTCAACAGTCTGTTAACTGTTGACTGGTGCCGTCACCGAAATAAGCTCGTACAGGGCGTTGGTCCTGTACGAGTGACATATTTATTTATAACGGTGTTCACGAGAATACGAAGATTATATTTATTTTGTTGCTGACAAAGGACCATTGCTTGAATGAAACCTAGGTCGTTCGATTCATAAGAGCCTACAGAATATTCATGTAAATTTGCAACTCGGTAACGTCAGTCCTGTAGGAGCGACACAGGAGGACCGACACCGTAGGGGCAACACAACGGTGAGAGCGCTGGCGCGTACAGTTACGTCCGGAACCTACTCCCGCTGGCGCGCTCTGCTCGCTACATTCAATGTCGTAAAAATCAGTCGGTTCTCGATCATTTTGCCCATCGATTCAACACCACACACCCATGCAGTAATTTTTCATCCGTTTGTCGGACGGTATTTCTACCAAGGGATTTAGGACAACAGTTAGTTAGGGGCACCGATTGACGGGTCGGTTTTCAATTTGTCTTTGGATTGGGTGGACATCAAGGGGAATAGCATTTGTCCGGAGCGGTTAAATTAGTCGAGACACAATTATACGTACCCAACAACTTCAAAAAGTGCACAAGTATGAACGACCACTAAAATATACATTGATATAATGCCAACCACAATATCCATCACCATCGACGTCACGATGTATGTATGCCCGATTATTAACCAATAGTATTTATCCGCATCAACACCATACTCTGCTTCGACAAAATAAATTTTCGACCGAGATTCGTTGACAGGATCAACGAAGTCAAATATTATAGGTGATAAACATAAGACGTAGCAGAGTATCATCGCAACATAGATACATGCTGGGGAATCAAAAGCAAAAAAAATTAACAATGGTAAATTCAAACCAATGTTGTGCATGGTGAAAAAAAATTATTTACTCGAGTAAACGACGGTGATGTAGCGTCCTTGTTCGGCGTACTTATCAAGGACAATCACTGCGGGTGTATTTTTAACTGCGTCCCAATGCTCTTCTATTTTCTTCATCGCCACTTTAATCTGAAAAAAATGTCCGGTTAAACATGAATATTTTCGTAAAACCTATATATATATGTATATCGGAATCGTACACGGTCAAAATGTTGGATACAACTGAACAGAATGAAGAAAATTCCTATTCCAATTAGCGCGATTGTTGTGCTACGTGCCAGAATGTTTATGTCTCGCCAAGCATCATGCAATCGAATAAACTGTTAAATGCAGTAAATCATAAAAAAAAAAAAAAAAAAACAACGTTTTAAATTCCCTCAGGTAACGACTGTTACCACAGGTCCGACGAGTGTCAATGTTATCGAGAACGTCGTCAAAGGAAGAATAATTCTCATGTATTTTGACTGTTCCGGCCAAATGCCTATTCGGGACATGTGAGCCTTGGTTAAAGCGTAGCGTGGTTGATCGAAGAGATTCATGGTTACAGCGCACTATTTCTACTGTTTTGCCGGATTCTTCAAAAAAGGTTTCTGGATAGAATACTCCGACAACTGCTAGAGAACGGTGAATGAGATAGAAACCTGCCTCTAGTTCCTTCACCGACAGTAGTGTTGCTCGACCCTTGCATTTTCATGTATTATGTATCGCTAGCGTGCAATGATTGACGCGCCTGCAATTATGACGCATATCATATTCACTACCGCCCGCGCGAGTTCCCGTGGTTGTCGTGCATATTTTACGAACCCGTCACTCTTTTCCGCTACATTCATTTTCTGCAACACTCCCCTCGGCGGCGTCCTGATGACGCTGCGCGTCTGAATATGCGCAAAACAGTTATGTGCATCCGTTCGTAGCATACGCTTGTATTACATTTTCGAGTGCCGATGAATCTAAAGTATAACGCAAGATCGAACTCTCGCTGTTTTCGAGAAAGGGATTATAGCCCTTTTGCTGTTCAGTTTCTTGCTTATATAGCAAGTTCGCTTGCGTATATTGATAACCGTGTTATTAATAACAATTTTTAACTGGTAATATTGGTCAGTTACCTAAACAACAATATTTTGTTATTAAACATTGTTTAAACAATTAATTCTCAAATATGAACCGATGAAAAATAAAAGTTTTGTACTTTTTGGCTTTTAATACTTTTCGGGAACTTTTTATTACAGTGTACAGTGCTTTTCCTTAATGTTTGCAATATAACTGTAATACGATACTAATCCAACCCTAACGAACTCAGCCACCGCCCAAACCACTGTGTAAACCACGGGCCCAGCTGTTCCAAAAGTTCCGAGAGAAGAAGGCATGTGCGAATAGCACTTGAATTGAATTGAATTGAATATTCGAAAATTTTAATAATACGGATATTCATGAATAATTCATGAATGATCTGAATTATTCAAATATTCATGAATAATTCATGAATAATCTGAATTATTTAAATATTCATAAATAATTCATGAATAATCTGAATTATTCAAATATTTAAGAATGATTCATGAATGTTCTGAATTATTTAAATATCATGAATAATTCATGAATATCACGATGGGCCAAAACGGGGCAAAAAATCGGGATATATCGATGCGGTAAAGCGGGGCAAAAAAATCGGGACATATCGATCCGGCATACCGGGGCAAAAAATCCTAATGCATCGACGGGGCAAAGTGGAGCACAAAATTGGGATGCATCGGTGGGGCAAAACGGGTTTTGCCCCATGGATACATCCCGATTTTTGCCACATCGATACATCCCGATCTTTTGGCCCGTTGTCTTCACCGATGTATCCCGATTTTTTGCCCCGTTTTGACCCATCGATACATCCCGATTTTTTGTCCGTTTTGCCCCATGGTGCATCCCGATTTTTGCCCCATTGATACATCCCGATTTTTTGTCCCGTTTGCTTCACCGATGTATCCCGATTTTTGCCCCGCTTTGCCCCACCGATGCATCCTAATTTCTTTTCCCACCGATAGTAGTAGTTTATTTTGTTAAGGTTCTTATAACTTATTACGAAATTGCTACAATAATGATAGCTATGAAAGCTGATAGCTAATGAAAGGTTTACTATAAGTAAACCGTAAACATTGATAATAATGACGTGGACATTACTCGGATAGGGCGAACGCGCGATCCTTACAAGATGCGAAAATATAACAAAATACCTTTTTACAACATCTATCTCTGCAAATTCAAGGCTTGTGGGAAACTCAAAGTTCGGTAAATACTGTCATCTATGCGAATCATACAATGTAAAATTTACAACGACGTGTTCTAAGGATTCATTTTCGCCGGAGTTACAACACGGGTACGGCGATTCGCTATCAAATTTGTAGACGAAGTTCTTTATTTTGAACGTGCATGCAAATTTCTCTACCAGTCTACACTGTGCCATGACTCTTATTTGCTCAATTGACACATTCATCTGCAGATAGGCCTCACATTCCAGCGTGTTCAGCTGCTTAATTCCTTCATATATGGTACTGTAGGAGGACACCGAAGTTTTTACCGCGTCGGAACGGAATCGAGACTAGATAGCTAAGTGCTCGTTTGACCACCAACAGCTCTACAGGGGAGCTACCAGTTTCCAAACAGATCATGTATCTCGGCATACAAAATGACACCTCCAGCAGCAACTTAAAGAATCGTTGTTGCACCTTTTCTAGCTGATCTACATACCTAATACCCCCCCCCCCCCCCCCCCCCCCCCCCCCGCCATACAAGAGAGTCGACTGGACCACAGCTTGAAAGCGTTTCATCCTTGCGCTCCAGCTGCTCATTTTGGTTGCAATCATCGGGCCCCATATAGCTCCCAGAGCCATTTGACCCTTCGCCATGAAATACTCAATTGCGGTGCAGAACAGGCCAGAGCACGTGAACGGCACACCCAAATAGACATATTTTTTATGTAACTAAAGTTCGCAACGTTGTAGCAACGAAATGACCTCAACTGTCATTCGTATATTCAATGTAGATAACCCACAAATTGACCTGGTATTTCAATATAAATAGAAATGGATGTAGTTACAAGCCCTGTGCATGCTCCAAACAATTATTAAGCATACTAAGCAATTCACAAGTGGTTCCATACAAATGCAACGATGGACTTGCGGTCCCAGCGGATTTTCAAAAGCGGTGAATTTTTCTTGTCAATCATTCACGAGTTAGATTTGACTCGATAATTGTTGTTGATCATCCTTGCAATGATTGACCAAGTTTTATGCGAGTCTACTGTGCGGAAAACTTTCTATGCGAAAACAACGATGGTGTTGCGGTTTCCATCAAATTTTGAAAGTCGATTAATTTTTTTTTCGCAAACATTTACGAGCTAGATTTGACTCGATAATTATTGTTGGTCATCCTCGAAAATATTGACCAAGTTTTATGCAAGTCTATTGTGCTTAAAACTTTCTAGGAGTCAATAACGGCAAGATTAAAAGTCAGCTGACCTTCGAAGCCCCTTAATTTTTTTTTTGTCAAACATTTACGAGATGGATTCGACTCGTCAATTATTGTTGAACATCCTCGAAAATATTGACCAAGTTTTATGCGAGTCTGTCGTTCGGAAAACTTTCTATGCGAAAACAACGATGGTGTTGCGGTTCCCATCAGATTTTGAAAGTCGATTAATTTTTTTTGGCAAACATTTACGAGCTAGATTTGACTCGATAATTATTGTTGATCATATTATTGTTGAGCGGATAGACGTGCCGCTATTCGAGAGAACCACGAGAGAATGAGAGACGATCGCTAAATCACTAACAACAAGGATTACGGCGAAAAGGAGGACAAAGTTAAAAAGATTATTGGTCCCTTCACATAATCTGCTTACCCTTGACGTGTCAGGAAAGGTGACAATATTCCGATTAGCATTTGAATCTTCGTTTTAGATATAGCGAGACATATTCAAGATGTATCCATGTGTATACGCATCTGAACTCGGCTGTTCGGGATTTAGTTTTGACACAAATCTTTTCTGTTGCGTGATTATAATACGTCACTTCCCGTTCTTAAATCTTGGTTTTTGACCGGCGGTGACGTCACACCAGAAATGCGTCATTTCCAGTTTGAAAATCTCATTTTTCCATCGGATATTTCATTTTTTAAGCGCATGGGTGATAAATTTTGAATCTAACCTCTTGGGGTCGATGTCTGTAGGTAGTCAAATGTTTTTCAAAGTCAGTCGTTTTTGGATGAATCCCTGTGACAGTTCTGACAGTTCTGACAGTTCTTACAGTTCTTACAGTTCTGACAGTTCTGACAGTTCTGACAGTTCTGACAGTTCTGACAGTTCTGACAGTTCTGACAGTTCTGACAGTTCTGACAGTTCTGACAGTTCTGACAGTTCTGACAGTTCTGACATTTCTGACAGTTCTGACATTTCTGACATTTCTGACATTTCTGACATTTCTGACAGTTGTGACAGTTGTGACAGTCTTTTCTAAGACGACCGTGCGAATAGTCGTGCGAGGTTGCGAGAGACCTGGATATTCGAGAGAATTACGAAAAAATATGAGAAACGATAGTTAAATCACAAAGAAAGAGTTAAAGAATACAAGGAAGGAAACCAACATCCTACAATCGAATCACCCTTGATGTGCCCGGAAAGGTTGGAATCACTCCGATATGCTATATTCGTGAGATTTCGGTATTTATACCGTATTGGGAGTGAATTTCGAAAAACCCAAATTCCTTACAGCACACCGGAGTGGAATCCGAAAATCCGAAATCACTTCCATATGCTATATTCTGAAGATTTCGGAGTTCACAGCGTGTGGAAGTGCATTTCGAAAAACCCAATTCCCATATATCACGGGAGTAACATCCGAAAATCATAAAGCTTTCCCCCATGCTATATTCCTCAGATTTCGACGTTCCTAGCGTATGGGAGTGGAATCCGAAAATCCTAAATCCCATTTAGCACACGGGAGTGCAATTCGAAATTCGAATCAGATGTGAGATTCGGTTCCTTAAGAATATTAGTTATCCGGCGATCGCGATTCAATGGACGAGGCTGTTTTCTAACCGAGCTGTCACGTTATGACATTTGAAAATATTTAACTAACCGAGCGAATGCAATTTCATTGGATTGCTTCACTGTAGCATTTGTCATAATCTACTGTCAACAATAAATAAAATAAATAACCAAGCCTAGCGTCGGACGCGAGGCGCCCGATCGCTAACGCATATAGTAAAAAATGTCGCCCAACTCATTCTGGAGTTGGGTCCGAGCACTGTTATTTACGTTATTCGTTACTAATTAATTTCGCACATGGTTCCATCGTGTTTTATATGCTCAATTCTTACCAGTACATTGCTACTTATCATTATATTACGAGTCTCGTTCTCGAGATTACAATGTAGTACCGTCTACTTTCCACAAGATGGTGCCACGCATTCAGAGCTAAAAATCAGGTTTACCGTAACACAGCTGAATCGTACACTTCACGAAATGGCACACAGCGTTCAAGCTTACACAACGAATTTCTAACAAACGATTTTTCTAACATCTGACAAACCGCACACTGCAAATTTATTACACATCGAAAAGCTTTCACATTTGAAAAGAACACATTCAGAATTTCGCAACATTATTTTGTAACAACCGCGAAATGTAACAACTTCGAAAGCTTACACATGAAATTTGTAACAGACGTTTAATCTTACGCCCGTGCATGCGTACACGAGCTAACAGGGAAGGGGGCGGCTCAAGACTGGCGCTGATGAGAACCACTGCTACTATGCAGGTTAAATGGACTTCACAGGGTTACGGTACGAACATTGCCTGCTGTGAAGTCCATTTAACCTGCATAATAGCAGTGGTTCTCATCAGAGGCGTTTTCGATCCGCCCCCTTCCCTGTTAACCCGTGTAAGATTGCACGGGTGTAAGATTCAACGTCTGTTATAAATTTCACGTGTAAGCATTCGAAGTCGTTACATTTCGCGATCGTTACAAAATAATGTTGTTAAATTCTGAATGTGTTCATTTAAAATGTGGAAGCTTTTTGAAGTGTTGTTAATTTGCGGTGTACGGTTTGTAAGGTGTTGAAAAATCGTTTGTTAGAAATTCGTCGTGTACCCCGGTAGAAAAACGTGCCGTCAAACGGGTATTGTACCATTGGTACCGCCACCGTTCCGTTTTCGTGCCGTCATTTTTCTATCTGGGTAAGCTTGAACGCCGTGTGTCGTTTCGTGAAGTGTGAGATTCAGTTGTGTGTTACGGTGAACCGGTGTACGTTTGAACGGTGTACGTTTGAAGGCGCCTCTCTGCATTGTGTCGGCACGGCATGTCGAATGTTACGGTACGCTTTTCTTTCTGGGATTGCTTTCCCGCTCAAATTATGTCACTTATCCTATGAGATTCGTTGCACTCCGTTATGAACAAACTTTTCACTATCGCCGTTGGCGATTACATCACAGTGTGATCGTATCGGCCGTATCATCGCCGACTCACATCTTGTAATGAGAGCATGTGCAACACCGCAGTCGGTAATAAAACTGTAATAAACTTTTCTCACGGATTCTGGGAAGTACGTTGAAAAGAGAAGTCTCATCGGAACCGCGGATGATGTCCGTTTCCGAGAGACGTCTCTTTTGACCGTACATACGAGAACTTGTGAGAAAATTTATTACAGTTTTTCATACCGATTGAGCCCGGCACGGACGGGGAGGGAGGTGTTTCATATGGTCACAAGGGGAAGTGAAAGTCACGTGACGGGGCCATGAGTGGCAGAGATAGTTGCAGTTTTCAAATTCATTTTATTGTAACGGCCCTGCATTGCATATGACAGGACGATTCGAACGAGAGAAGCATATAGGTGACATTAGCGCAGCGGTTAGCGCTCTTACTCGGTAACCGATTAATCCGGGTTCGAATCCCGGTGATCACCATATGTTTTCTCTCTTCGATACTTCGCCCGTCCATCTGCAATATCAACATCTACAGGTTCCCAAGATCTCCGCTCGATCGTTACATTATTCAAGGGTGCTAACGTTTTTGAGAAAAAAAATGAATTCGATCCGGATGCGAAATTACCGTGTGCGTCCGGCTCGAATTTGCTTTTTCCTAAAAAAAAAAAAATGAGCACCCTTGGGAAAAGTTCGTTACATTTTTCATTACCGACCGCGATATTTCACTTCCCCATAATGCCCCACGTCGAAATCGTACGGAATGCCGTGTATCTCAAAGTCCTCCCGCTGTCTTACCGTCTGCAGATCGTCGTTAACCTCCTCCGATAGGTTCGCGATACGACCGTTTTACCAGCCGGCGGCGGGACCGTTGCGCCCGCTGCAGCCGAGAGCAGTGTCTTCTGTGCAACGGCGAGTCGCCATATTGGCGAATTGATCCATTGCGTGAGCATCTTTTCTAAGAATAATTAGTGCTCGTAATAATTGCTCGTTTCTTCGGCGACCCGACGACAATACAATTAATCGAATAGTCGATCGTACGGTATGTCGTGAATCAACGGTATTTCATCACAACGAAAGAGTTCGTTCGTCGCTCGAACGAGACATCGAGGGAAAGAGAGCGGCATCGGCTTCCGTCTCAGCACCGTGGATATCGAACCGTTGGATTTCTCTAGCGGCACCTCGACGATTTTGCCAAAATGATGTACACGGTAAGAACGCGGTTCTGTTTCGTTGCGAAGATTTTTTTTTTTTTTTTTTTCAATCGAACACCTTACGAATCCTCGAACCTGCTTCATATCTATTTCGTTACTAAGTTTTCATTCGAAAAAAAATAAGCCGAACCGTGACACATTCGCGTGCATTGCAGGGGACAACGGCGTCGCAGGACACGCGGTTCAGCGACAAGGAGAAAAAATTACTCAAGCAAATGAAATTCGGCGATTCGCTGACCCAAAAGGTAATTGTTTTTTAAAATTTATAACAAAGTATATAAAAAAAAAAAAAATTTAGAATTTTTTTTTTTTCTAAAATTTCGTTGTTTGTTTGATGAAATTTTTTTATTTTTATTTTCTTTTGTATTGTTTCTCGAAGGTGGACATGAGCAAAGTGAAACTGGACGTAATAAAGCCTTGGATAACGACGAAGATAACTCAGCTTCTCGGAATGGAGGACGACGTTGTGGTAGAATTTGTTTACAACCAACTGGAGGAAAAGGTAAGAGAACAGCAACCCGAACGGACGTTTGCTTACAATTTTTTTTTTAATCTTTTTTTTTTTTGTATATCCTACAACAACGTTTTTCTAGGTAGAATAGATGTATCAGTTATTAACGAAAAGCAATTCGGATTAAGAGACATGCGTTCGCACTCGGCTTTTTCCCCTCATCGTAGGAAACGATAAATACACAATTATTTCAGCGCAATGTTTTCCGTATATTTATATACATACGTATACCCGCGTATACGTATGTACATATATATATATTTATTTTTTATAGTAAACGACTAGCGAACTAACGGTCGTCGACTGTTCGCGCGACACGTCGCGGCGATTGGGATAGCCGAAGCAGCGAGGTTCTCGCGAGCGAAGCCTCGTTGCTTTCGAGCTCCCGATCGAGACCCTTCGCTCCCGAGTATTTGTCGTTCGAGCGATTAAAAAAAAAAAAAAAAAAAAAAAAAATCATTGACGAATCGTACGAAACGTCGTACGAAAATGGAACGAAAACAAACAAACAAAAAAAGAACCCATAGTAGAAAGAAACTGCTACCTTGTAATGTGCTCGAGTAATATCTTATCACGTATCTTTGAATTCCCCGTTATTATAAGTAGAGACCGTCGGCGGGGGGCTCTCAACCCTTTAGTCCGAATGGCATTCGGGTGTGCTCCTCTGTCCGCATCCGATTGGCCGAGTTTCTGTCGTCGTCCGAGCCCAGTGTCGACTGGCCAGCAGCGGCGTCGCATCTCGACCACGCGCCCGTCGTCCTTAGAGTCGTCGAGAATTCGCCGCTCCGAGGAAATCCAGCACGACATCGCCAACGGAGTTTTCCCCGTGATGCTGCGCAGCATTGACGAGCGGCAGCGGCAGCGGCAGCAACGGCGTCGTCACCAGCAGCACGCGGTAGCAGCACGCGGTAGCAGCACGCATCGTACGCCGAGTTCGTCTCGACTTGGCTCCGAAATCTCGTACACGAGTGTACAGGCGATCCATGGAATTGTCGCGGAACTTCAGCGGTATTGAAAAATGCCAGTCACCGTGCCAGCGTCGGGAGCAACGCCGATGCGGTCGGCGTACAGGATCGTCGTCGTCGTCTTGCCTGCGGCGCGAGTATCGCGAAAAATCATCCCACGGTTCCTGGACGCCACGAGCCGACGTCGCCGAGCTCGTCGCATGGACGCGACGGCCGAACTGCGGGGATCGGCCGATCGAGAGATCCCCCCCGTGTCTTCCATATTCTCGGAGCTGCCGAAGTGATTCCATTTCTAGGAGGTACTGTTGAACGTTTGCGTGTAATCGGGGGGCTACCAGAACCGAGACGAACGTTGTGTGGTCGCCGCGAGATCACGACACGCTATGTCAATTCGGCAGGTTGGTGATTTCCGGGTATCTACGAAATTTTCGGATATTATTGACGTAACGAAAGAAACGCTCTACCTTTCCGGTATCCGGATCGATAAGAGAAAAGAAAAAAAAAAATATTATTAGAAAAATGAAGAGAAAAAAAAAATGCTTTGGATCGGGAAGGGCTTGACGGCAACCTGTCGTCACGCGCCACCCTGAGTAGTTTATTCACGGTTTTTTTATCACCGATTTTTCTTTCGTACTTCTTTCCTGTTCTTCACTAATGCAAACTTATGCCTCAGAGTTTCGATTCTTCGATTATAGGTATCGCAGCGGACTTGACGATTTTTTTTCCATCGACGGTAAGGTAGTCGATAAGTATATCTTTAAGTGACTCCGCTTTTTTCGAGGGGGAAAAGCAGTTTACCGAAGAATTTTCATGTTTTTTTTTTTATTTTAATTTTTTGTTCTATTTTCTTTTCTCACGTAAACTCTGAAAAACCAACGTCGAATCGTTCAGTTTCGGACGTGTGGTTGAAATTGCATGAATCTGCTAAGTCGACGATACGCTTCGATGAATTCAGTTGATGGAGAAAGAGACGGTTTAAAAAATATTGGTAATGTGTTTTACAGTTTCCCGATCCGCGAAAAATGCAGATCAACCTTACGGGTTTCTTGAACGGTAGGAACGCTCGAGCTTTCATGGGAGAACTCTGGGACTTGCTGGTCTCTGCTCAAGAGAGCCTCACCGGCATACCGGAGGCTTTCTTGCAGCAGAAGAAAGATCAAATTAAAAAACGACTGGTAAATATTATTTTACGTTATTCGTCCGCGTGTCCCGCACTGGCAATTGCAAACATTTTATTCGACTCCAAAAAACGTATACGAAACGCAGAACTATTAACGTCGATAGAATATTTCAAATTACGTGCAAATATAAATGAATACAATTCATACAAAATAATACGTATTAAATATAAATTATACCAAAAAATATATATTAAATATAGATTATTTACATTATATATATTACCTTTATAACACGTAAAAAAAATTATGTAACATAATTTTTTTTCGGCATTCGCTGGACATATTTCGCTAGATCCTCAATAGTTTTTTGCCGTCAAGTTTTTGCGATCGATACGCGCCTAACTTTCGTGCGATGTTCGCATTCGGGCTTCGTGTCGCTACAATCTATAACAATTGACGACTATCATTCGTCACTCAACCTCAAACTTACAACAGAGTTATTTAATCACCGACAGGAAGAGCAAGAGAAGCTTCAGGCTTCGTTGGCCGAGAAGGAGAAGGAAAAAGAACGCGAGAAAGAAAAGGACGATGCGGACAAGGTGAAGAAGGAGGACAAAGAGCGTGGCTCGTCGAAGGAGCGTAGAAGAGATCGAAGTCGAGAACGCGATAGAGATAGGTACGTCGAGGAAGGAAAAAAAAAATTACAAAAAATCAACGATATTCGAGGATCCACTCAAAATTTTTTCGTTTTCAGAAGTAAGCGAAGCAGATCGAGGGATCGTCATCGGGAACGTGATCGATCGGGTCGTAAGCGCCGCTCGAGCTCCAGATCACCGAGCAAACCGTCGACCAAGGATAACGGCAAGGAAATGCAGGACATCAAAATCGAGCGCGAAGACTCTCCGCAACCGGAGAACGCTATACCTGTAATGCCGATAAAAACGAAACCGTAAGTCGAAACGCGAGATCCAATAATGAAACTCGGAATATAAATATTATGTAGCAGAGCGAAGCAAAGTCCCAAAATATACTTCAAGTACAGAGCACAAAGCAGCACAAGTACTTGAAGTATTTCTCAAGTACTCACTGTAAAAAAAATGGTGAATTTTATGTACCGGACTGAAAGTTTTTATATAAAAACTGGTACATTAAGTATAATGTACAATACTAATGAAAAGTTAATGGATTTTTAGAGTGAAATTAAAGTAAATTGTCAAAAGTAAAGTATTTCTAAAGTTTTTAATGTTCTATACGTTAATTTTTCATTACAATTGTACATGAAATTTAATATGGCAGTTTGTGCATAAAAACATCCAGTACCAGTACATTAAATTTCATATGCATTTTATTTAGGATTATACAGTTAAGCGTAATCTAAGCTTTTTTTTAAGGTGCAAGGTAATTTACACACGGTCTCCTCATTGTAAAAATTCGCTAAATGAAATTTTCGCAATTCCTCATTTTGAGGCTATTTAAAAAAAATCTATTCTCCACTTTTTTATCATAGAAAAAAACTCCATAAAAAAAACAAAAGCCCTGTCTCGTCCTTACTCATTTAAAAGATATTCTTTTTATAAAAGGAAAATGAAAGGCCGCCACTTATCTTTGTTTTTATGGAATTTTTTAAAAACAAAAACAAATACATTATCGTTAAAATTATACTTATTGAAAAGTTTACACAGACAATCATATATTAATAGAAATTGGGCGTCATGCTACTCATCGAATATCCATTGTACTAAAAAGGACTTGTACTTGATACTTGACATTGTAAAGAAGTACTTCAACTCATGCTTAGCTCTGTTATATAGTTTACAAAACTGCGAAGATTTCCGACTTTTCGTCGTGGATTTATATAATTTTTGTAATTCGCGATTGATTTGTCGAATTAGGGAAGCCGCGGTCGCTATTTCAAGACTCCAGGCGAAACTGATGAGCATCGCCGACGGGAAGAAGAAGAACAATCGTTCGCCGACTCCGGAGCCGGAGAAGGTGGTGAAAAAATCGCGTTCCAAGTCGCCGGTCGTCCGAGCAAAGAAGTCACGGTCAAAGTCACCGGTACAAAAAGTTCGTAGATCCAGATCGCCGGTATCGAAGTCGCGAAGGTCTCGATCGAAGTCTCGAACCCGAAGATCAAAGTCTAAGTCGAGGCGATCGAAGTCTCGCTCGGTCGATCGTTCCAAGTCTCGACGATCAAAGTCGAAATCAAGATCGCGCTCGAAGTCGCGATCTCGCTCCAAGAAGTCGAGATCGAAGAGCGCCGATCGTGGCAAGTCGCGAAAATCGAGATCCGACTCGAGCCACTCTAGATCGTCCAAGTCACGATCGAAGTCGCCCGATAAGAGGAAGGACAACGGCGATCGTAAGAGAAACGCTAGCTCGAGTTGCACCTCCGATTCGGAGGACGAGAAAGGTGGCAAAGACAAGAACGACTTTGAGATAAGAAAGAAGAAAGACGGGGTTCAAGCTAAACGATCGTACAGGAAAACTAACAAGGACGACAGTGGCAGTGCCAGCGACTCGAGCCGAGATGGAAAGTCGCCGACCAAGAGACGGAGCAATTCACCCCGGAAGGATCGAGATCGTTCCAAGGATCGTGATAGGTCAAGAGACCGTTCACGAGATAGGAACCGAAGGTACGTACTCGTTACACGGAATTTAAATTTGCAGATTCCGGAATAATTGACGATCATTCAATGAGTATAAACTTATTTGTTCATTCTATGGACCATCTTTTAACTGCAAAAAAATTATTACCTTGGAAATAAGGCTTTAAAAAAAATGCTCGAAGAGAAGTATAAATCTTCGGTCGTCATTCAAATTTCGTTATGTTTTATTCGATTGTTTAAAAGATTAAGTACTTGAACGAAGCATTAGAGATATGCTGCAGTGCTTCATCGAGTTAATTCGTGGTACTTCATTTGTATAAGGAAGCTTGGAATTAAATTTTTCGGACTTTCTCGGGAGAGCATTAAAAATCGATTGTATCGTACTTTCGTACAAAACACAATTAACACAATGTCAATAACAAATTAATGAATGAAGTATATTCCTGCAATGAGAATGTTCTCCTCATCGTCACGCTCTGAATATTACGCTGCAATTTAATTAAGTTTAATTGACAAGTACTGAGATATTTTATTGCTCCAACAGAAGATCATCGTTGGATCGGGACCGTGACCGGAGGCGGGATCGAGAGCGCGAAAGAGAACGCGAGCGAATGGACAGATACAGCGGCAATCGCGGTATGCGACCACCGTCAGTTCGCAGAGCACCGAGCAGGCGAAGGTAATTATAATCGTCATTTTTTGTTTTTAATTTTTTAACCCTCTGTCGATCGAAGTGCCCAAATCGCTTATTTGGATGCCGAAGTAGGACAGTCGTCGGTGCGACCGGGGATTAAATATTGTGTCGCTCAGTGAACCGATTGATTATTTAATTAATCGATCATTAGATTCGTGGCTTAAAAACTGACAAATAATGAGGTTATATAAATTTATTAACGTGTAATTAAAAATTCATCGAATTTGCCCAAAACGTTTGTTTGAATACCAAAGTACGACAGCCGTCCGTTCGGCAGCTGATTAATTATTGTGTCGTTCAGTGATCCCATTGTTCGATTGTTAGATTTCATTATTAATTTCATTAAAATTATTAATTTATCGATTATTAGATTCGTGGCTTAAACTGAAAAATTATCAAATTATTTAAATGAATTAGCGTGGAATAAAAAAAAAGAATGATCGTATTTGCCCAAAACCTTTGTTTGGATGCCGAAGTAGAATAGTCAGTGCACCGGCATTAAAGCAGGGGATTAATTATTGTGCTGGTCAGTGAACCGATTGATTATTTAATTTATCGATTATGGGTTTGGTAGCTTAATAAACTGACGAACAAATACATTATATAAATGAATGAACGTTTAATAAAAAATGTATCGAATTTGCCCGGAAGCCCACCACGCAGAAGCCCACCGAGGTACCGTCGCAGATCGCCGAGTCCGGGCGACAGACGCAGAAGGCGTTCACCCGATCGCCGTCGCAGGTCATCGGAGCGTCACGATCGTCGCAGATCACCCGATCGTCGCAACAGCAGGCGTCGTTCTCCGGATGGCCGGGATCGATCGAGCAGGTACGATAGATCCGCGTCGCGCGATCGATCTAGCCGGCGAGAGCATTCCAGAGACCGTCGAGACAAGGATCGTAGATCGAGATCCAAAGAAACGCGATCTTCGCTGGAGCGTCCCAAAGACGTCGTCGCCAAGTCTCCCGAACGGTCCAAGGAATTACCAAAGGAGAAACAGCCGCCGCCGCCGCAGCAGCAGCAGCAGCCGCAGCCGCAACAGCAGCAACAACTCCTGCGCGATAAGAAAATTCCAAGCGACGAAAAAATTAAGAGGCCGGTGGACGTGCCCGTTTCGCGAAAAGAATTGCGTAATGGCAGGTCTAAGTCGAGTAGCACGGAAAGTAGCGAGAGTAGTTCCTCTAGCGATGGGGACCAACCGTCCAGGTGAGTCGAAATATGTCTGGTACAAAATTCAACTTGTTTTCTCGTTTCTCGGAGCGTCTAACGCGGTCGTCTAGGAGGATTTTTTTTTATCGCCATTTCTAGCGCCACTTGCATCGTTTTGCTTCGTTCGATCGTTGTGTTTCTGTGCTTTCAGAAAATCGATGGAACGCAAACGATCTCAGGAAAAGCGAGAACGGGAGGCCGAGGACAACAAACGCCGGGAGAAGGAACGACTCGCCAAGGATGAACTTGTCGCAAAGCGTCCGACTGAGAAGGAAATTAAGAAAATAACCGAGACGGTAGTCGTGAAGAAAGTCGAAATTAGCGTGTCACCGAAGAAACTTCAACCCTCTTTGCTACCGGTCTCCAGACACAGGGTAAAGTCAATATTGCTGAAGACTTTGTCGACCCAACGATCGTCCGAGAAATACAACGAGTTTATGTTTTCAGTTCTCGAAGAGCTTGTCTCGCACACCGTCTCCTTTCAAGAAGACCGAGGACATCGTCGCGGCAGCGAAGTCTAAAATGCTACCTCTCAAGTAAGTTTTATCGTAAATAAACGTCGATCAAAATTTACAACATATTTTAATACGCAATTGCTTGATGAAATAAATTTTTTGTAAATACCAGGGAAAGCAAGGACGTGTCGCCCAAAGTCGCGATAATGACGTCAATGGAAGCTTTCCAGTTGAAGAAGGACGAGAGACTGACGAGGAAAAATGAACCGATGAAATCGTTGTCCGATGAGAAAAAAAATCCTCCGAAGCCCGTCGAATCGGCGAGCGTCAAGAGACCGGTTGAAGCTAAAAAATCTAGGAGAGACAAGCGCGACGAATCGTCGGACTCCGAGGATAGCGAGGCAGAAGGTACGCCGAGACGAAATAGTTATTTGACGCCTGACTCAAAAAATGTACAGCTGGGCAGCACTTAAAGTACCGGGTACTTGTTTAGTATTTCACGTACGTACTTGAAGTACGCAAGTACTTTTTTGCGATTTCGAGTACCAACTACAAGTACGTTTTGAATTTGCACATGGCGTCCTCATTTATCAACATTTTGCGCATAGGTTCCTCATGAAGGAAGCTGTGCGCAAAATTGTCATAAATGAGGAAGCCATGTGCTCATGACTGCAACGTTCGTCGTACTATTAAAAAATGTTTACATTTTATAACATTTAAACTATCAAGATTGACCGCAAAATTTATCGTAAAAAATCGGTAAATGAAATTTTGATTATCCGTTTCATGTTTTTTTCTTTTTTTCAATAAAATTCTCGTTAAATTGATACTTATTGAACATACAAAAAAATCGAATAACCAAAATTGCAGTTATTGATTTTTTACGATAAATTTCGCGGTTAATGTTGACCGTTTAAGTGTTATAAAATATAAACATTTTTAATGTTACGACAAAAGTTGCTGTCATTTGCATATGGTTTCCTCATTTATGACAATTTTGCGCATAGCTTCCCTCATAAGGAAGCCAAAATTGACGAACAAAATTTCTCATAGAGAAAGCTATGAGCAAAATTGTAATAAATGAGGACGCCATGTTCAAATTACTCTGCGCCTTTTTTTAGCCTAGATAACGCTTAACTCTACAAACCTAATTGCGAAAAGTACTTGAGAAATACTTCATCTGCAAAAAGTACTTGACACTTCAGGAACCTGTCATACTTTGTACTTGAATTATTTTTTGGTACTTTGCCCAGCTCTGAAAAAAAGTTTCGTATAATGTTTTTTTTTTGTCTTCCACTTTTCTTTAATACGACACTGACAGCCAGGAAGAAGTCGCGGGACTCTCGCAAGAGCGAAAAATCGCGGAAGCCCAGAAAGCCCTCGACCGACAATGAGAAATCCGACAGAAGCAAAGTTGGCAGCAGCTCTGACTCCGATGACGATCGCAGACATACCGATAAATTGAAACGGGCCCGAGAATCGAGCCGTGCTGGTAAATATTCCGAGCTCCATACGCAAATCAGAATTTTCATCGTTTCAATGAAATATTATTTAATTGAAAATCGAAAGCCAGAATATTTCTTCCGTATGCGACTTTTTTAACAAAATAATTTTAAGCGCATTGAGCGGAAGATTAAACCATTCGTTTCCCTTAATAAATAAATAAACAATTAACGAATAAGATTAACCCATCTTTCGCTTGAAAAACCGAGAAGACCGAAGATATGTGGCTTGAAAAAAAAAATAAACATTAAAAAAATGGCAAAACTTTCGCGACGGAACAGAAGATTGAAGTAATGATTTATTAATAAGAAGCATGCCAAATCGACTGTTCAAATGAGATTTATCGGTATAGACATAATATCGGTATAGACATTATTATATATATATCGGTATAGATATTATCGGTATAGACATTATATGAAATATATAGATACACTTTTTCTGTGCAAGGTTCGACCGATGACCGCAACAAGGACCGGAAGGATCTGAAAAGGCGCGAAGTAAACGAGAGCGACTTACGCAAGAGATCGAAGAAAGATGCCGAAGAGGACCTTAGGAAAGCCAAGCGTTCGAGAAAGGAATCGTCCTCGGGCGAGGAAGAGCCGAAATTAAAAAAAGGCGGCAAGAACGAGGATGACAAGTCGAGATCGCGAAAGCCAAGGAAAGATTCGAGTTCGGACGAGGAACCAAAGAAATCGCGAAAACGCCGAGACAGTTCGTCGGACGCCGAAAAATCGAAGACACGAAAGTCGCGCAAAGAGTCGACCAGCGATGACGAGAGTAGATCGAAAGCTAAAAAGCCCAAGAGAGATTCGAGTTCGGAGGACGAAGAGGTCGTCGAGAAGGACGCGAAGAAGAAGAGAAAAGTCGACGACAGCAGTGACGAGGAGAAAGTCAAAAAGAAACGCAAGAAGAAGACCAAAACGAGCACTAGCGAATCAGAGGTAAGTTTCGAAAATTTATTGTTCCACTTAAAAAAAAAAAAAGTCAGCTTAGTATGAATGATTTCTTTGCACTAAAGTGTGTGCGATAGAATTACGTGCATAAAAAATATTGCCAAATTAAATCGTGATATTTTAGAAGCTGCGATAAACCTCAATTTAACTTCAGTTTAAACATTAATGTGGCAATGTCGCTTCGGGCTCATTTCGCATAAGTTCGAGAAAAATAAGAGAAAATTGCAAATACTTCTCGATGGTAACAAAAATCCGAAAAAATCCATGCATTCTAAAGGTACTGAAAAGAATAATTTTGCATAATAATTCCAAAATGTTATTAAGAAATTAATGACAAAATTAATTTCTGAACAAATTACCCGGCAAAAAAACTTTTTTTTATGACAATGATTCGTTCATTTTTTGGATGTGCATGATTTTTTTCAGATTTTTCAATGAGCTTTGGTTTTTTTTTTATGGAAATAATGTGTGAAAGAACACAAAAATCAAAACTAATTGAAAAATCTGAATAAATTCATACGTATTCAGAAAAATGAACGAATCATTTTCATTAAAAAAAAATTGGATTGCCGGGTAACTTGTTCAACAAATCATTTTTCTAACAATTTGTTAACAACATTTTGGAATTAGTATTATGCAAAATTAATATTTTCAGTACCTTTAATATGCTTGCAGTTTTTCAGACTTGTATACCATCGAGAAGTACTTGCATTTTTCTCGAATTTATGCGAAATGAGCGCCAAGCGACATAGCTACCTTAACATTATTTTTGATGGAACGAAAAGATTGTCAATGATTCGTTTTTGAAAAAATGAATCGATAATAACTCGACGACTAATTACTGATATATTTTTATGGCACTTAGGACAGCGAGGTAGAGGAGAAAAAAAAGAAGAAAGACAAAAAGCACAAGAAACATAAGAAACACAAGAAGCACAGGAAGCACAAAAAGAAGAAGGTAGCAGATTCCGAGGAATCTGAGGCGAGCGAGGGTAATACCGAGGAACTGGAAAAGAAGCTTCGCGAGAAGGCGTTGAAATCTATGAAAAAGGGCCACAGCATCGAACGGAGTGACTGAGCCGACGAGTTGAACATTATTTCGAGCCATTATCTTATATATGCGTGACCATAGATCGTATCGCACTAACAACAATTGTTCGGGCGAGAACAATATTTGGTGTCTACTTCGTAAGTCGATTTCAATTGTATTACATGAACTGATAGTGTCGGAAACCAAGACCCTTCCTACGCGGACGCCAAGCATAGCCTGAAATTCAATTTTCAGACAAGAAAAAAGAATCCTACGAACACGAAGAAGCAACGTACTATATCGAGTTAATTTAAAGTATAGTGGGTCGCTGCACCGTTCGTGGAGTTGCGCGTCGTCGCGACACTTCGGACTTTTTTTTGTTGGCTTTGGTAAACTACCGCATTGAAGCATCAATAGGATAAACTTTTTCTTTTCGTTACGAGTAACGCGGTAATGAGTTACACGACGTTGACTTACAGGCGCCCCGATCTATATGAGTTTGTAAATTGCAGTGCTTAATTTCTATAATTATTGTATTTAGCGAGTCGGCACTGCAGACTATGCTCCAAGTGAATATTGAAAATACATAAATTTGAAAAACAAATCTGACATTTTTCTTTGTAAATCATATCTAATTACTAATGATTTCGTAAAATAGTTTTGATTTTATCTCCGAATACACCGTAACTTGCTCGTATTCATAAGTATCAACATAAAGGGATTTTCCAATGAACGAATTCTAAACTCGAAATTACATACAATTCATAGCAAGGGCGCCAAGCGCCCGACGAAGTATAATAGACTTGCGAACTGGAAATTCAGAAAAAGTATCAGAGCGTGAGAGATGCTGACGGCGACTTGGAATAATATGACATTAAGGTAGTGCGAAGTGTTCACTTCGCATACGTGTCGGAAAAATGAGAAGGAATTGCAAACACTTCTGGATGATTTAAAAATCTGAAAAAATAATAATTTCAAAATGTTATCAATAAATTGATTAAAAATAAAATAAAATCTGAAAAATGCATACGTATTCAATAAAATAATCGAATTATTTTCATTTTATATGAAAGTTAGGTTTCCGGAAGATTTGTTGATAAATTTAATTATTCATCAACTTGTTAATAACATTTTTGAATTATTATTATGCAAAATTAATCTTTTCAGCGCCTTAAATATGCTTGATTATATGCTCTAGCTACTTCTGCGCGGACTTTTTTAACACTCCAGTTACTTTTCGCGCTGACTTATCTGTCACTGTAGTTATTTTACCGAACGCACTTCAAAGGCACGAAAAGCGGGAATTTTGGTGCACTTGTCGCAAAAAGTAGTATGCGATACTTGTACGAAAAAGCGGTCTCCCGACGGCGCTTGGGTAGTAGGCAGCACTCGCCTCCTCTCGAGCTACAAACGTCACTCGGCTTCGCCTCGTGCCGTTGTAGCTCTCGATCCGGCTCGTGCAGCCAACTTCACAACCTTCGTCGGGAGACCGCTTTTTCGTACTAGTATCGCAAAGTACTATTTTCGCACTCGTATCGCAAAGTACTATTTTCGCACTCGTATCGAAATGTACTATTGTACCATCCAGAAGTATTTGCAATTCCATCTAATTTCTCTGAAACTTATGCGAAATGAACATTGTTCGCGAGGACTACCTTACGTCCCCAGAGGTGACTTGGAATAATAAGGGCTCAAATTTCCTGGATTCTTGAAAAGATTCAGACAAACATTCAAACAAACAACTTTCCAAAAATATATATAATTTTTGGACTGGAAAGGTTAAAGAAAAACAAATCGAAACTTGCGTGATTGTGTGTCGGGTAATAAATTGTTTTATTCTTCACAGGCTAGCAAGCATTGTTTCCCAGTCAGGCGAACATATGAGGGTATTATTGATTCGTCCAAGGTTTATCAGTTGGCCGCCCGAATTGTCCGCGTCTATCTTTGTAGCTATGAGATCCTGAAATGATAATTACGATATTGTATGATGAGTCGAATATTCGAAAGACGTACAATCAATATAATTATAACGAACAAGGTAGCTTTCACGATGTGAATTTTTCACGACGAAAAAAAATGTTTGTTACTTAAAAACAAACAAAAAAAATGACATCGGTATACGCGATCGTCGATCGTCTACATTCGTTGTCTTACTATTCGAAGGTACATTATATTACCTGACGAAAACTGAGCCGCGAACCCATGTCGACGATCATGCTATTGTCCCCTATGATTAACCGTGCTTTTCCAGACTTGCATATCTGCATTTTTCCTAGCATACCGCCCTTTAAACTCTCCAATGTACAATATTCCGATTTCGTAACGTTGTTGTCACTCGCGACCGGCGGATTTTGATCACCCTGTCGTTTCGGGCGTGGATCCGGTGGTTCGTCGCTGGTTCGCAGTCCCGGAAGACAGTCCGGAAACTGTTCGGCATGACAAATGCAAAACAAATCGTCGTATAAACGCTCGACAATGAAAACAAAACGAAAATTAATGAAAATTAAAAAATATTACCTGTATCAATAGATAGCCATTCGTTTGATTTTCAATCATTTGCGGTATCGTCGTTTCCGGTTTCTTCTCTTTCTTTTCCACACTCGGTGGCTTCGCCTTGATTGATTTTGGCGGCATAACGGCTAGAGATCGAAACAATTATCAATCAACGATCCATCGAGGAGCGGGACGATTTTTTTTTTCAGCTTACCTTCACCGTTCGACAAGATAATCGGTTTAACATCAACTTCTTCTTCCGGCGTCTCCTCTACTGCAGGATCGGCTTTTGCTTCCGTCTTGTACAGCTTTCCTAGAAAAATTGTCGGCTGTAAATGTATGTAGTTTATTTTGGTCATGTTTAAAGGTTTTAGCGTTCTTCATAGAGTAAACAAATGGCAAAGTTTCCGAGGGTGAAGTACAAAAAATGTTATGCCGAAATGTCAAAACCCAATTTCTCATAATAGGTTGTTAAATCGCAACCGCGACAAAAATCAACATTTTGGGATAATATTTCATATACAAATCCTTTATGAGATTTCAATATTTAGCAATGATTTTTGCGCATCAATCATTGGCAAGTCACAACATTTATCAGATACAAAATTCTTCGCGAGTTTCTCTCGAAGATATGCGGAAAGTCGGAGGGAGAACATGAAAATCCTTCTGACAATCGTTGTAAGTTCTTGAAGAGCAGAGAAGAAATCGCAAAAAAAAGGAAAAAAACCGGTAGCGATTGCCGGCGGTCCATCTGATCGATGAAATGGTTAAAAGAAAAAATACCCTCGCTTAGTCCGATAAATCGGACCGAGCTAACACCGATCCATGTCTATTCCTTACACCGAAAAAAAGGTTTGGTAATATCAAACTAAACTGTGGTTGCGGGTGGCGAACGAAATATTTGGTCGATTGAAAGAAATATTTAGTTGATTGAACGAATATTTAATCGTTTGACCGAATATTTGGTTGCTTCAACAAATAGATACTTGGATTTAACAGACATTTTGTTCAATCGACCAAATATTTCTTTCGCCACCCGCAACTGCAGCTTAGTTTGATATTATCAAACCTTTTTTTCGGTGTGGATACGGCTAAAGTATGAGAGGGATTTCAAACCAATTTAGTCACTTTTTTCGACTTTCGTCGATACGTTCTGTAATTGGCCACGTTTCAATACCACTTGACGATAGACTCTGTACATTTTTTCAGTAACTTGAATTCAAACTTTATAAAAAGTGCAGCATTTTTCACGGCAGTCTATGTCGAGAACCATAAGTCATAGAAAAAGGAATCTAATTATAAAATTTGTTGTTTTCTATAAACTGCTCAATGGAATTATCCAAATAATTTTATCGAACCTATAATGTTGATTTTTCACTAATCAATATAAAGACTATGACCTTTTTTTTTATTAAGAAAATCAACTTTTATTGTGCTGTAAAATATACAGAACTTTGAGGCACCCATGTCGATATTGTTAAAATCGACAGACTAGCACCGATCTAGATTCTGGAGAAAATTGTTTTTTCTTCGAAACCTCGATCGCTACCCCGTTGACTTTTTTTTAGTTTTATATGACACATATACCCAAAATGTTCGTATTTTTTCGTAATTTTTCCAGCAGAATAAAAAGGCCATTTGTGATTTGGAATTTACTCGATACACTGACTTCATAAAAATGCTTGATGCTCCGATCATTCGATTAAAGTTCTGAAAAAAAAATTCGCAGAGTACTTTTAAGGTAGCTATTTCGCTTCGCGCTCATTTCGCATAAGTTCGAGAAAAATAAGAGAAAATTGCAAGTACTTCTCGATGGTATAAAAATCTGAAAAAATGCATGCATGTCAAAGGTACTGAAAAGATTGATTTTGCATAATAATAATTCCAAAATGTTATTAACAAATTAATCAAAAAATTAATTGTTTAACAAATTACCCGGCAAACCAACTTTTTTTAAAATGAAGATGATTCGTTAATTTTTTTAAATACGTATGCATTTTGACAGATTTTCCAATTAGTTTTGATTTTTGTGTTTTTTCACACATTTCTTCCATATAAAAAAAATCAAAGCTAATTACAAAATCTGAAAAAATTCATACGTATTCAGAAAAATGAACGAATCATTTTCTATAAAATAAATAGTTTCGTTACAGGCTAATTTGTTGAACAATTAATTTTTTGATTAATTTGTTAATAACATTTTGGAATAATTATTATGCAAAATTAATCTTTTCAGTACATTTTTAGTATGCATGCATTTTTTCAGATTTTTATATCATCGAGAAGTATTTGCAATTTCCTCTTATTTTTCTCGAACTTATGCGAAATGAGCCCAAAGCGACATGGCTACCTTAACGCCATGTGAATCACCCTCCCTCTCGGCATCGCTGCTCTCAATGGGTAACAAATCGCCTTTCCTATTTTCTGTTAATGTTTTTGACCAAAGTAAATTTGGTTTTCGTAGACGCATGAAAACCTCATGTGTTTTTATCCGTAATATTAACATTTTCGGAGAAAATACGAAATGTTATTTGTTACCGACCGCGGCATTACGTATGCCCTTAAGTTCAACCGAAAAATTGTCAAACAGGAAACAAATCGAAGAGAGAAAAAAAAAATGTTGCTGAATTGGTATGGAACGTCATGCTTATAAAGATATTCCAGAACTGCGTATATGATGGAAAGGACAGCAGAATCTCGTTTATCTGTGGCAATGTGAGGAGAACCTCGGATAAGTAAATAAGTAAATAAATTAATGAATAAACAAATAAATTAATTAATAAATAAATAAAATTTTAGATAATATAGAAAACATATATATAAGCATTGTTTATCGAAGCTCGGATTATGGTTTATCAAAGCCCGGATGGACAACCGTCGGGAGCAACCAATCAACAACCAGTTGCTTTTCCACAAAAAGTAACCGTCGGAAATTGCTGAAAAATTTGTGACGGTCAGCCAACAGTGGACAATCACCTGGCCCGTGAAAAGCAACCGATTTGGAAACCATGCGATACCCCATTGCTGTTTTATCGTTTACAGTGGTTTTTTTTTCTTTGTTCTTGTAGAAACGTCACCATCGGCTTTCCCGTGCAATAAAAGAAAACTGAGCGGCGACTGTTGTCCGATCCACGAGGCCGATATTCGACTGTATATCAACCTTCGTCCATGAGAGGCAGGACGAGGGGAGCGTTCTCCTGGACGTTGTCCGTTCCATCGTCGACGAAGTCGTCGCGCAACAGAGTCTTCAATTTTTCCTCCTCCTCGACCTTGTCGACAGTCCTATCGAGATTGAGCAACGGCTTCTCCATGAACGACTTGGTGTCCCTCGAGTCGTCGCCGCCGTCCCTGTATCCGGCGTATCTTCTGCCTGACCTCGCCGAGTCGGTTATACCTTCCGAGAATACTCCGGTAGACTAAAAATTCACGTTAAAATTATTTTGTTTTCAATTGCGAAACGAAGTTTAACAAATTTTTGGATGGCATTTTTTAAAATTTTTGATGTACCTGGACTAAATTACCGGGAGTCTTTCCACGACCTCGTCCACGCTCGCCCTGCCCCCGTCCTCGCCCTCTGCCTCTCGATCGCTTCGATTCCTCTTTCGGAGCACCTCCGTCTCTGAAAGAATCAATCAAACGTTACGATGAGTCTGCGTAAACGATAGAGTAACAATAATTTCGATAGATGCACGTACTCTTTTTTCTTGTTTCTTTGTACATTGACGTTCGGAGCGTAGACCTTCTTGGGTTTCTCGGTCTTAATATTACCGCCCAGAGTCAAGTCTCGTGGTACGCGAAACGACGTCAGTCTCGTAGTTGATCCGGACATGCCGGGTTCTGTTTTTATATTTTTTATCAGCGGCGCCGACGATGTTCCGGGTTCTACTTTAATTTTTACGCTCGACGACAGCGTCGCGCTGTTCGCTTCGCCCGTATTTTTCGACATTTTTTTTGTTTCTTTTTTTTTTGCGATACTATTTTTTTTGCGATACTATTTTTTTTTTTACGTTTACGATAGTTTATTGAATTGTTTCGATGAAAACGTCGGTTTTCAATTATTGGAATGACATTGGCGAACGGTGCGAAAACCTCGGCTTACTCTCGATCTTATTCCTGTAGCGATCGAGTATCATAAGAATGTAAATCACACGTGGGACGCCAGTGAAACGTCTCGATTGTCAGAGCCGTGCGGACAAACGGCGACCGAACGCAGCTGTAGCTGCGGAGTTCGTTCGCACGTGACGAAACGTGAGAGCCATAGAGAGTAAAAGCTACTGTTCCCTATTTGTACAGCCATACCGACCGAGCCGCGGGCATTTGGACATACGAAGGGAGTTCACAGATGTCTCGGAAGGAGCGACGTGACGATCTCGCCATATTTATAAGTTCCGCGAACCAATTCGGTCGATTCATTAACCGCATCGAAATTTTAACCCTGGAACTCGTGCAACATTTTTTCTACCTTCCAGTTCTTACTCGTGACTGGGATACAAATGTACCCCGCGCGTTTTCAACGTACAAACGTCCTATAAGCAGTGAATAGGTTTTGTCGTACATGAATCTCTTCGGTTTTTTCGTAAGGAAGAGAATAGTACGCGGCAAATTTGATATTATTCGAGTTCAGACGGTAAAAATCACGCTCGAAGGCCAAAAGCCGCACTTTTCGTGAGAAAAATTGTAGTTTTTCTTAAAGAAGGTCCGATTTTCAAATGTCAAACGCCATTTTACAGGGGACACATCAGGCTATCAGGAAAATAATAGTCCCCTTGCCATTCTCCTCATGAAGTCTATTTATCTGACATCTGAAAATAGGGAAAAGTCGAAAACTTGTGACGTGGAAAAAATCAATGAAAACTCAAACAAAATTGGTTTTGCATGGGTTTTAACATTTATTTTCCTTAAAACATTGTAGTTAATTAAAGGTAATGATAATTATTATAAAAAAATTATTTAAAAATGATTAAAAAATGATTAAAAAATTATTTAAAAATTATTTAAAATTATAAAAAATTACAAAAAATTACAAAAAATTACAAAAAATTACAAAAAATTATAAAAAAATATAAAAAATTATTTAAAAAATTATAAAAAATCATTTAAAAAATTATAAAAAATTATTTAAAAAAAATGCAGGCTATATACGTCCAAATGATTTAATAGTAACTTACATTCGACAGTTCTAACCAAAAAAATCACGGACTTACATAAAACACTAACGGGAACTCCTGACTGGGGTATTTCGGTACCCCAAGTGCACGCGTTAGCGTCATGCATTGCGTTAGCGTCCCGTGCTACAACCAGCGAGCAAGTGAAGCTACCACCGGCCTCCGCACATCCTCAGACCATGGAACTGAATTATCGTAAATGTCCCAAGTCGATAATGTCAATTTCTACTTAAGGAGTGCAGTTTGAATATCGCCTGGGGTACTTTTGTACCCCATACATGAGTTCCAGGCTTATTGTGAGTATTTTATTTATTTTTTAAAGATCGAATTATAAATATATATGTCTGCATATTACGAGTCTGCATAATATGTTCTGAATACTATGTGTCTGCATTACACGTTTAGCTGTATCGGCTTACCGGCTGTTGATCCTATTATGTTCCTTCCTCATATGCCTATAAAGGAAGTTAGTTTTGGAAAAAAAAAAAAAAAAATGGCGCTTTTAACACTTCACAAGACACACCTCGATCCCAACTCTTAGGCGTTACCGTGGCAACGCGTGATCCCGCGGTACGAGTCCGTTAGTCCCGTTTTGATAAGGCTCGCGGCAGCGTGACTTATAAAGGGTTAAAATAGTCTAATACGTCGCGTGCGTGCGTCCGCGTGTGAATGTATGAGAGGCCTGTACAATTCAACCATCTATAACTCAAAAACGGTTTTATCAATCGGGTTGAAATTTGGCATACACGTGCGGCTGTCGAGTGCCACTGTTTGTTACAATGTACGCAATCATTGAAACATTCGTTCGGCTTTTATAAGATTTTGAAATTTTCGAGAAAATGCTTGCGAGCTCTAGTTTTCGCAAATATTGACTCATCGGGTTGGAACTTTCTACAGTAGTAGACTAACATCAAAAAATGTTCGCTATTGAATTTGGTAGGAATCGGTCAAGAGGTCTCGGTTTTGTGACATTTTCGAGAAATGTAATTTGCAGCCTCTAGCCCTTATAATTTTATAGATTTTTCCCTAAAAAAATCGGCATAAATAAATTAGTATGGACCCATGTTCATCCCTTTTCGGACCCATCTACATCTCGTTTCGGTTTCAAATATTGAGATAGAAGCTAAAAAAATAAGTGGTAGATTCATGATCAGTGTGAAAAATAGATTAAATATAGTCCCTAAGTAACGATCAAAGAAACAGTATATTATGCCACAAGGGGGGAAAGTGCGTCTTTTTACCGACTGCGAAGTTTGATGCCCGAGCGAGACTAAGGCAGAAATTTACACGAGGTGAAAATGCACTTCTTCCCACATGGCGCCCGGCATTTTTTTCTCGGCCACTTCCCACCCCCCGTTGCAGGCATGAAATAGGGCCTTTCTAGCGTAGTCGGGAAAAAAACTTTTTCGGGAATTTACCAATATTGCAGAAATGAGTGATTTTCTGAATTTTTTCAATCAACGATTTCTTTCTTCGGCGTGACATTGCGGAAAAAGTCAAGGTGCCTGTCATGTTCTACGGTAAGAAATACACAAGATGAAGTATATATGACCGGGTTAAAAAAAGCTAGATAAAGAGGTATCATTTGGATTTCTTGAGTAAAAATCGAGTGCCAAACTACATTCAGGAGCACAAAATTCCATGTATTCTTTTGCGCCGATCACAGATCCAATTAAGTAAAGCGCGACGTTGGTGTATGTTCTCGAGTCGAACCTGAATCGGCCAATCGTTTTGCATAAAAGTCAAACACGACCCTGACTTGTTTGAAACGTTACGTTAAAAAAAGTTAAAAATTGAAATTTTCAAATCGCTTCCTCATAAAAGTTTAAAATTGAAATTTTCACATTGCTTTCTCACAGTGTTCCTTTATTCGCGAAGCTTCCTTCATGAGCAAGTAAAAAATACAGAAAAGGCTTTCTCATACAAGAAGCTTTGCGAATAAAGGAACATTGTGAGAAAGCGGTAAGAAAACGTCTATTTTCAACTTTGAAAAAAATAAAGACAAAGGAATAAATGGTATTATGCTATTCACTTCGCTGTTATATGAATACTTCGTTGAAGAATAAATAACCTCTGCAAAATAGGGTTTCACGTCGTGCCATCGATAGATATGAATCATGTCAAGACTTTTAATAACAGTTATTTTTGGGTGTTTCAACGAGCCCATCTATTGCAAGTACGATGTTCCAATATTTTGTACATAATGTAATCGTATATATATATAATATATGTGTGATAGTATACAATATACATGTATAATGATCGAAAATAATATTCGAAATATTATCTTCAAGTATTTCAAATATCATCTTTCAGTTGCGTTTAATACGGCCGTACTCGCTGAAGTTTAATTGAGCAAAGAGTGTCGTCGCGATTAACGTCGAGACGATGTCGCTCGCTCGTTCGTTGCCGCAGTCAATGCGCGAGTTGTGACCCAGTAATGGATTTCTATATTCGTAACAATTCACTGTCAATACTGACTTTGGTATTGAAATACAAAGTCCGTCACAGTATCAATACCGGAGCTACAATCTATTTATCCGTTAGTCCGGACAAAAGGTAAACATATCCGTTCGAACAGCGATCGATAGTCGAACAACCGAAGAATCGTATGGCGCTCTCTTCACGGGCGCTGAAACGCCGACGCGCGTACGACATCCGAGAGTTGCCTGACATTTCTTTCCATTCTGCGCCGCTTCCGTAATAATATTCCGTGTAGCGAGAGACTGCCGCCCACGATTCCTATCGGATCTCTCTGGCGAAAGGTTAAAGCGCGCCGGTGTAGAATCCGTCGCTATACCGTAAGCTAGACGTCGATCGATTTTGTTGGGGTGATTCTAACTTCCCTCCCGCCACACGGGATTATCGCGCACAATGGCGAAAATAAATTAGAAACACCTGGCAATAGGCGAAGGTACTCGCGTCTCGGCAGTCTGTAAAGATTTCTTATTATACTCGTAACTTATGATAGTACATACGCAACGTTGTAACAATAATCGCACGTAAGAAAAGATGCCTATTAACGAAGAATTTATTATAGCTATTGTCATAGCTACCAGCCTCACTCGCTCCGTACAGTGTTAGCTGTTTAAAAGTCTCTTCGTAAACGGAAAAAAAAAAATTTAATGTAGCTTATACATGATTTATTTGTTTAGTCTCTTTAGTAAGGGCATGTGATACAGAGTCGGTCGCGACTATTAATGTTTTGGACGAAAGCAAATTAGGTTTTCGTAGACTATGTGTAGATACATGGAAACCTAATTTCCTTTTGTCTGAAATATTAATAGGCGCGGAGAAAACTGGGAAACCGGTTTTTTACCGACTTAGTCTGTATCACACGACATTAAGACGAAAAAAAGGAGATAAAGGACTCGATGGCTCGTTAGCAGATATTGTTACCATACAACCATGTCATCACCAAGTCATTTGTTACACACTTGAATGATCGATAACCTTTGTAACATTTTGCTAATAAATACTACTACTTCTACTAAGAGGAAAATCGTTTTATGAGATACAAGCACGACCAGGGCATACAATCATGTTTTACGTATTCTTCGTTAAGTGGATCACACTGCACTGTAAAGAAAAGTTTGCTTCTAATTCATTAACCAGTATTAACATTTTTAATGAAATGGTGTATTTATGTTTTTGTAAAAAAGAACTTGAAATTTCACGTATGAAATGAATATGTTGATTCTTTGCCCGCATCGTGAATGTCAAGCATGTCTGTGTTACACATTTTAAGTAATGGATTTCGGAAAATTCTTAGATGCAGGTACAGTTACAATTCTCAGTTCAATTTTCTCGAATCACGTGCATGAAAATGTGAGATACACGTGACTGTCGCTGTAATAACTTTATGGAATTGAAGTTAATATACCAATGTTGGGAGCAACTATGCGTAGGTCGTAAACGATATCAAGCACCGTTGTGTTCGAGTTTCAGAATGAAAAACTGCCACGGTGTGGATCCGCCGGGGTTTACCTATTGTGGGATGCGGGCAAAAAAACAAATCAATAACGTCATAACGTGTCTATTGATAACGTTGTAACGTTGTGGTTTATTTATTTATAACATAAGGGATGCATCGAAACGCAAACTTACGGGTGTTAAATCTCTTCCTACATCGTTTTATTTGCGAAAAACGGAAAGACCACTTGCCATCTACCGGCGAGTCGCTCAACTGCAAATTAATATGCTTTATGTCACTCGGTGGGAAAATGGCAGTTTTTTCGCACGCGAAGCGTGCGAAAACCCCCATTTTTGCACCTTGTGAAGTAAAATGTTGTCGGATACTCGTGCGAAAAAGTTTTCTGACCTCGTGTGATTGCAACACTCGCCTTCGACTCGTGCTGCAAAGTCACACTCGTCAGAAAAAGTTTTTTCGCACTCGTATCGAAATTTACTATTTTGTAACACGTGCACGAAAAGTCCCGCTTTTCGTGCCTGTAAAGTGTGTTAGAAGTGGCGCTTTCTAGCAGAAGATGCGCGAAAAATCCTGTAGATACTATTTTTACACACTAGTTTGTTTTCCGCCCACTTTTTTCACACTCTAGTTTCTTTTCGCACACTTTTTTCACACTCTAGTTTCTTTTCGCACACTTTTTTCACACTCTAGCTACATTTGCGCGAACTTTTTTAACGCTCTAGTTACTTTTCGCGCTGACTTATCTGTCACTGTAGTTATTTTTTCGAACGCACTTTACAGGCACGAAAAGCGGGAATTTTCGTGCACTCGTCACAAAAAGTAGTATGCGATACTTGTACGAAAAAGCTGTCTCGCGACGACGGTTGAGAAGTAGGCAGCACTCGCCTCCTCTCGAACTACAAACGTCACTCGTCTCCGCCTCGTGCCGTTGTAGCTCACGATCCGGCTCGTTCAGCCCACTTCACAACCTTCTTCGAAAGACCGCTTTTCCGCACTAGTGTCGCAGTGTACTCTTGTCTTGTAAATTCAACACCCGTATTATAATTCAATGAACGTTTTTATTTTAAATGTGTCACTTTGGTGCTTTATTTTTCAAACGTCGTGCCGGAAATTTCATGAACGTTGAACGGCTACTTTTAATACCGTCGGATTAATCCATAAGGCCACATAGGCTGTGTATAAACATAAACTATACGATTCTACACCGATCGGCCATCGATGTAAAGAAGTATATTAAACTTCAATCCGGACACTGAATTTATCGAAGTGTCGATTATCAAACAGTTTTTCAATATTTATACGCAGATCCCTTAATTATCTAAAGCATACATACGTGTTGTGAATATAAATTATCAGATCTTGAAGTAAGTGAACGAAATTACGATATTCAATGACGGTATAGTCAATTCTAATTGAGTATCTTCAAATTGCCAATCAAGCTTTCGTTTCAATGCATCAGTGCGGTCGAAATTTTATCGTGGCCGGTAGTTTATTTTTTGCATCGGTTATCTGAACTTTCCATAATTCAATCCCCAAGTTTAACAGAAAAGCGTATATTAAATTCCATTTTGCGCATTGAATTCATACACAGGTTCATCGATGATCAAATTAATACTCATGCATTGTAATTTTCAAGGACCAAAGTACATAATTATCAGAGGTGACTTGCATACGGCATTCTTACCCAACACCGTTGAAAGTATTAAACCACTTGTAAAGTTTGAAGAATGCCCATTTTTGTGAAATTTTCCGAAGTACTCTAGAATACCTCATAAAGTGTAAGGTAAACGGCCCGGTTTCCGCCGCTGTCCCAGTTACCGCCGTCGAACCCAATTTATACTAATAAAAAACACAGTTTTTGTTTAATACAAAAGAAATTAACGGCATGTTAAAGAGCGGATTTTACACTTGATTAATACCGCAATACGTATATTTTTTTTATAAAATGTTCGATTTAACAATTGAAGATGGCGGAAACTGGGCCGTTTACCTTTTCGCAGTTCAAGAACAACATTGTAACATCTCGTATGGCAAATCTTTAAGAGATATTACATTGTTGTGATATAGAGTAGCATGTATATTGACATTCTAATTCTATAATGGCGGATCGACTCTTTACAAGCATAGCCTTGTTCGCCCTCTTGGCATTAAGCCCCCGATATATTGTTGTTCCGAAGATTTGAAGTTTTTGCTTCCTCATAGAGGAAGCTTTGTCATGGTGGAAAAAAATTCGAGATTTAAAATCTCGAATTTAAAATCTCGAATTTAAAATCTCGAATTTAAAATCTCGAATTTAAAATCTCGAATTTAAAATCTCGAATTTAAAATCTCGAATTTAAAATCTCGAAAAATTCAAACCGCTATAACTCGAGAACGCCTCGATCGATCAAGCTGAAATTTTACACACAGCATGTACAGTTAATAGTTAATGTTTTTACAAAATTTCATCAAAAAATCTTCAGTTGTTTTTTTTGTACGCCACTTTCCATTTCTTCGAAAATGTCTTTGCGCACTCTAGAGTTCGCAATTTTTTAGCTATGGGGCTAAAACCGCGTACACAGATGGAACATGATCACCCGATGATCCCATTAAAATTTCCCGAAAATCGATCGAACCGTTAAAATTTCGTCATTTTGAATTTTTCGAATTTCATGCTATTTTTTTTCGAGTCGCATTTTTTCGTATTTTTTTTCTCACCCGGTCCATCGCGGTATTTGGTGAAATTTACGCGTTATTGTTTCTCCGAGCATTCACGCAGAGATTGGTGAACTTTCGTCATTGCGGTGACGTCTTCCGCCTCCGTGGAACGGAGCGAGCCGATAGAAAGAGTTGTCGGAGGCCTTTTGCCGGAGGCGTCCGGTTAGGTACGAACCTATGGAGGTGCCGTAGGTGCGAGGTCCGCGCGGCGATACGCGACCGTGATATCCACGAGGCAGGGAGAACCCACGACGTTTTCAGTATGGCTAGTAGTGGTGACACGGGCAGGAGAGAGAGAACATACGGCGAGCCGGTGATGAGGTCATCGCATAGTTTTTTAGCCGCGACGGCAGTCGCGACGCGGAGCGCCCGAACACCGGACCGCTGCTACGTTCCAGGGGTAACGCCGACATACCTCTCTCGGAACTGGATATGCGCCACGTGCTTGCTCACACATACTCTCGCTCATTTCTCTCACGGTCTTGGTTTTTTTTTTTTTTTTTTTCCACTCCGAGCTCTCTTTCTCTATCTGTTCCTCTACTGCACTTCAGTTTACTCCGTTGCACTTGATAACGACAGACGCGCGGATATTACAGTGCATACTTTCGCGAAGACTAGCGGATAGGATTTTGTAAGAGTTATCGATCGGATTTTTAAGAAATTTTTTTTTTTATATATCATTTTTTGATTCGACGTTAAAATTGAAAGTTCGTAAATGTAGGTACAGCAGACATATCAAGTTTTCTCGGCGATGCACCGTGCGGCTGCCATTCGTTAATTGGTTGTTGCAAGAACGCACTTTGCTTGAAAGGTTTTGCTGCGACTTCGGTGTTCCGGTTGTTGATTATGCGCGCAGAGCACTGGGCAGGCTGCCGATAGCAATGCCTCGAATTCAGTGTGTTGCGAGAAAATAATTGCAAGTTACGGATAGATTTACATGTGTATATATATATATATGTATATATATATTTTTTTGTCCGATTCATTATCGCTTTGAAGTACTCAATCGAGCATCATGATGGTTAATCAAACAGTAATTGGCACGCTTCGACCAGTGAATTGTAACTCTGCACGGGCACACTTTTATATCTTAACTGGTACGATTTTCTATCGCTAAAGCGGCGCCGAGAAAAATTACAAAACGCGTGACGTGCTCGGTGGGTCGATGGATAATTTTATTTTTTTGCTCGAATTTTTGTTCGCGCCCTTCCATCCGTACGAATCGCGAAAAGCTGCACCGCGGTATGAAACACTACGTCTCAAAGGGTTAATCAATACTTTTCCAAGCACGAAGCAGCACACACAAAAAGAAGCGCTCGATACGTCAGTACGAGTAACAAAAAAATTATAAGTTACCTCGCGATAATGCACGTTAAAAATATTACAGAATAAACAATATAAGAAAATTTGAAAAAGTTCCAAACTAAATGACATCAGCCGGTGGGCATCGTGCTTAACATTTCGTGCGCAATCGCTCGATACGCGAGTACGAAAAGTAAAAAAAGAAATGATAAGTTACCTCACGACAATGTACGTTAAAAATGTTGCATACTAAACAATTTAAGAAATTTTTTAAAAATTACCAAACTAAATGACAACAGCCGGTGAGCATCGAGTTTAACATTTCGTGCGGAACCGCTCGATACGCGAGTTCGAGAAGCAAAAAAATTACAAGTTACCTCACGACAATGTACGTTAAAAATGTTGCATCCTAAACAATTTAAGACATTTTTAAAAAATTACCAAATTAAATGACAACAGCCGGTGAGCATCGAGTTTAACATTTCGTGCGGAACCGCTCGATACGCGAGTTCGAGAAGCAAAAAAATTACAAGTTACCTCACGAGAATGCGCGTTAAAAATGTTGCATACTAAACAAACTAAACGATTTAAAAAAATTACCAAATTAAATGACAACAGCCGGTGAGCATCGAGCTTAACGTTTCGTGCGGAACCGCTCCGGAGCTCTCGCCAAGCTGTAAAACGCCAGAGTTAAATGGAACGATAAATTGAGTGAACTCCAGTCGTAATCGAGCGAGCGACGAAAAATCGTTCGGGCACACCGGGAAGCGGATTTCCGAAACTGCGTGCCGGCAAACTTCCCTCGAGACGTCATCGGCGATCGTCCCGGGTGATGCTCGCTCTCTCGACTGACGCCGATGGAAATACCACGTGTTCCCGAGTGACGAAAAACTTTAGGCGCAAGCGCGAGTTCGCGCGACTCACGAGTTTCGAATCCTGTCTCGCTTCGGTCTGGAGCCGCGCGAGCAACGGGTTCCCGTTTCGTACGTAGTAACGTCGATTCAAGAATCGCCGCTGTGCTCCGCTTGATATCCACCGCACTCAACGGCACTCGATAGACCGCGATACCGCGACGTTCCGTCGGATCGCGCGCACATACATTTATTCGCCATTAACATTGAGGCGATGTAACAACGCGTTCGGTGTCTCACGGATTCTTCTATTGTAAAAAAAAAAAAAACTATATCTGCGTTTATCGTGAGCGCGGTAGAAGTGAATTTGCGTGCTACGATGTGTGGACGATTCTGGGATTGTGACAATTAGCGGCAATTACCACGCGCGACGTTGTCGTGAGGTGAGTGTCCCAGTCGCTGATCCCCTTGCCGGCTCCGTTGCTGACCTCTCGGAGCTTAAGGTAGTCCTTGCGAATGATGTTCGCTTCGCATAAGTTTCAGAGAAATTAGAGAGAATTCCGAACACTTCTCGATGATATTGAAATCTGAAAAAAATCAAGCATGTCAAAGGTGCTGGAAAGGTTAATTTTGCATAATAATAACAACTCCAAAAATGTTATTAACAAATTGATGAAAAATATGATTGTTCAACAAAGTTCCCGAAAACCTAACTTGGTTTTTTTAATGACCCGTTCTTTTACGAATTTTTTCAGATTTTTCAATTCACTTTGAATTTTGTGACGGTTTACACATTTTTTCCATATAAAAAGAAAAAAAATTCAAAGTGTATTTACAAATCTTAAAAAATGTATACGTATTCAGAAAAAATGAACGAATCATTTTCATTTTTTTTTTAAGTTAGGTTTCCGGGAGATTTGTTAAACAATTATATTTTTCATCAATTTGTTAATAACATTTTGGAATTATTATTCTAAATTAATGTTTTGAGCTCCTTTAATACGCTTGATTTTTTCAGATTTGTATACCATCCGAAAGTGTTTGCAATTCCCTTCCCATTTCTCCGAAACTTATGCGAAGTGAACACCATTCGCACGGACTACCTTAAGACACGAGCATGTATTTTTTTCGCGGCTGAGCAAACAGTCCTTCCTCGATATAATCTGCGAGAGTGCAAAAATTAATGCGCGAAAGATGATTTAACTTTTTTATTTTTTTCGAACTCGAGTTTGGAAAAAATTGTTATAAATATCCGCTCGATACTTCCGATGACTCGATGATTTACCGGAAGTGGAATATGATCTATCGATCGATATACTCGCCTGAAAAGTTCGGTCGTTTTTATGATAAAATATTCAATGATTACTACTGTGACATTGCTGATTACTCTAAACTTTCGCCCCTACCGAGAGATAACTGCGTTTCCTTGTATCCCAGTCAGATCACACGTCTAAATTATCGGTGCGGGCTCACAATTTTTAGTCGAAGGTTCTGAATATGTTACGACAATTTTTCATAAATAATGAACAGTTTTTCAATTTTTACGGGCAAACATTAATATAAATAATCATTATTGCGTCAGAGGTCGTTGAATTTCGTATAAAAGATTATGATATAGAATACACTTTTGTTTAACGGTAAGAAAAATTTGGGAAATGAAAGGGTTAATAGTAACAATTATTTCAATCGTCGGTGTGCCAAAGTGTGTCTTACAAAGTTTTAAAAAGTTTGGGCGCGTTTGTAAAGGAAAAAAAAATCGCATTTCGATCAGCGAGTGGGACATTCAACTTTTAGAGCGGATGTACCAGTGGATGACCGCCTTTAGGAATTTTGTTAAAATAAAAATACCTATAAACAATGAATATAATAATGCTATCTGCATGAAACTGTTACTGTACGGTCGTGTATAGTCTCTAGCCTAGATGACGTGGTTACGTCTCATCGCTCGTGCATTGTTAGGGGAAAAATATTGAGAGAACAGGCAGCGCGCTGCGTTCAACGATCGTGGCTGTCAGGCTTACTAAGTACATTATGGTGGACGACAACTGCAACTTTATTATTACAGTTCCTATGGAGCGTGACCTCGACAAAATTATACTCCAGTACATTAATTAAGCTTGACGAACCGAAAAACTTTTGATAAACTCAGATTCGTGAAATATTGCTTTGTTCAATGCGGTAATTCACTATTACATTAAATTTCTCTGAATGACCATTTACATCGTTATTTCTAGACGTCGATAGACAATTTTTCGTATTAAAAAATGTAATCATAATTTAATGATTATAATTTATATAATTATAAACGGAATACCGATATGAAGAACAAGAATAACGTCCTCGGTATGAGAATTTTATACTTTTTCAAGTCGACTTTCAACATATTTTCGCCGTTGTTCGGAAATATATCACACATTTCATTTTTACTTTAGTATGAAAAATTAAAATTCGCGCCGGAGCAATACAATATTTTTTATTATGTTTTTATTACCATGAATAGAATAAAGAATTCTAGAGTGCTGACATTGCTATAGTTCTTTTTTTGAATGGGTTCGCAGTATTTCGCAGTTACGCGAGTAGCGATTTTGCACATTGTGCCGAAAAATTGTAAAAATATGATCGTGCAACTAAAATACGACTTTCGTGCGTAGGAAGTGTAGAAACGTAAGACTGAGGAAACCAAGATATCTCGATTACATAATACAACATCATATATAGGAAACTTTTCTCAATTACTATAATAAACTTCAATAAGATTCGTGCTCTTGTGAGTTATTATTAGTGCGAGTATTTTCTTATTCTCTCATGTGAAATCTCATTTACATGAGATGTAAATTATTTACTCTAGCTGAAACGTGATTGAAATAAACGCGGTCATTCATTGAGAATTTAGACACGCCTCAGCATTCCCTTCGTATTTGCGTAAATACATAAATCTTTGTATTTAAAGCTTCCGTATAATAAACTACTGCTAATCTGCGTTACGTACGAAATTTCTTTACTAGCGTGTAACTTCGGTAATTCGATTGAAATAAAAATCATTGGTATGTAAAAAATTCCTTAGTAGGTCATTAACTGGAGCATCCAGCTTAGCATTCGCTCAATTATTTACTCTAGCTGAAACGTGATTGAACTAAACGCGGTCATTTATTGAGAATTTCGACACGCCTCAGCATTCCCTTCGTATTTGTGTAAATACATAAATCTTTGTATTTAAAGCTTCCGTATAATAAACTACTGTTAATCTACGATCACGTATAGAGTTACTTAACTAGCATCTAACCTTCGGTAATTCGATTGAAATAAAAATCATTGGTATGTGAAAAATTCCTTAGTAGGTAATTAACTGGTGCATCCGACCTAGCATTCGATATCGAATGACCAGCTCAACGAGCGTTCGCTGGCCGATCGAAAGAATAATCAGTGGGCATCGGATTTCGGGTTATCAGAGAATAGCAGAAAGCGTATCACTTCCCGCACCCGAGGTACGCTCGGAATTTGGATAACGCAGTGTGTAACCGTTATTAATCGGAACGTTTTCGTGTTAAACTTCGCGTATCATCGATTACGGCTTCGATTGACAATGCTTCGAAATATTTTCTACAAATGACGTGATGAATTGTGCCAATAAAGCAGCGAATCGCGCAGTTCGTGTGCATGAATGTTTGGCATGCGGTGTGACCAATTAGCGTGACCTTACTCGTTCGTCACGCAAAACGCGATATACCGAGCGTGACCCCCGACACGCAAACGGATTTGGTTGGTCCGAAAAGGTGGATACAAGACGATATACCGGAAATGAATGGAGTTAGAGCCTTACCAGTCGAGACACTCGTCGCAAAGGTGAGTTTTGACCATTTTTCTTCAAGTGTCTATTATTCCGTGCCTTAGTCATATTTTTGAGATTATGTGGACGCGTTTTTATGTGTAAAAGTGTAGGTGCAAGAAGATTTTTTTATACAGAAACATCGTACATGTCGGACACTTCCTCACGTGTACTGTGTGTGAGTTGTATCGAATGATGCTACGTGATAGTAGCATGATATAATAACGTCATGATAGCATGATGATAGCAGTACGATACACCGAAAAAAAGGTTTGGTAACATCAAACTAAGCTGCAGTTGCGGGTGGCGAAAGAAATATTTGGTCGATTGAACAAAATTTTTTTTAGATCCAAGTAACTATTTGTTGAGGCAACTAAATATTCGGTCAAACTACTAAATATTCGGTCAAACTACTAAATATTCGGTCAAACTACTAAATATTCGGTCAAACTACTAAATATTCGGTCAAACTACTAAATATTCGGTCAAACTACTAAATATTCGGTCAAACTACTAAATATTCGGTCAAACTACTAAATATTCGGTCAAACTACTAAATATTCGGTCAAACTACTAAATATTCGGTCAAACTACTAAATATTCGGTCAAACTACTAAATATTCGGTCAAACTACTAAATATTCGGTCAAACTACTAAATATTCGGTCAAACTACTAAATATTCGTTTCGCCACCCGCAACCGCAGCTTAGTTTGATATTACCAAATCTTTTTTTCGGTGTAGAGGGTCTCGCCGTGTGCAGCTTTCGCGGATGTTAGATGTAATCGCTAGGACCTGAAAAAGAATAATAAATGCAGCTACGCATTGTTGGTCTTACTACATTTATCTCCTGAGTACACGTCTGACTTTTTTTTGTTTCGTTTTGTTCTTTAGAGAAAAGACGACTCGTCAGACGTGGGCAGTATTAAGGACCAAAACTTCGTACTTGCATTTTATTTGGGCTTATGTCAGTCTGGTATATTACTTAACCATAGTATCCAGCGGTCCTCGAAGTCCTTGAAGTATTCGAACTGTCCTTGAATTTTGACGGTCTTTGAAAAATTCCTGGAATGTCCTTGATTTCACTTAATGTCTTTGCATTTTTTAAACCCGCCGTAAATTCAAGTTTGTTTCAAAATGTATATTACTAGCGACTATCTTAAAAAAAATGAGTAGGGTAGATCGGGGCAAAATGGAACAGTGAGCAAAACGCAAGTTTCCAATCATTTTTGGATGTCCTATTTTGCCCTGTTGATACATCCGGATTGTCTGTCCCGTTTTGCCCCATTGTCCTATCAAAACATAATTGGAATATGGCGTTTTGCCCCACCAACCCATTTTGCCCCGCTCTTCCCTATCCCAGTTTCGCTACGATACATATATAGATTCGCGCATAGTGAGTCGTTTTCGTTCTGAATCGATTCCAACGTACACGAAAACGATTATCGAGCTCAATCTTATTTCGTACGTCATAAGTATGCATGTTTTCATTTTTTGTATATGGCCCAACGGAACCTGGAAATGTCGGGTAAATTGTCCTTGAATGTACTTGAATTTCGTACGGATTTTTTATTGGCCATCATGTTAACCGAACGCGGCGCTGTTACTCGCAAAAAAGGCTACCCGAAAGTGCGAACACATGCGAATGTATTCATCAGTACATTTATATACGTCGTTTACGGCGCAGGTCTTTGAGACTTTCGGCTTTAACCGTTAGTTTCGCGTGCTAAATTAATATTCCCAATCAGCTGTGACATCTCACGATTGCTGCTAACGGTGACCGCCAGCACGGGCGCATAACGGTCTTCATTTCTGTGCTTGTACAAATAATACAAGCAATTATTTTTGTACTACATTTCCATTAAAGAAATGTTTCTATATATAAATGTGATGCCAGAAGGGGACATAAGCTGTGCCTCTAGACTTCAATCGCTATCTTGATTTTCGCCGCTTGTTATTTATATTGTTTTTTTTATATTGGTTTTCCTTCAAATCAATATGAAATACAGTATTTATTTAACTCGATGGGAAAATTGCGGTTTTTGCGAAAACCCCCGTTTTCACACCTTGTGAAATAAAATTTTGTCGGAACTCGTGCGAAAAACGTTTTCTAAAATCGTGTAATTGCAACACTCGCCTTCGGCTCGTGCTGCAAAGTCACACTCGTCAGAAAAAGTTTTTTCGCACTCGTATCGAAATGTACTATTTTATTATATTTTTATCTTATTTGATTGAAAGAACGTCACGCTTCACCTTGTCGGCTGTATGCTCGGCGCAAAAAAAAAAAAAAAAACACAGAATTATGCGAGCCTGCATTTTTTAATGGCACCTTGGACATTTTCTAAATGTGATTTTTCGATGTTTTGGAACATTCTGAACACGTTTGCATTAAAATCTCGATTTTTTTTTTTTTACCGAAACAAAGCTTCTTCTATGAGAAAGCAAAAAGGTCAACACATTCGGTCATAGGTATTTTCCGAAAGTAATTAATAGTAACGAGAGGTTTCCATTTCGTAACGCAAATTTAGCAAGAACTCGACGAACCTTACGTGACCTTTCGGTTGAAGTTGAAGCGTTCGTAATTGCGGTTCATGAATAATAATATTAGCTAACAAGAATCCACTTTTTGACATTGATTCCATGAAACGGTCTTAGCAAGAATAATTATTAATTTTTTTTGCTCGTTTGTTACCAATTTATTTTCGGAATTGGATGAATGTAGTTGCGGTAGAGATTTGCAGTTTCCTTAAAGAAAAAAAAATCGACGTTTATCAATTAAGTAAGCCGCGGACACGTGTGACGCTCGGTGCATACGGGTGTCGGAAATGCAAGATTCGTTGTCTCATTTACTAAATTATAACGCTCTCGAGAGCCATGCAAAGTGAAAGTGGTGCATGTTTATTCGCATGCGACATATACAGCTATAAATCGTTGAGTTTTGAGAAACAAATCCGAGTGAAAAATTCGTGCGATAACGATTCCGGTTAGGATTGCTTAACAATGTTGGCTCGCCGATGTTGGATTTCCGTTTAATACGGTACAGCTCGGTCGATTGACTGATTAGCGACCGACGTAATATACTCTTAGGTCGAACTCTCTATTCGATAAAACACGGCTCAAAGCCTTCTAACAATATCTATTAAACGCGAGCTACCCGTTTAAACACCTGTTATAATTAGAAGTTTAATGAATCGGTATTTAGCACCCACGCGGGCTCAGCAGGTTCCGTATTTACGTAATTTCACTTAAGGTGAGGCTTTTACGAATTTCGAAAGCGGTACACTCTTGTTCCCGTATATGGGCTCCACCTGCACTAGTACACAGAGAAAAAAAATCAATTGAGTCAACAAAATGTGCGCTTACGGGTGGCGAAACAAATGTTTGGTTGATCAAAAGGAAAACTTCGTTGATCGAATTAACAGGCCATCGATTCAAATTTTTCTTTACTTAATACAACCATTATTTCGTTCGATCAACCAAAAATTTGTTTTGCCACCCGTGAACGCTCATTTTGTTGACTCAATCGATTTTTTTTCTCAGTGTATGACACCTCCACACGGAGAAAAAAAATGTTGGAACAACAAGAATTTTGTTACCATAACTGATTTACCTGGTTAACATCGGGACAACAAAATATTTTTTTGTGGCATCAAATATTTTGCTGTAGTAGCCATATATTTTTGCCGCCACAACAATAAATTATTAACGATCTACATTGTGTAAGAGAAACAGAATTATTTTTGTCTGTGCAAAAAGTGAAGAATAAGAAGTAAAAACCTTTTTCTGTCTGGAGGATTTTACGACAAAAAAGCAGAAAAAAGTGACGATTAAAATGCGTTACTAAGTAATTGTGTGTGAAAGCGTCTCCCGACATATTATGGTTCCTCATCCCTGGGTCAAACGCTCCCCAAGCGCCGCCCTAGGCTTTAGGGGGACGCAGAATAATGAAGCCCCGGTGCTGCTTTTGGGGTGCGAGGGAGAGAAACCTTGACCCAGAGAGGCTGACCGTAATACTTGTTTGGGATTTTTTTCACTTATATACAGATAACAATATTTTTGCATTAAAAAATTACTCGACCTTCAGCCTTTCAGACTTCTCACTTCGAGCACAATTTTTAGTGCGCCTATGAAAGAAATTCACGATTTTCGTTCATAATCCATTACAACGTTTTCGTCCAACTCGAACTTAGAGTTGGTCAGTCTCCAAACGGTAAAGTGAAAACTGTTCGTTGATTGAATAAATGTGATCGAAAAATTCGAAAATAAATTATTCGTAGAGGCACCTTCAGGTAGGGGAGTTTCCTCGGGGTTGGACCAGTTGAATTAATTCACTAACTTAATGTCTCGGAAATACGACGAGGAATTGCGGTGCTGCGGTCCAACTTCTTGCGATATCAGAGTAGCTTCACATGCATAATTTCGATTGAAGTTACTGGCGGTAAGGGCGAGGCCATCCAAAGTTCTTATTTCGAACGTTTGAGCTAAGACAAATCATCTTCATTGGTCCGATTCAAGTGATAAGAATCTCATTATTATGTAGCTCATTATCGTAAACCGGCTACTTCCCGAGTTTTTTTTTGAGTTTATCGAGATTGGACCATGCTACGAAACGAAAAGTTTCTCAGCATCCGGCGATGAATCGCGGTGCGGTTGGTTCGGCTTTATGTGAGACATCAAAAAATGATCATAAAACAAATTGCACCAAATCGGTAGACCCGAAAGGCAAAGGCATTTCAAAGTTCTGAGTGGTCCATTTATGAAACTGGAACGGTCTGTTGGTTAAAGTGGACTATCGACAACACAAACGGGTTGCTTGAATGGACATCACCCCAAATGTGTAGGGAAGTTGTTAATGGAGTGTTTCGAACACTTTTCCGTAAGTGGTCCAACGATGACAGCTCTCCCCTAGTACCATCGTGGTGCGGATAAAAAAAAAAAATTTATGCGTGGCACAATTATTTTTCCACCCTACCGCTTCAGGGTAGTTGTGTTTGGCAAATACATACGCCACTCTCGCTATACCACACTATTATTTAACTCGAGATATCGCAAAAACTAGACGTTTTTACCATTCTTAATTTTTTATATAATATTTGTGGTACGTTCTTCTGAAATACCTATGTTTTTATGCGTCTTTATCACAGGAGATGCATACAAATTATGCCGTTTTCATGGGTCGGATTATTTTTGAAAAAAATTGTATCGCAAAACTGCACGGTAAAACATTCTCATTTTTTCTTGGGTATTTGAGCTACGTTCCTCTAAAATACTCTTGCTTTTTCTGCGTTTTTATCATAGGAGATACATACAAATTATGCCATCTTCATGGGTCGCATTTTGTTATTTTTTTATCATAATGCAAAAACTGCTCGGTAAACTAATCTCATTTTTTTCATTAGTATTTGAGGTACATTCCTCTAAAATACTTCTTTGCTGGACATGTTTACCATAGGAGATACATACAAATTATTCTTTTTTTTATAATTGAAAAACTTGTTTGGTCTTGTGCTTCACGAGTGAACATATAACATAAACATGTATACTAGCTATAATTCCGTCAAGTCGGCAAGTGCTGCAGTGGGATAAGTTTTCTTTTTATAATCTAATTTATGAAATATTGAGTTTTCGGTTTATAATCTTTCTCTTCACCACATATACTTCACCACATATACTTCACCATATAAATTTCACTTACAAAACACATGTACTTGGTAATCTATGTTAGACGCTGGCAATATTAATTTGGTAACTTTTTTCAAGGCACGGACGATTTATGTAAATGTACTTACCTCAAACGGTTTACACCATGTATAGCGTTTTTTGGCGTTTCGACTTTGCTGTAATATGTTAGAGAAATGGTGTTGTGGCTTGCCACAAAAGTAAGTTCACCTACTTTCATTCGATCCCTAAAGTGGTCCGTAAGAGTTGCACTTAGTAGTAAGAGCCGCCAATTGATGCCTATATTTCGTGCGTGTGAGCGCGGGCGCGCGCGCGCCTGTGTGTGTGTGTCGGGTAATAAAGCTGTAGGTACGCACGTATAGCATAACGTGTAATTATAGGTGGCTCAACGGCAACCCCGACGCACCTTACTCGACATGTATAGTTATGCCTCGGTGATCCTGCCGAACGCACGAATAATAATGTGCAATGAACCGGACAGCAGTAGCTCGTTTGGTGTTTCCTATACCCAATATTGAGATTTTTTTTTTCCTCGACTGATGAAAATTAGAGCTGTCGCGATATTCATAATTGTCATGGATTATGTGCGCACGTTTTCTATCGAAGCAATCGAATTATGATTTTTGTTTCTCGTGAGATAACGATTGTGACCGATATACGCGCGCAACACAAGTTTCGGAAGGAAGCGTCTTTCTAACCCTAGCAAGTCAAGCGACCGTCATTACCGACTGTCAAAAGACCCAAAAAATGACGGTCGTTCCGTGACATGTTTAGTCCAGAATAACGACCAAAAAAAGACCAATTGTGAGGTTGAGCATGGGTTGTTTTTCCATCAATGACCGCAAAAATGACCACTAAAACGACCGATGCAAGAATCGGTCGTTTTTGCGGTCTTTTTGTGGCCGTTGATAAAAAGACGACCCATGCTTGATTCAACAATTGGTCTTATTTTCGGTCGTTATTAGGGTCGAAAAATGTCACAAAACGACCGGTCGTTTTTTGGGTCTTTCGATGGTCGCTTGAGTTGCTAGGGAATAGACAAATTTATCCATTCAGCTGCGATAATTTGGTATTTCTCTTACATGCTCCGGTACACAATTTGGAATAATCGAAAATGTCCCGTTACATTGTCGAAAACGATGACTCTTCTTTATTTACGAATTATTTTCATCAATGCACGACGGCGACGAAAGGAAGTTTGCTCACTCACTCCGCTGCTGAGCGTTCAACGAAATTGTCGCTTTATCATGTGTCATCCCGAAGATAACGATGTTATCCCAGCGACTGTCGTAATTTCCAGAAATAGAAGTCGTTATTTCTTATTGCGTCGAATGCAGCAGAGACTTTCGAGTTAAGAGGCCTACATCGATGACTCATTGAGATTACTTTATTATTCGTTTTCGTATTGCGTGAAGCTCAAGGAGCTGTAGAATGGATATGATTAGCGTTAAACTCGTACCGCCGTTGACACTGTGAAGCTGACCGTTTTGCCATAACCATTTCTATAAGGCTTTAATTACATTAGCCTGTGGAAACGGAGCTTCTCTATCCTACATATTTCGATTCTCCACATCATCGATCCTCCACATTTAGTTCTCCACACTCCTTTTCCACCACAACTCGATTGTCCACACTCTCATTCCGTCACATTTAGATTCGACCCATCCCGATCCTCCATGTTCAGTTCTCCACCGTCTAACGGAACTGAGGTGACCATCGGCGGACTTCAATAGACCAATGCACAATGTTCAAAATTGTAACTTGCTCTAGACTCGTGGATAACCCTTATTTTAGCGTCGTTTTTCTGTAACCCTTGGAACCATCGTTGTATAGTCTAATTTATTTGATTTTCAGTTGCATGCAGATCACTCGAGTCCATCATAAAGGTTAAAAGTTTGAACAATCCGCAGTTTGAGCGATCAGTCTCATTTCAGTATGACCGGAGTCTCGTCATAGGCATCGCAAACTCTCGGATGCATGTCTGGTCAACCCTAATGCGACTGCGACAGCGATGCAACTCTGAATCCGTGGTTGCATCAGTTCCACTTGGGCCATCCCAGTCCGTCACACTATTTTTCCGATACATTTCAATTTGCCACATCCCGATCCTCCACGTTCAGTTTTCCACGTTCCCAGGCCTCCACACTCCTTTTCCTCCACATCTTGATTGTACACATTATCGCTGTCGATATCGATTCGTAAGATAACTCCTTTTCGCAATGTGTACAATCGATATGTGGAGGACAAGATGTATGGAGGACCGGGAATGTGGGGAACCGAATGCGAACGATCGGGATGTGTCGAAACGAAATGTGGAGAAAAGGGAGTGTTGAGGTGATGTGGAGAACCGAATGTGAAGGATCGATGATGTCGAGAGCATCGAGATGTGTATGATAGAGGCTCCCTGTGGAAAAAAAAACAAATTTTGTAATTGATTCGCCTCACGGTGAGAATCTCGTTTGCATAATAAACGAATCCATTAATCAGCGCGCCATACGTCCCAATTACTTTACGCGCTTCTTATCACTCAGTCGCCGTAATTCACTCGCGTGGCTGAGTCAACTCACGTTCGTAAAAATAGTTTACATACTCACGTGTGAATGATGCCGACGAAGATACTTCGGGAAAATCTGGTGAATATGGCCCAGCCCGATTAGCATCTAAATGAATGACAAATGAATCTAGAAAAATTCACCACTTTTATCCCAATCAATAAACCAAGAACATGCCCTTTTGCCAAAACAGTAAAAATGATAAGCCAAGTACTTACAAATTAATTTTTGCTTATATTTTTGAGATTTTTCGAAACAATCTCAAAAAAAGAAATTGCCTATAACTTGAATCATCTATCACTTTTAATGTAATCAATATCTTGATAATTGGATCGACACTGATATCAATGCCCGGGTGATAATATATATCTCATTATATTCTCCGTGTTCTCCGCTACCATGTATGTATCATAGTGCTCTGATGATCCTGGCGCTCGCATGAAGAGTCTCCAAAAGATTTAAAATTACGAAAGGGAACTTTAAAGGAACTTAGAATAATAAAGTCCTGGACGCGGCCCAAGAGGACTTTGAATAACCGGGACCGAGCGGTCTTGACACCCCCACTCTCTGAGGGGACTTAGAATAACCGGGACCGAGCGGTCTTGACACCCCCACTCTCTGAGGGGACTTAGAATACATCTTGCAGGCTGAGGGGCCACCCAAGGGGACTTAGATTATTTCAGCCTTGGGGGGCTTCATCGGCTTCAGCGAATGGGGGAAGACTCCGTGTATCATGTAGCTAACCTTTTTCCCTCACAACAAGGGGGAAAAGGGTAACCTTCATAAAATGGGACCTCCCTTTCTGCATGGCTTTGCTGAATTTGCGGTTTCAGTTTGACGACCAATCAAAATAGTATTTTTCATACAAGTATCGCATACTACTTTTTGTGACAAGTGCACGAAAATTCCCGCTTCTCGTGCCTGTAAAGTGCGTTCGGAAAAATAACTACAGTGACAGATAAGTCAGCGCGAAAAGTAACTAGAGTGTTAAAAAAAGTGTGCGCAAAAGCAGCTAGAGTGTAAAAAAAGCGTGTTGAAAACAAACTAGCGTGTAAAAATAGTATCTACAGCATTTTTCGCGCATCCTCTGCCAGAAAGCGCCACTTTCGACACACTTTACAGGCACGAAAAGCGGGACTTTTCGTGCACGTATTACAAAAATGTATTTTTGACAGACCGTCTTCGTAAACCACCTTGGTGGCAATATGGACTGCCGATATAGAGCCGCTCTTGTCATCCAAGGCTCGGTCGACGATTGGGCCAAACTCGCGTGCCAATTGTGGCCCATCATTGCTACCGGGGTTCGTTCGAACGTTGGCCCGATCCGATCACTCTACACGGCATAACGCGGCTCTCGATTCCATTACAGTCGACCCTCGGCTGATCGATATACCCAGTAATGCCGATACGTATGCTCGTAACCGGTAACGCAAGGAGCCCAGACGAGTTACCATCGCCATAGCAACTACTTCCTTTGACACGTAACCTTCGTACCTCACGTATTTCTTTTTCGCACTCCCTCATTCGGTAAACACTCCTCAACCAAATCATTTGTCTACATGTGTCTACATATATCAGTTATCCACGTACGCGCTGGGGAAACGCCCTACGACATCCTGATTGTGTAATTGTAATAACATCGAATTTGACGATACTTCGCTGCAGGTATTTATTTCCACCATAGTCTCGACAGCTACAACGGGATTTGTACACTGAAAAAATATCAATGATTCAAGTAAAATTTTATTGCGGGCTGGTAAAAAAAATTATTTGAAAAAATGTCAATTCTTACAATTCCATACGGGATTCAAACGATAGAATGTCACCTTGCATCCTTACGAGGTTAAAAAATATCGCACGAGCTCCGTTGATGTTCATAGATCACCCTCAGTATGGCAAAATGGTCCACCTTTTTATCTCGTTACAATAGTTGAATTGACTTCATTTCCATAAATACTTGAATCTCTGAAGAAACTTTTATTCAATTCTCAGTGTCCAAAGTCTCACCGAGACATTCGGAGGTTAGGCCCACTATTAATGGACCCCTATGGTCCATATTATGCCGCACGCGAAAAAAAATATTAGGGGAAGATCGGCAGAAATTGACTTTTTTGACTCTTGATAATCCAGCGATGCACAAGGGTCAGACACCGTTCATCATTAAGCCCAAACTATACTGTAAATCGGGCCGTGTTTTCATAGGTGTTTGGTAGGTTTCGACGAGGTACAAAAACTCTAAAGGGTCCGTCAAAGCCGATCTTCTTCTAAAACGGACGACTGAGCTTATTAGGTCTTAAAAAAAAGATTCTAAAAATATTTCTTTGCCAGATCTATATAAAAGGTGTTTTCGGATGCCTACACCGAGTGAAGGATCTAGTAAAAATTACCGGTCATCTAAGAAAAATTACCATAGCACATAGTAGTAGGGCGCCAGGGCGCCACCTATGGCAGCAAGTCTCAGATTTCCAAGAATTTTTACCATAATATCTAAGAGAAATTCTTATAAATATGGTACTTTCTAGATCTCTCAGATAGTCTCAGATTTCCAAGAATTTTTACCATAATATCTAAGAGAAATTCTTACAAATATGGTACTTTCTACCATAGGTGGCGCCCTAACGCCCTCCTACTAGTTGCTATGGTAATATCTCTCAAGCGAGCTAGTCATTTTTACTAGATCCTTCTCTCAGTGTATTTCTTCCACCGAAGTGGGATTTGCCTATGGAATTATGAGATACAGGCGTCAACTTTCTACTGGTCCATATTTGCGACTTTTGCCCTATTCTATATCAAGTGGAAAAACCACTTTCCGGTAAACGCCAATTTTTCTGCAGCTGCAAATAAATATGCATTGAGATACATTGTCGTAGAGATTCGGGAAAGTTCAGATTGGTCCGAATGGACGAAAAATCTACATCAACGGCTCAATAACATAAGAGCTAGTCCGTATCTTTGGACACGTTATTTAGTAGTCGATATCTTATTCGGTTTAAAATGTGCCCAGACACAAGTTTCAGGAATATTTGATAAAGATTTACAAAAATTTTCTTTTATCTTTATTTTGACAACGAAAATTATAAATGCATGTGAACAACATTTTTTTATCGAATGTACAAAACGTTTTTTACTCCGATTCTCCACGCCATCATTTTTTGCGCGTTAATGGGGAGGGGGGAGGGAGGGATCCACGAGGTCAAAACAGATCATGCCAACATAACAGATAAACATATTCTTCCTTCGAGCACAAGAGATTATCTGGAATCTTATCTTATCTCAATTTTTAATATCGATTTATAACAACGCCATTGAGTTTCGTGATAACGTACGTGTGTAAACAACCAGCAGAGACATTGGGTTGGCCTTTGATTAATTTAATTCGCGGTACTTCAGCATTTACTGATGCACATTTTTCCTGGTTGTGGACTATGCACAGTTTGTAAACGTTTTTTTTTATTTTTTTTTTAAGCAAAAAACATAAATGTTTTATGATAATGTTGAGACGGTAGCGGCGGGCAGTTTACAAATTAACGATGTATCGCAGCGTCCACCATCAGAGAAGCGTGTCACTGTGTATCGATGTGCTGTCGACGTTGGTAAAGAAATACGTAAAAATTGTTTTATGAAAATACGTAAAAATGTAAAGCCAAGTCAAATGGGAGAAGGCTGGAAAAGTATTTTTTTTTACTTTTCGCATTTTTCTGTTTGCCCGTCTACGGAGTTCTGGAAGAACTTCCCCTCCTTGAAACTCTGCGAAGTCTCTCCGAACTTCGCGTTCTGTCTACGAAGTTGATCGTGGAAATTTCCATTAAAGTAATTCAAGCTCATATTGAGGTCACGAAGTCTAACAATTTTAATTTTGTTTATAAATTAAAGATGGAAGAGATCTCTTGTTCAGCATGCCCACGAATAATGTGACGAAATGTTTCTCTGAAGAATCCCGCACAAGAGAACCGTCGTCATTCGATTTTTGTTGTAAATTGACCACTTTAACGGATGGACTTTGGGATAACCTGGTGGTTTGGGTCTACCATTGAGTGAAAATTGTTTTTCATCACTCAGTGCGGAAATGGCCACTTTTCCGCCCGCTTCGCGTGCGTAAAACCGCCATTTTCGCACCTTGTGATGAAAAATTTCGTGCATCCCTTGTGCAAATAGTACATTACTCCACGAGTTAGAAAAAGTGTTTCGCACGAGAGATGTACGAAATTTTTCATGACAAGGTGCGAAAATGGCGGTTTTACGCACGCGAAGCGGGCGGAAAAGTGGCCATTTCCGCACCGAGTGATGGAAACGCTTTTTCGCCCTCGTGGAGTAATGCACTATTTTTCCCGACTGCGCTAAAATAACCACATTCCTTGCGTGCAATACGGGCGGAAAATAGTTTACAATTGACCGATGATCATTATTAACATGTGCGCATGCGTGGTACAATTTCATTACTTCCTAGGGAGTAATAGTGCTCGTTACTCCCGCTGGAAGCTCTATTACGCCCGAGGGACTAATGGTCATTAGCGAAGATGCACTGAAAAAAAAATTCGCTTGCGGACTGCCGAAGAAAAAAATGTTTGTTTCAATTCTACTTTCATTCCTCACAATTCCATATGATATTGAAACAACAACAGCAAGACTGTCAAGGTGACATGTTATCGTTTCAATCCGGTATGAAATTGTACGAATTACGAGTAGAATTGAAACAACATTTTTACTCCTTTGGCAGCCCGCAAGCAAATTTTACTTGATTCAACGATATTTTTTTCGGTGTGATGATTTTGCGACGCAAGAAATGTGGTTGTTTTAACGAAATCGGAAAAATAATATCGTATGCCACAAGGGAGGAAGTGCATTTTCACCGCGTGTGAATTTCTACCCTCGCTTCGCTGGGCATCAAACTTCACACTCGGTGAAAAAACGCACTTTCCTCCCTTGTGGCATAATATACTATTATGACTATTTTTCGATGTCTCAAAAAAGTCCAAACTACCTTACCGCGATCCATCGTCGCACTGCTAAGAAAGTTTCGTTTCGTAGATAACCACGCGTCATCTCCCTCGAGCAGCTCAGAGGAAATCGCTTGTGATCGGACTTAGCTATAACACAGCGTTGCTATTGTAAAGGTAAATTCGCTTTTTTTTTTGATCCGTTAGTTTAAAAAAAAGCATTCCGCAGAAGAATTTCTCTACCGTTCTGCGATCGTTCTCGCTAATCTGCTGCATTCTGTCCCTTTGCTACCGGTTCTCACTGCGGATTTTGCAAGTGCTCACCGGCAATGACGACCTTTTATGGAAATAACTCCCAAGCGTTGGATTGCGGCACAATCTTCTCACCTCTTTCTAAAAAATATCCTTTTTCGGCCCGCGAACGAATACAGGCAGCGAGTTCGATCGATTCGACCAATTTTGATCCCTTGGACATGGCGCGAGATTGCACGGGAGTAACAGAAGCGATCGAGAGGATGGAGCCGAGTGGTTCGTCTCGAAACGAATAGAATCGTGCCAATACTGCGCCTCGCGGCTTAAGGCCAAACAAGTTCTTTCATCGCCTTTGCGAGAGACGAGCATTGAATTACCGGTGTTCGCGATTCGCGTAACGTAGCGTGTTAAGATGCATACGATGAAAATCGAGAAACAACAGCATTCACATGGATACTGTATGTTTTAAGTTGGAGGATTTATGGATATTGGTCGATCAGGTCGAGCTGTCAGACGAGATTTTTTCCTAAAGTCGGCCTGCAGCTTCTGTTTAATTTCTTGTAGTTTCTTCATAAGTTGAGAACTATTTTAAACAAAATTTTTAAAAAATCATATGGCTCGAGACAGCTGAAAAAAATGAATTGTATAATATAACAATTCATTTTGAATTTTGAATTGTGTAATATAACAATTCAATTGTATAATATAACAATATTGTCTGAAATGGGATAGATTTTGTAATCACATATGTATAATGCAGACAGTAAAAAAAGTCTGCACTTTTTGTGACAACTTATTGTCCATAAACGTCCACAGTTTTTTTATTTGTTCATTTTCCGATCGCATCATCCGGCTCTAGTTTTACAAACACACGTAGAAACTAAAATGGTTAATGACACAGGAAATAAAAGAAAAGATTTGTATATTCGTATATTTACCTGGGGCAAAATGGCACGGCGGGGCAAAACGGGACAGTGAGGACAAAACTAAATTATCGAATAATTTTTGGATGCCCCATTTTGTCCCAACGATACATCCTGATTTTCAAACGCGTTTTGCCCCACGTACCACCATCGCCGCCATCCAAAAGTTATTGAAAGTTTGCGTTTTGTCTCATTATCCCCTTTTCGCCGCTGTGCCATTTTGCCCCGCTCTCCCCAACAGTAAAAAAAATTACGTTTCTTTTTCCCGTTTAACAATATTTATCGAAGAAAAATGGTTCAAATTATTCTCCTGCAGGAATTATTCTTCTCAGGGTCGGAGTATGAAAATTTCAGCGGGAATGCCCCGTTTACGTTGACCGTTGCGATAGGGAATACATATTTTGAAATTGCATTCCATGCTATACAATGGATCTTTTAACCGGATCGGCAGAAGCAGTACGGAATTATGTAGAAAGGGGAAAAAGTAGTTGCGTGCTGCGTCGTGACGACAGCTATTCCTGTACAACCGAAGCTTTACGAGCCTCGTAAACGCACTTATCCGATGCTCGTGGCTATCATCAGTGCAACTGTGACGTATGATCGGGGCAAGTGGTTTCCGTTTACGAGCACTACTGCTGACATTACAAAAATGCGTAAACAGCGAGTTTCGCACCCTCTCGAGAACATCTTGCGAGACAAACGCAAAAGAATCGCGGGGAGCGTCGATACGGGCGAATCTCGTCCATACAATGTATCAATATCCACGGTCTTTGAGGAATCTAATACGACCATTTCGCATGCCCGACTTGTGACCGATACGTCGCTAACTGGGAATCCGAACGACCGCACGTTACACGCGTCTGCAGATTAAATTACGCCACCGATGGTTTTTTTTTAATTTTCTTTTATTTTTATTTTCATCCTGTACTCGCTCGTTTCACCGCGAGCTTCTGGAATGTAGGACGGTCTCTTGAGCGATGACAAGAGCGAAAGATGATAAAAAAATATATGTATATATATATATAAAAGAAACGCACACGTACACGGTGTTAGGATCGACGTCGTTACGTCTGGTCTCGCCCACGCGCTGTTTTGAAACTTCTGTAACGCCCAGTTGGCAGTGTAATTAATTTTTTCGTTAAGCGTGCGGAATCATTGGAATTTTATCGATTGTAGATGGTTGAAGTGTGTTACCCCGGGAGTGTACAGGGCACGGTGAGAAGATATGATTATTAATTGATAATTATGCGGGATGAGACAGACGTCGTGTCGTTGATTGCGACATTCACAGCGAAAGCCACTGGATAGATCTACGCTGTGTACCTCCGCGTGTGTAATATAGGCGGCGGAAGAGTACCTCAATTATCCCGTGGGATGTGATTAGCTAATGGCACTCCGCCGCGGAGTCCCCCGACGGCGTGCAGCGCTTAATCGAGAGTGCTGCATGCAAGTTCGTCTGTCCGAATAATCGTAATATCGTTTGATACAGGAAGTTCCAACGATGCAGGTTAAACGGAAATGTAAATGATATTAATAGCTGATATTATACGCTAGGAAAAATACATTTTCATCACTCGGTGCGGAAATTGTCACTTTTCCGCCCGCTTCGCGTGCGTAAAACCGCCATTTCCGCACCGAGGGATGAAAAATGTTCGTACATCCCTCGCGCGAAACACTTTTTATAACTCGTTTGATTACAGCGCTCGTTAGAAAAACGTTTTTCGTCCTCGTGGAGTAATGTACTATTGCACGTTGTGGCAAAATGGAATCCGCGCGAAATCGATACTCCAGTAATTACCCTAAAAAGTTGGTCGCTCCAAAGCTGCGACACGTTCTATTCCCTAGTGCGATACGACACATGCCATGCATCTGTGTTTATGAGGGAAACGTGTAGTTTCTCACAGTAGTGGATGCATCGCAAGGTGATTTATTGAATGCCCCGGGTCTGGTCGGAATCGTGAAAATTAAACTTGATATATCTACCTTCATGGCCTACGATTCATTCAGGGAAAAAAAAAGATTCCGTAGATTTCTTCTAAATATACCTATGTATTGATATGATATCTAGGAACATGGTGTTGTGGAAAAATTTTACAGCTTAAACTTTTTTCCGCTTTCTTGTAATACGCGATGGTATTTTTTAAGATGATTTTCGAAATATTAGTTGGCGCATCCGAAGAGGTAGATTTATAGAATAAATGTTGGATTCAATAAATTGAAAAGCGATAGACAGTTCATAATAATTAACACTACAGCATTCCATATGTTATTCTTAAAACCTGTAATTAAGAGTACAAACAATTTTATTAACTAATTTTTATATCGTTAAACTTTGATACAATTACTTTAATCGAAACCTAGTATTTCCCATTTTTCCTAGTATCAACATTTTTCGTACAGAAAGATTCTACGATTTGAAGATTTCCAGAAAAATGTACCAAAAAAATACTGTACTTATTGTTATGTCATGTGACCCGTCGTTAAGCAATCGATGTTCTAATCCATCTTCAACTTTATAAAGAGGCATCTTCGTGATACACGTGGCCTCGAATTTTGGTCGTCATCGCTCTTTCGTAGCACGAGTGAGTCTGGTTAAAAAAAGGTCTGACTTTTCTTTCGTTTTTTTTTTTGGTAGACGGCACGCGACTACTTAGTACACACGCGTTTCGTGAACAACGTGCTGGTCGGTTCTGCGGTTGTATAGTACGTAAGACAGGTAATTGACCACACCCAAGCCGCCTTATCTGGGCTGCACCCACCGAAATGTTCCGTCTCCGTTCGACGTCGGTGGCGCACACGTACGGACCGAGAAGGGTCAGCCACTAAAAGCAACCACCCTTCGCCATCCTTAATTCCACCTTTTTCCAGGCACAGGACCGAACGACCCATTCCCTCAGGAGAAATGAAGACGCATGTGAGTCGAGCACGTGTCGGCCTTGGAGGGTGCCGAATAATCATGTCGCGAAAGGGACGCCAATCGAGCGTCACCCTTCCCACGGGATCCCGCAATTTTCTATTTCGTGATGACGATATATATATAAAACGACGAGAAACTCATTAGATTTTGTAGAATCTTTGATCCGCCGGGAATATTTTATTTGAATACCAGCCGAGTTTTATTTCAATTCCAGTAGAGTATTTTTCTTCGGTGGTCGAGATTTTGGTAGTGTTCTAATACGGTAAAGTTGTAATTTGGTAGAGATCTTTTCTGGTAGAGTCGTGAGTGATAGGGATGCAAATGTGCCATAATCGGATCTCGAAGAACGCCCAGAATTGGCTAACCTGCCGATCGACAACTACTCGAACGTCGGGCTCAATAGTTGAAAGAACGCTGCTTACCAGGGTTAAGCCGGCTCTGGCGTATCGTCGTAATGATGCGTGTTCGGCGATATCAGGTGGACGTTCGCTCACGACGTCTGACGACTGTGGCCCGGTACTTGCCGGCGACGTTCAGCCAACGTCCAACGCCAAATATTTGTAAATAATGGAATTTTTTATAATATAATGGAATCTCTGATCCGCCGGGAATATGTGCAATTCGATACGGTTACGTGGCTTTCCGTTGGGATTTGCCACGCGTGCGGCAACTCTCATCGCCTTTGCGGGCCGTAGCGTTACATCCGTGCATACTGTATACATCTCATCGTGACGACAGGTCACGATATGCCGGAGGTTCGCGTACCCGCTCGTTTTGCAAGTTTGCAAAATTAAGCCAACCGTTGCGCGACACGGCATAATTTCAATCCTTCTCCGCCGGGGTGATTCTAATTTCGAGAGGGTTCTTTCGTTGCACGGCAGCCAAGTCGGACTAAATCGTGTCGTCTGCCATTACCGGCACGAACCACTTACTTCTCGCGTATAATTGCATCGCGAGGCTCTTGCTTAATCTGATTACTCGATGTAATAGCGACTTAACATTCGCAGTTCTGACAGAACCGACGCTCAACGATTTCCGCGAGAAACTTCAATGGTTTTTTTCTTGAAAGCGTTCTCTTGACAGATAATTTTCACAATCGAATTTCGGTTTTGAACGTCTCAAAGGGTAAGCCGAGTAGCGACTCTTGGGTAATTTTGTGTCACGCGACGTAGGGGAGAGCGGGGCAAAATGGGACAGAGGGGCAAAAATCAAGTTTCCAATAATTTTTGGATGCTCCATTTTGTCCCAACGATACATCCGGATTTTCAACCCTGTTTTTTTTTGTACGGACCACCATCGGTACTATCCAAAAGTTATTGGAAAATTGGCTTTTGTCTCATTATTCCGCTTTGCCCCGCTATGTCATTTTGCCCCGCTCTCCCCTAGTTGTTACGCAAGCGAGTTCCTCTTAAGATTATGTTAAACGTCTTGCTCCTCATTTAGCCCGGGACTGGAAGAGGACATCATGTTAGCTTTTGGTGAGACTTTTGACCGTAAATATCCGTGTCTGTGAGAAAAGTTTATTACAGTTTTTATAACTTATCTGTTTCACATGCGAATTCATCGTTTAGACAATTTGCCGGGGACGATCAACGAATATTCGCGCAAAACGGGCCAGAACAGTGTCCCGAATACTTGAGAATGGTTTTCAAACACAATTTCCCTTGATATAATACAAACCCGATAAAGATAGTAGTGCACCCATAAACAAACATTATTTGACGGCCACCGTTTATTTGATTTAAGTAAAATATTTATTTGATTTAAGTAAGATATTTATTTGATTTAAATAAACATTTATTCAAATTAAGCAAATAATTACTTAAATGAAATAAATATTTATTCCAATCAAATCAATATTTTACATGAACCAAATAAACGGTGGCCGTCAAATAAATTATTTTTCTGAGTGTGGGCTTGGCAGAGCTGTCACGATATCGCCAATGTTCGAAACATCAACGGTGCTTCCGACTTAATGTGCGATCAGGCGGGGCATTTGAAAATCGTGTAGGTTATTGACGGGATAAAGATACTTCTGTGGGGGAGGTGACAAAGGTTAATTTTATTATGTAATTCCAGGTCACTACACCAAAAAAAAAATTTATTTGTCGACCACCGTTTATTTAGTTCAGGTAAAATATTTATTTGATTCAAACAAATGTTTATTTCCTTTAAGTAACTATATCTACTTCATTTAAATAAATATTTATTTGAATCAAATCAATATTTTACTTAAACCGAATAAACGGTGGCTGTCAAATAAATTTATTTTCTGGGTGTACTCATTAAAAAATGACAGCTCCGCAGGAGCAATGCTGTCATTTAACATATGGCCAATGGATAATATGAGGCGGGTGACTTTGTTGCTACCACGTTACGACTATCATTGACTTTTATTGTTATTACTAAGGGGTTATTCGCTCTCGCGCTTCACGCTCTCGCCACCATCGACACTCGCACGGGCACTCGCCGGGAGACGCGCACGAACATTTTTATAATAGTTTCCGACTATTTACGGGGCCGATGCCCATATCGCAGCACCTGTTGAACAATTACGTTCAAGCTACACCCAGAAAAATCATTTATATGATGGGCGCCCAGCAAATAAATATTTTTATTTGGTTTAAATAAATATTTATTTGCGGGGTATAATAGATAAATAATTTAGTATTAATAAATAAATTATATCGATGCTTAATATAATACTTAATAATAATTTATACAAAATTAATTAATAAACAAATTATCCAGAATCACCAGCACTGCAGAAGACATCAACACATTGGTTCTCCTCGCACCCTATCTTACACATTGTCTTTCCTTCACATTTGTAATGTGCTCAACCTTTTTCCACGATACTTCGATCCTATAAATTTCGATTATAGAAATTGCTTTCCACACAAACAGTTTAAGCACGCTCAGTTTACTGCACAACCCGATACAGCACATCTCGAACCAACACTTTCATTCCTCCACAAACTTTATCTTACACACTTTTTTCCTTCGCGTTTTTAGTGCTCACAGGCTTTTTCCTCGACATTTCGATTGCATCCATTTCAATCATGCGCATTGCATACCACACATACTTGATTTTTCAAGCCGATTTTACGGCACTACTCAATTGTCCACAGAGTTGTTGCTCCGTACTTCAATCTATCTCATTCGATCCACAATAAATTTACCGCCCATATACCGCAAAGAACATTTCTTGACCGTCACGCCGATGTGGTACGGCGAGGAAGAACAATTCGCAACCATTCGCATCGCTTGTTATTCTCGGACCTCATTCAGGGTATAAAAATTTATATTGCTACTGTGTAACAATTCCAATGTTAAGAGTCCTTACGTTGAACGAATACGGCAATGATTGGTAATTAGAGAGGTTGTAGCGGCTCGATGGCAAATACATTTGAATTTATGTTATTTGAAAACGAGGCATGGGTTCAGAATTTCGGAGACACTTTCATAATATAATCGAAACGAAACGCGCGCAGTTACGATTATATCTGTTTGGCAGAGGCTGCAATATGGGCATCGCGCGCCGAAAAAAGTCCGAAATTATTATAAACGTGTCATGTAGATTTCCGGTTTGTGTAGATCGCGCTTATCGGACCTTCGATTATCCGAGCCTCTGCGTTATCCGAAGCACCTAACACAATGCGAGCCCTCCACGTTTACCGAGGTGTAGACTCGGATAAGGCGGAAAATTCGGACAAAACGGATAAAGCATGCCCGCGTGCAGAATAGTCTGTAACTACTACATTGTTGCATACGCGCTTAAACTTGTACAAGTTTGCTGCGTCTTTATGTTGCGAGCTGTAAATACATCAGTTCCGATTCTACAGTCAATGGTAGAACATGGTGAGGTCTCAAAAAAAAAAACAAGTCGTAAATTAATTAATAAAGATAATTAAGATCTAATATAATAATCCTAAAAAAGATCTTATATTAAGTGATGTGTTATTTTTAAATATATAATAGTAGTACAAGTTTGAATTGAGTATGTTATCCGTGTTGTCCGAGTTTCTGCTTATCCGACGCACGCTCTCCCCACATTACCTCGGATAAACGGGGTTCTACTGTATATGTCGAAAAAAGATCGTGTCAAATTACGCATACGCAGGACATTGTTACCGCCCAATGTCGTCATTCATTCATTCCAAGATTCGCCGATGCTGCGTCTTTATGTTGCGAGCTGTAAATACATCAGTTCCGATTCTAGAGTCAATGGTAGAACATCGTGAGATCTCAAAAAAGGAAACAAGTCGTAAATTAACTAATAAAGATAATTAAGATCTAATATAATAATCCTAATAAAGACCTTACATTAAGTGATGTGTTATTTTTAAATATATAATAGTAGTACAAGTTTGAATTGAGTATGTTATCCGTGTTATCCGAGTTTCCGCTTATCCGACGTACGCTCTCCCCACATTACCTCGAATAAACGGGGTTTTACTGTATATGTCGAGAAAATATCGTGTCGAATTACTGCGTCTTTATGTTGCGAGCTGTAAATACATCAGTTCCGATTCTAGAGTCAAAGGTAGAATATCGTGAAGTCTCAAAAGAGGAAACAAGTCGTAAATTAACTAATAAAGATAATTAACATTTAATATAATATTCCTAATAAAGATCTTATATTAAGTGATGTGTTGTTTTCAAATATATAATAGTGGTACAAGTTCGAATTGAGCATGTTATCCGTGTTATCCGAGTTTCCGCTTATCCGACGTACGCTCTCCCCACATTACCACGAATAAACGGGGTTCTACTGTATATGTCGAAAAAGGACCGTGTCGAATTACGCATACACGGGACACTGTTACCGCCCAATGTTGTCATCCAGTAATTCCAAGATTCGCCGATGCTTATTCCTGTGCGACGACGGGACGAAACCGCGACGTTTGCCGTCGCGGATCTGCGATGCGGTATTACACGCGTTGACGGTTAATTTAATAAAGGTCAATGAGGCGGAGTGAGAGTCGGCGTTGACAGTGTACAGGCCCCCCCTTGAATAATTCATGAATTACGATTGCTCATCGGGTCCGCCGATGCTCCAGCTTCGTTTCTTCCCATGACTATTTTTGTTCTCGTATACCTCTCGTCATCGCGGTCGCTTATCACGACAGAGTATCGCAAAGAGTGCGAGCAAAAGAGAAACAAAAAAAAAAAAAAGTCGGGCGAGTCGGAGTGGGACATACGAAATGACGGATATGGTCGGTCGGCGGTCGAAAAGATTAACGCGATACACACATAGTGCGAGCGTTTCATAGTGTTTCGTGGAGATCGTCTCCGAACGGTTTGCCGAACGATGACATCGAATAATCGTTCTCGTTTCTTAACTCTCCGCCGATGCCCACGCGGGACTCGATGGGCGTTTCTCGAGCCAACAACCAATTATTACCGACAATCTTCGTCATCCATACCGAAACTTTTGGCTTACACCATATCGAGATTATTGAGCGATATACACATGTACATGCAAATATAGGTAGGATGGTTTGTGGTGTGTATCCGCATGCGTATGTGCCTCATGTACGTTACTGCCCGCTCTTCACTCCTCGCATCGGCGACACGGACGGCCGATAGGTTGTCGCGTACTTAATTAAAGGCTGCGCTTCTAAATATAGAAATTGAGCGCGGCAAGCGGTCCTCTGGCATTCCGAACGCTCGGACATCGGTCGGCAATGCGATCTCACGGGCGAGCACACATACAGATGTTTACACGTTGCCGCTGGAATATCGCGGTACACAAGTATAATATTATACCGATACTTTGGAAGTTGGTGCGTAAACCGGCGGCGCATTATGCTCGCCGGCGTGATCGTGACCGCGACGTGCGTGTCCGGAATATTTTTTTTTCTCATCGTCGCCTCGGCAATATCGCTTCTCGAACCACTCGATCAATTACCGGGAATTAATCGATCGTAACTAACGTACGTGTGGTCGTGTTAAACGGTGAATCGTTAATCACCGATGTTTTTTTTTTCGAAACAACGCCGGCTTGACTTCTCGATTTTTGGAAATTTCGGGACACGCTAGCTTTTTTTTTTCGTTAGACTGTTAGGTTATTCAATTTTTTGAAATAAATATCACGATTCGCTGATAAGTGGAAATCGCGGACTGAAATGAGTGTGCAACCCTGTCCGAAGGAAGATTCCGACAATCTGGAAGTTCTCTGAGTTTTTAACAGGGTTGACCCGATTTAGTGTCGAAATCGATCGCTTAAAGTACCTTCTTTGAATCGGGGGCTAAGACAGCTGAAATGTCGGTCAGAAATGTATTCAGAAACATGATGTCAGAAAAATGTTGCGTAACCATGATAGAATCGAATAGTTTTTTTCAATGGAACGATTATTCAAATTAGGAAATGTTTCGAAATAAGGTCATTCTGGGGGATAAGGCTATGTTTTTTAAAGCAGGAAGCACGAGGCATTGTCTTAAAAATGAATCGAAAATATGTGGGATCGAAAATGTGTAGGATCGAACATATGTAGGATCGAAACTGTGTAGTATCGAAAAATGTGTAGGATCGAAAATTTGTAGGATCAAAAATATGTATGATCGAAAATGTGTAGTATCGAAAAAGTGTGGGATATACAGTGTGTAGGATCGAAAATGTGTAGGATATACAATGTGTAGGATCGGGCGTATACGGTCAAGTCGCGTGGACTCGAGATGTGTTGGATCGTGATTTGCATGACCGAAACGTGTAGTATTCGGCCATTGTATATAGGAGTGACATATGCAGAATAGAACATGCACTGAAAAAAAATTCGCTTGCGGGCTGCCGATGAAAAAAATGTTTGTTTCAATTCTACCTTCATTTCTTACAATTCCATATGATATTGAAACAACGACGGCAAGACTGTCGAGGTAACATGTTATTGTTTCAATCCGGTATGAAATTGTACGAATTTAAAGTAGAATTTTACAACATTTCGTTTGATTTGGCAGCCCGCAAGCAAATTTTACTTGAATCATTGATCTTTTTTTTCAGTGTGCGTGATGTATCGAAATGTGCAATACTGGAATTGTGCAGGCCGTCATGTGTAGCATGAAATGGTGTAGGACTCGCATGTGTAGTGTAGGAACAAAACTTGTGTAGGCTCCGGGACAAGAATGTGTCGGAGTGAAGTATTGAAGTTGTGTAGGACGGAACTGTACAGCATTCGTGTCAATACATCATCACACGTAATAAGCATGTCCACTAAGGAGTCGAAGTCCGTGTAGGATCCAATTGTGCATGATAGAATGCGTACTGTTGAACATGTGTACGATTGAAACGTGTAGGAAAGATGGTTCCCCAGTTCTGATAAATTCGACGCATGAATTAGTGGTGGGAATACAAAAAAAAAAATCAATCGGCCATATATAATCCGGGCACTATGGGTGATGCGGCCGGTATGACTGGATTCATTGTCAAGGTCTCGGCGATCGTGAAAAACCGGTCAAATCGTTCAATGTCCCCACTATCCTCCGTCGAACAGTTGAGTAATTCAACCCGTTAAATCGTCTCGCATAGCGCTGGAAATAAAAAAAAAAACGTGTTCCATCGGCTCTATCGTCCGGATATCCCAGAAGGATATCTCGATATTTCTGAATCGACCGCTGTTCGGTATGGGGATCTTGCCGTTCCCCTCGGAAAGTCATCGCAGGTTCACGAACCGGAATTTCCGACGGCGCGATTGGCTCCCCTCGCGAAGAAGATTCAACGATTGGGAATGTCACCGGACAGACCATATCACCCTGAATCATCCTACAGCGCCGATGGACGAACGCACGCCGAAGCCTTACTCATCGAAAGACCCACCTCGCAACGAAGCGTGGGATGTACCACGCTCGTTCGTTGCGCTACCGAAGACAATGCTATTAGCTATTTATGTTATTACCTTACACACTCTAATCGAAAAACTTCGTGAAAAGTTCTTCGAGTGCATCGGGCGAACATTTTTTTTTTTTTTTCGGAGTCTCACGAGATCGAACAGGACGTTGGCGTGACGATCGATGCGTCGCTTCTCATCAACGTCACCGCGAACGTTTGTAAGATTTGGAATTTAGCATAAATAATCGCACACACACACACACACAAATATAATAAAAGAGGCCTCCAGTTTATCCGTACGCACAGGTTTGATACAAATTACATCACATAAAATATGCCACTCACGCGTGGATGCGTTCAATCGAATACAATCGAATTTCTTACGTGACCCATCGCACACATTCGTGCTTCGTACAATCGTGTCGTTCTCGTCAATACGAATAATAAGAATGGTCCCTCTTCTTTTGGACTAGGGTTTTTAAGGCTAGTTCTTTTTGTGGTCCCTCTTTTTTTGGGCTAGGGTTTTTGAGGCTAGTTTTTTTGTGGTCCCTCCTTTTTTGGGTTTGGGTTGCGTGTACGTTACGTAGCTTTTTTGGAGCGAATTTGCTTCCTCGTTGGCTCTTTCGGACCTCCGGGGCTCGCAGATCAAAGATTCGTATACAGCCGGCTGGCCATGCGCGGCGGAAGGCGTCCGACACGAGATACGTCTCGCTATTTCCTTGCGGTGTACCGTTGTCCACCGGGCGCGACGTCCCCAGAGCGAAAGAGGAAGGGACAGAGGTGTGCTCGATTATATTAGTCTACTCGGACATGCGCGGATGTCCCTTATTTTGGCCGTATCGATATCGGTCATCGATATTTTTCGATTTAGGATCTCTCGCTTCGCCGCTCTCCGAGTTCAAATTCGACCCTGTTGTAACGGCCCTGCATTGCATATAAGAGGACGATTCGAATGAGAGAAGCATATAGGTGACATTAGCGCAGCGGTTAGCGCTCTTACTCATCCCGCGCGCTCGCCTGTACCATAGTGTAAATTTTGTTTAGTACAAGTGTTGTAAATATTAGTTTTTAGTTAGTTTAGTTATGGCAATATTTTAGATATAAGCGCCGCCATAGTGTGAGCTCCTCAAAATAGAGCAGTTTTGTTAATTTTCTGCGCTATATTCCATATGTCATGTAAGTTCCCCAGCCTCATAGGTTCGGCTGTAATTATTCTCGCGCAAGCACCCTAATTCTCCTTCAGTGCGTATCTACGAGACCCTTATTTGAGGGCAGGTAGATATTATTAATCTTTAGCAACTAGATCCTCGGTTCCCCATCGTTCGCCCGAGCTTTCATGTACTCATTCACAAGCCATGTATCTTCACAAATAAACGATGTTAAAAAAAAAAAAAAAAAAAAAAATGCGCTCTTACTCAGTAACCGATTAATCCGGGTTCGAATCCCGGTGATCGCCATATGGTTTTCTCTCTTCGATACTTCGCCCGTCCATCTGCAATATCAACATCTACAGGTTCCCAAAATCTCCGCTCGATCATTACACTGTGCTCTCACACGTTCGACGAGGGTACGATTGATCGCGCTGTGAGACGACGCGGTTCCGCGGTCGCGCGCGTACGACGCGCACGCGAGCGTTCTCCGGCGTGTATCGGCGCTATCGAACGGCGTCCCGCTTCTCCGGCGCGCTTTCTCACTTCGTTCGGCAGGAAGCGTCTCGAGGCCGCCGCGAATCGAGAGCCACGTCGGACTTCCCTTCGACGATATCTCGCTCGCGCTCGCTCGTTCGTTTCGCTCGCGCTCGCTCTTTTCTCGGTAAAATCGGCGGTCGGGCGGGATCCGATACTCTCCTCCGACTCGCGCGGACCGCGCTCGCCTCTTTCCTTCCGCCGAGTTCCTGATTAAAAGCAAGTGCGCGAACGCTCGCTCCGGGCCGCGCACATATCTGCCGTTTGACGCTCCCGCGAACGCTCGCGGGGACACACCGGGGAATTACACAAAGATAGACGGAGATAGCACGGGAGACAAAAAGCCGTTCGGAGAGAACGAGGAGAACGAAACGGCGTATAAACTGAAAGGAAACTGTGGGCCGCTTTGTTCAGTTACGCCGCGCCTCGGGTTGCCAGTCATATTTTCACCGCACATGTACACGTGTACCTACGTACGTGGAAACAAAAACTTGTCACCGTGTGTGAGAAACCTCGACAAGTATCGCGTAATTTTTTATTTTTTTCCACGTATCGTCATAACGCACCTTCGCTACAATAATAATCTTGCCGACGGCGTTTGCATCAGGGAAACAATGAAAGCCGGCAACGCGGTAGCCGTTAATCAATCGCAAACGATTAGCAATAATGATGATGATAATGATAATCCAAGGGAGTTTCCTGATCGCGATGCGGATAAGATACTCTTCGGGTTCGACCTGTTGGAAAGGATGTTTTGTTCGGAGTTGAAAGAGTCTTCGTCGCGAGAGCGCCCGTGTGTTGCGGCGGTCGGTCACGCTCGAAGCGATATCGCACACAAAGCAGTTCGTCAAATTGCGACTGCCTGGCGAATTATTTCGCGATAGCGCGCTCGGACGAGAGACCGTGACGTCACTTCCGCGCACGCCTCGACCCTCCCAACACATCGTCGTCGGCCCAATACGGGGCTCAATGTCATCGGGGATTATCCCGCCGGAACCCTTTCACATTCGTTATATTCTCGACGTACCGGTAATTGACTATTTCGCAGCAATTGATAAAATAATGATATTAATGCTGCTGTGAGGAAATTACATCGTGATGTTTGTTTATTTATTATAAACCTTACTTGCAGATCCTAATTGCAAGTTGTTGAGAAGCTCCGACAACTAAATGAACATAAAGGAAATTTATAGACATTCGTTATGTATATATATACGTATATATATATACGGTTAGGACGGTTGCCTTTGAGTGAGTCAGTGCCTGATTATTTGTCAAGGCTGTCAAGCCTGGGTGCCTCCAGTGGGAAAAATTACAGAAACCAAATCTTTAAACTTGGACAATGAGTCTCCAAAGATATTCAGTGTAGCGGCCTACTCGTTTCCCGATCTAGAGATTCGCGGAAGCCAGCTGTAATAAGCATAGGGTAAACGGCCCAGTTTCGGCCACTGTCCCAGTTACCGCCATTAATCGCAATTTATACCGATAATAAATACAGTATATGTTAAATACAAAGGAAATTGGCGTCATGTTAAAGAGCTGTCTACTCTCGATCAATGCCGCGGTACGCATATTTTTCATAAAATGTTCTCTTTGACATGAAAATGGCGGAAACTGGGTCTAAAAGTGGCAGAAACTGGGCCACTTACCTTAGTTAGCCCGATAGGTGGGTGCCTTAAATACTTCATTATTGCGAGTTTATCGTGTCATTACGAATTCGCAGTTTCCTGATTATTGCCAATGCAGAATATTTGTGTCTTTGACCTATTTTTATCTGACCTTACTTTTACCGAATTACATGGTTTATTTTTAACGATTATGCATTTTTCGCTTCAGATGGAATGTATTTACATGCATGTATTAGAAGTAAATTTGTCAGAGGTTGAGTTCGTATGCAACACAAAAATTTGGAAGCTAATGGACCAATTTACGTGTGTTCGCGGCAAAGGATTCGTTCTTATCTCTGAATGGATTTTGAGCACAAGGATATTCGTACTGTTAATTTACACTTCATTGTTTTTTTTTATAATTTCGAATGACATACAAAGTACCTAAGGTAAGAAAGTATTGTAATCCAAGAAAAATTTTACTTTCAGATTACGATATAGAATAATGTTTTACATGTCGTAGAATGCAAGAAAAGCATTGTCTCATTTATGTCTGTCCGTACGTCCGTTCCGTCCAAAACCACAATAACTTTTCGAAGGGACTTCGGACCACAGCAATGTTTGCTCTGTGCGTCTTCTGAATATAAAATATAGTTTTCTTATTAAATTTCGAATTAAGTTCTTCATAAATTCCGGCATTTAACCTTGAATATGATAAGAAAAATAGGCAAAAAATAAAAAAACAAAAAACAAAAATTGACAACAATTCTGATAAAAGTTTCCTCGGCAGACACACTTATACCAGTCAGCCGGCAAAAGATTAATGTCACAGAACAGCGGTGCGCCCGTTATCTCACGTAATCACTCGAACGAGATGAAAACAAACTATCCGTGGTAAAAAAATGTACATCGAGAGTAGAATATGGATCTTGTCACAGGTCCGTTAAAAAGTGTAAAAAAAAGAACGTCACAGACTGATCAGACTGAGTAATCTTAAGCGATTTTCGATGAGGAATATATTGATAATGCCGATTATCATATATAATTTATATATAATTATCATATATAATTATATAATATATTGATGATGCGAAATTAAAAAAAGATGGCAAACAGCACCGTGTATTTATACTCAGTGACATTTTTCAGGGTCTTAAAAAATTTCGAATTGAAAAAAGAATCGGAATGTAAAAATTTGTATGTAATTTTGTTTCGGGTTTCGCGAGGCCTAAAGTTTTCCGTTCCGGGCGCGCGCCGAAGGCTCCGAGAATTCCCTCTCTCGCTGTCTCGCCCCAAATCGCACCTCATCAGCGCGAATTCAGGAAACCGTGAAATCACCAGGGTAACCCCGGTACGAAAACAATAACTGTCTCGATATCCGGAGTTCTGTATCGTCCGCGTGACTATCGCATTGGTCAGTCTCCTCGGTCAGTGCGAGATAAACACTACCTTTAGACACTGAGAATAAAGATTTTTTATCGCAGTAGCCGAGTTTAAAATTTTGTTTTCTTCCGCTTCGTTCCTATCGCCTAATAAAATAAATAAATAACTAGCACAATCGCATGCATGAATAAAAGTGCAAAAAAAAATGTGAAGGATACTTTCCTGTTCAGGAAAGTATCCTTCACATTTTTTTAGACATTTTATTTTTATTTTTTTATTTTTCTATTTTTTTTTTAATTTTTTTTTTATTTTTTAGACTGCTCAGTCTATGTACGTTTTATGGTCCACACAATGGTGAAATATTTCATTATAACAGAGAAAAAAAAATCAACTGAGTCAACAAAATGTGCGCTTACAGGTGGCGGAACAAATGTTTGGTTGATCGAAAGGAATACCCAATTGATCGAACTAACAGGCCATCGAATCACATGTTTCATTACTTACTACGACAATTATTTCGTTCAATCAACCAAAAATTTGTTTCGCCACCCGTGTGCGCTCATTTTGTTGACGCAATCGATTTTTTTTCTCAGTGTACGAAATTTATAGCAGGACTTTAACTTTCAATTTCAGCCTCACCCACACAGATAAAACTTGTCCCATGTCCCCTCATATACGAGAGCCGCCGCGTCGATCGCGAGTGCACGTGCCCTTTCCGCGTGCATAAACCGCTCGAGGCAAGGGCACGTGCACCGGTGACAGCGGCTGTAAGTCGGCGCCTCGGGCTCGGCTGCTTATGACGAGTGCGACGAGTCTCGTCGACGCCGAAAGGCCTAATGGCTGAAGACAATCATGCCCGCAAGCATTAGCATTCATCGATAATCAATATACACTGCAAGAGTTTACGAATTATTTTTCAATATATTTCAATTATATTTTTGAATGTATTTCAAATATATTTTTCAATATATTTCAAATACATTTTTCAATATATTTCAATTATATTTTTCAATATATTTCAATTACATTTATCAATATGTTTCAATTACGTTTTTCAATATATTTCAATTATATTTTTCAATATATTTCAATTGCATTTCTCAAGTTTTTCATTGTTTGAACTGAAGCTTGAAAAATACAATTTGATATCGAAAATTAACATCTATGTATACAATGGTGTAAACTTACTTTCAAGCCTCTATTTTTTTCAAAAATATATTATGAAATTTGAGTTATTATATACACGCGCACTACTTTCCAATGTCGAAATGTATGTTTTAAGCATTAGTTCCAAGTATAATCTATTGCATGAAAAATTTATTTCTCAATGCAATTTTTCATCGATCATTACTCCACAGCAATATTTGAGTGTGTTCATCGTCGATGAATGCTAATGCTCGCGTACACGATTTTTTTCAGACATGAGTTCTTTCGGATTCAGAAAAAAAAAGTGTTTGTTGCCCATCCAATTATTAATGAAGAAAGATGTTTGACAGTCATTATTGTATGGCCATATTCAACGCTGTGAGTGAGCTACGTAAGATTGCTTACGTACTTCTATTTGCAATATTCCTATTTTCAAATGCATATTTGCAGTCGCACCTCATGCATATTCGCACTATGACATTAATTTGCATTTATAATCGGTTAGAATAATAAACTCCTATTTTTTGGTCCTAGTTTATTCACAACATATGCGTGTTGAATTAAAATAGAATTTAAAAAAATTACATGTGAAATTATAAGTGATCGGCGATGAGATGACGATTGTGACCAACTTCAATCGAGTCTCGAGTTTGACAAAAGATTTGATGAATGGCTCGCGCAGTGCGCCTGCTGTCAATTAATATTTAAAAAAATAAAAATCTCAACTTCAATTAAAAATCTCCACTCAATAATTTTTGTGCTTAAATAAAGTTAAATAAAGTTATATTTTAGCCCAAGAAAATTTTATTATTATTGCAAAGAGGAGTCAAACTTTTTGTACAAAAAAGTAAAAAACGCACGCCAAGTTGAGAAAAAAGTCAAGTCCGAGTTAACCAATTATGTGCTTTTAAAATAACCGTAGATTAACCTGGATGTATAGTAAACAAAAAAAAATCAAATAGTACATCGTAAGTACGCAACTCCAAAGATACGATTTTGTCAAAACTTGGCGTACCAGTGAATACCTCCCATGCATGCTTCATGAATCATCCAGCTAGAAAAAAATAGTGATTCAATTTCCTCAAAGGTAGAACGATTAAGGAAATTCCGCAGTCCGCTGTTCTTTGCCTTTCTCTAAGATATCAACCATTCGTTGGCGGACTCATCGACGGATAATGTTTGGTTTACAAACAGCCACGGACAATTTATAAATAGCATACTATAGTTGCATTTCTGTTGGGTTCGAAAAAGAATCGAACCAAATGCAACATAAAAAATAGTTCGTTAGTGCATCCAACCAACAATTAATAGTTTATCAGTCCGCAAAGTACTTGAAAAAAAAAAAGTCAGCTTTACAGAAATGTACCGCAATCTTCTGTTAGCGTGGCGACATCGCAAAGCTCCCCCGTTTTACTCAGAGAAGAAGCAAGGGAGAGGGGAAAGTCTTTTTATCGCTCTCGTCGTCAAAGGCGCCTGTGACGGGCTTGACCAACGACTCTCTGTTGTTTCGCCACGTCTTCTTATCGATCGCATTCACTCGTCATCTACTCGATTTTTTTTTTCTTAACGCTGTGCCCTCGTAAGCCAATGTCGTTTTTCCTCCGAATACCATTTTTTTCGCAACTTCGCACACTTCTAATCATCGACTTTTACCATACTTGTTTCTTACCCTTGACTCGATTTTTCTTCCATTTCGCGCGCAAGATATGGTTTATTGCACTACGCGGTTTCCTCTCGCTTTCGTCACAATAGCGGCCTCGGCAATCATTCTCTTTCCCTCCCTTCTTTTAATGAACCATGCATCATAGATATTCACTTGGTTATTATCTAATTTCCTTTTTTTCAATAAATCTAGGTTAATGTACGATTATCTCAAATACCCATATTCCATACCGCAGTCTTATAGACAGGTCTGGACACTCGCCGGGCAAAAGCGTGCCAAAATTGAAGTCAACCTGTTGGCCAATTCCGGCCTGTTTTATCTACACGCATGCGCAACGCGCGCTCGTTTCTCCATTCAACAATTACAACCGAATCTACTGACCCATTAATCTATTATTCCATAAAATAAAAAAACAAATCATAGTAATTACCAATTTCGAAGTTTGAAGGTAGGCTTAAAAAAGAAGCAACACTATTCAATGTCTAAATGCATATATTATTTCAATTGATTATGTGGTATAAAACTGGGCCTGTTTCTTTTCAACAGCTCTCTGCTTTTTCACATTTTTGTTAATTTGCCGTGAACATTATCGCAGTTTCATTCGTAAATAATATTTGATGGAATACGATTACTACACGACACTCTGAGTTTCAACGTATTGGGCATGCGCGGTCAGAATAATAATCATAATCCGGCCCGAATTTACCGCCGTATTGGTTTTCTTTTCGGCACAACTGACTATGTGGGGACGGTATAGGGTAAACGGCCCAGTTTGTGACCCTGACCCAGTTTGTGACCCTGACCCAGTTTGTGACCCTGTCCCAGTTTATGACCCTGTCCCAGTTTGTGACCCTGTCCCAGTTTGTGACCCTGTCCTAGTTTGTGACCCTGACCCAGTTTGTAACCCTGTCCCAGTTTGTGACCCTGTCCCAGTTTGTGACCCTGTCCCAGTTTGTGACCCTGTCCCAGTTTGTGACCCTGTCCCAGTTTGTGAACCTGTCCCAGTTTGTGACCCTGTCCCAGTTTGTGACCCTGTCCCAGTTTGTGACCCTGTCCCAGTTGGAGACCCCGGCGGCACATTTTTGTCTGCTGTAAATTCCGTTTTCCTAAAAAAAATCAACTAGATTACTGGCAAATCGAAAAGCGTTAAATGTTGTTTATTTTAGCGACACACATAGCTTTTAAATTTAATGTTTAGTAATTAAATTTATCGGCGAATGGTGCGACATTGCGAAGTTTCAGAAACGGGGTAAGTAACAGCTACGTGAGTGTCAGAAACCGTTCTGACGTGGGGGTCAGAAACTGCGGCAAGAGTGTCAGAAACCGGGTCCACGCGAGGGCCACAAACTAGGACATGGTCGAATCCATAGTGTCGGAGACCCCGGCAGTAGATCATTATTAAATCAATATTATTAGAAGAATTCTCGACCATTTGACTTCCATAATAGGTGAATTTCATTCAGAACATTTTAATGCACGTGTTGCGACAGGTCATTTTCAGTTTAACAATGTCACGCGTTTCTAATTAATTTAAAAAACCCACACCGCTGCTCCGAAACTGTCACAAACTGGGCCGTTTACCTTAAGAGTGCCCAGACCTGTATATAAGACCGAGATCCATACACCATTGCATTTGGCGTTAACTCGGACTTGACTTTTTTTTACTGGAAGTAGGTTTTTTAAATTTTTGGTAGAAAAAGCTTTTGTAATTGACTAGGCATACCCGGCTTAAAGCTCACAAAATTGTGTAGACAGAACACAGACTTAACTTTTAACTACATTGAGATTATACTGACATTTTGCTGAGATCCTATACTGAGAAAAACTTATATAGTAAATAGTTCCCAGGGGGGACGTCTACATTTTATAGTTACGACAATGACCAAAAATTATAGTCTATATTATACTATATTATAGTACTATATTATTACTATATAGTACTATATCCTATATACTATTACTATGTACTATTATTACTATATAGTACTATATTATATTAGTGACTATATTATAGTTGTAACTGTAATTATAGTTTAATCAATTGAGTATATACCATCACAAACTATCTATATAGCGTCCCCTCTGGGAACTTTTCGTTGTAGTTCGAAATACCATCCTTTTTCTCAGTGTACCCATATAGTAGTACCAACATGGTATCCAGTTGAAAATAATTCGTTGTCGTATTTTTGAGTCATACTTGTAAGACCTGTGCAGACGCTTACTTACTAGCCGCAAGAGGCGAGACGAGCTCCCAAGGTCCCTAGATCTAGGGGCCTTCCGAACGCCGGAAGCTCGGTACGCCACTTACGGCATGACGCGACGTTGAACCGCAGATTAACATCATTCTACGAAATTCTAAAACCTTTGGGTAAGTCGTTAATAATTTCACACCAAGAATGTCATGGGAAAGTCACGAGCTGCGATGACGCCTAGCAGTTTTTTTTTTCTGGAGATAATTTCACACATATTACCAGACCGTGGTCGATCCATTCGCCCTGAAAAAAGCGCAAACTTCAGTGCCAAATTGCTCGGCGCAAAGATAAGAAATTTTAGATTTATAAAGTCTCTCCGTAAGAAGATTTATTTTTTGGCATATTACCGTCAGAGTGACAAAGAAATAATCGCGACAAGCTGCTTAGAAAAAATTAATGGATGGATGCAGATTTTTTTTTCAGAAATTCAAGTTTCTTTATTAAACTACTCCCTGGTATTGCATTTTTCTCTATCGCCCGCACGAATCTTCCCATATGAGGGAAAAAAAATAAAAAAATAAGAATCACAGTTGAACGATATTAATAATTTTTAAGAACCTGCATACAGTAACAAGATAATAAATGTTTTCCTGAATCACAACTCGTTTGAATTTGATGACGGCGGATACGATCCGTCAGTGTTTTAATGACCGAGAAGTTCACCGAAGTAGTGCATGTCCACGAAGTCTCAAACCCCAGCTCGTTTCGGGTCGCAAAACTCGCGCGGCTCATCGCCGCACCGTCTCGAAGACAATGACAATTGCGTCTCGTATCGCAGTGAAAAAAAAAAGGTAAGTGTCGCGCCGTGCGAGAAACGCAACAGGGTGCCGTGGTGCACATTTTGCGGTTGTGGGAGGGACTTCGAGCGCCCCGTCGAAGGACACTGAATATGCGAGTCGATCGCCCCTCCCGACTCGATGAATAATGCAACGCTCTTACGGTTTGAACTATAAAGCGTAGACTACGAGAGGGGGAAGAACTCGCTGGAACCGCGGAGCTGCGAAGTGCATCGGCTCCACAAGTGTTTGTCTCATTCTCGAGTGATCTCTCCTCGAGTCCCACGAATACGAAGAATTTTCCAGATTGATCGAGCGGCCAATGGACGACCGTGAGATCGAACCGAAAACATCTGCACCTTCCCGTGAACGAGAAGATACGATGTTGCTTGTGTATTTTCATGAGGCTACAAAAATTATTCGCAGTATGTACGACCTGCGCGAACGAGCAGTTTTCTGCAGGTCCAGCCTGTGATAAGTCCGCCTGCGATATGCGAGCCTGCGATAAGTCCTCAACGCCTGCCGTATGCGAGCCTGCGATACAGTACCGCATGGGGTCGCATAATCTGAGCGAGAAATTGCGGTTTACGTTTAACCGTCGATGCGACGAAAATATTCCAAGTTCCGTTTTATTACACAGCTTTTTTCTTCCTTCAGAAACTTTTTGAGCGATCGAGCAAACACTTTGCACACAAGTCGTGTTTCTGCTAAGAATGTTTGGATTTGAGATTGGCACATTTTTTTATAATTGGGTTTAAATGATATAAAACTTTTCGTTTATTTTTTTAAAGCATGATAATTGAAATTTTCACATTGGCTAGCCATGTAGGGTAAAAGTAGTGAATATGGCCCACCTCGATTAACACGTAAATCAATGATATATGGACGGGGCCATATTCCCCAATTTTACCCTAATTCGATTTTATTTACAAAGTTTTTATAAGAAAGCATTTACTCGGGAGTTTTGAGGAAGAAAATAATAACAACGTGATTCATCGCCCCGAAGCTTTCTCAGAAAATTATTTTTAAATGACGTCGTATATCCACTCATGCGCACTTTTTCCTGTAGTAGATACCTGGAATTTTCCGTGATTCTATCAGGAAGCAAGGATTCGGCTGTTCGAAAATATAAAACATTGCGAATAAAAAAAAATCCCGCGACCTGTTTTTTGGTAGACGTCGTTTCCAAAATATGTCGAATATTTTTTTCCCGCTGATCACGAATCTACCACTTGTTTTACTCAGAGAAGAATATTTGATACAGAAACTTGTATATGAAGTGAAGTAGAACTAGGGTAAAAGTGATGAACATAGCTCGGTCCATATATAATCGATTTACGTGCTGATCAGGATGGGGCACATTCGCTACATAAAAAAAAAAAATCTGAAGCATTCATTTGTTGAACAATTAATCACTCCAGCCGATTCAAACGAATATTTTCCGTGTGCCAATTAAATAACGCTTTTGGACAAATGTCACCGCCCCTTATTTGATCCGACCATTTCTTTTTTTCAGGGTAGTGTTACGTCAAAAAATTCATCATGAAAAATTTGCCCTGCTCAAGACCTTAGCTACGGCTAATTAGTCTGAGATATGGACTTGGTGAGCCACACAGCAACCTTGTAGAAGAGATTGGGAGCCCACGGTGGTCCGCGCAACTCTACAATGGATTTTGAGGAAAACTGCAAAGTTCGTGTCCATCCACGCAACTTAATGAATTTCGAAGTTTTGTTTTAAACATTAATTTTCGTTGTAAACATTACCGGTCTACGAATTCGGATTCGGAAGAGCTGGCCAATTTCGCTCTCGATCCGTTGAGTTTTAAATTTTTACAAGAAGTAGAGTTTTTTACATAGAAATTTCAATCTTACATACTAGTGTATCAACCATCTTTGCCTTCGTATAGAAGTTGGAGAGGGCAAGTTTCTTGCACCTTATTGGTTTGAATTTTCCGCCTGTCACTTCGTAGTTTTCCAAAGTATCGGGGAGAATCGCCCTTATCTCTGGTTTATAGTGCAAGACCCGGATTTCCGCTTCTTTAAAAATCGCGCGGCGCCCGGTTTCAGGGTGTAGACGTATATTTGAAGGAATATTTATCGACAGAAGCTGTGAGGTTACAGTGACGTTACAGTACAGGGCGCTTAAAGTAGTAATTAATACGTTTTTTCACAGCTCGAACATAGAAAAAACACGATTTTCAAAGATTACGAAAAATTCTGAAAAAATGCATACGTATTCAGAAAAATAAACGCATTATTTTTATGAAGGAAAATAGTTAAGTTGCCGGGTAATTTGTTGAATCATAATTTTTATCTTCAATTTGTTAATGACAAATTGGAATCATTATTTCCCAAAAGCAATCTTCCTAGCACCTCACATACACTCCTTTATTTTTTGAAGATTTTTATCCGATCGAGAAGTGTTTGAAACTTTCTCTGAAACTCACGTTTGGCGGGACTGTACCGCAAGTACTACCTTAATTGTATCCTTTTTTTTTTACCCAAACAGCTTCCTCTAGGTGTAAGAAAAATCATGCCATAAAATGCTTTCTTATAGCAGCTTCGTAAATAAAAGTAACTTACATCAGTAAGCAATGATCAATTTCCAATGTTCACGCTTTTAAAATTAATTCCTTTATGTTGGCCCGAAACCCCTTATTCGGATCAGAATCTTATTCGGATAGATAAGGTTCGAGCAACGCAGTAAATCCGAGAGCGTCGACTCTCGGGATGGAGAGAGATATCGAAAGCTTTAATTATTTTTTACCAAACTCGATGTCCTTCGATTGAACAGATCGACTCCGCTGCTATCGACTGATAAAATGATATTCCACTGTTTTCCGATACGTCTAAAGCAACCACTTATCAGTCTGCTGCGGTTCGGATATACATGTGTTCGGATTATTATCGGATCGTTGGCGAGACGCCGATCGATAAATAAACGTGTATACTTGCAAAACCATTCTCTTCGATTGTGCGCCGTTCGCGAAATGAAATGAGTCACCGCTATTATACGATCGTTATGCTCCGGAACAGCGGCAACGACTATGACGTCCACCGCTAAATGTTGGCCGCGCCGGTTTCACCGTAAATCCAATTAGAGCATTCCGTAGTTTATTCGTGCTTCTCCGAACATCGAAATACCGAATCGACAAGCAAAAGCATCGCACGACTATAACTACGTAATTCGATATTGCAAGCGGATTTCGTCGAATATGATGTGCGAGTTCGCTTGATTTCAAAGCCGAAATAACCTTGCGCTAATTTTCATGAATGGAACTTGTCAATTCAATCAATCGGACTAATGAAAGTGTTATCGAGAGCAAGAAATTTACGTGTACCAGTGCGGGGTTTGGGATCGATAGTTGCGTATCGCTATTTCGGAAATCAAACGTATAAAATTCCGATTTAGATGCAGCAATCGAAAACAGATGTTGTGATGCTAGTTTTTAATTTAGCTTTCGAATGAAAAACGGAAGAAAGGGGATGGGGTGTTATGCGTTCGACCAATGATGTAAGGTTAAAAGTATGTGAAGTTATTGTTGGAAATAAGAACTGTACTCATCATTTTTTAAGGTGCTGCCATGTACTTTTCTTATGAGCGTACATGCTTTCTCATCATATTTATTTTGAGGCGAAATTGTTGTAAAATCACTCAGGTAATAATACGAATTACGAGTACATGTCGATTGGACACTCGGCACACACTCACTCTAATCTTTCATCCCTTCAGACAACTTGAATCCTTCATTCTTTCAAACAATGCATTTTTTATGGATTTTTTAAATGCATTTTTAGAAATAGCTACGAGCTATATAAAAAATTCAAAAAGTCGGAAAATCTAAATTTAAAGTGAAAATAAAAAATTTGAGATTTCCTTGGAGCCACCCCACACTTCCAGTTTATAACGTATAACGTATAAAAGAAAACTCTGCGAGATCCTTGTGATATCGAAGCATTTTTAGAGGGCGCTGCCGAGGGTTCAAAAAAACAAAGTTTTCGACAATGATAGCTAATAGTTACAAAATATTGTAGAAGGTGAAAATCCGCCGCGGACAAATAACTGAATATTTTATTTGAAAATATAGTTTCTTGCAATAAAAGTTAATTTAAAAAACCGAAGGTTTATGGTTTCTGGTAAAGGGCGTTGACAAATTTCTGTAATAGTCAAGTAGTATTATATATCTCTATCGATGAACGAACGAAACATTTTATTTACCTAATTAATTTCTCTCCAACAGCTGAAAAAAAGAGTACTCTCATTTCAACACGAGAATTAGGTAAATAACATCTTTCGTTCGTTCGACGATAGACATATTTTATACCATTTGACCATGGCGAGAATTTGTCTTCCAAAGAATAAAATCCAAAGAATAAAATGACATATTTTTATCGGACAAATATAGCGAATAACTATTTATTTCATCGATGGCGATTATACATTGTATAAGCCTGGGTGAACTTAATTAATTATTTTTTTTACAGTGAGCGATGGCAATGAATCATTTACGGGAACTTTATTCAAAAAGGGAAGTGCCTTGCCGTCTTTTATTTACAACAACGATACGAATTTTTATGACTCATTTTTTCCATGCCATAAAAAAAATTATTTCCCTAAGGTCCCTTCACGAAATTTTTAAAATCTCCTTAATGATTTATCATTAGTATGTGTGCTCGAGTCTCGAGTACGGGGCACTGGGTCGCGACCGTTATGGCCGGTGCTGCACCGTCCCTGCCTACTTAGCAAAATGAGTTCGCGCACACGTGCGTGGCACGCTACACTTGGAGTTCAGCGAGCGGGGAACGGCTACAGTGTACTTACATCGCGTATCTTGGTAGCGAGTGGAGGTAGCAACGTAGATGCGGCCTGCACAGATCAGATCGGCTTCTCGCAACATTCGCCAATTGTGCCAGTTTAATGCACTTGCACTACGTCCCTAAATTTATGCGTTTAATTATAGTAATCATCGTTCTCCAAGAATTCTATTCTTTCACTAATTCTCTTTCCGAATCAGGCAAAAAAAACGTTATATTTTTTGGAAACTTACCTTATGTTATCAAACATCGTAATTCGACGATTAAATATTATAAGAAACAAAGCAAGACTTTCGTACTTGAAATTAATGTTTACATTGAGCACTTGACGTTAGTCATCCAGTGAAATAATTACTTCATTGGAATTAATTGTTATATTTTTGTGTTGCCAATGTCATTTTTATACTGGTGACGTTATAAAGTATGAAACTAGGTTCACAATGCTGATATGATTATTAACAACATTGTTATTCTCGATTGTGCTAGCCATGTACTTTTTTATGAACACGTTTCCGAGCGAACGACTGAAAAATTTACAATTTTACAATTTTACAATTTTACAATTTTACAATTTTAAAATTTTAAAATTTTACAATTTTACAATTTTACAATTTTACAATTTTACAATTTTACAATTTTACAATTTTACAATTTTACAATTTTACAATTTTACAATTTTACAATTTTACAATTTTACAATTTTACAATTTTACAATTTTACAATTTTACAATTTTACAATTTTACAATTTTACAATTTTACAATTTTACAATTTTACAATTTTACAATTTTACAATTTTACAATTTTACAATTTTACAATTTTACAATTTTACAATTTTACAATTTTACAATTTTACAATTTTACAATTTTACAATTTTACAATTTTACAATTTTACAATTTTACAATTTTACAATTTTACAATTTTACAATTTTACAATTTTACAATTTTACAATTTTACAATTTTACAATTTTACAATTTTACAATTTTACAATTTTACAATTTTACAATTTTACAATTTTACAATTTTATAATTTTACAATTTTACAATTTTACAATTTTACAATTACACAATCGTGTTCAAACCGGCGAATTATGTAGTTTTGAGACAATCACGATAAAATTTCGCGCTTACCTGCACCCGAGTCCTGCACCTCCCTGCATTTTCCGCTCTCTCATCCGTAATTTTGTGAATTTCATACTGAACGTAACGAGAAAATATTTTCGCCGTATACTAAAAACATATACAAAAAAAAATCTGGGTACCTTTAAGTTAGATTGTTTAATTAATTAATTAATATTTTTAAAATCATTCAATGAAATATGTTACTTCAAAGTCTCACAGTAACGATAATGTGAATCAAACCTGATTTTCAAACTGTAATTTTTACAATGATACAGAACCGTAGGGCTCTATAAGGTACTAATTATATTCGAGAAGAAAAGACGGCAGAGAGCGAGGCAGCGAGTGTGCCTGTCCGGACTTCAAAAATACGAGAGAGATGGAATAGTGATTTAAAATGAGGGGTCATAAACTGGTTCAGTGGTCCGAAATTTGGTCGTTCGGGCTGAGCAGTTGATGAAAATTGAGAAGGTCGTATCTCTTTGGGCCTTCCTCGGTGACGCGTGGTGGTACTTGAGGGTTCTCTCATTCTACCTCTTACCGTTCTTTATCCCTCCGTCTCAGTCGTTCGAGTCTTGCCTGGTATACGTATAGACATACCTACGGTCTCGCGCCATTTCGGGCGAAGGCTGATATAAGGCCTCGTTCCCCTCTGCCCGGTCGGCCGGCGGCGGCCGTACTACTGCGGTAAAACGCGCGCTCGAGAGCGGGGGCGTCCTGGCAGGACCTTGTTGCAACCCACACGCAGGGCCGTATGCTCAAAGTGAGTCTCTCAAAGGTGCTCGGCTGCAATGTAAGGTACTTTGGCAAAAAAATCAAATTAAATCATAAAAATAAAACATATAAAGAAAAAAAATAAATATGTACATCAGCAACAAAATCGTGGAGGCCGCAATCGTCCTGTGGTAATCTCAAACCATCACCGAACAGTATCGAATGCGAAGGTGTCAGCGTACATATGGATGGTTTGATGCCATAAGACCTTGCAGGTCTTATGGCATCAAACTAAATAACAGGCTATATATGGCATCAAACTACATAACAAACTATATAACAGGCCTGTATAAGCCTTGCAGAATATGCCCTTCTGGCGTTAGACCATCGATATATTTCGCTGAAGTAACATATGAGTGCAAAGAACTCGATCCGGGCTGGGGTCGGGAGAAATCCTGATTTCGTTGGTTTTCGCTCGCAAGGAATAATAAGAATAAGGAACAAAGTGTAAGGTTATGGACCGCGATCGGGCGATAGTGTCTACAGTACGACGTCGAGATCGGAGAGCGACACACCTCAGTTCCGTGGCGGGCAATTACACGAGACGGAAACTCGAGCTGACCGCAAAACGGAACTTAATTGTGCGGAGACGTCGTTCACGGATCCGTTAACTCCGTTAAGCCTTGTGATATTGGACCCGTGCATCCATACTACAAGTGTACCTCGCAATAACGATATACCAGCCCACATAGGATTCGACAATTGGCGAAACGTTGGGCGAAGTTCAATTGCCAAACTTAAAACGCTGCGACGAAGCAAGTACGGAGTTTGGCGTGACATTAGAACTGCATTGGATTGTCAACATCGGGCCAAAGTTGGTCACGGTCTTACATACGGGTTTGGAAACTAACGCCCTAATTCGGTAGTGGAGATGACTCGATTAGTGACGGTGATCGGAGAGGCTTGTCTGGAAATCACATGTGTTCAAGGTGATCATTTGATCATTGATGTGTCTCATGTGATCACAGTGTTTTTACATATGCCTTGATTGGACGTAACTAAGACAATATTTTCACTTGACTAATGTGTCGGGACAGCGAAAATTTCACTCTTTCCTCGACCTCAACGCTCCATTTCGAAATGTTTGTTAGCACTACCGCTAACCCGAGTGGAAATTTTCGAGCGTTACATCGGGCCCTGATAGGGTCCTAATAAGGCCTTATCAGGCCTTTCTTACGACCTTATCAGGGCCCGATGTAATGCGTGAAAATTTCTACTCGGGAAGGGCCATTTCAACCAGACAAAGTGTGGGCCAAGCGCCCAGCAAAAACGTTAAAATAGGATGATGGAAGGGAATGAGAGAAGGCCTCTAATGGGCTGAATTGTTCAATTCCATGTATCCGCATTGTCGGTCATACAGAGATAGGCAAAACCACTTGCTCGAAAACAACGATATAGGCGACAAGTAAGTCGTCGAGGCGTCTCGAATAATTATACATTTTGTCAAATTGATTCTCGAATTAGAAAACCGTTATGTGTTAACTTATTTCGTCGAATTCAAACTGTAATTGTCAAGTGCATTGTGCGATTCGCTGGGTGGTAAAATCACACGTGCATTAGACAACCGCGTAAGTTACATCCAGAAGTTTAACCGGGCGGATAAGTTCGATTGGCCTTTTCTGGGATTTCGTCTGCTTATACGGCGGAGAGACGAAATACCCCTTCTATTTTATTACCTGTCGAGCTAAACGTTCCGGCTCCAAATTTTTGTATGGGAACGGAAAGTGGTCAGGTACCAAGGTAGCGAGGAATGAAACTTACCTGGTCGTGCCTAATTGATTTGATTCCCGAGTGTGCAACTTACGTGGTCGCCTACTGTAAGTCAAATAAATCCATTTGTATTTTATCTATTTATCTATCTTTCTACTCTATGGAATATTACAAATTCTTTCCATTTCCTCGGGTCTTATAAATGAAAATTCTTTGCGATCGTCTCATGTTTTTAGGATGTAGTCTGGCAATATAAATTCAAAGTCTATTTGTACTTTGAATTTATTAATTTGTTTGAAAACTAATTGGCGACCGGTGAATCAAAATATTCAATCCAATTTTTCAAACAGAGCCCTCGCAGCCTGGCTTTTTTGTCAAATCGTCAATAAAAATAACATCGAATTTCGTCAAATAAAAATAAAATGAAAAATAAAAGCTTGTTTCGGTAATTACCAATTGCGCTAAAATTGGTCACGAGAATGCGAGATGCTTAGGAGAAGATTGGACCGGTGAATCCGAGGCCGCAGGGATTGGTGGGCCTCTGGGCCAGCATTGGCATAGGCAGTGCAGTCCGCTACTGATTTCAACTTTAGTTCGGTGTTGGCAAAACTGACTGGTCAGCGTCGGCTCGAGGTTGCTAGCCAACCGTTGGTATTCCATGTTGGGCCTGGTCGTTTTACCAGCATCAGAAAAACCCACTTAGGCATCCGCTGGGCACTTGGACTGGGTCCAATTGCCCAGCAGATTATGTTTTTCTCAAACGCTTCCGCATGGCGCTTTTGTACTTGCAGGTCTTTTAGTGTATGTGTAGACAATGCAGTCGCACTATTGGTGAAACCATTTTTTGCCATTTTTTGCCGCACGACGGAAATTGAAAAATGTGGATATACGTTTTGATAGAGCCACTAATGTGTTGCACGACTTCGCTCGTAAATCGCTGTTTTACACTTACGTTGTACCTTCGAGTAAAAAAATGGCCGGTGGTAGACCCGATTTTTTAATCTTGTTTGTAAGATTAAAACAATGACCGTACGACCCGAAAAAATAGAGGATATTTTATGTATGAAAATTGTAATTTAAAAAAATTCCATCGAATCAAATGACACTGGTAATCGCCATATAATTTTTTTTTTTAACTTCTAGTCGAGATTTGCGTATTAAATGTTCTGTTGGTTTCTGTATGAAATATTAAGTTGAGTGAAATAACCAGCGCAGTCGTGAACGGCGAGAAAAATTAGAGCGGATATATGCACTCAAAAAGAAAGGTGTTTTTTAAGTGCATTTTTTTTTATCATTCATTTTACGAAAAGTATCGATTTTGAATATTTTCAAGCAGACTGGCCTTATCCTCCAGATTGTCCGAATTATTTGCCCCCATATCCGTGAATGAACAGTTTTTTTTAGCAGCGTGCGAAAATATTGAAGGGAAAAAGTTATACAATTAAGTTACTTAAAAGTAATCAATATGCGACCTGATTAGCCCTATTACATGTGATTTCTGAGCCCTGTCCGAAGTAATTTCCTGTTATTGATATCATTAATATGGCTACATTACCCATAGTTCCACGGGTGATATTTACAGAGGTGCTTACACAGTAAAAAATAATTTCGCAAAATCGGAATACGAAGTTTTGTAAAAATAATTTTGTTAAATAAGTGACAAAGTCGTTTATTAAGGTTTGAATATTACAAACGTGCCCTTTTATTTCTCGTGCAATTAACAATTTCACTTCGTACTTTTGTTTCTAAAACTTCAAAATTAACAAATAAAAAATAATGGACGTTTGTGGACAATAAGTTGTAAAAAGTAGAAACTTGTTTTTCTGTGTACGAACAGATTCTGATCGACTTTTCAAGGCTGAACATCTCATTTCCCCTGTTAAAAAAATTATGACCACATGTCCCAAGATTACGCAAAATCAAAATTATAATGCTGGTTATTGGAGAACGTCCATCAACGAAAAAAGTTATGGAAGCTTGATGATGACTGGATGAAATGTGTATACATCTGCATAATATATTTGCATGATGAATGAATGACCAATGGTTTTTTTTAATCCCACGTTTGTAAAAAGAAGCTTTTATTATGGCCATCAACATTGACGTATCGATGTACAGATTTCCTAAGTGCTCCGAACTGAGTATGAATATAATTTTATAATCCAAGCCTTCGACATTGTTTAAAGCACTCTTTCATCAAGTTTTCAGTTTTCATTGTATAGTTAATGAATCCTACGAGGAGAAATAATTAGTGGGCATCGACCAATTGCACAGTTCTTATTATATAGTTGATGAATCCTACACGGAGAAAATAGTTGGTGGGTTTTGACCAATTGCACAGATAAATACCCTCGAGGCGATTAATTCGCTTGGACCGGAAAATTAATTTCTTGATCCAAACAATAAATACTCTGGAGCATATTTGACAATGCGGTTGGCAGCAGTTAATTCTCCATGCATAGTTTTTTCCGATTGACATCGTTTAGACATCAAATATCGAACTGTTAATTACCGTGCAAATCTCAGAAAAATTCGTGTACACTGAGAAAAAGCAACGGTAGGATTAAGTAAATACGTTTAAAGGTGTGTTTTGTTGGTACAACAGAAATTTTTGTTTCAATCAACAAATTTTGAATAAATCGAAGCAAATAATCGTTTAACAAAACAATTTATTTGTACCAATCAAATAACAGCTTTGAACGTATGTCACCGCGACTTTTGGTTAATCCAACAATTTTTTTTTCTCAGTGCAGAATAAGAATTCAACTACGACGACTGTAATTCATCACTGAGACCGATGAGCTTTGATTCGCGATCGGTAATATTGGATTACCCGTTGCATCGGATGAGAAAAGTACGCTCGCAAGGATCGTGTAAGAAGATAGGTCTGCTCTCGTCAATATATATATATACACGTATATATCTCATCTCTCGGTTTGATTTCAAGATTCAGGTTCAGGTTGTCTCGATCCAGGACGAGTTTAGCCCGTTTCAACTTTTTATGCCGTCAGTCGTCGGCTTGCGAGGCGTCACCTGCGCGGCTTTCCCGTGTCCGTTGCGAGAGGAGACCGGGCCGGCTGCTGGGCAGGATGGCTGAAAGGTTGGATGGCCGGCCAGCCGCAGTCTTCGTGCCCGGCGCCGTCAGTTTGCCTCGCTCTCTCGGCTCGAGTCGTCGCCGAGCGACTTGTCCGGCTCTTCTCTCGCGGATACACACTACAACGCTGTACACCAACAAAATACATGTACATATTATATTATGGAATTTCGCCGAAGCTAAAGAAAATTTTCTTTGGTAACTTCGATAGCAGCGAGCTGTCGGTTAGATCTGAAAAAGAAAAAAAAAAATAACACATGGATTATCAATTATCACTGTCACCGCGAAGTCGGACTACAAGATCCAACGAAAGAGTCGGAGAGCCACGATAATCTTACATCGAATAAGAACAACAAAAACTGAGAAAAGTGAGCACAAGCGATTACAGTGCAGCGGAGGCTGCAGGGCGAAAAAAAGGTGACTTTTTATTTTTTTTAAGGTAGAGTTGAGCTTTCGATACCCAAGCCGATACAATCATATCTGACACGAACGTCGTGGAAGGACCTCGCACGCGTATCGGCAAAAATTTTTTGCATTCCCATACGCTCGAAGTCGCGTGATAAATTCGCTCGAATTTATGACAACGCCGGAAAACAATTGCAGGGAATAAGTAAAATTGATCGAGTCCCGATATTTCGTAACTACCGATCGTTCGCAGTTCCTCGGGTACACCGACGATTATTCGGAGCCCTCGGCCTTAACGACAGTGTCCGTATGGACCCCGCATGGGTCACGCCGGAGTACAGTTGGCAAATCCCGTTTGGGAATCGAAAGGTCGATGAAGAAAAAAAAAAAAAAAGGGAAGAGCTCGGGAATCCCTAGGGTGAGGGGAACCGGACGAGAGGGGGAGGCGCGATCCCTGCTCGCCCGCGCTGTCTCCCCTCGCGACGAAGAGGACGACGTAGACGCCGAGACGACGACGACGACGACGACGCGCGAGAGCGCCGCGCGGCCGAAGTGGTCGCGTTCGTGAAAGTGCCGGCAACTTTTTCAGGGTCGCTCGGCAGCAACGGCGAGCGGACGAGCGGCTCGTTCTCCTCCGTCTCGCTCGTTCCCTCGAGAGCCCGCAGCTCTCGGACCGCTCGGGATCACCGGGTATTCGGCGATTTGGCTTCGGCCAGCGAACGGCCGCGGTGCGCTTCGAATCTCTCACGGCGATCTTCCGAACGAGCTTTTTCACGGTGCGATCGTAAATAAACACGAAACGCTACGCGAGAATACGACAAGTTTTCATAAATCTCGTTGAAGTCGGATCAAATTCAACGACATCGGTGCTCGGTTGTTCATGTGATTGTACGCGAGTGTGATTGAACGCGAATTAATTTTGTGTGTGAAGTAATTCAGTGTAATCGAGATAATTTTTTAACGATTTTTTACCTTTCGGTAAAACATCAGGTTCGTCACTTTATCAACTGTCATCGTGTTATGTAAACAAGAAAAGAAGCGAAGAATTCTAAAAAAAAAAAAAAAATGACATCACGTTTCCGAAGTAATTGGGCGAAAGAGGGTCCGAAATCGACTTCACCGACGTTCGATTCGGCGGCGACGCGAGTCGATCCGGTTCCGGTTGATTTCGGTAGCGAATACGACGGCGACTGTTGCAGGGGCGACTCGGATGGTAATCGAAGAAACGGTTCGCGATCGGCGCGCGACAGTTCGATCGGCGATAGAAACGGAAAGTCGCGCGAAAGAAACGGCATTGCCGGTAGTTGTTACGGCGACGAGAGAGAATTGGATAACGATTCGGAGAGTCCCGACACGAATCGTTATCGAGGATACAGGCCGGACTTTCGTTGCCGAAGCGCCGAGGCCGAGGAATCGGTGAGGGAAAGGAGGCCGCTGAGCGGAAAGAAGGGCGCGGGCGTCGTCGCGCCACCGTCGACGAGGCGCGACCTCGTCGAGGACGACGACGTGGAAACCCCGGAGACGATTCCTCCCGCTCCGGCGACGACGAACGGCGAGTCATCGGCGGGAATGACCGGCAACGGTTCGGCGAAACAGGTCGACCGATCGGTGGAGAGGCGCGGAGCGGCGGGCGGTTCGTCGACTCGGGAGCGCATCGTCGACCTGTCCTCGGCGATTCACCGTACCGATCGTTCGACGATCCGCGCGAACGAGAAGTCGAACGGAAACGGTCGGCAAAGATCGGCGAGGCGATTCGCCAGAAGCGAGGATAACGACAGACTCTGCGAAACCGGTGCCGTGGGTCGAGTCAACGAAACCGACGACCGCGGATCCATGGATCGAAGAGGATCGTGCCGCGCGAGAGATCGTTCCCACTCGCCGATCGGGGACGTCGCGAACGGTGATCCGTCGAGCCGAAGATCCGAGGCGAGACGAAGGGAGGCGGGTGATCGTGAAAAATTTTACTCGCCTGCCGGAATGGTCGCGCAGGATTTTGGATCTACGGATCGGAGAACCGGAAGACGCTCCGAGGGACGATCGTACTCGCCGGAGGAAGAGGACGACGCGACGGCCAACGGGAATTTCGATGCCCGATCGACGCGCTCGGGGAGGAGGGAGAAACCCACGAAGGACGAAGAATTTGGATCTATGACGAGAAGATCCGGCAGGCCACCCTTCGAAGATCGCGCCGTCCTTCCCGACAACGGTAACGATTCTCGTTCCGCGGTCGAGACCAATGGCAGTCGCGTTGAGAATGGCAACGGTAAAAAGTACACAGAGATCGATAACGACGATAATTCGCAGAGCAGAAGGGAGAGTTCGAAGAGGAAGAGTCACACTCGTCGCAGAGCCTCGCCCGACGATTTCGACGTGCAGATTCACCGATACGAGAGGGCGCTCAGGGCGCCTCGCAGGGACTCGGATTCGAACAAGAAGGGTTCCTTCGGGGATCACGACTCGGGTCTCTCGAGGAAAAATTCCGTCGAGGATCGTCATCGATCGAGGGACGTTCATTCGAGCAAAAAGAGTTCGCACAAGCACCGAGACGCCGAGTTGACCGGACGAGGATCCTCGGAGGATCGGGATCGGCAGCAAGTGAGCAGGAAGAGCTCGTTCAAGAATCGTGACGCCTCGTCGACCGGAAAGAGTTCCTTGACCGATCGAAACTCGTCGGACACCGGCGCGATAAATAACAACAACAACAACAACGGAAACAATGGTTCTCACCATCGTGATCATTCGGGATCCTCGAGAAGAGATCGAGATCCGTCGATCGCGAGGGATCGACGCAGATCGTCGAGAGCAAACATCGACGACGAGGACGATCGGGATAGATCTTTCTGGAAGATCGATCGGCACTCGAGACCGCTCACACCTCCGACACCGCCGGAAGATGTCGAAGCTCGGGACGACTCGAGAGATCGAAGATCCACGATCGGCGTGTCATCGTCTTCCGAGCGTCGATACGCGACCAACGAGGATGAGTTTGCTCGCAAGTATGCGCTGGATCGCAACGATTGTCGAGGCAGAGCACACGAGGGGACGGCGGATGTCACGCAGGAACGCGATCGTTTCTCTTCTTCGACGAGAAGGGTCGTATCTTCGAGATCGTTCAACGAGTCGCGCAAGGACGGTTCTTCGCGTGTCAGCAGAATCGACGCTGGCAATAAACTTTCGACACGGGATCCACTCGTCGACCGGAACGATCCGCGGGACGACGGACGGAATTCGGATTTTTCTACGATCGAGAGAAATGGCACTACTGTGATAAGAATTCGCGCCGACTCGGAGAGTCCTGTGGGACACATGGAATCGAGGTCGCGAAGGCGAACGAGTAACCAGGAAGTCGGTGCGGCGAGATACCGGAAATACGAGGATGAAGCGGAGGACGAGGACGAGGATGACGAGACCTTTGAACGTGACAATCAACGCCGAGTCGACAATTCGTGGAGAAACTACAAAGTTGGGCAGCGAAGACTTTGGAGTAATCGAGACGGGGTATGAATAAACGAATCATCGCTATCCAAATACTGTTATTGTTTCCTCATAGAGGAAGCTTTTTTTTCTAGGCAATCTTTTTTTTCGAGATATTAATGAAAACGTGCGCAGAATGTTCAAACGTATCGGGAAACAAATATTGCCAATAAATGTCTGGCTGCGTGTGCTTGCGCGTGTCAGATACGAAACATTAAAACCCTCATAATTTGAGAACGGCTTGAGTTCTTGAGCTGAATTTTCTAAGGTAGGCAGAGGAGACAATCCTCAATGTGTAGCCAAATTTTTAGCAAAATGCTTTCAGTCATTAAATTTTGGCGCGGTTTTGAACTTTGGTAAAAAGTCCGTGCAATATTTCAGCTATTGGGCTAAACAGTTGTACACAAAGGTACTGTTATTGGCGGATGATCCCCATTCAATTTGTCGACCATTGATTGATGATGACCGATCGATCCCTTTGAATTTTATGAGATTTAGAATGTTACGTACGTTTTCGTGTCAAATATTTGGCTAAGAGTAAAATCAGTGGCAGATTCGGGATCAGCGGGAGAAATTACATCAGCCGCGGCCCCGAAACGACACATAACTACAATTTTTATAGAGAATCTTTAGTGATAAATTTAGTGATTTTTTGCTTCCTCGTAGAGGAAGCTTTGTTTTCGTTAAAAAAAAAATTTGAGATTTTAATGTCAGAGTACTTAAAATAGTCTGAAACGTCGAGAAATGTGATTTTTAAGCTGGCGCCCGGATGTGTGTGTGTGTGTGTGCGTGTGCGTGTGCGTGTGCATAAAAGTCTAAGACGTTGACGTCGCAGGTATTTTGCATAGAAAAATTAGCCGGAAGCGTCGCCATTTTTATTTACGACTTCTCGATGTGTTCAGATAACAATTTAATTCTCCATACAGAGATAAAAATAAAAATTTGTCGGTTAAATTCCGGCAATGCACAATAGTTCGCTTGCATTCGTTCAAAGAATTACTATCGACGGTAACACTGTGAGGGACGGAATTTGTGGGTGCAACTAAGCAACAAAAGGGATACGGTCTTTTTAAACGAGTAATATTGACAATAAAAATAATAATTAATTGCATTGAGTAGGGGAGACCGGGGAAAATGGCACAGCGGGACAGAACGAACAGTGAGGGCAAAACTCAATTTTTCAATAATTTTTGGATGCCCCATTTTGTCCCAAAGATACATCCGGATTTACAAATCCGTTTTGCCCCACGTATCACCATCACCACCATCCAAAAGTTATTGGAAAATTGCGTTTTGTCTCATCCCATTTTGCCCCGCTATGCCATTTTGCTCCGCTCTCGCCTAACCCCGGTCTTTCCTACAAACAAATATATAAACGTATATATTTTTGTCTGACACAAAGCGTAAAAAATGAAGATATTCTTTTTAGGTAAAAGTGGTAAACACTAAAAGTTTCGCCCTATATCGTCTACTCCCTGAGATAAAATCGTACATTGGTGAGAACAATTAGTGACAGAAAACAACACTCTATAAAAACCTGGAATTTGAATAGTTTTAGGAATTTTTTAAATGGGTATCGCGCGATGGTCCATCTCATTAGTTTTTGTTGGCATGTTTAGCAATATGTACATACCAAGCTAACACGAACTACCGACAAATATCTCGGGCAGGCTTTAGTACACTCTAGACAGCTGGACCGGGAAGGTCGTTATCAATGGACTCTTTTGAATCTTGATAATTCAGCGATTACGCAACGCACTGGTGTCAAGTACCACGCATGTTTAAGACTAAACGTCAGACTTTAAGACAAGCGGTGCACCATTTTCATAGGTGTTGTACTCGACGAGATACAAAGACTCGAGAAAGTCCATTAGAGGCAACTTACCCCTGCACTCGGATAAAAGGGACAAAAACAAGTTCCATATTACAGAATAAAATGCTGGTCCTTATTACCACTCTAAAGATAGTCCACTATAGATTGATGGTTTGCGTTGCCTCGAATAAAAATTATCAGTACATTATCATTTCCACGGGAATTCGGAGAAAAAGACCTTCAAGAGCGGAATTCAGCATCGTGTACGATAAATGCATCATATAATTGCAAATCAAGAAAATGCATGAGGCATTTTTAATCTCATTCGGATTTACACCACTGTTCCCATTAAAATTAAACAAGTAACGGTTCAGATCTTTGCGATTCAAAATTTTTAGATCATTGGTTCCAACACGCATTGGTCCGTCTAACCGTCCCGGCCCATATTCAGCACTTTTATTAAGAACTCTATTTGAAGAAAGAAAAAGTACGATTTGACGAAAAATCATAAGTCTAACAATTTCATATGTCATTAAATAATTACACTAGAACCCCGATTAAACGGGATGCTCGGGACCGAAGAGTCTCCGGATAATCGAAATCCCGGTTAATCCGACAGCGAAAGGATATGTAAGTCAATAATGGCTAATGATACAACTTTATTTTGACGAATTACAATGACATTTGGTACAATTTGCACTTAAGATAGTACTTGCGATACAGTCCCGCCAAACTCCAATATTCTGACTTTCCACACGGTTTCCCCACATTAAAAAAAAATCCAAAGTGAATTTAAAAATCTGAAAAAATTCATACGTATTCAGAAAAATAAACGAATAATTTTCATTAAAAAAAGTTATGTTTGCGGGAGATTTGTTGAACAATTAAATTTTTCATCAATTTGTTAATAACATTTTGGAATTATTATTACGCAAAATTAATCTTTCCGGCATCTTTAATACGCTTGATTTTTTTCAGATTTTTATACCATCGAGAAGTGTTTACAATTCCCTCTTAATTTTCTCTAACTTGTGTGAAATCAACACCATTCGCAAGGACTTTAAGAGCATGTGAAACACGTTCTCAGCGTGTCTGTCTCGCTCCGCCGAGAGCGCCACTGATGCAATCTCTCACGCACTCCATAGTGTTTCACATGCTCTTAATTGTTAAATGATGTAAACTAGAATGTAAAGCTTTGGATCTTTTTTTTTCATGAACAGTACGTAAACTAGTATTTTTTTAAGTACTCAGTGGCTTTGGGTTTCTCCGCGCATTAAAAGAAAAAAAAAAACTCAGAATAGGCACAGTTAATCCGCTTTCCGGTTAACCCGACCCCGGTTAATCGGGGTTCTATTATACCATATATTTCCAGTAAACTATGATTTTTATTGATTCATGGTTGAATTTTCACTTCCGTCACCACAAAAGAGGGTATTATTTGTTCCTTCTAACGCGTAATGCACCAGTTTTGAGAATTACTTCTATAAACCGAAAAAAAGGTTTGGTAATATCAACTTCACAGCTGCGGTCACGGAAAATTGGTTTAAATCGATTCAGGCGCATTTAAATAGACTGCACCATTGTTGAAACAATAAAACTGGTGTGGTTGTGTCAATTGCGTTTAGCAGTTACTGCGATTACAACCTTGATGCAAAGTGAACCAAAATTGCCTTAAAGAAATAACTTTTTTTTCGATTCAATCACATGTACTCTCAGCATACAGAAGGTATATTATTTTGGCTTGAACATATATTTGGTTGATTTGAAAAAAATGCGATTCGATGTATCCGTATGTATACGAACATTGTTCATCTTGAAAATGATGTTATTCAATCCGCCAAGACGTCAATTTAGTCATTCACAAATATTGTGCCCATAATATACAACGTTCATGATGTTTCCATATTTCAACGCCAAATTATGGAAATTGTGTCTAAGTTAATGACGGAGAATAACACGGACGGAGAATTCGATTCAAGATTGTATCAATAATCGACTGTAGGGTAGTGGTAAGGTACTCGGTCAGAATGCGTTAGTTTCGAGGTTCGAGACTCGCTAGGATATCTAGAATTTTTATTTGTAAAAATTGTGTTATATTGATAAGTAGCGATTCTACTGATAACAATTGAAAATATAAAGATGATGCAACGATGCATAGAATTAATTAGCAACAAATAACGTAAAAAACAGTACCAGGACCCAACTCCAGATTGAGTTCGGCCAAACTTTTTTTCCATTGATGCAATTGCCTTTTCTCTTCGGTCAAACATATTCTTAGTTGGGACAATGAAATGATTTTTTAAACTCTGATGTAACTTTTTAGTCAACTTAACTAAATATTACCTTCGCCACCCGCAACCGCCGTTACCAATTTTTTTTTTATCTTACCAAACCTTTTTTTCGGCGTAGTATTAATATCAGCTACTCATTACCCTTATCGTCTGCATTTTTCCCCCTATCCCGTAAGCGTCGACACGGAAAGAATCTGCGCTTAGAAAGTCTGAGATCCTTACCGACTTATGTACTCGTTCGATGGTTTCGTCGACGCGATGCAATACGATTTTCAGTATCTTTTGCGCAACGATCTTCTCGTTAGTCGATGCGAAAACGCGTCACGTAAACGTCGAGAAACGCCCACGTCGCGAGCGCATCGCGTAGGACAGGCGAGTGTCATGCGCGGGCACGGGTAACGTCCGCTCGGGATATGATCTTCCCTCGTATGGCTCGCCGTGGTATGGCACTTAAATGCGCTAATAGACGTTCGTTAATTCAGCTTGGACTCTCCTCACTCTTTATCTCTTAATTTTTATTTTAAACCGCGGATATGTGCAGATAACCCATCAGCCGCGCTTGTATTCTCCGCTTGGAATGGAACATCTGAAGTAAAAAAAAAAAAAAAAAAAACATGCGTAGGCTGTAACAAATATTGTTTTAACACAGCCCAAGGTTTCTCGATTTGTTGAATTAATGATTGTTAAAACACTTGTTGACACGGACTTGTAATTACTCAGAGTCCTTATAGATGCGTCAGCTTCGCAACAGCGAGGACTGTTCGCATCTTTCATTTCTTTTACTTTTTGCTACTTGTCAGTTCATTAAAAATACACTCTGACAAAATAATCCTCGACTATTTTGGTATTCAAAATCGTGCGCATATTTCTGTATAAATACACGTATATATAGCGCATAGTTATTCGAGATTGCCAAACATGACGGCGGCGACGAGGTATAGAGATAATCGAGTCGTGTTTTATACGTCGTTTGTCTAGTCGATATTTGGCTATGCCCAGAAATCACGTAGGTACAAGCTGGTCCACGTAGGCGTACTGACCATATAAGCTCGGTACGCGTATCTCCATCGGTCGCTCTTTCGCTACTTTTATGTTTCCCGTCGTCCCTCCCTCCTCATATTTCTTTCTCTCATCACGCGCCGTCCCCGGCACTTTGCTCCGGGCTCTTGGAAGTATTTATTTATTAACTTATCCCATGAGAGCACACGTTTCGGGCCGCCGGTTTTTAAAAGTAAAATGTCGCGCGCTTAAGGTAGCTATGTCGCCTCGGGCACATTTCGCATAAGTTCGAGAAAAATAAGAGAAAATTGCAAATACTTCTCGATGGTATAAAAATCTGAAAAAACGCATGCATACCAAAGGTACTGAAAATATTAATTTTGCATAATAATAATAATGCCAAAATGTTGTTAATAAATTAATCAAAAATTAAATTGTTTGACAAATTACCCGGTAACGAAACTTTTTTTTTATGAAAATGATTCGTTAATTTTTCTGAATACGTATGAACTTTTTCAGATTTTTCTATCAGCCTTGATTTCTTTTTGTATGGAAAAAAGGTGTGAATAACACACAAAAATCAAACCTAATTGAAAAATCTTTTTAAAAATTCATACGCATTTAGAAAGATGAACGAATCGTTTTCGTAAAAAAAAGCTTCGTTGCCGCGTAATTTGTTAAACAATTAATTTTTTGATTAATTTGTCGACAACATTTTGGAATAATTATTATGCAAAATTAATCTTTTCAGTACCTTTAATATGCATGAATTTTTTTCAGATTTTTATACCATCGAGAAGTCCATGCAATTTTGTCTAATTTTTCTCGAACTTATGCGAAATGAGCGAGAAGCGACGTAGCTACCTCAAAACCAGAAGGGCGCATCTCATTCCGTGCAAGTGTAAAATATACGCCCTTATGATTTTAGTCACGATACATTCCCTCAGATTTTCCGTGTATAAATTTTCGCGATTGATAGCCGATCGTACGGGAGAGAGTGGCGAGCTATGAATATGGATCGTAGATAGTTGTCCTCGAGGCGTTACTATTAAATCGGTCAGAGGAGCATACGCGGTCAAACTAGGCGCAATGCGCTCGTTATCGAGGATTATCTCTGATCGTGGCTATAATTTAATCGTCTATACCGGTGAGACGCGTGGGCACTGGGGATAAAGATCGTTTTATCGACTGTTAGGCTCAGGCTTTATTGCTGTATGGGTGGATCGGCTTCGGCAGTACATTTGAACTTATCTGCCACTATGGAATAGGCTTACCTCATTGAGAGAGGTCGCGAGTCAAAATTCCCCTCTGGAAACCGCGACTCTTGTCGACCCTCGTCTGCCAATCGTCGATTTACTGCAACATCGTTAGGTCGATTTACGTGGAACGGGGGAGAGAAAATATATATAACGATGACGCGAGCAGGGCATATGAGATATGCTCGTATACAGCCTGTACGCCCTTATGGAATTAGGCCATCAATATTGTAATAGAGACACGTCGAATTATGTTTATAACCATCAATTATACAAATTAGATAATAATAGTGTCGGACAGTTGTTAATAATGAGGGATGTAACAACTCATAAGTTGACATCGGACGCGCTGAATTATGTTATCGTCGGTCAGGTTTGAAGGCGGGTATCAATGTCGTAGATTAACACTTCGGCGGTCATCAACGAGATGCCGCCTCGCGTTGTACCAGCAGGCACCGATAGAACCGCGCGTCAGTTTTAGCTTCCTCGTCGACGGTTCAGCGCGGATGATTGCCGAGCTCGGTCGGTCATGCATCGACAACTGGCTACTCGTTTACGAACGACGCGGATCATTCAGTGTTTTGTCCAATTAAGAATATATACATATAGTTGCATTCGTTAAAAGGGTCTCGTTAAACTTTTCGAGATTGTTCGTTTATTCTATATCGAAGCATGAAAATATGCTCTCTCTCCGTGAAACGTGAAAACAATTATGGTGCTTTTTTTGTTTGAATGAATACTTTTCCAATTTAAAAAATACAGTTGTATTCGTTAGAACGATTCTCGTTAAACTTTTGAGAATCAATTATTTGGTCTATATAAAATCAAAGCTGGGCACAGTACCAAAAATACTTTTCGTACTTGAAGTATTCCTCAAGTACTTTTCGCAATTAGATTCGTAGCATAGGCTGTTAATAAAAAATGAAAGTGCAAAGCACATGACTTCCTCATTTATCACAATTTTGCGAATAGCTTTCGTTATGAGAAAATACGTTAATCGATTTTCGCTCCCTCCTAGTGCAAAATTGGAATAAATGGGAAAGCCATGGGCAAATTATTTTGCACCTTTTTTTGTAACTTAGAAAATGTATATATCTCATAAAATGAAAACGGTAAAAATGTGCCGCAAAATTAATCTATTAGCTATAGCTCTTTTGAATCTATTCTTCACCGCTGATAATAAAACTGTAACTTATTTAACTCTTAGCGTGACATTCGATTCAGAAAGTTGTGTCGGACGTTTAAGACACATTTTTCGAAAAATTCAAAATCTCACACAATTTAAACGGTTAGATCCATTTCCACAACAAAAAGGCTAAACAATGTACAGAGTTAGTTCATTAGCTTGCCAAATTTGGGCTCGATCCCTCAATTTTTAAATGGATTAGATCGTTTTTAGTGATTACTACAACAACAAAAAAAAATCCATAACATCAGACCGCTTGGATAGATTTCGACAAAATTCAATACCAAAGATCTTTGATAAAAATATTACATTTGTATGCAGTTTTAAGACGATGGCTCAACATTTTCGCAAGTGTTTTAAGTATTACAATGTAAAAATAAATTATAAATTGAATGTACTGAAACTTAAATTAGCTTACATTATATTCATTGATTGAACAGTAATGTACGTTTTATGGCAAATAAAAATACCGGATGTTAAAATTACAAATATTTCGCCTGAAATTTACAAAAAAAATTATTTAAAATCCAAATCTTACTGTAGAACAACGCATATGTGTTTGAAATTTCAAAAACAGTTTATGTAAATAAGCTTCCAATACCGCTCCTAAATTTGTTAACAGAATTTTTTTACAGTGTACGGCTGGTCTTGCGGTGCATTTACATCTGTGTAGTATATATATAGTTAACACAGCATACACATAACATACAGTAATTTGTATAACACGACTATGCTCTGCGACTTACATTGTAAGATTCTCGTTAAAATTATACTTATTCAAAAGTCATCGTATACCGTACATCAACCATATATTAATAGAAATCGCATGTCATGCGTATCCGTAATGCGAAGCCGTACTCAAAAAGTACTTATGTACTTCAAGTACGCACTTGAAGTGCCAAACAAGTACTCGGTACTTCAAGTACTGCCCATCTCTGATACTCACAGATGTTCAGGGTATGGGCAGATCTTTTTTTTTATAGCATTGTTTTTATTTATATGAAAGAATACAGGGAGTACCTTATGATTACTCGGAGAACAATGTTAACCGAGGGTCGATCAAGTTGTAATATTAAGGAATCTACATCGTAGATTTAGAGATCGCATGATGTGGGTTATCCTTTCGGGGAGGATAATTCACCTTGTCCTGTTGGGCACAGAGTCGAGGGGTGGGGTGTTTTTGCCTAACTTTTGATCTTAGTACAGACAAATTTGAAAAACTACACTAATCGCTGAGGCTCAGTATAACAAAAGGCCCCTTAAAAACTAGGTAAAGAGAAAGGAAAATAATGTGAATAATATGTACAGTATATACAGTCTAGCGCGTAGGGGAAGGGGCAGATCTGGCCTATTTTACAAAAGCCATGCGAGCGCGTAAAGAGCGCGGGCCACTATACTCGCTATGTAGATACATTATATCCGTGTATGTTGGCAAGCATATAAGTTTTTTTCGACGTAACACCTTAAAAACGTTGCGTTCGTCGTTTCACTCTACAACACAACAAAATAATATTTAAAGTACATAATTGCCCTCGCATGCCGAATAAAAAGTGTTTTTCCGTCAATATTGTACCAACAAAATTCTAAAATTGCGTTAATTTTTGTATTTCAGAGTGTTCAAATAACGGATCTTGATGACGGTCAGCCCTGCTTGCATTGCGGAGAGACGTGTCCCGGTTTTTCGCCGCACACCTGGAGGTGAGTACTTGCGGATTACACAGCGATAACATGAATCGATCCTCGAGCCCTGTGTCGGTAGAAATATTAGGTCGGATCTAAAAATATCATAGCGTCAAGTCCCTGTGGGGTTTGATGCGGATTCACTCCGTTGTAAAACCATCGCGAAAGGGCGCGGGTTTGCTTCATTCGCTTACCACAGCCCGGAATACAACATCTGTGGCTGTACGCTCTTCCGACATCGTCTTTTGACGAGATGTCCGACAGCTCCGCGAGGTCGAAAACTTCCTACTTTCGGTCGCTGTTGACTTTGGCAGCTCGACGTATATAACGCCGATCGGTGTATTACACCATCGTTCGTCCAAATTAAAACGCCTCGACTCGGTTACTCTCATTCTCCCGACCCAAAGAAATAACGAGCTTCGCAAAGCTGCCAGTTGTGTTTACAAAAGAAACAAAAAAAAATACATTAACTGGATGAAAAAAAATGTCCGACACATGGGGATACAAAAGTTACGATAATGGAAGCTTCACCGATCCAGTCACATTCTAAAACTGTCAGAGGTTCTGTCCTGCCCGGCAGCCTGTTCACATATTTTGCCGACTTAAAGCCTAGGAGACGGTCTTCACTTAAACAAATTATTACACCATTTTTTAATGTTTATCGTTATAATTAATGATCGTCGATTATTGGTGACGCCGATTTTTTCTTTACCCATAAATTCACAAAATTGTTGCGTCATTTGGAAAAATTCAGCATGTACCTTTTTTTAGCGCATGCACGAAAAGTCACAGTTTTCGTACGTGATAACCGTGCGTAAAAAATACTGCGCATGCGCACAAACGCACTGCATACTTTTCCACACATTTTTTTGCGCCAGTGCTAGGAAGTAACTTTATCACATAGTTTCGCCATCTTTACAGGCACGAAAAGCGTCGGTGTTCGTGCATAAAAAAAAGTAGTATGCGATACGAGTACGATAAAGCGTACTTCCGACGGTAGTTCGGAGGGAGGCAGCACTCACGTTCAGTTCATATCGCAGACAGCACTCGCTTCCGGCTCGTGTAGACAACTTCACAACCTTCAGCTCATATCGCAGACAGCACTCGCGCCCGGCTTGTGCAGACAACTTCACAACCTTCGTCGAAAGTCTACCCTTATGTCGCAATAGTAATTTGCGACACTAGTGCAGTCACGAGCCGACGCGAGTGTTTTTTACTTCCTATCTGCTAATTCGTAAAAATATCACATATGATTGTCGTAACAAAAAACTTGCCCTATTTATGCCTGTAGCGTGACGAAAGGGTGCGTGAAAGTAACTTGAGTATTAAAAATGTGTGCGAGAAAAATAGTCTGATTTGTGCATGCGCAGTATTTTACACTGCAAAAAAAATTATATTAAAAATTAATGAACGATATTGGAAGCTTTTTGGCATAAACTGTTTCAATAATTTCAAACGCATGTGCGTTGCAATTTTACAGTAAAATTTCGATTTTTAATGCAAATTTTGGGTACATTTCTGGTATTTTAATTTTATAAAAAAGTACATAAATGTTTAATTAATGTAAGAAATGTGAGCAAATTTTAGGTTCCCGTACATTAAATTTACAATTTATTTTTACGATGTACGCAAGCCTTGAATTGTTTCGCCAATCGGCTTAACTCGATACCATTCGTTGAATGAATTTTATAGCTTAATTACGAAAACGATTAAGTGTATTTGACATCACAATCGAAAGAACTGCGCCCCTACGACGTTGGCCCCGAGATATATCGGTCTTCGCCACGGGAGGTTTATAAAACGTAGCGAATTATGAGCAGGGTAATATCGAACAGGGTTTCACGGAAAAGAGGGAAAAAAAAACATGCCTGACGAATGGATCGGGACCGTGCCCATTATTGAAACAGTAATAGAGTAGCGGTTAAATTACAAGCTGTCGTAATTACCCCCCCCCCCCCCCCCCCCCCCCCCCCGCTCACAGTGCGGTAATAAGGTATTAATTGCGCCAGAGAGCCTGCAAGTTCGACGGGGCATCGCCGAGGGAGTCGGTTCATGCAACGAAACGAGGTCGAGAGCCGGTAACAATCTTGTAATAGGTTCATGTATATCTACGTATACAACCTCATAATACAAGCTATACTGTCACATGAACAAGCAGATCGAAATCACTTACCCACTCTTAACTCCGGCGGGGTAACGGTAGTGAATATGGCCCAGCGAGTTAAGTTCGACCAGTCCGCCCATAAATATGCGTGGTAACAAAAAAGCCAAACCCATCCACGCGTATTTTATTCTGGTAGTGATGCAAGAGGTTACTAAGAGGAATGCCACGTGAGCTGGTGTGAGGCAAAAGTGGCGAATATGGGCCAATAAAAATGTTGGGCCCGTATCTGCTACTTCCGGTAATAAATCCCACTTCGGTGAAAGGAATAAGCACCCGAAAAGATCCTTTGTAAAGTCCTGGCAATGGTAATTTTCAATACATTTTTTCACTGACATTGCGCGCTGGTCCATCTTACTTGTTTATTTCGCATACTTGGTAATATGGACCATAGGGTTTGGCTAATAATGAACCTTGCCTAAGAATGTGTCAGACAGTTTAATTAAAGTTTCTTCGGAACCTCAAGTTTTTATGGAAATCAATTAAAATTTACTATTATACCGTGATGAAAAATTGGTCCACATTATCGTACTACGGGTGGTCTATAAAACTCCAGGAAGCTCGTGCGATATTTTTAAATCTCATCGCGGGCAAGGTTAACACTTAAAATACCTCACTGTTATCAATAAACGTGAGTGAACGAAGTTTTAGTTTTTTTTTTTACATCCGCATTTGTGTTAAAACGCACTGGTCCATCTTACCACGCCACCTCATATACACCACTTTTACCCTATTCCGTAAGAAGAAATCGCTTTTTTTATTCACTGAACATCAAGCCCGACTGCTTGGGATTCTTCTTCATCCCATAGCTTGGCGGCCTTCCCTCCCAACGCGCTACTGGGAGACCTGTAGCGAAAATTATCATCAATGAATTCATATGATTACGATTAATTAATTATGTTATCATTCTTTATTGTTAGTTACTGCTATTATTGTTTATTGACAATATTAGTTGGTATTACAGAATTCATTATTTCATCCTTTTTTGAAGTTGCATTTTTATTAACAATTTTTTTCACTTTTTTTGCGAATATTATTTAACAATAACGACTAATTCGCAGTCAGGAGTTATTTAGAATTTTTAATTTTTTTTTACTTTATGCTTTTTGAATTTTACCGTCTATACAATTCTACCCTGATACAATTTTCTAAGTGTCATTCCTCTCCGATATAATTTTATGAATCACGTATGTCTCTAATACTATTATCTATGTGTCTTTCTTTGTCGATGAAAGTTTTCATATGTCGTTTCTATCCGATACAGTTATCTATGTGTTCGTCCTCTTCGATATAATTTTCTAAATGTTCTATCTCTACAATACGATTTTTAATGTGACGTTTCTCTCCAATGAAACATTTCATAAGTAGAACGAAGAGCAACATATAGAAAATTGTATCGGAGAGGAACGATAGATTAAAAATCGCATCGTAGAGATACATTTAGAAAATGTTATCGGAGTGGACGAACACATAAATAATTGTATTGCAGAGGAATGACATATAAAAAAAAGTTAACGCAGAAGAACAATACATAGAAAATTGTATTGAAGAGGAACAAGACATAGAAAATAGTATCGAAGAGCAACGACACATACAAAATCGTATCGGAGAAACACAACATTAGAAAATTGTATCTGAGATATAATATTTATGGAATTATATTGCTGACATAAATCACTTTGCAAATATTGCATTACACTGCGGTGATTGAGTTAGAACTGTAGAGCCGTATAATTAAATTCGTTTCTTAAACTCTTTTTGCAATTGGGAGTTTTTAAATTTTAGTAACATTTTTTTCATCCTTTTTAAAGTATAATAAATAGTATAACCAACACGTGAAAATACTAAGATTATAAATAAATAAATAAAAACTAATTATAGTTTTGGAAAGCACGCATAAACAACTTATATATATATATACATACATATATATTGTAACGACTGCGCGAACGCATATCGCGCGAAACGTTTCACGGAAATGAAGGGGACGACCGATTATGAACGAACGGAACTTGGGCTAATTTATTGGTTCAAGATCTGCTGCTGTACCGTTTGTCACGTCACACGTCAGTTCGTGTTAGAGTCCCGAATAAGACTGACTGTCAACTCTACGATCGATGTGAAGTTTATCGTTTGTACGTCCGTCGAATGTTCTACTGTCCGAGCGATCCTTCAAGACTGCTTACCGAGGCTAATCGCGTACGATATTCGTTACAATACATATAACAAATTAGCATAGACGCAGCTCGACACGTATTCGAGGTTATACTACACGTTGAGTGAATTCAATGCACTGTAGAATAGCACACAGCTACAGCATTTTTATGGCAGACGACAAATAATCGCAAAGGAAATAGTAGATAATGGCGAGCGGATGTCGATTTATCCACTGATAAAAAAATACGGTTGAATCAACTAAGATTCGGGCAGGGACGTTCAACTGAATATTTCATTGGTACACCTAAAAAATTGGTTAGTTCAACAATTCTTTGGTTGATTAAACCAAAATATTTCTGAGTTATCAAAATATTTTGTTAGACCAACTAAATATTTATTTGAACGTCCCTGCCCGAATCTTAGTTGATTCAACTCTACTTTTTTATCAGTGTCTGAATAAGGTTTTGGCCTGTTTTTTCGAAGTTAATTATCTCTGCCATTTCACATTTATTTTTCTATTCCTTTGCTACGAACACACTTCCAAATACACAGAACTAGTGTGCCAAATTCTGTCAAGAGACATTGCGCCGTTCCGACAAACACTGGAGACAACGAAAACAGCAAAATCGGGTTGGCCTAAGTGAAACGCATAACTCCCGTCTCTTTGCCCTAGCGGGCAGTCGGGAGTTAAAAAGAAATTGACGGCATGTCGAAGAGCGGATTTTACTCTTCATTAATGCTGCAATACCTCTATTTTCCAAAAAATTGCTCCATTTAACAAATGAAGATGGCGGAAACTGGGCAGTTTACCTTAGTAAATTAACGAAAATGAATTTTGAATACGTGAGTATTCGCTCGGCTGAGAAACTAACGAATACTGCTCATACGACTGAGGTGCATAGGACATAGGACATAAGTGCCATGCGAGCTCGAGCGATCTTAAATTGGCTTGTTGTTTGTAGCGCGCAACAATTTACTGGCGCGCAACAATGTAATGTAATGTAATGATACAAGAATTTCGCGCAATAGTTCGGATAGTAGAAACTTTATCCGACCCGGCGGCGGATTGGATAACAGAGGGTTCGGATAATGGGTGTTCGGATAATCGAGGTTCCACTGTACTAGGAACACCGGTGAATATAATTTACTTTGCTCGCTGCGAAAATGGCAGATTTGCGCATGCATAAAACCCCCATTTTCGCACCTCGTGAAGTACAATTTGGTGCGATACTCGTGCGAAAATCTTTTTCTCAACTCGTGTAATTGCAACACACGCCTTTGGCTTGTGCCTCAAACTCACACTCGTCAGAAAAAAGCACTAGTACCGTAACGTAATATTACCATTTCAATCCGTGCATTTTTTCCTCTACAAGAACACTCCAAAACCAAGTGTATCGTTTCAATTCGCAGCAAACGTGTCGAACCAATACACTCTCATCGGAGTGAAGCGGACGTTATCGTCATCGAGTTCATTAGCCGAAAAAGATCTATTAATAAATACCTGTTTTGTTACGATCGGCGTTCTCGTCTCTCGCAAAGAGGATCGAGCTGTCCAGGCTTCAAATAATTTATTATCTCAGTGTGGGTACGTGCGAGCTAAGAAAAAAAAAAAAAAAATCCGACGAAAAAGTATACATTCAGAGACAGCTTCGCGACTCTTCGTTAACGCGGCCCTCGCGTAACATTCCCGATTGGCAGAGAATCAAAGAGTGCTCGGTCGGGGATTCGGTCGAGGGTCCCCCATCTCGGCGATGTGTTTCTCGTCGTCGGGGCGAGCGCCCGTAGAGCGTCGGGACGGTCCAGCGCGCGTTCCGCGATTCTCGCGGCGCAGCGCGCTCCCAGCGCTATTCAATTCGCTTGACCCGGACCTCGACGACGACGGGGTCGAGCGTAATAATAAAAAATCGGACCGTACAGAAACACCCACAGGCAAACAGACGTAAATGAGTGTATAGTTTTTTCGTTTATGAAATAATTCCGGGTGATATGGTCTGCCGTTTCATATCGCTTTTAAGCGCTAGCGAATGGCGCTGTCGATTGCAGGCATTTTAATTTATGTTTGCCCAGTGCCGTTGCGCGATCGGTGATACTTGCAGATCCGCGGACATCGTAGTGTGGTCCTAATGGCCGTAACATCCAAAAATTCGGGGCGATACGACCACATGTCCGGAAATATACAGTTTTCTTGCGGCATGCGGAAATATTTAAGGGGTTGAATTATGTGACTCAATGCATTCACAGTAGTCAAGGTAGCGCATAGATTATTAGTGCATTAGTTCCGCGATTCTCGCGGCGCAGCGCGCTCCCAGCGCTATTCAATTCGCTTGACCCGGACCTCGACGACGACGGGGTCGAGCGGGCCCGGATCGCGCGGCTTCCCGACGACGAGAGTCCGCGGGCTCCTCGGGACGCCGTCGCGCGTGCACATCGCGAGCGAACTCCGCGGGAATAATTCGCCACGCTACGACACACGTACCACGTGTCACGCTCATCGTTCCCATTCTCGTTCCTCTTGTTCTCCTCTCGCTCTCCGTATCCATTGTATCGCCGTCTCTCTCTCTCTATTTCTGCTTTTCGATCTGTCGCGACAAACCGCAAGGCTCGGTCGACACATGAGAAATCCCTCCCTAGCCGAACTTCTTCACCGGGTAGGCTCAGTTTATTTCGAACGTTTCGCCGTGACGCGCCGGTGTAACGAAACTCTTCGAATCGGTATAGCGCACACATGGCAGCTCGGGGTTTTCGCTCGGCCCTCCGCCACTCATTCGTATTACGTACGCAGAATGCTCCTATGGGCGCCGTTGCTGGCCTTCGATCCGGCAGCGACGAGAGAAAGCGCGACTGATATACGTACAAAGAACGAGGCTCGGTATGAGCGTTGTTTTACCGACGATAGAGAGTGCGCAAAAAGTGTCTTGATTCGCTTTGCATTATTTGTGATAACGATATACCCGATAACATTCCGCGGGCAAATGTGCGATAAGGGTACGACAATCTTCCGCTGACCATTTTGCAAAAATTGCGCCAAGGTGCCGTCCGGCGTTTGGCGGAAAAATTGAAAAAACGGGAGCAAGAACTCAACTTTGGACAAGTGTTGTCAAATTGACGAAAATAAATCAGCAGCTTTCCTTTAGTGCGTTCCAATAGAAAGATCATCTTGGTTGGATCATTTTCGGAGTTTTTTTTCTTCTTTTTACAAGTGCTGTTCAAAATTGAGAACACACTTGGTTATCGGAATTTTTCCATAAGTGCGGACGCATCTGGACGTGATGTTTCCGACATTGGCCTGTTGGAAGGTTCCGCAGCTTCGGTTACGTGGGTAACCGGCGCCTTGGGAATTAAGACTGTAAACCTTCGAGCACTGTGTTACGTGTATGCGAAACTTTCCAAATGAAAAAAAAGATCCATTACCTTGGAAAAAAGTTGAAAGATGATTGAAGTAAAAAATTCCTACGGGAATGTACAAAATCTCTGAGGTTGCACTGGTAGAAATTATTTGTTTGATTCAACTGAATTCTTCACGTTAAATCAAATGTTTAGTATCACGTTTAAATAATCTAGTAATCAGCACGGAAATCCAGATTTTTTTTTTAATTTGAGAAATCTTTTCTATCGGTTTGTGTTACAAATTTAGTAATCGTTAATTGAGTCATTTAAACGATATAAAGGCAGTAGTTCAACCATAAAGTGGGAATATATGCGACGGTATTCAAAGTGACAAGAAAAACTGCAAGCCCCAAATTTTCAGTCTTATTTTCGATCTTCAGTTGAATTTTCAAAACTTTGGATCATAAAAGAATTTTGAATCCGCACGAAGGAAATGTATATGCGGTATATATATATTAAAATATATCTGTAATACATGACATATATTTGTCCCAAAAATTGGTATAGTTAGGAGATATTTTCGAATATATTTCTGAAAATCTATGCATCTTTAAATAGACAGCAATTTATATGTTTAATATATTAATTATATAAAAAGAAATTCAATATATTTTGCACATATATCGTATTTGGGTCGGAATAAAATTCAACTCAGACTTACGTCCGATAAAATCGAGCCTACGAGAGAATTGAAATGGGAACGACATGGCTGTAAGTTACGACCAGTCGATTGATAAAAATATGTATAGTCAACGAAAATGAATTTTCACAATGGCAATATGTGTCAGTGTTAAAAAAAAAGTCCCTCCAAATGGTGCTAATTTCGCATAAGTTTCAGAGAAATAAGAGGGAATTGCAAACACTTCAGAATCGTACAAAAGTCTGAAAAAAGTCGAGCACATTGACGGTGCTTAAATTGTTAATTTCGCATTATAAGAACTCCAAAATATTGCTAACAAATTAATGAAAAATAAAATTGTTCACCAAATCTCCCGGAAACCAAACTTTTTTTTAATGAAAATGATTCGTTCACTTTTCTGATCACGTATGAAGTTTTTCAGATTTCTTAATTCACTTTGATTTTTCTTTTATATGGGAAAAACGTGTAGAAAGTCAGAAAATTCAAAGTACATTTAAAACTCTGAAAAAATTCTTACGTATTCAGAAAAATTAACGAATCATTTTCATTAAAAGAAAAGTTAGGTTTCCGGTAGATTTGTTGAACAATTTTATTTTTCATCAATTAGTTAATAAGATTTTGGAATTATTATTATGAAAAATTAATCTTTTCAGCACTTTTAAAATGCTTGATTTTTCAGATTTTTATATCATCGAGAAGTTTGTGCAATTCTCTCTGAATTCATTGAAACTTATGCGAAGTGAACACTTTTCGCAAAGGTTACCTTAAGAGATATCGTCATCGCCGCTGTAGGTTGATTGCAAAATGCTATGATTCGAAGCATGTTAGAAACTTATTGTGGTCAATTAGTGTCTAAGAGAGCGCGAAGTGCAAGTGGGTGAAGTGTATTTTCTTCGAGTGAAAATAGTGTTCGGGGTCAAGCGCGGGAAGTCCAGAATGCAGTGGGCGCACGCGTAACGCTTCTCGCAGCCGCTCTTGTCATTCCGCTCGACGGAGTGCAACAATTTCGTATCTTGTATAACTGTAACGGTTTTAGTATCTACTCCGTCGGCGGCGGCTTTGCATCGCGTACTGAGGAGGTTGGGGCGATATTCAATTTTAAAGATTTAAGTGTTAATACGAAATGTGACACACATCATTACTTAACTTCAGAGTATGCAATTTTTTTTTATAGTTTCAGCTTTTAGTTGCTGAGATATTCAATACCCAATTTGTGTTGTCTAACCTTATTAAATTAAATCTATTGCTTCTCGTACGGAAAAAAAAGTATATGCGAAAAGTATCCAATTTTTCGTGTGAAAATATAATGTGTACATAAATTATGTCCTTTTGATATACCCGATGAAAAAAAAAAAAAAATCTCGGACATATCCTCCACACAATCAACTACGTACAATTTCCAGGATATAATAATATGTATCATGGATCAATAATGTACAATTTTTCGGAAAACAAATTTAGTCCATGATATGAAATATATTTATCGCGTTTAGTTTTTTTCCTTGGGGGTTCGCCGTGTATAAACCGTAGTTGCGAAACTCTGTTTAAAGACGTTAAACAAATTGACCAATGTCAAAGGAATGCCGTTAGGAAATACACATTCAAATTTCAAAGCAACGTGCCTGTTAGTTTTTTTTTTGACATAGCACGAGCTATACGGTCAATTTTGGTTTTCGCCTTGGCACGCTTGGGATTTCGCACAGCGGAACTCTTACTCTCAGACTAGCTGCTCCGCAACGCGTGGGCCGTCGAGTCAATTCCCACCGAACTCCAACTACCTTTAAACACGATAATATATCAACGATTGGGATCGACCATCATAAGATAGTTCGGACAATTTCTAAATTTTCGTCCACAAATGTGACATTCCTCGTTGTTTCGTTCAATTAGATTGACAAGCTTCGGGATTATGATTTTTTCTGAGCAAGATTATTGGTGATTTTATAAATTATTCAGGCCGGTTGGGCAATTGGTTTTGTCCGTACGCCGCGCTTGCGGCTCTCTGGAAAGATATTATTTTCAAGTGTGCAATCAAATAACTTTTTTTGTTGTAATTTTTTATTTGTCGTGCTCCATAAATTCTTCACTAGAGAATTGAAAAAAATGAAACGACTCGCTTAGTGCAGCAGAGACTAATTAATACCCACCAAGCCGATCTTAAAGAAATTGAAAAGTGATGTCAAGCTGAGTTTTGATGAATCTTCTTACGTAAGGTAGAGGTCCCGGCCGCCGACCATGAACCCATGATCGCTGACGTCGTGTTGAACCATACCTACAGCGTAATATATAGATATACTTTAACATGACATGGTTGATCACTGGTTCATCGCAACTGGGGCGCTTAGCTCATATCAAAACAAAATGCTTGAGTCTAATTTAATACATATCGTTGGTCTAAAAAAGTCTGCTGGGCGATTCGTAGGTTTGGCCTGTAATAATTTATTTGTGGTATTTAAAATTGTGATTATTCAAAAATGAACTGGTGATTATTCAAATATTAAATGCTGATTATTTAAACATTAAATCGTGATTATTTACACATTAAATCGTGATTATTTACACATTAAATCGGGATTATTTAAATATTAAGCCGTGATTATTTATCAGTTTTTATATGAACAATTAAAGATTCTGACTTACAAACTGCGTTAACAAAGCCTTGTCAAGCCACACGAAAACGTAAGACCAAGTTAGGGTGCATCTCTCTTAGCGTATCGCTTTAACGACTTTGTTATGCCACCAATTTTATGCTCTTACCGATTCGTTTAATATTTCGATTTTGACGACTGTTTGGCGTCGCAATAATAAAAATCGGACCGTACAGAAACCCCCACAGGCAAACAGACTTAAATGAGTGTATAGTTTTTTCGTTTATGAAATAATTCCGGGTGATATGGTCTGCCGTTTCATATCGCTTTTAAGCGCTAACGAATGGCGCTGTCGATTGCAGGCATTTTAATTTATGTGTGCCCAGTGCCATTGCGCGATCGGTGATATTTGCAGATCCGCGGACATCGTAGTGTGGTCCTAATGGCCGTAACATCCAAAAATTCGGGGCGATATGACCACATATCCGGAAATATACAGTTTTCTTCGGAGCGGCATGCGGAAATATTTAAGGGGTTGAATTATGTAACTCAATGCATTTACAGTAGTCAATATAGCGCATGGATTATTCGTGCACTGTAAAAATATATTGTGAATTTAATGTACTGGATCTTAAAATTTGCAAACATTACTTACATTAATCGAACATTAATGTACTTCTTTTGTAACACGAAATTATCCGGTATTAAAATTACAAATCTTTTGCATGAAGTTAACAAAAATTTTCTTTGAAAATGAGAAGTTTACTGTAAAATTGCAACGCATATGTGTTTGAAATTTCCGAAACAGTTTACGTAAAAACAGCTTCCAGCACCGTTAATTAATTTTCAAATAAAATTATTTTACAATGTGGTTACGGAGCCTTTTCAACGGTTAACTCATAAACAATATATATAGTATATAAACAATAAACAGTGATTAATATTATAGCCCCTTTAGAGGGGAGGACTCTTGCTTCCTCCCCCCCCCTCTCAATTCTTGACACGACAGCGGCGATATTTTTATATATTATAGTAAGATTCCTCTCTATAATATATATAATATCCGGGTGATATTGCCAATTGAGACTGAATGTTAATGTCGCCATAATTCATTCACACATGGAATTATTCGAACATTTAGCGTGAAATACTCAACGCTTATTACCGAGTTCCGATATATTTTTTAAGGACGTACAGCTCGTTAACCGTGTTAAAAAACTCCGTCCGTACAACTCAGAATTCTTCTGTTCTGGACTGTGTTGAACATGTATTAAGACCATAATCTGCCAGTCGACTTCATTGTATAATCCAACAATATTTTTCCTCTTGACATCTTTCGGATGTATTTCTGAGAAACACGAGCAGCCCATTCAGCTCCGGTTCAACCAATGCGGCAACTGCCCTAATTATATGAAGCTTTAAATGCAACGAATTCCCCAATGCCTTCGACGAAATTCGCGACCAATGCCCTCTTTCGTTAAAACCTCGCCAGAACGGTAATTTGAAAACGAACATTCGCCTCGCGAACACCCGATTCGTTTGCCGTACGTGGATCTCGGTTTTCCTGCCTTCCATTCGGTGAACTCCGAGCTCGATGAATCCACTTTTACACTACAAAACCGTTCGTGCAAAGTATACAATGCGAAACGCGAGCGAGGGAGCACGAGACGGTAAGTCACGCCGAAAGCCTTTTATACGCGTGTATGAATATTGCAGTGCTCACGATGCATGCAGGTAGGTCTCGCATGTCGAGTATATATAGAAAGAGCCGGAGTCACAATCCGACCGGCGAGTCGTTTACTCCGCTCGCACGAGTTCTTCCGTGGGTCCTCGGCACGGGGTTTTCCGTTTGTGCCCTACGCCGAGTGCATGATCTTCCGTTGGTCGCGGGCGGCCACGTGCATACCTCGCCGACACCGTTGCGGATTAAATCGGAGTGTGCGACGTAACGACCGACCGAGTGGCAAACCTGTTGAGCGTTGATTAATCGACCCATCGTCGTTAATTACCGCTGGCGGTGGAGCCGCGCACGCCGCCAGCTCACTCGGCATATCCTGACACTATCGCGGGAGTGCAATTACCCGGAAAATCGTCGTAAAGTGTTCCCGAAGCGGCTTTCTTTGCGCTCCCCATGGAATTTCTGTACCGCGGAATTTCATTCACAAAAGTGCTACGATTTTTTTTTTTTTTTTGGGGGGGTAATAAATAACAGTTGGAACACATAGAGGATTGTTCGCGAATGAACCGAAATGACTGTTTTCACTGGTGAAAGTGCACCGTTGCTTGGTGTATTTTCGGAAGCGACCTCGTCGTCGTCGTCGTCGTCGTCGTTTTCGCCTCTCGCGAAGAAGGTGACTCTGCGGTTTCTCGGAAATTCGAGCGTGGTAACGAGAACTATGCGGCACTACCTCCGTTCACACTTTTAGAATATATATGTATATATATAGGTATGTGCAGACTGAGGGGTGATACACATGCATACACAAAAACGTATGCAAAAAACACTCAATCAGCACGAATGTAAATAAATTGTATTTTTTTCGCTGTGTATCATTTCATTTGGATGATCAATTAAAACGGCTATAATCACCCATGTCAATGAACAGAAAACCAAAAGATCGACAAGACATTTTTTTTTTAAGTACTAGCGGGTTAGGGTGGCTCGCGTGCTTCATGCGCTCGCATGGGTTTCGTAAAATAGGCCAGGTCTGTTCATACCCCTGTACTCTCTTCATATTTTCACATACGCCTCTCATAGAGTATCGGTGCGAGTATCGGTGCGAGTATCGGTGCGAGTATCGGTGCGAGTATCGGTGCGAGTATCGGTGCGAGTATCGGTGCGAGTATCGGTGCGAGTATCGGTGCGAGTATCGGTGCGAGTATCGGTGCGAGTATCGGTGCGAGTATCGGTGCGAGTATCGGTGCGAGTATCGGTGCGAGTATCGGTGCGAGTATCGGTGAGAGTATCGGTGAGAGTATAGGTGCGAGTATAAGTGCCAGTATACGTGTGACTGTGTATAAGTAACGGTTAGTACTCTGTGAGTGTGTACAAGTAGCTGTGCGGAGCTGTGTGCGTTTTTGAGAGTGCGGTGTGAATCTCCAATCAACATAAACTTTACTGTTGTGTAGATGTTTTTCATCGTGTGACTGAAGCGAAAACATACGCCAATTCTATACGTGGCTAATTTTTCAGCAGTTTGTATGTAAATGAATTAAAAAAACATGTGGTGAAAATTACGGAATCTACGGATCCGACCGAACGCTAAAAAATCATATATTTGCTGTGCCCAAAATTGGTTCATATAACTTTACGTTGCAGTAATTTTTTAATTACTAAGGATGGTCTAATTTGAGTAAACATGGAGGTAACGAGCTTAAATTTGATACAGGAATGCACTAACACTGTACAATATTTCGCATTAAATTTGGCAAAAATCGATCCAACTGTTTAAATTTTATGGGATTTTGAAGATTTTGAATTTTTCAAATTTTTTTGACAGACGTTCCCGAATCAAACATCACGCAAAGAGTAAAATGAGTTATAGTTTCGTAATCAGCGCTCAAGATAAGATAAAAAATTGCCTTAAAACTTTTTTTATTGTGTTCTAATTATAGCTTCCTCTATGAGGAAGCCAAAGTGGCACTACGGAATTATGATAGAGGAAGTTATGAGCAAAACCGTAAAACATGAGGAAGTAATTGTGCAAATCACTTTGCACGCTTTTTAACTTTCTCGTCGTATACGAAGTATGTAAGGAGAAAAAATAATGCAATGAAAAAAAATAACTTCCACAATATGATCTTAAATACACCGAAACAGATTTCAGATGTTATAACGACAGTGTACGTTACATATGCACAATTCTAATCCTTCATCGCCGGCACAGCATTTCCCAAAATTTGTTCATCACCGTCTTTCAAATCGGCCATCTAGCTAGTACTTTGAGTCGAGAAGCTTCCTCGTCTCTTGATGGTCCAGGAACCAACTTATCAAAACTTTCGATAACTGTCGTATGAACAGAATAATCCAGTATATTCGACTTGTCGAGCTGTTGATGAACCCATTCGGAAGTGCGCCCGCGTCGGCAATAATACACGGTGCGGCGCAGGGCTGCCTCATTTAGGGCTGTGGTTGTGGCTGCCCTGTGCCAAAAGTTGTTTCATACACCGAGAAAAAAAAATTGTTAGATGAACCAAGTTGCGTTCCCCCGCGTTCAAAGGCGTTATTTAGTTGGTACAATAAATTTTTTTGTTCGTATCGAAATATTTTGAATCGACTAAAGCGAATAATCGTTCAATAAAAGAATGGTTTAGTTTTACCAACCAGATAACAGCTTTGAACGTAGGTGACCGCGAATTTGGTTAATCCAACAATTTTTTTTTCTCAGTGTACACAGCTATCGGGTGAGCACCGTTTTCAGCATTACGCTGCTGATGCTCCATTTTACAGCCAGCAGTTAAGCAGTTAAGGTGAACGCTCCAATGACTGGACACGTCTCAGTGGCCGGACGAAGCGTTCGTGCAAGAGATATAAAAATGCGATTTTTCATGGATGTCCGGTGACTGGGGCTGGTCCGTTAAGTGCCTGGCGACTGGGACGTTTACCTTTCCTCGTAGAAGGTTCCGACCAGGCCACGATGTAACGCTTCAAAATTTTTACTAGGGTTACTCGTGCTGCCATCGGCGGCGTGCACGACCACCCGTCCGTTAATCCCCTATTTAAGGCCTTAGCTTCTGTGTGCCATCTGGCCAGTATTCTCGTATTTTTTGTCGACTTTCAATCATTTGTAAAGTTCACGGCCGCAGCCGCTGTTACCCTCACCATACGCAGGGGCGCAGGGAATCTGCGGAAAACCTGCGCCGATACAGCCGGTCATTCCAACTGAGTGTTGATTTTCGTATTCGATACTTCGACTACGAACACCAATCCTCAGAATTCGACCTTCCGCTCAACGGTTCCAATGCGCCAGCTAGTGCATGGCTAGGCAGTCACCCATCCAAGTACTGACCGCGAAAGATTCAGCTTGACTCTAGGGATCCCCGAACCCGTCCACCACCCGCGCCTCCACCGCTGTCGGTCACCCGTCCGCTCCCATTGAAGTATCGCGCGCGCCACCAGTGGTAGCGCTCGTGACTATTAACCAGTAAAAATTAACCAGTTTGCTAGCTGGATGGTTGGATAAAGGAACGGTTTTGTTCCATATTCTGCAATGAAGATTTAAAAAAAAAAAAACATAAGCGATAAAAGTAATTTAACGTAATGTGGCTATGCAATGACTCATGTTTTCAATCGTTCATTTTATTTTGCACATGAACACGATATTGAAAATATATGAATATTATTAATCTAGAATTGCAATGGCTATTCGCATTTTTCGTAAAGCTTGAATAGTTCGAAAGATCGTTTAGTATCCTGATCTTTTGAATACAATGCGCAAATTCTCAACACGGACACCATCGGTAACATCACTCGATGAAATTACAATTCAAAAGTGGTGTCGTAATTATGGCCTTACATTTTTTTGCCTCTGAATTAAAACACATTTATTTTTCGAGTTTCATCAAATTGCTTGCCAAGTGTATAAACAAAATAATAAAAATAATTTTCAGGTGATAATAAATAGATAATACGCAATATGCTTAATAGTAATAAAAAAATGAGAATCTAGAAATAGCCTACACATTGGCTATTGTCTTACATTAATTAATTACATTAATTAATTACATTAATTAATTACATTAATTGATTACATTCATTCATTGCAATAGGTTTCTGGATAAAAATGCTATTGATTATTGAACACGCAAATGTTAAACTAAGAGAAGCTCGCTAAGATACCCATCGAAGTGGTTTGATAGTCAATTACATTCCTCAATAAAAAAACAACTCATTCGAGAAATTTATTATTTTGATTGCAATTATTATATGACGTTTCCATATAAGGTCAATTTACACCAACGGCAACCCAACATGCTTGTCTCCCTGGTGCATTTCCGAGTGTTGATGCTGCGGTTGTGCAGCAGAGCGGTTTTCTCGTAAACAGCATGCGGCTTACGCGCAAGTTCTATTTTGAAAACCTTGCGGGAGCCCACCTATCGCGTTTTTAAACCTACTAAACGCTGATTTACGGACGCATGCTGCGACGGAATCGTGTGCAGGCGGACACGTTAATAAAAGCAACTATTTTCGGCTGGACAATGCGGGCCACCTCGCGGCCTCGTCGTATTACTCACTTAACGAGTAAGGACCTGGAGGTGATCGTGTCCTCGTGCGGTCGTGAGCCATGAGCGACGGTCACACTTCACGGATTTGTCGCCAATCTTATACATTACGAGGGTCTGTATCTATATGTGCCAGTGACTATCTGTGAGTATTCATGAGAGATCCATGAATATCTGTGTATTCACTTCGGGACCTTAGCCTCTCCGTGACCTTAGTCACTCCGGGACTTTAGCCACTCCGGGACTTTAGCCACTTCGGGACTTTAGCCACTTTGGGACTTTAGCCACTTCGGGACTTTAGCCACTTCGGGACTTTAGCCACTTCGGGACTTTAGCCACTTCGGGACGTTAGCCACTTCGGGACTTTAGCCACTTCGGGACTTTAGCCACTTCGGGACTTTACACTCTAAAAACAAGTGTGTTGTCAAGTGGTTGAAACAACTCACGACACACATATTACGTGTGTTGCGCCAACCAAAGCATTAATATAATACCTGTTGGTCGGCTTGCGTGTTGAAACAACACGCTTGTACTGCATCTTTCCTGGATTCCCTGTACAACACACTTCTTAGTGTCTTGCTATAGAACACTCTTATTGGAATGCACGTAATGTGTTTTGTTTTAACGCGTTTACGGCCGAACAACTCACTTGATGTATAGGTACATGCTAGGTATACTACACACTTTATAAAAGAAAACATTAGGAAATCAACACACTTGTATATGCGCTTGATTCTTGTACGTTGATTTGTATGTCGCACAGCACGATCATGGATAAGCCGCCCGATATTTTCGGGTGTCGTATGTGCTATTTTAAAGCTGCGTCCGATAATCAGCTCTTGAAACACGTTGTCCAACATCATCGATTTGATCCGTCGTTTAAAGTGCAGTTCAACGAATATGAATGTGGCGTCACGTTTATAAATTGGAAGTCTCTCAAGCAGCATGTGTTTCGAAAGTATCCTCACTTCGACATTAACGAAGAAGTTGCTAATATCCCAGATGTGGACAGAGATGACGAGGTTGAGATAGAAGGTAAATCATTGTAATTAATTTGTAAGATGATGCATAGTCGGTACAGCCTCATTTATTTTCGACACCCGGTCACTACGGTATCAATTGTGTTGGGGGGGGGGGGGGGAAGGAATGGAAGTGAACACACCTACGATCGTATGAAAAGTAACGACATGCGTGAATGTGTTTAAAGCGTGTTGAAATAATGCAGGTAAAGCGTGTAAAATGTACACACTTTGACATGTGTTGAGAATCAACACACCTTGAAACGTGTAAAAAGTGACTACACGATTTACACGTGTAAAGCGTGTTGAAGCAACACGGTTGTTTTTAGAGTGTAGCCACTTCGGGACTTTAGAGACTTCGGGCCTTTAGCCACTTAGGGACTTTAGCCACTTCGGGACTTTTCGGGACCTTAGACGGGACAAACACACAAACCAACAAGTTTATTTTGAAATCCACCAGTTTTCCAAAATATATATAAGAAGATATCACGAGGGACTTCCCCTCGATCAACGCAAGCCTCTCAACCTTTTTTTACGCGTCATTCGTCATACGATAACGCTATATAGCGCCCTAAAGAAGAGAATTCGTTCCACTTTCTTTTTAAGTTCGCAGTCACTTTCTCTGTTGTATACTTTTATCGAACTAAAAGATTATCGGGCACGGAGAGGAGACGATTCCCCCCCCAACATACCAAGCTCTGACGTCTCCGTAGGTCCAAAATCTTTTCAATCCGCTTATGCCTCGCGAGAACTTGTTGATCACCCACGCGTCGAACAGTCAGGGTGAGATCACCTTTATAAAGGGACTCCTTTTAGTCACGTCTCAGCTGCGACGTTCGGACGCTAAACACTCGCCGAAAGTGCATTGCGGGAAACCTCGACTATACGATCACGAGGTACTGTAGAGGGCTGTATGATGGACGCGATGCAAATATCTTTATATGCACTAAACGGCCGCCGACCGCGATAGTTACGACTCACTCGCGCGCGTGTGCGACGGTACGAGTGTGTTGCATATGCTTTGGCAAATAAAAGATCGTGAGAAGAAAAAAACATCGGGCAGTGTCGTTCGTCATCTCTCGTCTCGCGCAGCTCGCTTTATGGATCGTCTTTCGAGAGTCGACACTCGCTGCCGGACTTCGTTCTTATGATTCGCCTTTAAAAAATCCTATTTATGTCGGGTCTCCCATCGTCCGTTTGTCACGGAGAACATAAGTTGACTCAGTATGCTCGCATGTGTTTCACCGCTGAGTCATAATCGCTGACGCTCCGATGGAGTATCGACGGATACTTTTGTGCCTGAATTTTGGCTTGCTGAGTTGAAGAAAAAAATATAATAATTCGTGAATAGCTTCCTCATTTTTTACCATCTTGCGTAAAGCTTGCTCTATGAGAAAGATCCTTGAGCAATTTTGGCCTCCTTATAGAGGAAGTTATGCTCATAATATAAAATTTTAATGGTCGACATTTATAGCAAAAATTATTATCAAAATTCATTCAGTAAAATGTTCGTACGCGTCGTTTCGAGAACATGTCTAAAGCATTTTTTCCGCTAATTATAAATCTGCAACTAATTTCACTACTATCGCGATATTTCATGCAGAATAGCGTGTCAGACGAAAAAACACAAATTGTTCAAAAAATTCAAAATTTTCAATATATTATAACAATTAAAGGATTAAATCGATTTTGGTAAATTTAATACCAAATATCGTTGCAATGTTATAAACCAATCATTTTTTGAATTTGAACTCAACACAGCCGCGTTTACTAGAATCATAGCACTTTTAGTAATATTTTAAAAACCCCAAAATTTCAAAAATATAACGATTTGGATACAGTTCGGCTAAATGCAATACCAATGATCATTGATCGATATATTTGTGTCCCTTTTAAGATTACAGCTCTAATTTTGGTCACTAACTTACATGTGTACCAAATTTAGAGTAGCTGGCTCAAATCGTTCGTGAGTTATAGCCATTTTAAATGCCCAGAATCAATCACATACGCACATCAGGACGCCAGCTAAAAATCACATTTCTCGACGTTTTATAGGATTTTAAGTACTCCGACATTAAAATCTCGAAACGTTTATTTTTATGTAAACAATCGTCATTCGTTTTGCTTCATAAAGGAAGTGAAAAGAGTCGGAGGGTGAGAAGGATTGTTGGTATTTAAAAAATAGAACCGTCATTAAAAATGAATGAACATTTGTCTGGCACGATTATTCTAACAGTGGTCGAATAGTGTCGCGGCTGACGTAGAGGACTATGTTAAGACTTGTTAGGACTACAATCTTAATAATTTTGAAAGAAGATTAATGGGTAAATGTTTTAAACTCCTGTTTATTTATAGATATATATAGGTAAATGATAGGCTAAGCAAAATTTGTTTCGAGAAGAGGTGTAATCTCATTCGCCCACACTATTGTTTTACGCGGGCTAATAAAACCAGAAAAAAATTATTTGAAGGCCACCGTTTATTTGGTTTAAGTAAAATATTCATTTGATTTAAATAAATATTTATTTCATTTAAGTAACTATCTACTTAATTTACTTAAATATTTAGTTACATCAAATAAACATTTTACTTAAACTAAATAAACGGTGGCTGTCAAATAAATTTTTTTCTGGTAGGGTGATCGAAAGAGTGAAATGTAGAAAGTTGCTAGGCAGAAGGACAAAATTATAGAGGGGTGAATAGGTCAAATTTATGGGCTGCGTACGCACTTTTAAACGAGCACTGCTATGCCCACACCAGGAATTACTGCCACTGTGCATGAGCCGGGTAACCGTATCACTCCCACCCTTTATAGCCGGCAATCTCGTCCAAAGGGTAGACGTCGACATTTGTAAGACATAAAACGTGCCCTATTGCTTTCCCGGAGCGTCGAGCTTTTTTTAAGTTACGATTGTCCACATTATACGACAAGGTTCATGAGACATATAGGAAAGAGGTTACTGAATTTAATTTCCATTTTTCATGCGAAAAATGGCACTTTCAATTTTTCAACGCAAATACGGCAATTCGTCCCAATGGCCCAAAAACGGCATTTGCTTAATATTTAAGAAAGTTAAAGGTAACGTTTCTCACCAAATTCACAGAATTCAACCATTTTTTAAAGTATATCGTAAAGGAAACGCACGCTCTGGTTGTAATTACGAATGTTAAGTATACATCATTTTTTAAATAGAGTAAGATTTCTGGCGACGTTCATCGAAAAATATAGGTATTTTTATCGCATACAAAAGTGCATCATTCCAAATGTCCTACTAGGGTAAATCGGCCAATGAATAGACAGTTAAGCAGACGAAAAAGCCAATGAATACACGCTTTTTATGCACGTGCTTTTATAGAAAGTGTCCATTCATTGGCCCTGTCCATTCATTGGCTGATTTACCCTATTTATATTTTAAAAAATACATACAAAGAATTACAATTTTGATCGCACCTTCGGTTCTATGTGGCTTAGGTTGATTTATTTGGCTCTATAGCATGTCATAGCGAACTTTAGTACATATATTTTCCAGTCATGTTCGAAAGTATAAAACTGTATAAAACTGTATAAAAGTATATTACTACGCCCATTTGTTCTTGAAACTACGTGCTTACCAAGAATAAGCAGTTCATTAATTAAAAGTACCGTCAGTCTTGATACTAGAGACTGTTTAGCGCGTTGTGTATAACCTTGACTGCAAAAGCTCGCACTTCATCCGATACGTCGAGGTGTAGCTTCAACGTGTGAAACGCGTAAAAACTTGACGCTAATTGGGCGCTCGTGGAGCCCGTGTTGTACTCTCCGGTTTCAAAGTCTATGCTTGCCGTGAAATCCGATCTTTGATTACACTCCAATTGCAATCAATCGTCCGAGGTGTGGTGGAGATGGAAAAATAATACAAAAACAATTCAACTGCGTGCTAAAGGTCAATGGACAATTCTCTATTTCAGTATGAAATCAACATAAAATATAAACGCTCAGAGGGTCAGAAATTGGCTTCGAAATATGCGATTCTCGTAGCCGCACTTAGGGCTTTGTCATCAGAAGAGATTACAGTCGATTTCGCCGATCTTAACCAAATATGGCAATCCGATGATGAGTAAGATGAACATCTCAATTGCAGATCAACCATTAATGAAATCATCGCTAGAAGCACTCATACTCCCAGTTTCAGTTGTCTTTCGTTAACTTTTTTGTTTTTATCTTCCCAATCCTTTGTGAATATTTACATTCTGTGTTTGTTAACATTTTTCAAAATTTCCCCCGTAATTATTATTATTACTCTTTAAATTGTAAAGTGTATATTTACATGATTTATTTATTTATTTTTGGTCGATTCTTCTTGGATTCAATAGTGTAGCTTATTTATGGGGTAACTGGTCTTTATTGTAGACGATTGCACAATTGTGATTGTAAAAAGTAAGGTGCTAACGTAATTATGCAACTGGTGAATTTATCGTCACATTTGTTGTTATCGTGAAATTGGAAATTGTAATTGTCGTGAAAATGGTGGGGTAACATTGCGAATGGTTTTGACGGAAACTTTTTAATGTTGTGGTACAATTGTAATCTAATTTTACTTTTCGTCATTTTTCAATCATCAGAGTTATCGGAAATTATAGTGTTTAAATTTCTAGAACACGGCTGATTTGAAATATGACAACGAACTATTTTCAAAAAATGTTATGCCAGTAATGTGGATTAAAAGTGTATTACGTATACAACTCTTATGTAGTTGAACCATAAGACTAGTCTGTCTAAACAATTTTTAGAGATCGAAACCGGCCATGACTAAATATCAGCATCTTCCTTGTCGAAACCCGTTTAAAATTATGTATACATATTCATTTCATACGGGCGACTGCACACGATAATGAAGATATTGCTGTAGAGCAAAACTAATTTACTGCTGTCTGTTTGGGCGTAAGTTGCGGTATTGTAATTTGTAAAAAAAAAACCTTTTTTACGAAATTATATTCGAATTTTTTCCACCGTATACCCTTCTGGGTTTTTACGGAACCCCACCCCGATTCCCTCTAGCACTCCCTACCCGCACTTAGCTAAGCCACCTAACTTCCAGTGAGTCTGTAGCCGACTTAGCTACACTGTACCGCATTTGCCGGCGACACGAGGAAACTACGGAAAACCCGTGCCGGTACAGACGGTCATATTCTACTGATCAGAAAACTTCTGAATTCTACTGAAAAAGCGCCTTCCGCTCAACGGTCGATGCGCCAGCTAGCGCACGGCTAAGCGGTCACCCATCCAAGCACTGACCGCGAACGATCTTACTTGACTCGGAAGACCACCGCAGCCGTGCGCCAACCGCGCATCGACCGCTGTCGGTTTAGATTGTAATAATTAAATTATCGTTGTAATAATGTCACTCTACTGCTAGGTGTTCGATCACTTTCGAGCTCTCATGCTGCAGTTTCGGCCAGTTAGCGTTGCTAAATTTTCGTCCCTTATGTCGTCGTTGTGGCCACCTCATGTGCCAACTTTCGGTCACTCATGACGCAGTTTGTAAGAGCATCGACAAATTTAATGAAACAAGTAACCAAAAGGAAAATTGTTATATATCTAATTAATAATACGACTTGTCGTGACGCTGTTGGTATGACCTCAATGCTTTGTAAACAGTTAAAAATTAATTGAGTCCGAGAAATCATGCCAGTCCTTCCTGACGGTAACTACGGCGCAAAAGTGCCGAAGCACGAGCTGCGTCATTCACTGTAAATTTGTTCAATGAAAAATAAATAAAAAATTTTAATAAAAATATACGTTTTTTGACAATAATAGAGAGTAATCCACTCTTCAACGTGGAGTAAATAATTTTTCCGAATTAAACGAAAACTGTATTTATTGGGGACAGTGACAGAATCCGAGCCGTTTACTTCAGCTCGGTATGTGGAACAAACTAACTCTCATCAGAATTTTTTTACAATTTTTCGCCATTACAAATTTGTTCTGGACATTTATTGTAAAGTACCAGAAATTATTGATCAGTTAATTCGAAATTCGATATGAAAAAAATTTACTGCGATTCGAATCATCTTCGAGAAGTATGTTGCTTATTTATGCGGTACAAACTAATAGAGTAACAGACAAATGGACAAAAATGTATTTAGACTATGAGCCGACAATCGATTATTGTCGGCTCATAGTCTGTCTCCCTTTACATACTAAGTAAGCGATGAATAGTGAAAAAAACGACATACACAACTTATCAAACTTTTTGTTTTTACCAGCCTCTCAATTTCGCAAAAATATTATGCGTCAAGATTCACGCGTTAAATTTACGATGGAACATTCGTGACAGTATAAATCCTCGAAGCGTGCACAACTCCTAAATGCCAGCGCACGATTTACAAGCAGGCGTTTGTGTAATGTACTCGCGTGCCGTTGGAAACGCGTTCGACGCGTGGGAGTGAAAAAAAAAAAAAAAATCACGAGGTATTTAAATTCTTCTCGTTGCGCGTTGAGAATTCATGCGTGTCTCTCGCCCGCCTTTACACATGTCACCGGGAGCGTGTAGCCGCGATGTTTTTAATTCGTTGTACACTCGTCGGCGGGCAGGCGATGTTTGTCCGGAGATTCGCGCAAATTCCATTATTCGTATGAACAGAACAGAACGCGTTCTCTTCGGCGACCAGTATAAAAAAACCATTGTTTCTCGTTCGACAGACGCGAAACCAACATCGTTTTTCACTTATCGTCTATCGTCGTATTGCTGTTACCGGGTTAAAAATTATCTCGGCCAAACCGGAGAGTTCGACGTCACAGCGTACAACCGTAATGTGGCATACACGTTTGGGAAAGTGGCGATAAGGATGACACTCTACCCCTCGGTCGATCGCTTATCGGCCAAATTCTCAACGTGGCAAACACGCGACCGGCGAAGCCTTACGAAAGCTCTCAGTCTCTCAATCTATTTCTCTCTCACACACACACCGCCGGTGCCAGAGTCATGTATATGCGAGATCCCCGGAGCGTTGTTCCCGTTTTGAAACGCCCGACCGTTGATGGTTCTCAGTCGTTAGCTGCATCGGTAACACGTTACATTACACACTTCGCTGTGACATTCGCTCGCGCGACAGTTGCCACTCCGATATTTGTACATAAGTAATGACGGGAGATAAATTTCGATGAACCATCGAGTTCGCTAGAGCCGTCACGGGGCGAGCTACGTAACATCATCGCCGTCTCGATGCGAGCATATATATGTATATAAATATATACACAGTATATGTACACAGATATTTTTATTTTTCAAATTAAGTATCAATACAACCGAGATCTACGAGCGGATCGTCGACGCAGTCGGGTCCGCGAATTGACCACGGAATGAGTGCGACGACGAGTGGACGCGCGTTTCGATGAGCTCGACGATGTCGATGAGCGACGAAGTTTCGGCTGGCAACAGACTCGAAATCGTTTCTTCGAACAGTCCTCTGACGCGAATCCCGATGGGCGCCGGATGGGAGACGTGGAAACGCGAAGTACTTTTCGAGGGCGTGATCGCCGATACCGACGATCGTCCCGAGTCGTCGATCGTCGATGATTTACACCGCGTGGAAGCTTCTACTTGCGTAGAGGATAATCGTTGGGATCGGTGAGTTCGTATCCTTCGACCGGTCGCGACCACTTTTTTGCTGATTGAAAGTCTCGCTCAGCGAACGAGGATGAATTGAGATGGGAACGATGCGGAGCGCGCATCGGTTAAACGCGTTCGCACGGCGATTGCACGTACAAGTCGCGATACACTTACCAGCAAACCGCGCGGCACATCTTTGTTGCTCCAGTTTAAATCAGGGTACGGATTATCGCTGGGTGTCACGTGCTTTTTTTTTGTGTCTAGCAGTTTTTTTTACAAACTACCGTACATTATGAACGCCGTAAACTACACACTGAGAGAAGGTCTGGTAAATATGACAATGTTCGCTTAAGAGATATTACCGTTGCAAATAGTAGTAGGGAACTAGGGCGCCACCTATAATAGGAAGTACTGGATTTATAAGCATTTTTTGTAGATATTATGGTAAAATTTCTTTAAATTTGGGACTACATTTACGAATTTCGAAATATAAAAATCAAATATTATATTATTTTTTAATTTTTTAATTTATGGAAAATCTGGGACCATAGGTGGTTTATGCCATAGGCGGTGCTCTAGTTGCGTACTACCATTAGCTCTGGGGATTTTTCTTAGATGGCCGGTAGTTTTTACTAGATCCTTCTTTCAGTGTATTAGCAGAATGTTCGACGGATCTACACGCCGAATTTTTTTAACCTGCTTTGATCTCACATCTTGTAATATGTTTTACAGCGTGTAAAGAGATTTCGTTTCAAGTGGAACTGATTTACAGGATTTACAGTGTTGAGTCGTACCTGGGGTTGAAGAATAAAAAATAATTTCCTTTTGAATACTTTTTTAAGCACTTAAAGACTTAAGCACTGATGAACATCGTGCTTAAGTCACACGTACATTGATTTCCGGCAGAGCTGGGCAGCTGCACTAAGTACTTGAAGTACATATTGAAGTACTATACTTGAATACTGACGTACTGAGTACTGGCAGAGCTTAAGGTAGTACTGGCGTACAGTTCGACCTTACGTGAGTTCAGCGAGAATTGAGAGAGAATTGCGAACACTTCTCAAAGGGATAAAAATCTGAAAAAAATGAAGCATATGGAAGCTGTTGGAAAGACTGATTTTACTTAATAATAATTCTAAAATGTTATTAACAAATTAATGAAAAAAAAATTGTTCAATAAATTCGCCGGCAACTTAACTTTTTGTTCATAATAAAAACAATGTGCTAATCTTTTTGAATACGTATGCATTTTTTCAGAATTTTGTGTAATTTTTGGAAATCGCTTTTTTTATTTACTAAAAAAATGCGTACGTATTCAGAAAAATTAACAAATCGTGCTTATGAAAAAAATGTAAGTTGCCGGATGATTTGTCGGGACATTTTTTTTCGCTAATTTTTTAATACCATTTTGCAATTATTGTTATACAAAATCAATCTTTTCAGCACCTTTCATATGGTTGATTTTTTCAAGATTTTTATCCCATCGAGAAGTGTTCGTAATTCCTCTCTCAATTCTCTCTGAACTCACGTGGGGTCAAACTGTCCGCAAGTACCACCTTAAGTGCTGGAGTTCTAAGTACTGGGTATGGACTCGAAGTACCCAAAGTACCCGAAGTACCTGACGTAGAGGAGAGCGGGGCAAAATGGTACAGTGGGGCAAAACAGGACAGTGAGGGCAAAACTCAATTTTCCAATAATTTTTGGATTCCCTATTTTGTCCCAACGATACATCCGGATTTTCAACCCCGTTTTGCCCCACGGACGACCATCGCCACTATCCAAAAGTTATTGGAAAATTGCGTTTTGTCTCATTATCGCGTTTTGCCCCTCTCTCTCTTACCTAAGGTACTTCAGTACACTCCGATTGGTCTTACAACAAGCAATCTGACTTTTACGCCGCCTTACGGAACAAAAAAGTTAGTAAGTTGCGCGTTAATCACTTTTTCGAACGGTCGGCGGTTTTCCAGAGAACAAATTTCCACAAGTATGATTTTCATTATCTGTTGCCGATTGAAGAATGCAATATGAAAATCTGAACTTATTGGGTCCAGGCGAAAATAGGAAAAAAGGTTGGAATATACCATTTATTCGAGATTTACAGAAATATATCTATGTGAGAACTGGCTCAAAGAGGTCTTGAAAAGTTTCCAACACTATACACGTATGCCTACCGGGTGACGAAACACCGAAATTACGTAGGACGTAGTTTCCGTGTGAAATGCTAAACGGTACAAAAAAGTTTTTACATTTATTTAACAAACATTAGTTGTTCGCAAACGTCCTTGATTATGTCGTGGTTAATTTTTCGATACACTTAGTTAAAAATACGGTTCCAATGCAAAAAAAAAAAAATGCGAAAATTAACAATAGAGAACTATGGACATTTGTTGACAAGAAACGTTAATAATATGTACAAACTAAAAAAAAAATAAACCCTCCACATCTCAGTCACCCGATATGATGGTGACATCACCGATTATCGACCGACCTGCTTTCGAGTGTATGCAGCTGTCACATCTATCGTCAAATCCTTTTCGACCATCTCCACAAACGTATATGAGGCATTCTTTATCAACCGGGCCCCTTTTTCGGTCGACCTCTCGGATGTTTTTTCAAATTTGCCAGTTTGTAGTACTACGTGGGAGAGGCTTCCTTGATTAAAAAAAAAAAAAATTTTAACATCGTTTAGGATTTACGTTTTTTTTTTATATTAGTATATCTCAGAAAATATTGATCGCTAAAAAAAGTGTAACAACATTAACCTTTTAATTTTTCATGAACTTTCAAATTATGTTGGAGTGATAATTTTCCCAACACGGTAAAGTCCATTTTCTTCGTAAAAAAAGTAAACATAATTTTTTTCTACTAAAGCACACCTTCAATTCTGGTTCCAATTCTACACGATATTCAGCGTTGTATGAAGATTCTAAAAAAAAATTCCCAAAGTCATACCTGCGATTCTTACGTACTAAAAAAATAAACAATTGAAAATTTAATTTACATAGATTCGTACAAACTTGACTATTATTTAGATAAATGAAAGAGGTTTGCCGATAGTCGGTGAATTTGATTCACATCGTTGAAAAACTTGTTTAGAAACAGAGGTTCTTTCAATAAAGCTTGTTGGAGGTTTTCCCTCGTTTGCCCTCTGTTATGTGAATTACATTTTTTATGTAGTTATTTTTGCACCTTACAAACCTTGCGCTTGCACCTCTCAAGTAGTACCACAAACTGGCAAATTTAAAAAAATATCTGAGAGGTCTAGCGAAAAAAGTGGTCTAGTTGACAAAAAATTCCTCATATACCGATTCATACTGCTGCAGATACATCGTGTACACAAGCGGCAGATAAGCGCATCTTCTTCACTACGGTGATTATGATTCATCGCAGTCTCGGAACAATGCAACGTAGACTGCTCCATCTGGTACACAATTCATGTACATGAGTAACCGACACACGGGAGCCTCCATATGTTGCCATGAAAGGCATCACACGCAGATAGAAAATTGTGTCGCGCAGAATCGCCAACTGTTGCAAAACGCGACGCAGATTATTATATCGATTACTTTATTTTTAATTCAAAACAAAATGGCCTTCCCTCCAGTGTGCTCGAGAGCTTCAATAGCGCTGTGCAGAGTTGAATTGATAAGCCACAACGGAGCTGCACTGATAATACATTGATATTTTAAATGGCACACATCTCTGAGGATTCCCACATTTCCTGTCTCGCGAGTTTCGGGAGACGTTCAGCCAAACGTAATCTTCGCGTGAGATAAAATTCCCCGCTCGGGTAAATTATCATTCTCGATACCATCAGCCTTATCGTTCCCGACTTTGAAGATCCAGCCGTACCGTCGACTGCTGTGTCTGTCGGACGCTCTCACAATGTCAGTCCATGCAACGAGCAGGGAGCAAAGTTCCCTAGCAAATATCGTGCATGCCGAAGCGCCCGTTTCGGCGGTGATCTGCGAAGTCTTGTTTGTAACTCTTGCACAGTTGCGCACGTGAGACATCAGCGTGAAAAGTGCGCGCGATCCGGTAATACAAGTGATCGCGTAGTTGTGGTGAAGGAGAAAGTGGAAGCGGCGCGAAATTTCACGCAGCTGACAGGCGGGTCCGTCGTCGCGTGCCTGCGATCGTCACGGACGATTGTCACTGATCTGATCGGCTAATTTCAATAGACAATCAGCGTACCGCTCGGTTGTTTTCGTTACGGCGTTACTGCGGTTTTCGCGCTGGAGGAAGCGTGTGCAGATGGCGAATAAATGAGACAAAGTTATTCACCGTAGAATTGGTTGTGCTTAATCGGGTGAATAAACGGGCGATGGATTTTTGGACGGCGAGCCAGGCTTATTGAATATATGCCAAAAATATATATCCGAGATATGTTACATTCGGTGTTTTTGGATAAAAAATATTAAACGCGTGAATCGCTATATATTTGAAGACGCACATTTGCAGTAATATATTCTATTGTTATATCCGAAATATACAATTTTGAAACTTTGAAGTATTGAATATATGCAAAAAATATATATATTGGAAATATATCAAATATATTAAATTCGGTGTTTTTACAATAAAAATATTAAACGCATGAATCGCTATATATCCAATGACGGATCTTTGCAGAAATAAATTCCAACATTATATCTGAAATATACAACTTTGAAACTTTTAACTATTGAATACATGCAAAAAATAGATATATATTCGAAATATATTAAATTCGGTGTTTTTACATAAAAAATGTTAAACGCATGAATTGCTGTATATGCAATGACGCATATTTGCAGAAATATATTCCAACATTATATCCGAAATGTACAACTTTGAAACTTTGAACTACTGAATACATGCAAAAAATAGATATATATTCGAAAGATATTAAATTCGGTGTTTTTAAATAATAAATATTAAGCGCATGAACCACTGTATATTCGAAGACGCATATTTGCAGAAATATATTGCAATATTATATCCGAAATATACAACTTTGAAACTTTAAACTATTGAATATGTGCAAAAAATATATATATTTGAAGTATATTAAATTCGGTGTTTTTACATAAAAAATATTGAACGGATGAATCGCTATATATTAAAAGACGCATATTTGCAGTAATATATTCCATCATAATTTCCGAAATATACAAATTTTCGGGCGAAGATATATTTACACATCACGGATACATTTTTTCGATACACAGCACAAATGCCACTTATTCCTCGTGTGGGAAGTGTATAAAACCGCAGTCTTCAGCTGCGCATGGTCGGCAACGGAGTCGTTCGCAATCCGCAAGTGATCGGGACCGTGAGTGAGGTCAGTACCATTACGACGAGCAGTGAGCTGACACGAAAGATGCAAACTTCAGCCACAATAAAACCATTGCCATTTCACGCATGCTCTGTAGAACGAAATCGAAATTTGACGATTTCGACCTTCTCCCCGACTCGTATTTCTCATCGATCCGAAACACACATAGTTTGAGATAAAACAAAATGCCAAGGAAACCGCTTCGATGTCTCCAATCATCGACGTCCCGACCGACTCCGACAGCAACGCCGCAGCTGACGTGTCCCACGATTGCGAGATAATCGAGGAAGAATTTCTTGGCTGTTAGGACGCGTGAAGTGCCTCGATCTCTGCAGACACAGCGGGGGGGGGGAGAGTCGAACGATTTCGCGCTCGCGAGATTGTGGCCGGTCATCATCGAGCGAATAACGATGTCTGCGCGAACGGGACGATCGGATCGGCTCGGGACAATGGCTCGTAATGGAAAACGCGGTGGTCGAAGGTCGAGCGACGTCGACGAGCGCTTCCACGCGATTGGAAGAAGTCGCGTCCCCGTAAAGCGTGTGCGACTGTACGTCATACCGGTATCATTGTTCGGTCGGAGGTTGAACGCTGCGTCGCTGTAAGAAGGAAAGACGACGCGGCGTCGGTCGAAACTCGTGCGTGGAACGGGCTCGGTGGGAGTCGACGTAATCGGTAGTTCGAAGTCCGCAAGGAACGATCGGTATTCTCCGTGTGGCCGTGTGTGTTTCGACTCGCGCTCGCTCCTGCGGTCGCGCTGTCGATAAACGCTCGACGATAATCCGCATCCGGCAGTGCAACGATATTTTCACTCCGGGACGAGACACTTCGTTCGCTCGATCGCCGGCGAAAGGATCGAGAACTCTCGGAAAATCCGTGACGATCCCGGCGCGTCCTTGACGCGGCGACATTTTTCGCGGTTACCGGCGAATGGTGCGAGAGTCGATCGTGAGGGGACAATCGACGATCGCGGACGGTGAAAGTGCCCCGCAAATTAATTGAACGTAACGTTTGATTTGATGCGAAATAATCGAAACTGCGACCGGTCGAAGAGGCGGTTGCCGATCGTCGGACGGAAGACTGGGACATTCCGCTCCATTTGTTAATTCGATTAGCTAAATTGGATTTCTGCTGGAGAATAGAGAGCGCGCTTTCCGATAGAGTTGCGTACGGTCGAGCTTGCCGATCGTCGCGGCGGTGGTTAAATCGTGTACGTGATTGGAGAAAACGACCTGCGTGAAGTGGACATCCGTCGATGATTCGATATATATATATATATATATATATATGTATGATATTGTAATTCGTATAAAGGATTCTCATCGGGACACTCTGGATCCGGTCGGACTTTCATAACGATTATTTAATCTACAAGTGAATCGAATAATCATGGTCTGGGACGACAGATTGTCAGTGAAAGAAGTCACCGAAGCGAAAAAGAAGACCCCGCGCTTCCCGTCGAGAGAGAGAAATTTCGCGGTGAGACGACGAGGCGCCCGACGTTCCGGTTCGGTACGCGATTCCGGTGTTTCACCGACTGCGATTCCCCCACCGACACCCGAAATTCTCATTCCTCGGGTCGTCGAGGGCGACGTCTGCGAGTCCCACGAGTCTTGCAGTGGTTCATCGTGCCAGTAAGAAATTACTCTGAAACGCTTTGACCTTACAATTCGGATCGCTTTAAGAGCTGAAAGTAAGCGGTGAGAGCGAAAAGTTGTTTCTCAGAAAAAATTTTAATTCATTTGCGCGATGAGGTCGGAAGTTACGCAGTTAATGTTTACATACATATTTGCTTACGGAGAGGGTTTAGTTTTTTTTACTTTGCACCAGTGTACATTAATTTGAGTTCGTCTTTCGTTTTAAATTTCGGTATTTTTCAAAGTACAATATGCATTATTTGCCGAGATAAGTGAGTATGGAGCCGAAAATTTAATAACTAAGCTGCCATGTGAAAACTGCCATAAGCATTCTTTGGATCTCTATTTTCAAAGATCATTGCCAATTCAGCACGTTTTTAACTAAAATTAGTTTACGACAAGTGAATAATTTTTGTTTGTGTATAGACTTCAACTTCAACCGCAAGTAACTTACGTGCAATGTCAAAAATGAGAAATCCGGTAATACGATTTTTTAATGTAACGTATTCGAACCTATGTATACAAATGTTTACCCGATCCATGGATGATTATGTGCAGGAGATTTCTTTTTTACCTTCGAACTGAAGCAAAGAACTTGTGACCTGAAAATACATCATGCGTTTTGGTCAAATGATGTTTGGGAAAAAAAGCTTACGAATAAAAGTCTACCACTTTCGTGCAAATTGTTCATAAAATTCAAGAACCTGTTTGAAAAATACTTAGTCCTTGACATGCATTGGTACTTCCAGAACTGGTGCCCCTTGTGATAAAAATAATTTTTGTGGTGGTGGAATAGAAATTACGATTCGCACCGTTTCAGCGTTTGCCAGTACGAACCCAACATTTATTGGAATGTACGATAATTTATACTCAGACGCGAAATGTGTAGCGTACAATGGTGGATACTATTTTTACTGACCTCTTTATAGCTGTACAAATTTGTATCAACAATGCGAATAATTACTATAGTCCTCAAAAAGTATAATCTGTTTTTTCGAGGGTTTCGAGTTTTTGACGTTTTCATTTATAAAGACTGCGTTTATCCAAAAAGCTGTAGCGTGCTGGAAAAAAAAACTGAATATGCTTGATTAGGCGGGAAGAGATCCGATTTCACATCGCCTTAATACGAAGCTTACGAACAACAAATTCATAACGCATGAAATTTTCACCAAATGTTTTTTTAAGACAATTTTTCTCACACCTGTGGAGTAGAAGACACTCCCTTAAAAATCATTTATAGTTATAGAAAAAAATTGGAGCCACTGCAAAAAAATTACTGAATAAAGAATATATTTTTACAAAAATCGAATTGATTATAAATAAATAAAAAATTATAAATGAATACCCATAAAATCCTGGAGTAACTCCCTACGAAATTTCCTACTATTCTAAATCAACATTTTCTATCAAATAATTTATCACTATCAATAATAATGGAATATTAACATTATCAAATGACCATGCATTGAAAAAGTCGGGGTGAACGTTCCATTGATTTTTATCTTGATGCGTCATGTTGAAATGTAACATAACACCGTACTATGTATATACTTTTTCTCCCAATATCAATTGAGACTTCTCTATCGAGAAACATTCCAAGCGAGCATATTAGTTATCCATTTTCGCAAATAGCGTACAGCATACAGCAATGCGGAATAGTGAGATATCGAGGTCGCGTCCGAGCGTTCGTATGTATTTATAGAGATAATCACGAGAGCGTATGATGTCGATTATCGTGTCTCCAGCTCTCTACGTATATACACGTACACGCTCGTCACATGTCGATGCTCGTAGGGGTTCAAGGATCGCTCCGTGGTTATACGCTCGCGCTGCTCACGGTATGAATCACGACGGCTTTCTACATAGTAATATACAACGTGCGGATATTAACTTGACGTTTTCGCAAGTGGGACATTGTGTCCTCCTGGGGAAAAAATACCGAGAGGATCGTTAAAATTCTAACTTGAGGGTCTCGTTATTGGGATCCTCGTGCCCGAGGGAACAATAATGAGATACACGAGATTGTCTATCGTTCCCGGTAAACCATCAGCGTCGTCGATTGTTCTTGTCGAGTAGCCACGAAAAAAAAAAATCAGAGACTTTCGATCGAACCGAGTTGTGAAGATTTTTGAACGGGAGAAACGGGTCTCGTGCATACATTTTATCATCCCCGGTGATAAAATGTATATGGGGCATTCCACCAAAAAGCTTCAATGAAGTAGAACTTGATGAAGAAAAAAAGATTGCCATGCCGTACCTAGTTTCAAAAATTGCGCAATTTCACACGGAATTATAACCATTTTTTATTATGTATCATGACGAAGTTCATGAAAAACGATATTTTCACTTTAACCTCGTATATCACAACTTTAGACTAACCAGACATTTTTTTTAAATTCCTATAACTGTTCACTTTAAACTGAACAAATTTCGTCTGAGAAATTTTTCGATATGATTGAAAACTTACAAGATATTAATTTTTTTTAAAGTAGCCTTATAGAAAAAATCAAATTTTTATTAAAAAATCATACGGTCGGAGGCCCAAATAAAAATCACGTGTTTTGTCTTTTTTATAATAGTTTTCGAAAAAAAATTGGAACAATTAATGAAGGAGGTCAAGGTCAAAGCATGATAATTTCTGGTGGAATGCCCCATATGCAAGATACATGCGAAAAAAAACATTATAAACATTTGATTTATTACATAGATATTGTACTATAAGTTATGCGCCATATGTTCTTAATGTATATAACGTATATAACTTTTCATCGCATTACGTGTATAGTAAAGACATGCAGTTACATAAGATATGTATGTAACATGCAAAACTGATATACGTACACTTATATATATATGTAACATACACTTGTAATATATCGACGGCCTAATGTCACAAGGGCGAGTAGTCTATGCTTATTATACACAGCTGATATGCTCTTATGGAATTAGGCCATCGATATGTTCGTTGTATGCACTGTTTGGTTCTGCAATTTCATAAATTGCTCTAAAAATTATTTGCAGTAACTTTATCGGTTATTTCGTGAAACAACCGATAAAGTTACTGCACGTTAATACAAGAACGTGCTCTTGCATTGAAATCATGGATTTACTTCATTCAGTTGTACGGATTATTTTCTGAATAAATGATATCAAATATTTGACTTCAGGGGGTTTCGAATCCTGAAATTTGCAAACTGCGACTAAATCCACTCGGCTATTCACTACAAAAGCATAAAAATTGTAAAATTTTAGATGTATCAACACATCTTCCACGGTATTATGCAAACAATGTTTCCCAGGGCTGACGAACATACACGAGGATGATGCAGCCGCATATAAGAATTAAAAATTAGATTTCGTATTTCTCGAATATGAATGTCGGCTAAATAAATTTTGTTTTCTATGAGTTATATCATTGACATAAAACATCAATATATATATATTATCTCATAGAAAAATTACATTTTATTTTCAACGAAAATACATGAAACATATCAGTTTGAATATTCACGGTTTATAACACTTTTCTTAAAAAAATATGTGCATGTGTAAAAAAGATGCAAAATACATTTGCATCTTTTGATATGTATTTTCGCATATATTTCAACATATCTTGAGTTGCATACAGGTTTCTCAATTCATATTAGAGGACGAATCTTAACCGTCGACGAATGTCGGCCAGTCGCAAAAACCGGTACAAGTGAACCGGTACGAAGACGAAGCCAAGCTCTGAAGATACATACTATGGGAGATTGGTAATTAGTTCTTTAACGAGGCTTCGCATAGCAGTGCCATGTACGGACGCGTTCGGGCATCTAAAAAGAGAGTTTGTTTTCTGACTAATGTCGTACGCGTGCGCTTCCTCTCTCTCAGTCCGTAAAAAGATCCACTGTACGAGATCGTCTTACTTCCGGGTCGCGTGAACCATGGCAAGGCTATTATGCAGCTCGTTAGCGACGTTCTCGTGAAGACTTCAGCTTCGGCAAAAAGCATATTTCTCAGTTAGGAAGACGTAGTGTGACAAGAGGAGTTATCGTCACGAATGAACCAAACGTCTCCGTTAGTTGCAGCTATTAATGGCAGCAACGCATTGGCTGATTCTAGACTTGATCTCAGATTTACATGCGCTGATTATAGGGTAATTCAAGCGGATGTGGTCTGCTGAATGATACGGGCAATTTTTATATCTGCCTCTCAAATCAACAGTGTAACAACTCTTATGAGATTTCCATACCAGTTGATAGACGGTTGTTCGATGAGTGCGATGTGTTCTTAGAAGGTGACCCAATACCCCAGTCGGTCTTAATCGGGGTTTAATTTTATGAACCCACAACAACATTCCAACTGGATCGACAGGATTTCTATGCTGAACACCGTTTCTCCCGGTGATGCGGCCATTCAAACAGTTTTTTCGAGGCACAATGCGTTAAACATTATGACGGATTTTTAACGGATGTTAAACAACACACTGAGAAAAAAAATCGATTGAGTCAACAAAATGTGCGCTTACGGGTGGCGAAACGAATGTTTGGTTGATCGAACGAAATAACTGTTGTATTAAGTAGAGAAAAATTTGAATCGACGGCCTGTTAGTTCGATTAACGAGGTATTCCTTTCGATCACCCAAACACTTGTTTCGCCACCCGTAAGCGCACATTTTGTTGACCCAATTGATTTTTTTTCTCCGTGCATCATCGGGTGAATCCCCTGGCTCATCTGTTGTACCACAATAGCAGAGGCATGCAAGGATTTGATCTTTTTGCAAAACAACTCGGGGACTTGATGGATGAATTCACTACTATTAGCAATGTCACCCACAGCAGCCGGGTGATAGACAGTGATAAAAAATACGGTTCAATCAAGTAAAGATTCGGGCAACGACGTTCAAATAGATATTTTGTTAGTACAGCTAACAAATCGGTTATTTAAACAATTTTTTTTAAATGATTTCACCGAAATCTTTTTGAAGCAGTAAAATACTTTCTTCCACCGACTAAATACTTAGTTAACTGTCCCGGTCCGAATCTGTAGTGGATTCGACCGCATTCTTGTTATCGGTGTGGCCAATTGATGATTTTAAATATGATAACCAATACGCAATAGCGCATCGAATTCCTCGGACGTTTCGGGTGACATTCTCGACATCATTGTTTATAATATTTGTACAGTTGCGTAAAGCCAATTTTCGATTTTTTTAAGGACGTGCCTTTCGTTTGCTTCTCTAAAAAACGCGGCCGTGTCCCCGGAATGATCCCACTTACTTGTCTGCCGTCTTTTGGTGTTAGGTGGTTGGGTGACAGCAATGTCTTAATCTGATGGAGGCGACCGAACCCTTCGTCCCAAGCCGTGAAGGCTCAAACGAGTATTTCGAGAAAAGTGCATTGAGAAACCTATCGATTTCCGTTGATCCTTCGGCTTTCCGCGAAGCAATAATGATCTACCCATCGAGAAAAAAGTTGGTTTTTTCTGACAGTTCGATGATAAGAAGACCAATAATTTAATCATTTTGTAACTCTTTTTTCACATTTTTTTTTACAAGTATTTCGTTTGCCAGGACTCGCGAAAAACCGATAGCTAGACTGGTTTCGAGAGGCAACCAACAAATCTCGTCCGAAACTCCGATGTACCGCTGGCATTTTATCGAGGGTCCTGTATCTTTGAGTTTGATTAATGGACTTGCTCCGATTATTTTGTAAATCTTGTGGAATCCACACGGTGGCGACGATGTGAGAGCTCGATCGGACGGGAGCGATGATGATGATCCAAGCAACTAACTCCTGTTCTAAAAATAAACCGTTTGTTATTCTCTCTATCTCGGCCGCGCGTCGTGTTCGCCGCTCGCAACACTCTCGAGAGGCTCTCGGGTGTTCGCACTTTCGACAAGAAACGAGCCACTTCTCACGGCTTCCAACGATCACAGGAATCGCTAAATCACCTCACCCTCTAGAGGAGAATACACGAGTCTTTTCATTGCCAAGGTGATACGGATACATGCATCAGAGAGCTGAGCTTTATGCTTCTTCTCGGAGTGGAAGAAATACGTTCGGCTCCGAGGCGATGAAGAGGAAAGTGAGAAACGACGACGGGAGATTAGTAAATTTCTAAAATAAAATTGCGAGGCTCCTCGCATTTCAATGAAACTTCGTTGAAATATACGAGAGGGTCATCGCGAACATTGACTCTCGTGAGAATGGTATTTTGCCTTGTGGATGGACAGTTTTTTGGTCTTATCCGTAGACTAATGAGAAACTTTTTCTTCGCGTTATTTTCATTTATTAATGAAAATTAGCCGAAGAAAAACTTTGCCATACTAGTGCAATTAAAATCGTACGTTGTTACCATTTTTTTTAAATTTATTGAACGGTATTGGGAGGTGTTTTTATACATTAACTGCTTCTGTAAATTAAAATACATCTGCAATTTTACAGTAAAATTTTTATTTGTCATGAAAATTTTAGTAAATTTGAGGCAAAATATTTATGATTTTAATATCTAGTAACTTTATTTTACGACAGAAGTACATTAATGTTCAATTGATGTAATCAATGTAAGCAAACCTCTAGTTCCAGTTAATTAAATTCACAATTTATTTTTGCAGTGTATTCTTGCGCAGGGAAAACCGGAGGGCTGCATGATGCATTTTGGGATTATTGGATAATTTTTCTTAAGGGGAGACTAAATACCGAATTTTGAAAATTACTCCAAAACTACGGTACAGAGAGCGTCCGGCGTTCATTTTTTTTTTTCAATTGGAAAGAAATATTGAAGGGCAATTGCCATGAGAAAATCTGAAATAATAAATTGATATGTAAATCTAATTTTGCTGCGCGGCGCTCGTAAAATAGAGCGTGTTGTCCTCTGCAATAAACATGTATTTTGACACATGTCGAATTACATTTCGAGAAAAGGTTGAAAAATGGTTTAACGAATAAGCGGTAAATGCCGACACTCTAGATAGGAGAGGTTGGTGTGGTGAAAGTGTGTTTAGGTCCCTGTCGAATTTTCACAAATCACGAATTATTTGCCAAATGAAATCTCGTAAACTAACGGTCTTGAATAAGTCGTTTTCGAACAGTGCACTGACACTTAGCACATTTTTTCAGTCCGTTTTTGTCAGCCGTCGATGTACGAAATGTCATTACGCACGTATCATAGTGTGTGTTCCTCTCTTATTTCCAACCATCGTAATGCAGCAATATCAAAACGTGTTAATTTGTTATCGCAGATATCTCGTGCTAATTATGCCGTCATTTCTTTCCGGCTGATTTTGGAAGATAAGTTAAGGAGGACGGCCTTCGAGTCATAATTCTGTGATGAATGTGAACAATCTATTTTGGATATCATGCAGCCATATAAAAAAGAGTGGGTTTGAAGTTTTGAGGTGAGACCGTCGATATTCATGACAAATCAAATGGAAAAAGGGTTTCTTGCCACTGCTAATTTCTGCGCCAGATCCGAAAACCGCTTGCGTCGATCGAATTCGTTAGGTCAACTAATTAAATTGGTATGCAACTTAGTAATTCGTTGACCCCACTAATACATTTTTTGGCGCAGCCATTGTATCGCCTGCCTCCAGGAATATTCAACGATTACCTAACAAACTTTTTTTTCAGTGAAATTGCTTGTTAGAATATAACGAGAAATTGTCTGTATTTACCCAAAGACAAATAGCTCTGTAGATTTGCAAACTTGGGTGCAATTTCTAAAATTTGCATCCATTCCTTAACACACAGGGCACTAGATTGAAATTGTTCTCTGTCGTAAAGTAGATTTGTCGAAAGCGCCATGAGGCTCGTGTTATTAATAGAGGTCGGATAATCTTGGGGCAAAAAAAAAATATATATATATACATAGCGTACACAATAGTATGTGGACAGACGATGCTGTCGGCAGTTCGCCGAAACGTCGCTGAAATAAGGTATGATCATCGCGAACATTGACGCGTGATAATTCAAGGATGTTCCAGTACGTCGTAGCGGAAATACGCTTGTTACCCCATGCTCTCGCGCGGGTGCTCGCCGACATCGTATAAATAAGAATGTTAGCCGAAAGCCGAGAGAGCCTGGGTATTCTCTGCCAAAATTCTGTCACTCACCGGAGCTTGAGTCACACATTTGAGAGTTCGCGCGCGCACTTATTGCTCAAGTGTACGACAAAATTCGTTCGCCACTGTGCCAGTACTCGAAGTTCACGGAGATCCACGTGTTTGACGCTATGAAACTTACGTAAAAGCTTCGTTGGCCGCGGGTTGTAATGAGCCAGCGTGCGGTACGGCCAAGGTCGCCTCGTTACCATTCCTCTGTCGCATACGTTAATGAAATTATAGAGGAAGACGGATATAGCGAGAGCCCTCGGACGCATGTGTCACCGTCGTTATTTCTCGTCGGCTCTCGAGATTTCACGGTCGTACGGTCAAACCGCGCGTTCTCGTTTGCATCCTTGAAAGTTTTGCATCGTCGCCGCAACGTCTTGGGTCATAACATGAGCCTGACGGTTAGGGACGGTCGATGGAAATTTTACAATTCTTTGCAAATTTCGGCAGAAAATTAATTCCGAATTAACAGCGTTGTGACCCCCCCTCCTCCCCACCCGCTCCGATCGCAAAACTGGTATCCGTCGATGGAAAAATCAGATTATCGACGATTGCATGTCGATAAGCGTGACAATGGAGGATTTCTACGCGCTGAACCTGAGTCGGCCAGCCGTTGTGCATAAAAGTTTAACAAGACGTTGACTTTGAAAAATGTTGAAAATGGAAATTTTCATAGCGCTTTCTTATAAAAGTTGAGAATTCAAATTTTCATGTCGCTTTCTCACAAAAGTTGGAAATTGAAATTGTCATATCGTTTCCTCATGATTTGCCTTTATTCGCGAAGTTTCCTCTATGAGGAAGCCAAAAATACAGAAAATCCTTTCACATAGAAGAAGCTTCGCGAATAAAAGAACAACATCGGAAAACGATATGACAATTTCAATTTCTAACTTTTATGAGGAAGCGATATGACAATTTCAATTTTATATATCATTTGTTAAGAAATAATTCAAAAAATTTGTTTATCGATAAAACGACAAGTCGAGATCAGGGTCGTCGTAAATGAACTTTTGATAAAAAATGGTTTACCCCGACCGATAAAAACACAAATAATAATAATAAAATTGAACGAAAACATTCTTAAATGCTCTTTCATATATCCTCCTTCCACCCTAAAAAAATCAAATCGATAAAGCGATAAAGCGTTTTTACCCATTTGCTGTGAAATAAGCCCTTAAAATGGCTCATTGTTATCAATACAACTGAGTGAACGAAGTTTCGGATTTCATTAAACCGGCATTTGTATGAATGCGGACTGGTATAACTTACAGCATTAGCTCATATTCACAATTTTTAGCCTACAGACGATGCGTCTTTCCAGCGGCAGATAAAAAATATGAATATCCGCTTAATGATAACTGTTTAACCCTTGGAGGGCCGTAACCTCACCTTAAACGCGATAATTTAACTTTTACGGTAAATGGTAACAAATCAAAGACTATCGTATTCACGAGCGTCGCAAGTTTCGGAAATGCTGACTGCCCAGATTCTTATGGCAACGAAAAAAAAAGATAAAAATAAAGTAAGTTCGACAAAAGGTGCGTGTGAGCGAGGGAATGTGCGGATTTCCGCGTATCAAGTGGCATAAGCGTCGTGCGACAAATTCGTAGCTATGTGTCGAATTAGCTCGATTCGAAAAGGAATTTCGTCGTGTCTGAACCACAACGATCAATATCCACTAGCAGTACCTCACGCGTTTCTCGGCACTTTGCATACAACAATTCGAAAAAAAAAGAAAAAAAAAATCACGGAATGTCTTACAGAAGTGCGCAAGCAGTCGACGAATTAGCGTCCGCCTAAAGTAGCATACAACAGGGAAGTAGCCAAGAGGCTAAAATGAACGAATAGGTCGTCGACGTGCCGGACACGGTGACTCGGATGATTGATACTCGCCGACCGAGGCGAATATGCGCGTCTATAAACGTAACCGTTTTCGAAGTCCAAGCGCGATCGGCGAAGAACGATCGAACGCCGAGATCTCCGAGTCTCGGGTTTGCATGTAACATTCCTTCCAAGTGCACAAACAACGAGACAGTGTGGGAGGTCTTTCCAGTATTTTCGCATGCGTCATCCGGTGACGAAAGCTTTGTTTCCTAGAAACGTGAGGAAACCTTTCGAAAGGATCGTCGCCTTCTCTTCTTCTGCATCGACGATGAGTTATCCGCGTCTCGAGTCGGCCAGCTTCTTCGTCCTCAGTCACCTCGACATCCCCGGTGACGACAACTGAAAAAATCCTCGATATCGCCCTTCCACGGCATTTTCTCACCTATCACCTTTTCCCTATGATGACCAAGTTACCTTCCCGTCGGGTGCGAAGGGAATCGAGTGCGCACGCGTACGACATTAGTCAGAAAACAAACTCTCTTTTTAGATGCTCGAACGCGTCCGTACATGGCACTGCTATGCGCAGCCTCGTTAAAGAACTAATTACCAATCTCCCATAGTATGTATCTTCAGAGCTTGGCTTCGTCTTCGTACCGGTTCACTTGTTCCGGTTTTTGCGACTGGCCGACATTCGTCGACGGTTAAGATTCGTCCTCTAATATGAATTGAGATACCTGGATGCAACTCAAGATACGTTGAAATATATGCGAAAACACATCTCAAAAGATGCAAATATGTTTTGCATTTTTTTTGCATATGCACATGTATTTTTACGAAAAGTTTTATAAACCGTGAATATTCAAACTGATATGTTTCACATATTTTCCTTGAAAATAAAATGTAATTTTTCTATGAGACTATATATCTATATATATTAATGTTTTATGTCAATTATATAACTCATAGAAAACAAAATTTATTTACCCGACATTCATATTCGAGAAATACGAAATCCAATGTTTAATTCTTATATGCGACTGCATCATCCTCATGTATGTTCATCAGCCCTGGGAAACATTCTTTGCATGACACCGTAGAAGATGTGTTGACACATCTAAAATTTTAAAATTTTTATGCTTACGTAGTGAATAGCCGAGTGGATTTAGTCGCAGTTTGCAAATCTCAGGATTCGAAACCCCCTGAAGTCAAATATTCAATATCATTTATTCAGAAAATAATCCGTACAACTGAACAAAGTAAATCCGTGATTTCAATGCAAAAACACGTTCCTGCATCGATGCGCAGTAACTTTATCGGTTGTTTCACGAAACAACCGATAAAGTTACTGCAAATAATTTTTAGAGCGATTCATGAGATTGCAGAACCGAACAGTGCATACAACGAACATATCGATCATTCGCGCGAAGAGCCGCTAAACGGAAGAGCGACGCGATTCGCCGGTGCTGGTGGGTGACCGTGACGACGCAGTCTTCGTCTTTCGGTTCTTCCTCCTCGTCGGCTTCTTCGTCGCGATGCTCGCAAAAGTTTGCCGGAGGAGGGGTAATCTTGCATGCTCGCCGAGTGAGCTTACGTTGAGCTTGCGGATGACACGGGTCGCGTGCGCATGCGCGGATCTTCCCTCCGCTCTTTCAGCCGCCGTCACACACGTAGCGCGCGCGCATTTTCCTCGTTCGCGTTGGTACACCTACGTACTCCGCCCGGCCGAGGAACCTCGTGGCGCCAGTTTGAAGCATGCTCCTTCTGCGGATGCACTCTCGCGCGGACGCCGACCAGCCGACCCGCGTCCGCACGAGTCTCGATCTCTTCTCCCTCGTCTTCCGTATCGCTTCTCCTCTTATTCCTCATCGGGATTAACGCGTCGACGACCTCGACGCCTTCGCTCCTCTACGAGAGTGGCCCGTTTTTGTCATGGAAACTTAATATTTTTATAATAATTCCCGTGCGAAACTGTGAAGCTAATAATCGATCGACTATCGATCGGACGGTTCGAAGGTGAAGTGGCGAAAATGCATTTTTATCCAGCACTCGATGGAACGTTAACGATAGTGTTGTCACGAATTACGATAGATCGTTAGGCGCACAATCGACTGCGCCCACCCGAGATTCCGCTGAACCGTGAGCTGTCAATTTGACGTCTTGGTGACTTTTCATTGTACGGACGAAGTTTTAGGGCTCCGTCGATCGAGACAGAGCGGATTTCCGACTTCTTCGAGTGTCAAACATTTCCGAGAGGCTTTGCGAACAGAACTATTCGTTTCGCGCTAGACGGACTGCGACGTAAAAAAATGCATCCTGGGGACGGTTTTTCTGTTTTACCCACATTAGAGGTCGGTTAAATGCTGCGTGTCAACTCTTCAACCTTTGCCATATTAGACGTTTTTTTTTGTTTTTTTTTTTTTAATTTTTATTATGCTTCCGCGAGTTATCATTTATTGCCCACTTTCGGACGTGGCTCTGACGCGAACATTCGGAAATCTGTCGCGTTAAGCATGCGTGAAAGAGGAAACACTACGTGGACGTGTACGTACCTAGCACATGGACGTAAATAGATTAACTCGAAATTGCGCTTAATCCCGGGACTGCTATTTTAAACGGTGACCATTACCGTCTCTTGATATAGCGGGCATTTATCTAATTAATAGCCATTAGCTCTCGCGGCTACTGCGATCCGCGTTTGTACGCGCGCATACGTCGAGAACACAGGTTGACAGGCGCAAGAGGCACCGTGGCCTCCTTCGATAACACCTGCGCACATTTTCTCGTCGTGGAATATGATTGATTTTTTTTTAAAATTATTCAACAATCGCGATTAGGTATTAACATACCGGATGGAAATTGAAATTCATCTGCGTTCAGTCCTAGATGGTTTTTAAATAATCGTGTGAAGTCCATCGAAATTGTTAATTTTGTATTATGAAGCGACATCTTAATGGGATATCTTTACATCTATTTTCAACAAATTTTTGTCAATGGCGGCTTGATTCAGAATTGGCAATTTTTATTTGATATTCCAAATTGTTTAGTAGTGAAATGCTGTTATATTTTGTAAGTATAATAGTTAGTGAAAAAATCACTTTTCGGACGCATCGATTATATATCTCTCTTAGAGCTTTTTTAAAACAATAAAATCCTATAAATGATTGATGAAAAGCATCTAGAGCGTTGAGCGAGAGTTGGGAATTAAGGTAGTCGGAGCGGTACAGCCCCGCCAAACGTGAGTTTCATGGAAAAATTCAAACATCTCTCGATGGCATAAAAATCTGAAAAAAAACCAACCATATGGGAGGTACTGCAAATGCTGTTTTTATGTAATAATAATTCCAAAATGTTATTGACAAATTAAGCATAAAAATAATGGTTCAACAAATTACACTGCAGCTTAACGATTTTGTTCCATAAAAATGATTCGTTTATTTTTCTGAATACGTATGAATTTTTTTTGAATTTTTTGTAATAATGGAAAATCGCGTTTTTTCTATGTTCAAGCTGTGAACGCAATTTTCGAAGGTTACAAAAAATTCTGAAAAAATACAATCATATTCAGAAAAATAAACTAATCATTTTTATGAAGGAAAATAGTTAAGTTGTCGGGTAATTTGTTGAATAATGATTTTTATCTTCAATTTGTTAATAACAAGTTGGAATTGTTATTTCACATAAACAATCTTTGCAGCACCTCTCATATACTTGATTTTTTCAGATTTGTATCCCATCGAGAAGTGTTCGAAATTTGCTCTGAAACTCACGTTTGGCGGGACTGCTCCGACTACCATAATTGGTTATTTCGCACAAAGATCGAATACATGAAATCAGGATCTAGGATAGTGCGTTTTAAATCGCGCAACAGCCTCTCCGATTTTAATTCGGATGAGCCGTCACGGACGAATTTTTATTTTTTATTTTTATGTTGACTCCAATACGTCGCGCCGCTCTGGTAGAATGGCGAAGAAGAATGGCACACCGAAGAAAATAGATATTGAGATTTTTGCAATCCAATTTTCTACATATTTTGATACTCACTATTTAGATTTAGATAGTAGCGCATAATAAGTGTATTATACAATTAGTATATGAACTTTATTATACGGATTATCTGTGATACGAATAGATTTAGCATTACAATAATTGTACTTTGACATGAAAATAATTTTTGTTGTTACTAGAATTAGTATCCAAATACGGTTAAACAACATCTATTTCTTTCGGTGCAGACTTGAATTTTCGTCGGTTTTGCCCTTAACGTTGTAACTTTTGAACAAATCATTTATGACATTAAACTTATTTCCGTTGCGCAGACTTTAGCGGTTCGATTTCACTACAATTGGCTCCGAAAACAAGAATTTGTTGGAAAGTTACAGAGCAATGAACATAGCGGTCTGTCGGTTCGTCGGTGACGACTCAGGGTTGATCCCCTCGATGATTCATCGTTAACCGATGCCACTTTTTCGCAAATACTGGGTACGAGGGAAACGACCGCGAGACGCGTAAAACATTGGCTACCAACTTCCCTGTCAGATTTATCGTATCAATATCTCGGCAACAACGCAAGCCACTCCAACATTATCGACTCAACCCTAAAGCGGGGCGCGTTTGGTAAGAAACCAGTCGAGCCTCCGAGGCGATATACGATAAAGAGGGTCGGGCGTTACGGAGAGAAAAAGGTCGCGAAACGTCGTACGAGGGGTGGAAGAGAACCGATTGCCTGCCGATAGGGGATTCAATTTAATTTATTTTTATCTATCCCCGTGTCATTTTCGCTAGAATTTATCCGCTTCACGGAAAGTCCGGTGTATTCTCGATCCTGTCCACGCTGACGGAGGAAAGAAACAAACAGATTGGAAAGCGTGAACGAGTCCGTGCCCCGGAATCGTTCACCAAACTCAATAATTTCCCTTTCACTGACACGTCACCGATAGATAAACGCAACGATACAGAGCGATCAGAAAAATCCCGTGAAAAGCTTTGTGCCTCGCAATAAAAACAAATCCTTCGTCGCGTCCCTTACAGATCGCATGGGCCGATAATCGAATCGCGGAATTGTACCGAATCGAGGGTTCCGGACGAAAGTAAAACGTACGAAACAGCGGGGCCCATCGAGTCGTCGGGCGAACGAAACAGGAGCGTGACGCGTGGCGCATGTGCCTCGGGGCTTTCGAGTCCCATCGGCAAGACATTTTATGCGTAAGAAATCTTCCCGCCCGCTCGTTGCGCCACGTGAATCACGAACCATGCTACACTGCCGCGCATGTACCTTACCGCATGGGCGTCGTTAAACTGCTCCGAAAGCCTCGGAAGTCCGTCCGTAAATAATCTTGTTGGATGTCGCGGGTGTCGCGATGACGGTTTTCTTGATCCTCGTGGCGTTAATGAACTTGGTGCTTCACTGAAGGGAACACAAGAAGTATCGGACGGTTATAAAATCACAGAGCGAACTGCACCGCCCCGACTCGTTGTGTGAGCTCGAACGGAAGAAGAAGAATCACGAGGAAAAGAAGACGTAGGATAAGGTGGAGGAGGAGAAAAAGAAGGGGGTTGAATCCGAAGAACAAGATAATCGGTTGAGAACCGATGAGGGAATAAGGAACGCAACTCTGAACGGACGACTTCGGAGGCGTCACACGACGCCGACTTTGCTGGCAGGATCGGCACCGAGGATGAGTCCCAAGGGTCCGAGTCAGGAGGGTCAGAAAATGGAGGTGAGGGTGTCTTGCGTTGCCGTGCCCGGGGCGGAGCCTCAGGGTATTCGCGTGAGGATTCCCGAGCCCAAGAAGAGACCGGTCAGCCCGCCGATGCGGGAACCGATGAGAACGAGATGTCCGTCCGTGTCGGAGAAGGACTTCTACAGGAAGACCGCTTCGCTGGACAGACGGGAGAGATATCCGACGTTGTCCGGTGCGGAAATAAAGTGGGGACTCGGTGCGACCGGGCACGGCGAGATACAACCGCGCGGACGAAGGAATCCCATGCTCGACAGGAAAAATCGTTTTCCCACGATATCCGGCGCCGAGCTGAAGAGAGGCTTCGCCATCGGCAAGTGTCCACTGGAGGAAGGCCTCGATCTCAGTCTGGCACCCTGGCCGGGCATGAAGTGGGCATGCGTCAGGGTTCTCCATCTCTACTGTAAAGTCTTCGACCAGTTCGAGTTGTTCGAGCTGATCGTTAGGTAAATTGTTCATTATGAGTTATTGGCGTTACTGACGATTGATATAACCTGATAACATTCATTTTTGCTAATGTGCGAGAACGAATCATTGAACTTTTGCAGAAATGGGCTCAATGATCGTTTGGATTTTTTAAAATAATTTCTAACAGGACACTACCTCGATTTTTCGACAGCAGATGTCGTGATTTTTATGAACATCAGTCTGTGATAATTCGTTTCTTTGTACATGCTATATAAAAAAAGTTTTGTGCATTTAAAAAAAATGTCTGCATCACAAACGTCCATATTCTTTATCTCCTTATTTTTCCATTTTTTTTCTTTTTGTCAATGAAACATATTATGCAATTTAAAAAATGTAAACTTAACAAGAAAATAATTACAAAATTAGGACCGTGGTCTAGTTTCAACGCCGGTTTTCAAGGTGATTTTTTGAGAATTAACTTTTAAAAAACGCCTAGGTCTACAGTGTTAGAGTTCGCAGTTATTTACACCCATTTAAATTAATAGCTCAAATTTTTATTGCATTTTATTGCAAATTGGACGTGTTACAGGATGTTGCGCAGCTCATGTCACGATTGCAGCCGCCGTTGTCATCTGAAACAAACAAATGAATAAAAATGATTCTTCACGAATGTGATTACCGTTCAGTCCGCTAATGAAAAATTGAACAAAATTTAAGATTTTTTTTGTGCAATAAACTTATGACAAATTTAAGAAAAGAGTGGTGGACATTTGTGAACACTAAATGTTTGTTAAATGCCCAAACTTTTTTAACGTGCAATGAATAACCAATTGCTGCTCGACAATTTGCTCGTGCTTTACGACAGCAATAAGCCGGAAGTGAAATCGTTATACTGCGATGTGACACGTTATTGACCAATTTTTCAAAAAATCCGGATAGGCTTTGATAAAACTTTTGCAAAATTTGTTGCGGGATGTTTTCGCAACTTCCCCTCTGGAAACATAGTGATACATTAGTAAACAAAAAAAGTTGAGGAAGCAGACGATCATTGCTCTCCGTTGCCCATTTTTGTCCACTGTAAAAAAAATGTTGTTTGGAAGTTAATGAACAGTGTTGGAAGTTTTTTTACATAAACTCTTTCTGAAATTTCAAACACATGGGCGTCACAATTTTACGGTAAAATTTGTATTTTTAATGGAAATTTTTGTAAATTTCAAGCAAAAGATTTGTAATTTTAATATCTCGTATTTTAATTTTACAATAAAAGTACACCACTGTTTAATTAATGTAAGAAATGTAAGCAAATTTCAATTTCCAGTACATCAAGTGTAGACTTTATTTTTACAGTGTACAGTTCCTTCGGTCGTTCGGTTAATATGCAAATGCACCCGGTGCAAATGGGGTCTCGGTCGTCACGGGTATCTCAGCCTCACCTCGGCCCGCCGCAAATCGTGTTACCCTCATTTAGCATCGAGTGCGTCGGACGGGTCGCTTCCTCTCGCGTACGCACGCGCGTTCGTCGGCTTGCCTCGGAGTTCGAGTTATCGGTACGGCCGTTCCTTAAATGGACTTGTAACATTTATAATTGTACCGTCGCCGCGACCATTCACCGAATTGAAAATATTATTCAATACCGCCGCGGTGTCTCGCATGGTCGCGAACTTTTCGAGGGACCCTCTTGTCGGAACGTTAACGATCCTGGCGCCTCATTCGCGGCGCGTATCTGGTTCCGCTCGTTCAATTTTCAAGACGCCCGATTTATTCTCCTTCCTTGACAATTTCGACGCACCATCCGAGCGAGCGTCCGTCCCTCCGCGAGCCACTCTTCTTTATCTTTTTTCTTTCCTTTTTTCCATTCCACAGGATGATAATTGTAACGAACAAACGCGCGAGCTAAATCATTCGTGTAAACGGGGTTATCGGGGGCCGCGAGGGGAATCTCAATGAAATATCGTGGGCAATATATATCACTGTCGTTTAATGAGAAGCCGGGACTATAAATCGCCTCCGACTATATTGCACGTCGAGCGCGGAGAGGCTGTCGATGGTCAATTGCGAAATGAATCGTGTGGGCACAAAAACCATGGAATGCAGCTGTCGTTCTCTCGAGCGTACACAGTATTATCTGAATTGTGCAGAGAATCGGTCAGTCTCCCATGTTGACGAACGACGCGTTACGCGGCAGAGTCAAAACGATTTCGAGTCATTACGTTAACGTGAGTGTCAAAGTCATTGACACAACGCGAATAACACTCAACGAAATGTTATTGCCAAACACGAGCAAACATTTATTATTGTTTTCCGAGACTAGAAATTGTACGTTTGTGAGACGTGTTTATCAGAATTGATCTGATTCTGTACACTGAGAGAAGGATCTAGTAAAAATGACCGATCATCTAAGAAAAATTACCATAGCACGTAGTAGTAGGGAGCCGAGGCGCCACCTACGGCAGAAAGTCTCAGATTATCCAAAAAAATTCACCATAATATCTAAGAAAAATTCTTAAAAATCCGTTACCCCAAAGTATATGAAACATACATTTTAGGTATTCTCCAAAGTATATCAAACATATATTCCAAGTATGTATTGCACGTATATTCGGAATTTATTCCGAAATTTAAATTATATATATTTTAGATATGTACCAGGTATACTTCGATTATATGAAACTTACATTTACAATATATGTGGAATATATTTCTCATATACTTTTAATGTATTTGGCATCATACATTAGAATATATTTATAGGTACATCGAAAAATGTACGGAATCTACATTCATTGTACAGTTTGAAAGTAATAATCATACGTCTCGAATATATTTTGTCATATACTTGGTATATAATTGACGTACAATTCAAAATATATTCGACATACGTAACTTTTGGAACAAAATATATTTTCTATATTCTAAATATATTTTTTAATATACTCCAAATACACTTTTTTCCATGTGGGCTACCACGGTTGGCGCCCTAACGCTCACCCACCATGTGCTATGGTAATATCTCTCAAGCGATATAGTCATTTTTACAAGATCTTTCTCTCAGTGTAGTAGACAAAAAAAAGAATAGACCTTCCTAGTTGCATAGAAAACTGATCTAAAAATATTTTTATCCATCGATCGCTGATAGAATAAAGCGAGGCAAAATGGACTAATTTTTGAAAAAATTGCTCCGGACTCGCAACAAAAGTCTCATCTAAAACGGAGAATATGGCAACGCTTTACCCTGGTATTACGGTTCGTCTCCCCCCCCCCCCCCCCCCCCCGTTTCATGGTCAATGACTGGGACATCCATCGTTTATACGAAAAGCTCTGGCAATTAGGCTTCATTACTTTTTCTACCCTCCTTCATGTTCTTGTTCGTCAGCGACCCTTGTTACGCGACGTTGATATACGTCCATAACGCATATTCCAGTCTACCGGGCGTGTTCGGTGATGTTGACTTACTTACCGTCGCCGCTGCTGGGTTAGTTCCGGGATCTCCAACAGCGAGTGCGATAATCCGGTCAGCCTCACGGCGAGCTAGCCTTGCACGCGAAACCATATCGGCACTGTATCAAAATAAAACCCGGGGACTCGACGTTGGGAGGGTTGATCCCTCGCGTTCGCCCGCGACACCCCTAACGACGCGTCAACCCCTCGCAGTGCACTGCGTTCGCTCTCACCACTGTTGTCCTTTTTCTCCCGGACGTTCGTAGCCATAATTTCCCGAGTTATTCCTATTAAATGTGACGCGGCGTCGGTGCGATACATCTCGATGCGCGTGCACGTGCACACTGGTGCATCGTCTAACGAGGCTCCACGACCGTGTTGCACGACAATTAACATTTCATCGCGTCTCCCGACAGCGATTTCAATCCTGTACAAATTTCTCTCGGCTTCCTTACTACAAACGACCGCGGGGAGTTTCGCGAGCTTTCATTGCACGATCCCCGGTCCGGTTGTCGTGTACATGTGTTTGTGTCGGCCCGTTGAATTCTTAAGCCTGAGCAACGACGTTCACGTCTGGAAGTTTCCCCGTTGACATTATCAAAGATTTAATGCTTTCAGTGGAAACGACCATAGGGTCGAGTTCTTTTATTTTCTTTGGGGTTTTTTGGTTGCTGTTTTGGGTCTTCAACTTTTTTCATTTTATTTCTATTTGTTCGAATTAAGATTATTCGCGAACTTGGGCTACACTCGGTTAATCCGAAACACTGATGCGTTTCGCGTTATTGATCTCATGCAGAGTAATCAATGTGCTTTCCGACGATATCTGCTTAAATTTCGCCATCACAGGCCTCTTGTCAATGGAATATGATCTACTGCATCAGTAAAGGATTCGCGAAATAAAATGAAATATTAACAAATTTATTAAAATAAAAACGAAAGTTATTTTAAGAAATTTAAATGCGTGAATCGAAGTGTTTTCTATGGTCATTTATTGTTTTGTCAAGGCCGCTATAACGAGAACTCCGCTTCGTACATTTTGTTGAGATTTCCGTGTCACGTGTTCAATGTCATCCGTAACGAACAGTTCTCGTTCCGTTAATTCTTCTTGTTTACGTGTATTCTTTTTCTTTACATTTTTTATTCAGTTCCTCAAGATATATAGAATATTAGACACATCTTAGTGATTTAATTAAACTTGGTAATAAACAATAATAAAATATTAGCGAATGGGTCTGTAGGTGCAAATTTTACGAAATTATCATTTGATATCAATCTACCTCGTTGCATTTCGAAGTGTTCCGTTTTATACCACTCCAGATAAAACAATTTTTAACTGTTTGTGTGACGTAAATATTTTTGATAGAATCTGACGACTTTTACGAGCAGCGGAAAAGTTCTTGTTATACAACATAGTGGTATATGGATGAACCCACCTCGTCAAGTCTCCGGTCTAAAACAATTCGCGTCGCGCCGAGTCACGACAGTCTTGAATGACTGGCATGACCCACACGCGCAATCGTGGCTTGACCTTCCCGCCATCAGTAGTCACGAACGAATGTTGACTTCATTCGTTACGCGTATCCCGTGCACACACATCGACGGCTAAGAATCAAAAGGTCATAACTCCCACGCTTTAACTATAAAGGTTACGTCTTTTTTATTCTTAGCCGCCGCTATACGTAAAGTCGCGACTAATTGATTAGGCAAACGTTCGCGCTCGTTTCTAGTCGACAAATCTTGCAAACACGAAATTGTACACACCTTGTAGATTTTGATGCAAGAAGTTTCACGCAAACAAAATTGAGAGTTATCGTGAATGCAAGTTGAAAAATATAATCTCTGCTTGTTTTTTTTCGTACTGTTTTTATTTTTATAATTAATTATTCCATTGTTCACGAATTACGCCGATATTAACCGACCGACCGATCCTCAATATTTATAATTTCGGCTAATACCGGTTATTGCAAGTTTTTTTTTTTAATCTCCGAAAGACACAAATAGTCGACAATGTCTCTTGATAAATTCCATGGGTTTTGTCGAAGACATGCGTACGTTCGCACGCAAGCCCGATTCTTTTTTGACGAAAAGTTGGAGAGACTGAATTCGGTGAATTAAGTCCGACGCGCGAAGAAGAATCGGTGCATGTTGACACAAAAGGCAATTTTGAAAAAATCTATAAGCTCATTCACTTGTTTTTATAATTGTCAGATATTTTAAGAGTTATATCTGGCTCCTTATGAGATTTATGAGATGAAATTTATGAGATGGGTCGTATAATATTTTTATTATACGACCTTCATTGATTTTCATAGGCCACCTATAGTTCGGTAATATCGACCACACTTTTAAGTCGTTACTATAGTGAAATTTTCTTAATTTCCGTAAAAAACATGAAATTCTGAAAAAATTTGAATTCACTTCTCAATGTCGAAACCCTTACCGAGGTATTTGTAGGTAAGGCCCATTATTAACCAACGCGTTTGTTTCATATCACCAACATGCAAATAAAAATCAGTGAGATGGAGGATTGTGGGACATGTGTGAAAAAAATCCTAAAAATATTCAATTGTCAGACTTTTAAAAGCGTATTTTAGAGTATTGGCTATTTCTTCCATCGAAGTGGGATTCACCATCAGGAGTAAAAGATACAGACCCAAACTTTTTAGTGGCCCATATCGGCACTTTTACCCTACGTATTTATTTTGGTCAAGTAAAATGAATTAGTTTCAGCTCAGGTGATTCGTATTAGCCAAAGCTCCCCTAATTTAACCTCAACGTACTATAGCGAGTTCATTCGCTGTGGCGAGACTGTATGCGTACGGTGAGAAAGGAGCACCCCTTGCATTAGTCAGGGTAGGAAAGCCAGGCTCGCGCCAGCCTTGACGCTGACATCCGGAAGGGTGCGGTGTGGAATCACGATAAATGTCTGTCGTAAATGCATCTCGTTGATTACGATCAACACGTGGGGCATATACAAGTATACCACCATGCCTTTCGAAGTGGATTTGCTATCGCCAATAAATATCCACAATACCAAATGTATTCTTGCAATATTTCTATAAATACCGAATGGAATTTCCGGAACTCCGTGTTATCTCGTCGTCCGATTCTCTCGGACGATGAGAAAACTAATCAGTCGAACGTTATCGAACAAAGGGCGGTAAACACGAGGTCGGCAGGTACACGCGAAGGGATGTAATAAAATGTTATTGGATCGTCGGGGTCAGAGCTCGAGGCGATGATTTGACCGAGCTTTAATAAGACGCGGCGAACCGGCACAAATATTTATTCGGCGCGAGTACACGCCACGAGTCTATCCCACGCCAATGAGATTTAATTTGACGCGACAGTATAGGGCTGTAATTTTTTTGCCGACTTCGCTAAACTAACCACATTCCTTGCGTGCAATACGGGTGGAAAATAGCCTATTATTGACCGATGATCATTATAACACTGTAAAAAATGACATTCACAAAACGTTTAAAATACAAAGTTATATGAAATATACAAGCTCAGTATATGAAATTAGAATTCATATACATTGTATTTGAATTTTTATAATTTAATCTTAAATGCAATACCTGCATATTAAAATTACCGGTGATGGGATTGAAAATTAAATCGGTATATGAAAATTATGTTATTATTACAAATATTATACAAATTATATTGTTTTTAACATACTGGTAACGCAATATTCTTACATACGTGTCAATAAAATTTCATATATTGTATATGCATAAAACTTCATGTACATTTATGAATTTTCAAACGGAATTTTTTTACAGTGTAACCTGTGCGCATGCGCAGCACAATTTTATTGGCAAATAGGACGATTTTGTGACGCAAAAAATGTGGTTACTTTAACGAATTCGGAAAAAAAAATATCATACGCCACAAGGGAGGAAGTGCATTTTCACACTCGGTGAAAAAACGCAAAACCCTTTCCTCCCTTCTAGCATAATATACTATTTCTTCTTTTTACGGCCTTTTTACTTAATCTTCTTGAACGTGCTGCATATCAAGGTTTGTGTACTGATCAATTTAATCGATTCTTTCAGGAAGAACTGCACGAGTTGCAAGTGCCCGAGGGAGGCTCACGACGTCTGTCACGAAGAGTGGGTTTCCGTGAGGGCCAGGCTCGGCCTCAAGGGCGAAGGACCCAACAACCATGTGGGCTTTGATCCGAGGGACAGAGGGCTGACCTGGGCACCACCGGGATTACCACCGAGCAAGGTGGGTTTGCCTCGGCATAACTTCGTATCGAGTAATATACCGGTTCTTCGACATTCGTTCGGTAACAAATGAAAACGCAGATACCTAGTTAAGCCCTCCGATCGACAACCGCTAATACACCCAGAAAAAAATACATTCCAATCAAAGAAAATTTATTAGGGACGAAGAAAAATGTTTATTTGGTTCATAATCTAACAAAGCATTGATTAAATTCTAATATATTTATTTGTTTGAAAGTATTATTCCTTTTGTTGACGTCTTCACGACTCTATACCGCGCGTTACCGGATAATAGCCGTGTTTTGTCTTGGTGCCAAATATATAATTTCTTTGGCGCGAATAAATATCTATTCAATGATTCGATTTCTTTGTGTCGAATAAACATTTATTTTAAAGTACAATTCAATAAATAGTCACTTCGAATGCATTTTTTTACTGAAAGTAAAGAAATGCTGTTATTTGAATCTAATAAAGATTTTGTTAAGGCAACGAAACATTTATTTTATTTTAATAAACGTCATTTGAAGATCGAAATTTATTTGATTTGAATAAATCTTTTTTCTGCGTGTAATGCTGGTTTACACGAATGACTGCAGGATCTGGATTCAACAAATGACGAACGGACAGTCGATCGATTCGATATCGATACTCGTAAATAAACGCTAATATCCCCCCTCCCCCGAAGGATCGCAATTAGAAATTACGTTTGTCTAGTAACTGATAATTTTACAGCACGCAAAAAAAATTTGTCGTTAAATTTATTGTCACTGGACGTCCAACCTGTTTTAGCCTTGTTTTAGAACTTAACTGCGGCTAATCAGTAATGCGAGATGCAAATAAAGTAGGTCGTTGGCTTCAACTTTGCGTCACCCACTATCCAATTCTCTGGAATCTTCGGGTGGATAACTCTGATCTCCAATTATGATAAAGATCCAAGAATCCCCCATCGCTTAACAACTGCGCCAGAGCCCCAGACTCGGGATGTACACTGAAGCGCAGAGGATTGCTCATTGGTAGGCGCTATATAGGGGCATTGCGGCGATAATGAATACTCTCTGTCTGAGGACAATGGCATGAAAATTGTTTGAAGTTTCCTTCTTTTCCTACAGAAAGTATAGATATAATATAATGGATAAAAGAACACGTAGAAATACGATCATAACATGTAAATTTATCAGAACAAGTCACAGATAAATTAAACTATTTATGTAAGGCCTACGTTTTGATTACGGATTCGGGAGACTGACGATAAATCTTTATATTTAATTAACAATCACGTGTTTGACTGAGAAGCTGATTTGTATTAGATCGAAATATGATAGATCTACATCAAGAAAACAACCGCGGATATTAAATAACTCCCGAAAATCGATTTTTGCCAGCTGCGCACGTATTTTTGTTGTTGCGACGTTATTCGCCCTGATAATAATCCATTAATACTCTTAATTAATAATATATTAATACATTTCGAATAAAGTGAAAAACTTCATTTATTAATATTTAAAAATTATACATTTTCCTTCTTCATGGAGGAAGCTTTATTATGGTGAAAAAAATCGAGATTTTAATGAAAACGTGTTCAGAATGTTTCAAAACATCGAAAAATCACATTTGGAAAATGTGTCCGGATGTATATGTGTACGCGCGCGTGTGTGTGTGTTTTTTTTACGTCATTCTAATTTTTTTAAAAATGTCTATGCCCACTCTAGCTCTCAAAATTTTTTAACTGCTGCGTAAAAATGCGTACACAGATGAAATATAATCGCCTGACGATCCCAATAAAATTTTGAGAGAATCTATCGAACCGTTTAAAGTTTATGTCATTTTGAATTTTTTGAATTTTATGTAAAATTAGCTTTTTACTTTAGACGCAATTTTCCTCATTAAGTATTCATTTATGAATAAAACGAGTGGTAGATTCGTGATCTGCGTGAAAAAATACGTGGAATACAGTCCCAGAGCGAAGATTAGCAAAAAATTTATCAGGAGTTTTTATAGCCAAAGTTGCAAAAATGAGTACTTTTGTGTATTTTCAAAGAGCGATTTCCTTGCCTCCCGATGGCATCGCAGAAAAACCCAGGTCTATCATGTTCTACGGCAATAAGTACACAAGATGAGGGACATGACGGGTTTGAAAAAGCTAAATAAGAAGGTATCATTTGAATTGCTTGAGTAAGAATCGAAAGTGCCAAAAGAATTGAGGAGCGCGTAATTCCATGTATTTTTACGCGCCGAGCACAGATCCGACAAAGTAAAGCGGTGTTTTTTTACGCGCTGAACCTGAATAGGTTAGCCATTATGCATAAAAGTCTACCACGACGTTGACGTTCGAAAAAGTTGAAAATTTAACTTCTCAAATCGTTTCTGATAAAAGTCGAAAATTAAAATTTTCATATCGCTTCCTCATAATGTTGCTTTATTCGCGAATCTTCCTCTTCGAGGAAGCCAAAAATACAGACAACTCTTCCTCATAGAAGAAGCTTTGCCAATAAAGAACATTATGAGAAAGAGATATGAAAATTTCAATTTTCAACTTTTTATATAATTACATCGAAATTTTAGGGACGTTGATGATGTTTCGGAATGAACTTGCCCATAAAATTGAAAGGTTTAACTTTCACGCATCGAAGCAACAAAATAACAGGTATTTAACAGGTATTTAACAAGTTCGCTATCGAATGGAAAAGAAAATCGCCGACCCAATACTTCGTGCGTCTTGCAGCTATTCGTTCAAACGTATGCCGTTACTGCAATGGTTGATGTAGTTTGAGTTATAGCTACAACGGGACCACCGATTTCCTAATGGATCTATCGCGATCGATGTGCCAATTTACGTGCCGTAAACATGACGGAGTCACGATCTAGAATAACTCATGTGTCCGACAGCTTCACACAGCTAACGAGACTCCACCAATCGATGCCCGTAGCACGTGGTGCTCGCCGATGTACACACATCCGAAATCGATCGGTTCCTCCGGTAAAACACACACCGCGGCCTCGATGATGGATGTTTAAATAAAACATCAAAGCTCCACGGATATCGGTTGCCCCGATATCGCACAGAGTGCGAGGATTCGGCATATAGTGCGCGATCGACGAATAAACTTCAATCATACAGGCCAGAGATTTTTATGCGAGGCGAAACGGATACGATTTCGTTGAAACCTAAACGACACGTGCATCTGTTCCCAAGAATGTCGGTCGTAATATGCTCGAGTGTTTTGTAATCCGGCGATAAATTTTGGCATGCTTATAGTCCCATGCGGTATAACCGATGCGCTTTCGCGATTTAAGTATCGAGTTTATGTCACAGCACATGCACGCATGTACAAGGTGATTCAGAATAAATATCGATCTTCTTGTAGATGCTGTCTCGGAGTATCTCTCAGCTACCCTTTGCTCATTTTTTTTCAATTTTACTAAGTTTTGTAATGAGAATTAAATATAGTCATATGACTTTATCGAAAAGTATATGTAGACGGTTGATGCATTTTGTGCTTCCAATACGATCATCGCTATTTAACTCTAATCAATTGTCTGTCAGTCAGTCAATAATTAACGATTACGAAGTTGACGGCTGCCGGAAGTTGCATCTATCCGTGGTTTCGTTGAAAGTAAAATAAAATAGGAATAAAAACGGTCCGAAGTAATTTGTACATGGCTTCCGCTTTTTTTACCTTTTGCTCATACTTTTCTCCCCGAGAAAGTTTGTTTATCGATTTTTGATTCCTCATAAAGGAAGTTATGCTTACAATATTAAAGTTGAATGGCTAAAATTTACCGAAACTTATTTTTTCAAAGTTCGTCGAATCAAATTTTTGTAACACGACGTTTCGAGGACATATCAAATGTATTTTTCTCGCTGATTATAAATCTACAACTAATCTTACTCCTAGCGCGATATTTGATGAAGAAACTCAATTTTTCAGTCAAATCAATTTTTTCTGGTTGTGGGCCATAAAGCAATCCACGCTACACAGTAACCGAATAGAAGAGTAATATCAGACATAGAAAGAGACTTAAAGTTTGTTTGTCAAATATCTTATTCTGAAAGCTTTGAACAAATTCTGTTGGTAGGACCCAGAAATATCGTTAATGAAAATAAATTTCCTGTAGCCATCAGCGGAATTAGTTATTCTGGTCCGAAATATTGTCCGAACGATTATTAAAGAACATTTTTTTGCCCATTAGTTTGGTTTGAATTTTCAAATGATTTCTATGTTTGAGAACCGAAATTCATAATAAAAAAAGAAAACATCAGCACATGCAAATCTTCGGAAATCGATACAAATTATTCTATCATCAACGGCACGAATACTCAGTAACCAACGTAAGGAATTTTCATTTATTTTCTGATCATTATTATTATCATATACCATCGTTTTAGTGTATAAATGTTTGTGTTCTTTCTACTCTCAACATCGATTTTCCTCGGAATAAAAACCTATAAGAAAAAATAATTTCTCCTTTATCTGAACCCTCCAGAGTAAAAATATGATTATCTTCGAGGGAGTAGTAATTATTTGTTACCCTAAGCCGTGAAGTGACAGGCATTCCTAGAGCTCTATCCCAAGCAACTTTCTGAATGGCTAGGCTTAAAAACGGGCGGTTGCCACCGTAATTGGCGTCGTATCGTTCTGACCCGAGCGTGTTATGAGAAGCGGAGCAACAGTTGCGCGAAACTTGGCGAAAATATAAAAACATCCACAGTTTTAAAGTAACAGCATGAACGCGTGCACGTTCGCGTGAAATGGTGTTAAAAGATTATAAAAAAATAACTACAAATATTTACTTTACAGTACTTTTGTGCCGAAAAGTGAATATTAACATTTTTTCAATGGTAAGTTTGCCCAAAAAAACGAACAACATGTTTTTTTTTTTATTTCATGCCCGATTTTGGGAAAATTTAACACTGAACACGACTTTCGTAGAAGCTCGACACGTGTATGCAAAGTTTCAGCTCGATCGCTCAAATCCAGTCGAAATTTTGGAGTACTACATCAACGCCTAGTTAAACCTTTTACGCACCTTATCAGGTCCCGATGTAACGCTCTAAGATTTGTACCAGGAAATTTGACTGCACTTAGCTTTCACGTTTTTCTTCGCACACGGCTACAGACACGCACACAAATATCGGATATGTTTTCCGATATGTTTCCACGAACATCTCGAAAAGCTTTCGCTACGAGGAACCACAATAGCAACGTACTTTTACTCCGAATGCTACCAACTACAATACGAAAGCCGGCTTCGATATTTATTGTGAAAGAACCTGTACACCTGACAGCACGCGTATCTAACGACTCGCTTGGCAGCATGCCCCACTTCAATATTTCCGGAAAGCTTGTCATAACTTACGTCAAGTGCGCCTGTGGCTGCAACGGGGTAACCGCAGACAGCAATCCGCCCTCGCGCTTTAAACTCTTTTATTATAAACTCTCCACCCGCCGCTTTAACGACCTTATGCACTCGTATAACCGCATGGCCAGGGTGAAATAGCGACGGTGCGAAGATGCATGATGTTGTATTTATGACGGCAATATTCGATTAAGCTCGTTCGGTCGAGAGATACAGTCCGCGAGAGAAGTGCTTCACCGCTCGCTGAATTCGACGGTCGAGCGGTGTTGGTGTTTATAGAAATATATTGCATAAACGGTTGTATCTGCTTGGTCTGGATAAGTGAGGAAGCATTCAATTTCGTTTCTCGGTGCGTTCATCTCTCGATTATGTAACTCGAATATAATTTCCTTAATGTGTAATATCGCTTGACTGCAACCGGAAAGCCGTATTTTATATTCTTTTGATTTCAGTCACGCGATATGGCTTTACTCATTTTTAAGGGATTCTTCGTTCAATAAAATAAAATAAAAAAAAATTTCTTCAAATTTCATGGTATTCTTATACGCTTAAAAATTCTGTAAAATGACGCAAAATGATTATTGGTGAGATTGCTCTAAGTAGCAAGTGCCAGCTACCTAGAGAAAAACCTTAATATAATATCTCTCTATATTATTGTTGCCGCACGATACTCCGGTAACTTCCAGTGTACCAATCGTGCGTACCTCGTATTGAAACGCCGGTTCGCGAGACCGGAAGTCACCGTTTTCTTAGCAAGGTGATCCCCGGATTCCCGAAATCTCTACTGTAACACTTCAGTTACGTTTACGAAGCGAGCGACGAAACATCGTCTCCTCGCTCGTGTTTACATCGACGTACCGAATCTCACCTTGGCCAGTGCGCGAAAGTGTTCGCGTAATAATAAAGTATATTCCTAAGCATTCATTGTACGACGCCGTAATAATTAACTTTTCTCGAGTGAATCCCGTTCCTCTAATTCGCATCCCGGGAATCATCCACGAAGAGGAAGTTTTATTTTATGTGCGCTCGGCGAAGGCGTGCACACTTATAATCTAATATAAAAATTTGTTATCGGTTCGCTAGGAAATCAACTTTAAATTCAAGATATATCTTGAAAAATATAAAAATACATTAAACAACGTAAACTCGATTCGCGAATCCTATTGGATTTACCCAGTGGCCGGAATTACCCGTCAGCCCCGTTAGTTTTGTTTTACCCACAACATTATATTCATGAACATTTTGCAAATGTTCATGAATAATAATAATGCAAATAATCTATAGAAAATTCACCTCGCAAACCACGGCAATTCTTACACAAAAAAGAAACGAAATCTATAAATCGCGCAGGGAACTTTTCTCTCATCTAGAACGACAATATCAGGCCTAATCGTTTTGCTGTGACAATTTGACCAGTATTACTCACTGGCCCGGCAATTACTCCCACTTCCCGAAGAATCGCATTTGTACTCCCGACCGCCAGCTAAAACAAAAAGACGGGAGTTGTGCGTTGCACTGCGACCCGCCGGCTCGGTTACTTTTCGAAAATGCCGATAAACGTTGGAACGGCGAAAAATGACGAAGTTATCGCGCGATAACGATTTTCATACGAAATCGTTAAAACTTTGCGAATTCGTTTTTCAATGCTTCGTGACAACATGTAAATATTTTGAAAATTATTGACCATTTAGAACGCAAGTTTTTGCGAATTTCGGAAAAGTTCTTATACACGGCGTTTCCTATGTATCGTGCGAATATGATTACTTTCTCAATAACCGTAAATAATTCCTGCTAACGATTTAAATCATTTTTTTTTTGTACATTAGTTGGATGTTTAACGATAATTCTCGAAAAATTGTAAGGCAATTCACCATCTAGTTACGGAGAATAAAAATATTAAAGATTGTTTTAAATTGTTCCTGGCGCTGGTACGACGCGCAGCAGTGGGCAGCCTCTCGCCGCGCACACCATGCGAATTATCCCCTCCGCACCAAGTTCCCCCCATCGCGCGATAACTACCTTAACAGATTTTTGTATACTAATATTTTATAGCCTGACCTATGTATGTGACAATACATTTGTGAGCGGAGGTATAAACTCACGATAATAAACCATAAGTAGAGAAATCCTGTTAAAACTTCGCGGTGGCATATCGAAAAATGACCTCGGTGATCCCCACTCTTACGTAGGGGACAGTGGGGCAAAACGGGACAGTGAGAGCAAAACTAAATTTAACGATAATTTTTGGATGCCCCATTTTGTCCCAACGATACATCAGGATTGTCAACTCCGTTTTGTCCCACGGACCACCATCCAAAAGTTATTGGAAAATTGCGATTTGTCTCGTTATCCCATTTTGCCCTACTCTCCCCTACGCCAATGATGCCGAATCATTCACGCTGCGGCCGCGATCGTCAGTTATTCAATGCCGAAGAGAAGCCAGGAATTGTTATTTATTCATAATCGTAGCGTTAGTTTTCAATGCCCAAAGAGAAGTCAGGAATTGTTATTTATTTATAATCGTAGCGTCAGTTTTCAATGCCCAAAGAGAAGTCAGGAATTGTTATTTATTTATAATCGTAGCGTCAGTTTTCAATGCCCAAAGAGAAGTCAGGAATTTTTATTTATTTATAATCGTAGCGTCAGTTTTCAATGCCCAAAGAGAAGTCAGGAATTGTTATTTATTTATAATCGTAGCGTCAGTTTTCAATGCCCAAAGAGAAGTCAGGAATTGTTATTTATTCATAATCGTAGCGTCAGTTTTCAATGCCCAAAGAGAAGTCAGGAATTGTTATTCTGTTATCATCGTAGCGTTTTTTATTCGCCTTTTGTTTATTTAACTAAGATATATATCTCCGGCTTTGTTACAGGTAGAGGAGTATTACGCGATGCTTCCGGAAATATCAGTGCCTAGAATCGGCACTCCAGGCGAGCGACACAGAGATCGTCAATTAGCAACGCAGCTGCCTAAGCAAGACCTAGCCAGAGCTTACTGCCGACACCTGGACTCTCAACATTCCGCGAGCGCAGACGACTTTATGGCTGCGCGAAACGAGATTGCACTGGACATCGGAAGCGTCAAAGAGATTCTCGAACGAGGCCACGTAAGTCTTCTACTCCACCCGGTCATTGTCTCTGTGTTCTAAGAAACATAATACTATGAAAATTTCACCAATACCAATAGTGCGAATACTTTACTGACACGAATTTCTCTTTCTAATTCTAGGAATGCGGAGTTTGTCATGAACCCCTCAAATACGGAAGTCTCGTCGTATCAGCGAGTAAATTAGGTCTTTCATATCACCCGTCGTGCTTTCAATGCACGCAGTGCAGAGAATTGCTGGTCGATCTTGCCTACTGCGTACACGACGATGCACTCTACTGCGAAAGGCATTACGCCGAACAACTCAAGCCCAGATGTGCGGCATGTGATGAGGTGAGTTTTTTTTTTTTGCAAATACGCAATCTTGTTCTATAATTTTTTCAACGAGTTTATTGTAGCAGTTTCTACTAGACAGATGAGTTGTTAGGTGAAAAAAAAGAATCATTCCATATATGCGGTGGTCAACCAACATTGAAGAGGGGCGATCTGCACTTCGGTATTAAATTTAATTAAATTGACGTCATTAAATTCAATTAATTAAATTCGTTGAAATGGCTTATTCTTTTCGCCAATTCATGGGCCGTTAATTTGATTATACGTTAACGTCATATACCGAAGTTCAAGTCACCAGCTATTCGTGACGTTGACATTTTGTTCGTTGAAACTTGCTCTATGAATTCGTGGCGTAGATTTGTTTTCATTACATATTGTTAAAAAATTAGAGTATTTTGTCTGGGAAGAAATATTAAGCGCCTTTGAGTAAGTTCATTCAACTGTAATATCACATGCAAAATTTAATCTGGAACGACTTCTCGACAAAAATGAAAATCACACTGCAAATAATGTTATGAAATTTACAACCTCGGTATATGAAATTGGAATTCACATACGTTGTATTTGAATTTTAATAATGTAATCTTGAATGCCTGTATATTAAAATTACCGGCGGTGGCATTGAAAATTAAGACATCCGTATATGAAAATTATATTATTGTTAGTAAAATATTATACAAATAATATTGTTTTTAATATACCGGTAACGCAACATTCTTACATACGTGTCAATGAAATTTTATATACTGTACATGCATAAAACTGCATATACTTTTATGAATTTTCAAACGAACATTTTTTACAGTGTACATATTTAAAAAATACGACAGTGTCGCGGATCATCGTATATAGAAAAATCATATCATCTTATTACAAAAAAATTGCCACTTAAATCTGCAATGCGAGGAGCATGGAAACTGCTGTTAATCGCGCACTCTGCCAGAGCGACAAACTTAAGTGGTAACAGTCGCGGGGATTCGCGGCGCTCGCGTCAGTGGTAGCTTCGTTTCCTCTTTGTCCAGCAGTAGAAAAAGTCGGTCATTGTCAGACACGCTCCGCGAACTAGCGAACTTATCTTTACCGGCTCGATCTACAAAGTTCGCTTTTACCGACGAATCGTAGTCGAACTCCCGACGCGAGCCAACGTTTTGTATGAGTCGACCTTCTTGCGCTGTCAGCGTTATTCAGCAGGCGGCGAATTCTTCGGACAAAAAACATAACAACACATCGCTAATGCACACATAAAATGTGTATTTTGAAATGTCAACGATAATTGTGAAATTTATATTGTATACATATATGTATATGCAATTACATTGTATATGTATGTATGATAAGTATATACACATGTGGTTTACGCAGCGATAGCCTCTCGATGCCGAAGGCTTTGAAATATCCAGTTCTGTCCATTTACGGTCGTAACGACCACCGATATAAGGCCGGATTACTTTACGAAGCCACGCGACGCAGTTTGCGCAAGGAATTTTTATAGCAGCCAACGATTCAGGATGGCATTGCTCTCTGAGCTCTCGAGACCGAACTCGATGACCCAAATATAAACACAGCCGTTTCCAAGGTGGACTCTCGTCTCGTGTGCATCGATAAGGACCATGCAGATTTTTTTCCGTTTTAAGGACAAACGTATGCGACACAACGGGTTGTAAATTCCGCTTGCTTGTATATAAAAACCCGGTTGATCGCCGCTTCGGCTTACCTAACCGGGCTCACTTTGCAGTACGTGTTTATAATTCTAACGTGCGGACGTACTTTCGTCGACTTGTCGGAGAAACAATTTTTTTTGCTCTTTTTTTTTCATTTTCTTAAATTTCTTACATTTTTAAAAAAATATTTGTATTACGTTCTACGATCTGCTTTAGTTAGCGGCTTCTCATAATATGTCTCGGGATGTGGGGTTGATGACGAAATCTCGGAGAAACCGGGCTGTCGTTGATTTTCCCCGGTCGACACGAAACGAGACAGTTACAACTGGCGGTGGTAATCGAAAAGTTTCCAAGATCTCTCGAAATATCCTCTGGATTGCGTGTACAATAAAGCAGCAGTGTCGCGCGATGACGAGGACCGTCTCAATCGTCGTCTGGCGTAACTGGGCCAAATTTGGGCTTTATTTAGAACGAGCCGAAAATAGTTTCGTATATTTTATAACTATAATACGAAACAAAATTTTGCTCGCCTACCGGTTTCATTCGCGGATATCGAACGTATCATCGATGAATACTTTTTTCGTTCAGAATCCATGCACAAACATTGGTCGCGATATGGTTGATAAGCTTTTTCTCGTCGAGTTATCTACACCGAAAAAAAGGTTTGATAATATCAAACTAAGCTGCAGTTGCGCGTGGCGAAAGAAATATTTGGTCAATTAAAAAAAAAAATGTTTGTTAAATCCAAGTAATTATTTGTTAAAGCAACTAAATATTCGGTAAAACTACTAAATATTCGTTCAATCAACTAAATATTTCTTTCAATCAACTAAATATTTCTTTCAATCGACCAAATATTTCTTTCAATTGACCAAATATTTCTTTCGTCACCGACAACCGCAGCTTAGTTTGATATTACCAAACTTTTTTTTCGGTGTACTTCGTATTTGAGTTTTTTTACTGATTTTTTTTTGTCGTTCGAAAACTATCCGCATCCATTGTTCGCGATATCGTTGATAAACATCTTTTCGTCAAACTATCGTACTTCGTATTCTGCTTGTTGGAAAAGAAAAAAGAACTGCTTTGTTTCCGTGCCCTGATAAAAAAGATCCCGTTGAATCAACTAAGATTCGGGCAGGGACGTCCAACTAAATATTTTGTTGGTACAGCTAAAAAAATTTGTTTAGTTCAACAATTTGTTGGGCGATTTCACCAAAATATTTTTGAGTCATTAAAATATTTTGTTCGTCAAACTCAATATTTATTTGAACGTCCCGGCCCGAATCTCAGTTGATTCAACTGCACTTCTTTTATTAGTCTGAGTTGCCTGCTGTGTCAGTTATGAAAACATCGACGAGTCCCGACGGCTTATATGCGAATTGACACCTATGATATTCCACCTATTTGAGTTTGTAAGGACGATCTATTTTGACTTCACATCGAAGCTAAGCTCCCACCACTCGAGATCTCGTGCAGTGTCCAGAGTCCAAGCAGTTCGGTGCTTTCATTAGAGTCAGTCATCGAAACTCGGGCAAAGCGTTGATCATCTTTGGGATCTCTGACGTCCGGGAGATCATCTTTATATCCGTGTGCATCCGGCTCATACGAAGACCGCAGCGAATCTCTTCGCTCACGACCCAATACCAAAATTCTTCGACACTATCCATTCATCGGTCGCTTCTCGCGTTTCCATTTATATTCCGTCGTCGAGGACATTAAACGAGTCAAACTCTATCGTTAAACGACTTAAGAGAGTTTTCGCGAGTTTCGGTAAGTCGATTGTTCCATCTTCCACACGAACACACAAGCGTACAAGGATGAATGAAGAGAACATAGTGTAGCATATAGTAAACACATCTACACACGTAAGCGCGTCTGTATCGAAACTATTGGAGACAGCATCGTTGATAAATATCTTCGTCATCGACTTCGACGTGTGCCAAAACAGTGTTCATAGAGATTGAAACTCTTGCCATCGAGAGCTCACGGTCGGTCGCGAAATAAGTTTTTTTTCTTTCCCTAGATCTCTTTTTCCTTTTCACCCGTTCGGAAAATATCAAAGCTTCGTTCCGGTGCGCGTGCAAAAGATATTTCGAATTTCATCATTTTTAAGCCTACTTTAAGCTATAAAATATTGACCGTGAACTGAAATATGCATTATGCTTATGCGGCCCGTATGCGGCGCGTATGCGTAGTATCAAATACATTTGCCACAAAGTATTTTCATAACTTTCGCGCCTGCGATATTTGCATGACGCTAGTAGAAATGATTATTTTAGCAATTTTCCGGCTACCGCTTGAATCTCCATTGCGAGGTTTCGTGTTGCTCTGAATCCACCGCCGGGATGACCGCCGGCTTTATACGAAAGCAAGCCGAGAAGCTGTCAGCAATGGGCGCTCGCACGGGCAGCGTCGTAAATTTTCTAGAGCATTGTCTATTTCGAGCTGTAGGCGCGAGTATTCGCGAGAGACAACACCAGATTGCGTATTGTAACTCTGTATACGCGGGAGGTTTTTTTTTTTTACCTCGTCGTTGAAACTCGAGCCCGAGATCTTCCGAGCGGAATCTGTTGACGAAACTAATAAGTCGGTTACGCTATATTATTTATTTACTTATTTATTTATCAACGGGATACACCCTTTTACAAAAGATAAAATTCAGCCTGTTTTATTTAACGAATATAATGGGTAAATTATATCATTAGCATCAAGAAACATTTTTCGTATCGCTCATGCACAGCACGGCACAGACACATGAATATTACATCGAAACCACGTAATGGGTCACACGAAGAGTATGGTTATTGGTAGTGCAGCACAATTCGGTCTGTCGCCCTTTTGAATTCTTATTATTATAAGTTATTAGTTATGTAATATATGATAATATTAATAATAATATATAATAATATTAATAATAATATATAATAATATTAATAATAATATATGATAATATTGATAATAATATATGATAATATTAATAATAATATATTGTATATTAATGATAATATACAATATATCGTTATTAGCTAACAAGTAACGTGCCCGAACGAAAGTTTCTCAATCGAGTGTCGGGTGTCAATATTTTCATTCTCCGTTTGTGAATTTTCAGACGACTGTATATGAACGCGGTGATGAAGTGCCACTGCGTCACTGCGCAACGGGGGTTGATTTATTTAGTTCGCGATTATCGAGTCATTCGTCGCGCGACTCTCGTGAACTTCTACGTTGCGAAGAGTTTGCACGCGAGCATATCTCCACCAAACTGAAACTCGTTCGGTTGCGCATCGGCGCCCTCGTTCGTTCCATTTTCGTTCTGACTTTGTTTCTGACCTTGACACGGTAACGCCGTGTACCAGGTTCAATAATTAAGCTTACAACTCGCGACGCTTTCGATCCTTTGAACTTTTACCGAATGGAATTTATAGCTTATAGACACGTATCAGGGATCCCTTGCAAAACCGTGTGCTACACTTTTAAATGAGCTCAAAAAAGAGTTACGACCACTCGAGACATTTGTTCGATGTGGGTCAAAGTTTGACCAAATGTATACGTTTCTAGATTTTCTTAAATTAATCAATTAATGTATATTTTAGGGTAATAGTGGCGATTATTGACCGCCATATTCACCACTCTCTTACCCTATGTGAATTGGAATAGCCTTCAATTTGCAATAAAATTTAATTTGCACTTCAATTTACAATACATCCGAAATAATACAACAAAATGTACGCATAACAAATTTTCCCGTACCAATCATAGTTTTGTCTTCAGTATTTTAATTTTCGATGAAAATTGTAGTCTCTACGACTTCTGCCGATTGTACGAAAAAAACATGGCTCCCGCGACATGCAATATTCTTCTCAAGAATTTTTTTTTATGTGAGCCTAAACATAAGTACTAACAGTGCGTGAAACTGTAATTAAAAAAATTACATAATAAATAGGCTATCGAGAAAAAATGCCTGCATACCGACTTCTTTTTTCTACCCCTAAGGGTGGTGCAACTTTGAGTATCGTCTTACAGCACATATAAATAGCTATGTCTAAATTGATGCATGTATAAAATTGAGCTTCTAATGTCAACATCGATCCGAAACCTCAGAACCGCTAGTCTGCTGCCCCGAAAGTGTGAAGAGATAAAACGTTACGTTTGATTAGACTCAGCTCACAAAAGCTCTTAGCCGTCTAACGATCGCTGACGCTGTGTAAACGACTGAGCGAGACGAGGTGTAAAACGAATGATTTGCACACGATACCACTGGAAACCGACGTTTCCGGCGCGGTTCCAATGATTTGGAAAGAGGCGCGGTCTCGATAGTGCAAACAACAAGATGAATGAACGGATCTGGGTCGGCGGAAAGAGCAGCTCGCGAGGTGCCACGGAAATAATCGAGACGGCAGGAGCAAAAGCGCCTAAGAGCAACGGTTTTGGAGACGCGTTCGATATGGTAGGGAGCTGGTTGTACAACTCGGGAAGAGATGCTGCCTCGGTCCACGAGGCGTTTAGGAACGTCGTTGAAATGCGCTAAGGGTTCAGAGCCTCCCGACTCCAACGCGAGTCTCGCATTCTGACCCGGTCTTTGCACTTGACCACTTCCTGGTGCCAGAATTTCACTCACCACGGGTTCAGCCTGCGACGAAGATTCATTCAGTCTCCGCACATCCTCTATCGTTTTCTTTCGCGACGGCCGTCGAACGAACGCTGGCGCATGTTCGCCGCCCCGTATTCATGGTATTCATTGCGAGTGACGTTTCGACGTACCGCGGATTTACATCCGAATGGGGTACGAGCAACTCTCGTGATCAACCAATGCTCGAGCAGAGTTGGGGAACCTTCGTTGTTTCGAAGTAGCCATTTTTTAAGGCTGCAACATATTGTTGGCTTGTGAAATACAATCTCAATTTTAACCTTTAGCGTTTCTTATTTTATGTTTTAATAACGGAACGAAAAATTGAGTACTTCTCAATGTATCCAGATTCATTTTTTTTTGTCGCGAAATCAAAATTTTCTCAACGAGGAAATTAAAAAGGGTCTATTATAAAGGAACGGTTCGTGCCGTTCTTACGCACCGGCGCGGAGTCATCACTATGGTTAATCCAAACTAGAATCAATGGCATACTTTTGTTCCTTTTTTCATCTAAAAATTACTGTTGTCTACGTCACCCGGTGGGTGGTGAATGACTGCATCGCTTACGTAGTGAACACAGAAATATTCGATGCCACGCGAGGTCAACCGGTGATTACGTCACTGAACCAATTTCGGTGCGGTACGATTGGTGGAAAAAAAAAATACGGAACGAGAAACCAGCCATATTCTTAAGGGATCCAGGGAGGTTTGCTCGACCGAAAAATTCAGTCCCGTTAGAATGGTTAAAACAAGGCTATCAGAAAATAAAAACAGTCGTCATTTTGGAGAGTATTTATATCGACATTACTGAGTAGAAAAATATATTGAAAATTGTGACATTATAATTAATTAACGATAATTCCGGGAGCACGAGCGAAAATGTCTTTATTAATTATCGGAGAACTATAATTCCGAACGCCCTATGGTCTCGGCCCTATCGATTCAACATTATTAGCTTATTTGTTTATATTAGCGAACGACCCGATGATTTGAATTCAGTTTCCAATTTTTTTTAATGCACGTTATTGGGTAAATTTTTTTCTGACAATTTTTTTTTTATCGATAGGGTACGATATTAGAAACAACAGTTATACTATGGTTAGTAAATAAATTTTCGTTCACTTTGTCAGAATCACGATTAATAACTATAAAGTGAATTTCGTTGAAATCGACCGGAGCTGGACGGTACTGCAAGTACATCGTTAGTAACTTGACAAACGTGAAGTACTCGAAATCCTTGAAATACTTTAAGTTTAGACAAATGGAAAGTAATTTTCGTAAAACTGTCATGCGTTATCGGAACGACTGCCGAAAAATTTCCGAGTTTGAAAAAATGGCTGCGACCTATGTAATTGATGATAATTCAGTTTTCTTGAACCTAAAAAGACAAAAGAGACGACGCCTTTTTTGAGAACATCTGTATCTATTCCGTGTTGTTTTCTAGGCCCGATTTCATCGTTTTCGTATTTTTAGGTCTTCTACGCATTGCAGTTGGTTTACTGAATGAAAAAAAATGAATATGCACATGACTCACTCATTGTTTTATCTTATTCACAAATCATCTTCTCGGAAGGAAGTACGATTATTAATTTTTAGCTTCCTCATAAAAAAATTAAGACATTTTTGTTCTTAACATGATTTCTTGACGTTTTGGAAAATTATGAATACGTTTTTTTTAATCTCTATTTTTTTTACAAAACCAGAGCTTCTCTGAGAAAGAGAATTATTCAACTATCAACATTACTTCTAGTTGAATACTTGAAATTGCAAATCGCATCGGATGTGGAAGAACTATTTTTCGTAGAATTGAAAAACTTCCGAATACCATAAAAGTTTAACGATGCGATCGATGACTCCCCGATTCAATTCTAGTCGTTTTTTGGCGCATTTGTCAAGATTTTGACTATTCGGGAGTTTTTTGTAATAATTCTCAGAATTGAAAAAATGCAAAAATCCTTACAATTTAATTCTTTTTATTAATTCTTGACAACTGTAACACCAATAATCGACTGAGTGTCCATTCGTGTAGGAATGTTAAACCGCATGTCTCAAAATTGAAAGAATTATCGTGTTAACAGACGTTGCAAAACTAAAAAAAGAAATTGTCTAAGCAGAGCTATGTAAAAAAAATGTTTGTACTCTCAAGTACTTGAGTATAAAGCACCATGTACTTCAAGTACTTTGCCCAGCTCTGAAATCGACTATGACAGGGTTGTCATTATCGTCAATAATAATATCAGCGTCTTGAACGTATCTTTCAACATCGCAATGTTGACCTACATACTCACCGTGAAGACAACCTTTTAATTTTGTTTTAGCCTTTTGTCATAAACAATCTAATGTGACTGAATATTGTGATCGGGCAAACCACCCTTGTCGCCTTAATTGCTAAACGACATTTAAGTTAACGGCTTACAGATGTCGTAGGAGTACGTAATTGTCCTTCTCGCAGCAGTCGATTTTTTATTTTTTTTATTTTTACCTAGATCTTATTACCATTTGCGGAACTAGAGTCGAATATTAGAGCCGAGCGCTCGTTCTACTCTCCAAACACCGTCTAATTCGGTGAACCTATTCGCCCGACTCTCGTGTTTCCCAAGACCGGCGTCGACCGTGGCACACAAGAATCCGATTCTGGTTAGATCTCCCCATCATCGACCGAAATAGCTCTGGCATTGTTCCTCCTTCACTCCAGTCTCGTGTTTCTTATACAATAAGCAACAAGTGCAAGTTGAAACTCGGACGATCTCTCCGAGGTCAGCCAATTTTCAGATTACCTGCCATATATTAATAACGGCAAAAACATGTTTCCTTTGCGCAATATTTTGTTTGTCATTTTGAACGATCTTCGTTCTAGAATTAACGAGCTTGGTCCGTAGCGAACGCTTCGTAGCTCGGACGATTCGAGATCGCGCCACTCGCGATTCTTCGCAATATCTCGATGGTCCAAACGCATCTCCCCCCCTCTCACATCCTTTTCAATAAATCTGCAAGTGTTTAGAGGCATAAAATCGCGATAATAATTCTTGAGAATAGATCGCGGGCATTGAGACACTGCGCAAGCAGGAACCGAGTATAACCGAGTGAGGAACGCATCGCGGATTTATTTTCGCCCGCGTTGGGTAGACCGTCGACGAAACGTTTATTTTTGGCGTGCCGTATGGAGAATATGGGTGAAGAAGGCGAAACGAAGATTCAAGATTGCGGAGCCAAAAGGTTTTCTTCACCGTGTGCTGCTTGCAGAAAGTTAGACTTAGAATGGAACTGAGCGAAGCCGGCAGAAGAAGAAGCAAAGAAGACAATTGCCACCTTGCGGACAAAAATAACTTACACTTTTGTAAAATACACTAATCTTAGTCCTTGCACCCAAGGTTAAATAATACATGAAGGAAGCGTAAGATCAACTGTAATCGAATCTACTTTGCACAAGGCTCGCGTCGTTCCCTGGTGAATATAATTTAAAAATCCTAAAAAATGCTCTGAAACTGTCACTGAATTTCACCAACTTTCCGCATGTTTCCAACAAATTAAATAATTTTTCTTCAAATGTATTTACATAAATATGCCTAACTATTCAAAAAATATTTTATTCTCTCAGCCAATTACTTTTCAAATGTTAGAATTACATTGATTTTCTCTGCAAATCTTATTTTTATATTCTGAAAGTATTTTCTGCAAACGACAGTTTTCTTTCTTAAATAAGATGTCGAAAGTTTCATACAAGTTAGAATTTCGATAAAAAATCTCCCCATGCCTCGTCAACCGATTGTTTTGAATTCTTCTGTATAAAGCCGATATCGTTGATTTTCTGTGTCGATTTCATTTCTACATTGTGAAACTATTTTTTGGAAAACTTCTATTTTGGCGCACTTTGTCGAATAAGTTTTTTTCAATTCAAGGCTTTATTTTCAAAATTTCCTAAAAATATCTTGTCTTGAAAACTAACCTCCACGCACACTGCTTCCGGAATTGTGCTGTAGCGTCACATTAGTCGATTGCTACTAACGAATTATTGGACTCATGCCAAAAAAATAATGTACTGTCACAAACAAACGCTTATGACGACATGGACGTCGTGATCCAAATGTTTAGTTAGGTTGGCTCGGGGTTAGAGTCCTAGCTACTTTTTGCTTGCGAGACTATATGCCAGCAGGCCATCTAACGGTTGAATACCAGACTACGTTTGAGGATCGTGCGTTCCGTTACATTAATTTTTCCGACAAAGTTAGAGCTTAAAGAAAAAACAACCGCGTTTTTTTTGGAAACATTTACTATTGACACTAGTGAGAAGAGAATAACTTGATTTTTCCGAGAAGTCGTATTTCTTCTCTGATTCTTGAAACTCACATTATCTGTAAAAAGTTTACGTCTGATTTAGATTAGATATTGCAAAATAATTTAATAATGTCTGAAAAATTATAATTTAGAATTCAGCAGAAAATACTGCTAATATTTGTAATAAATCACGCCTGTTGGGTGCTGTGCAGAAAAACGGTAGAGGTATTTAGAAAATAGACTTAGTAGACTTAGAAACTTAGAAAAAAATTTTGCAAAATTTGTGAAAATCTGTGAAACCATCCAGTTACAGTTTTCCAAACTGTAGCAAAGTCGATAAATCATCTGAGAAATATTTTCACCAAGGTCGTCTTGCTACCAGAATAACAATTAATAATATTGTGCCTCACTACCGGTAATTCAATGACGATCGTAAATAAATTATGATTTTTATTTATAAAATGTACAAACCTCGAAGAAGTTTGTTAAGGGACACTCCACGTGATAGATCAGAAATTAAGTCAGTATTTAGGAATTTTTCGTTGTTAACTGGTAATATTTTTTTAATTGCTGTTTCACTCACTGTTAGTACATGTGGCGGAAGACATGCGGAGGCCACAATTTGCACTGGAAATGAAATAAATTTATAACGAAAGGTTGAGGTTTTTTAACAAAACGTAATTTCGGAAAACGCGTTGAATGACACAGCCAACAAGCTGTACCGCACGAGAAAAAATCATATTTTCATTCAAATAATAGACCTCGTATTGCGTTTAACATTTTCGTAAAGGCTAAGGATTTCAAGGTGAGGCTTACAACTTAGCGAAGAAATATTAGTTGTAAAATAAAAATATAATAAAAATATACTAAAACTATGATAAAAATATAATAAAAATATACTAAAAATATGATAAAAATATAATAAAAATATAATAAAAATATAATAAAAATATAATAAAAATATAATAAAAATATAATAGAGGAGCAAAAATGTGTGTTTTTTTCTGGGAAATTATAGAAACTAGAATCTCGGCGCATGAAAAGAGAAAAGAAAAAGTACCCACTGAATTAGAGGTGAATTGCAACTTGTATCAATAAGTCAGGAAAAAAAATCGTAAAATCTTTTCTGAATATTCATAGCGATATATGTATGTCTTGCGTTTCAAGAGTGGTTTAAATATAAGTCGTCGAGGGTTCAATAGAAGTACGGCGTGAGCGCGAGCACTCCGTGCTGTTTTACGTCTGGAATCTGGCCAGAGAATCGCGAGTTAGCGTACCGCGCGCAAAACTCTGCCCGCACCGTATGGATGATGATATTCTGACGTCGGCCTGTAACCGATGAGGTAACGAAAATAAAATAAAACGAGTGACGTGGCTCTCGAAGACCACAACATAGGCAATTCAAAATGCCCAATTTACGACTTAAGCGCGGAAAAATCCGACATCCTCCGCTCATGTTTACCAGTTGGAGGATTGATGCGTCAGTTCTTGTCACCTTTTCCTCCCTTCTGGTTGCGTAATCGTGTATGTAATCATAAACGTTCCCTCAGTCGTTATTCGTGACCAATTCTATGGATTTTGCTCAGTGTATCTACATAGAATAATTGAAACGCAATGGAATCTTGTGAAAAACACTTGATATTTTTATTCAACATTTTTCCAAGATTTCTTCGAACACGCTGAAACGAGCAAAAAACGTGTCGGCTATAAATGACAAAATTATAGCGTAACCGAGCACCCTTAAGAATATATAGTCACGGCGGTGATACTAAATAATTCGTGTCAAAAGTACACAACAGTGTACTTTGTCCTTGAGTCCTTGAAAGAAATGTCCATGAGCCCTTGAAAAAAATGTACCGTCGTACACCCAGAAAAATATTTTATTTGACGGCCACCGATTATTTTGTTTAAGTAAACTATTCATTTGACTTAAATAAATATTTATTTAAATTAAGCAAATAGTTACTTAAACGAAATAAATGTTTATTAAAATCAAATAAATAGTTATCTAAATGAAATAAATATTTCATCAGATCAGATAAACATTTTACTTAAACCGAATAAACGGTGGCCGTCAAATAAATTATTTCTCTGGATGTACGGTACGATGGGAATTTGTGATTTCAATGGATACCGTCGAAGAAAGGACAAAAAAAATGCCGGCCCGACCTGCATATGCGAGACATGGCAGGAAGGTTTAACCTCGCGAGGCATCTGCGACCGAAGCGGTTGTGAAATGCGGTGCATAGATTATGCGGGGCTTGCCAGAAAGCGCCGGCAGCTCGGTACGGTAGTCGCATCTCAATCTCTCTCGTCGATCGTAAATATTCCTTCGCTCACAATGTTGAGCGGCGCGATTACGACGCATCGATCGGCGCGGTTCCCGTCGCGATCGATCGTTGCAACGTCGTTCGATCGTCGTCGTAATTCGCCCGCTGTGCGCGCGTGATGCGTCGGGCCTCCGCCAAAAAAAAGCGGCGGCTCGTTAATTATCGTCACGATCGATCGTTGCGACGGCGTTCGATCGTCGTCGTAATTCGCGCGCTGTGCGTGCGCGATGCGTCGGGCCTCCGCCAAAAAAAAGCGGCGGCTCGTTAATTATCGTCGCGATCGATCGTTGCGACGGCGTTCGATCGTCGTCGTAATTCGCGCGCCGTGCGTGCGCGATGCGTCGGGCCTCCGCCAAAAAAAAGCGGCGGCTCGTTAATTATCGTCGCGCCCATCGATCGTGCGCGTGCATCAAGGACACGCCGCGGATTCGCGTCCAGGGACAATTCGGTCTAACTTTAGCCTTAAGCCCCGGGTGGTTCGCCTCGTCGAAGCCGCGACTCGACCGTCTTTGACGGACGACGCGGAGGGCCGAGCAGTTCGAGCCTTAGATCTCGGCCGGTCGCGTTGCAACCGGCGCGATACAAAACAGTTCGACGGACGGCATTCGACGGGCGGCATGGATTTCACCCGATAAGACTCGAGATTCGCGGCTCGATATCCGAGAGAAGAAACCGAGCGAAATTTGCGCGTCGAACGCCCGCGCGCCCTCGGTTCGCCGCCGATAAAACGAGAGCCCGCGACCGAACGGAGAGGCTCCCCGAAGTGTGCGCGAGTGTACGCGTCACCCCCGTGCGCACGGATAGGCGTCCGGGACGACGGTGATACGTCGCGTTTCGAGCCGTTGCAATCCGCGACACGAACGCGAACGCCCGGAATGTTGTAACGATCGAGAACACGAGGTGGCGAACGACGATCGTGGGTGTACCCGCGGTTACGTAATTTCTACCGCGGTCGACCCGTACGCGACGCCGTCGACGTCCGAGGATCTTTCCCGTCCGGGCGGACTGTAACGAAACGCCTCGACGATCGTCCTTCGAGCGTCCCGACGCAAAGCCGAATTGAGGATAATTATTTGAATAAAAAAAAAAAAAAAAATTCTCTCGTCGTCGATTTTGTCTCCCCCTCGACGACGATCGATGATCGATGAGCCGCGCGCTTTTGGCGTACGGACGAACGAAAACGAGGCTCGACCGGAACGAGAGTCGCGAGGACGCGACGAACGATAGCTCGAAAAAAAAATGGGTCTCCTGCTCTCGATACTCGTCGGTTGTGCGGGCGTTCTCGAACTTCTCGCCTCGCTCGAGCGAGCGACGAACGGGGTGTCGGGTTCGTCGACGGGACCGACGACTCCCTGCCTCTCTTATCACCGCCCGACGATCGAGAATCCTAGCTTTCACGACTCTCTGTGCATCGTCGGTCGTTCCGGTGTAATTCCCGTGCCCGAGAGTGCCCGAAGAAAACTCGAGAATCTGCACGAGTACAGCCTCCGGGTGAGAAGCGAACTCAGGTCGTTCGGTGGTTCCGACCGGAGTACGCTCTCGGACCGCGGTACCCGGGATCCGCTTTCGCCGTCCCGAACGGAGTCCCGACAGAGTCTCGACTCGGACCTCGCGCTCGGAGATCGGGAGGATGTCCGGGGTAGCCGAAGTCCCGGTTCGCCCGGAGACGAGCGAACCGCGATCTTCGTCGAAGTCGATGAGCCGGCCGGACCCGACCATAAGGTCGTCGTCGTCGAAGAGATCGCGGAGTCCGGGCCAGCGAGATCGTCCACGAAGACCGTCGCGACCGCCGACCGCGCCGACGAATACGCGACGATACCGACTCCGATACCGCCGGGAATGACCCGAGAAATTTCGCGTCCGAACTCTTCACCAGGCGGTTCCTTCGGCAATGAATCGGGCAACGAAGCACCGACCGGATCGTTCTTCGATCGGTCGCCCGTCGTTCCGAGTCGACGCGGCGTCGCGGACTCCTCGTCCTCGCCGGAATCGTCGATCGACGACGATGACGATATTTCCGGCGGAGTACGGAAGAGAGGTTTCGCAAGGATTTCGAGATCGAGATCTCCGGACGTGACGAAGGATCCGGGCGGTCGTCGGGATCGCGTTGTCGTCGAAAGCTCGCCGAAATTCGTGACCGACGAAGTCGATTCGGGCGACGAAGTTTCCACGATCGGCTTCAAGAGAGTCGACGAAGAGGCTGGGACGTCGGGTGCGATCGACGAGGTCGACGTTGGCTCGGCGAAAGATGCGGAGACCGACCGCAAGAGAAGCAAATCGAGCAGAACCACGAGCACCGTTCTCAGGAAGCCGACGAGGCTGAAGTCGAAGAACGCGGAGATCAGCAAATCCGCCGAGAATCTGACCGCGCGCGCGAAACGGACGAAGCGTCGACGGGAGCCCGAGAGAAGAAGGTCCGACGTATCCGTGCAGACGACGGAGCGCGAGGATTCGCTTCGGGACGAGTGGACGAACACCTCGCCAACCGACAGCGAGACATCGATTTCCGCGAGTCGTACCGGCGTGTCCGTCGAGGTGCAAACCAGCTTCGACGATCGGCAGCCGTTGACGAGTGGAATCGGGGATTCCCGGTCGACGACGACCTTCGAAATGCCGGTCGTAGGATCGTCCGAGAGTCGGCGAGACGTCGGTATCGAGGACGGGGATACGTTCGGAAGGAGAGCCTTCGGGAACGGAAGATTCGCGACCTCGATTTCGACGAAGTCACGGTCGCTCGATGACTGCACCGATGCGAATCGGATTCCCGGGGAGATCGACGCCGCGGTAGTCGGGGGTTTCGAAGACCTCGCGGCGGACAACCGGAAGAAGGTCGATGCCAGGGAACCGCGATTCGACAGGAACGACCGAGAGCCCAACGGCTGGAGGTCCAGCGGTAAAGACACGACTGGCGAACCGAAGGCGATTTCGAGCTTCACGGAGGAAGACTCGGTCGACGAAGAGTTCTTGGATGCTGAGGAGGCGAGTACCGGTGTATCGGGTGGCGGACCGATTGAGTACTGTATACCGAGTACCGACGAGACTGACAAACCTTTCTGGGTAAATTCGACACCCCTGATGAACTGTAGTCACCCCCCCTTTACCCAACACAAGCAAAGACTCTTTCCCTAGATCGTTTCGATGCAAAATTATAAACGCCCGGAAGAAAAAACTACTGGATTTTTTTTTTTTTACACCACACTGTTACGACATACAGGGTTACCGATACTATTGAATATCAGTTAAAAATCCAACCAAACTCGACAGTAAAACCGATACTTCAAGTGTTACTGCCACCATCGCATTTTTTTTTATTCTTGTTATACTAGTTGATATATTGTTCCAGATGAATAATTTATTAAAGTTAATTCATCGTCGAAGGGAAGATAAATGATTGTCGAAAATTTTTCCATTAACATGGTTTTTTATAGTTGGAATAATGTCGGGAGAATAAATCTCTAAACGGGCAATGCCCGATGATTCTGATTTACATCATTTTCACCCCTCCGACAAAATTACCGAAAATAGTTGTACACAGTAAAATTCGGCACCAACGTTTCTTGACCACAAAAGTCTACGATTCTTTCCTTGTTAATTTTACAACAAAATGTTTGTTAATTTTGCAAATATTTTTTTTTGTAAAATTATCAAGCCTCTGTTTAAATTATCAACCCCTGATGAACTGTAGTCACCCCCCCTTTACCCAACACAAACAAAGACTCTTTCCCTAGATTGTTTCGATGCAAAATTATCAACGCCCGGAAGAAAAAACTACTGGATTTTTTTTTTACACCACACTGTTATGACATACAGGGTTACCGATACTATTGAATATCAGTTAAAACTCCAACCAAACTCGACAGTAAAACCGAAACTTCAAGTGTTACTGCCACCATCGCAATTTTTTTTATTCTTGTTATACTAGTTGATATATTGTTCCAGATGAACGATTTATTAAAGTTAATTCATCGTCGAAGGGAAGATAAATTATTGTCGAAAACGTTCCATTAACATGGTTTCTTATAGTTGGAATAATGTCGGGAGAATAAATCTCTAAACGGGCAATGCCCGATGAGTCCGATTTACATCATTTTCACCCCTCCGACAAAATTACCGAAAATAATTGTACACAGTAAAATTCGGTACCAACGTTTCTTGACCACGAAAGTCTACGATTATTTCCTTGTTAATTTTACAACAAAATGTTTGTTAATTTCGCAAATATTTTTTTCTTGTAAATTTATCGGGAAAACAATTGTGGACGTTTGTTACAAGTACAAACCTTTCTGACTGTGTACTCGATAAAGCCAGATAAAAAAAGAGATTATTACGACATTAACGAGGCGGGACGTTAGAGTGACAGCTCGTTGCGAGTAGAAGCGAGAGGCGCGAATGCTGACCCACGGCCTGGGCGTCGGGTTCTCGACGACGAAACGTTTTATATGCGCATGAAAACGTGTCGTCTCCCGACGAACGGGCCTCGTCTCGCAACGGGGAAGAGGAGGTAGGGCGAGAGTGCGCGAGGGTGCGCGAGGGTTTCAACGTTGGTGCCGTGTGACTCTCACTGGCGTCGACCAAAATATCAATCTCATACACGTTCGTGCAATTTAATCGCGTAGGCCGACGGTATGCGACGGAAATATGATAGCCCAGAATTTTCTCCGTACGATAATTCCTCGACGATATCGTTCGACAAGCAATATTTATTGGAGTGTCACAGAGTCTCGAGATCGGCGATTCGGTAATAAATCATCTATTTAGTATACCGTCGATCGTTACACTAATTTTGATGGATGCATGAAGATCGAGTTCGCGGAGCGTCTGCGTTCTGCCAGACGGGAACTCTCAGAATTCCGAGTGTGCTTATAAATAAATTCTGGCAATGGAACCCGGTTCACGCTCCGTAACTGGTACAAAATTTACAATTTGTTTTTACCCGTATAACCGAACCTCGGGTCGCGTCAGGAATTCGTAATACACGAGGCAAAGTTGGGACACGTCGTTACGTTCGATTATAAACGAGAGTGTCTGGAAAATGCTGCGAGAACGTAAAAAATCTTAGCGAGAAAATAATAAAATTACGTTTCGCGACGGGAAGCATAGAATTAAGTCATTTCGAAATCGACTGCGAGTTCGCGTGCGTGGGCGGTCCGAGACATTGGTGATGCGTGGAAAATACCGACCCATTTGTTCGAGAATTATCTTCAGCCACTGACACATTTTCTCGCGCAACGGCGCTTTCTATGATTTTTTGCTTTCGTTATCTCGCGAATGAGCTTTTTTCCCGTCCATCTCCCGTTCATGTGGCTCGCATCGTAGGGAACGTGTGTAAGTCGGTTCTCTATTCCTGCTGTGCAAAACGACGGAGAGCGCCGCTGTGACGGCGCAACCGCCAGCCGAAAACCACCTGCTTGGCACGCGATCAAGACGTCATCGTTCCCGCCTCCGCACGCTCGCTGGACCCTTCTCTCAAACTCTTCACATTGGTGATGTGCGAAAAAAAAGGATTCAGAATAACCCATTCCTTTCTTAGCTGTTATTTATCGGATGTTTTTACACGCTATGGTAATTTGAGAATGTGTCCTACGTGGATCGTTGAGGGTGTGCCATTTAGGTACTCGTTTCCGATTCGCGGTACCCTTTTTCTTCAAACCGATTTTTCGTACCGTTTTCCAGCTAGATCTTGTGTTTTCTAGATGAAGCATCGTTAGCATTCGCAAGACGAACGAGCTTCCGACCCCTGAACGGAGTTTTGATAAGCGGGGCAGAGTTGTTATAGTTCAGGCGAATACAAAGTAAGCCAGAGTGCGACGGTTCAGGGTCTAAATGTGGGCCATTCACTTTGTGAGAATTAATACTTCGCTAATGGTCACAGCGACGAAAATTGAAAAATGCGTTGCTACCGGATACGCCTTTTTGGAGAGAAACAATTGACTTTCACTACGTTTCAACGGTCCTTCCTGTTGAAATTTCGACTTTATCCTGATTGGCTTCGATAGGAAGTGTTGAATTGACGTATTGCTACGAATTTGCCGAGTGCAGGCCTCATCTGAAACCATATAAATAGTATTAGGACGGTAATCTAGCAGTGAGTGGTTGCGATTTGTCATCCAGAGAGAGAACAAATGTGTCTCTTACGCGAATGTGCAAAACTATAGGCTGAGTTGAAAATTGAATGCTTCCCAATTTTTAACTTTTACTCAACGCTGGCTGGACATTTCTCGTTCCGAAACGTCATTGAACGAAACAGAACACCAACAAAATTCGATCGGCTCTCGAATCTCGAAATCAACGATTTGGTATAATAAAAATCAATCCCCATAACTTTGCCCTCGGTTCTAATTTCAAGTGCACGGGAGTCTCGGTCGAATTCTATGCATAAAATAAAGGAATAAAAACAGTATTGAGTTTCTATAAAATAAAAAAGTTGAAAATTGAAATTTTCATACCGCTTCCTCATAAAAGTTGAAAATTGAAATTTTCATATCGCTTCCAGATAAAAGTTGAAAATTGAAATTTTCATATCGCCTCATTGTAAAAGTTGAAAATTGAAATTTTCATATCGCTTCCTCATAAAAGTTCCAAGTTGAAAATTGAAAATTTACATTTTTATAACACTTTCTCATAATCTCTCTTTATTCGCAAAGCTTCTCCTATGAGAAAACATTTAAAATATTTTGGCTTCCTCATAGAGGAACATTATGAGAAAGTGTTATAAAAATGTCAACTTTCAATTTTCAACTTGTAACTTTTATGGGGAAGCGATATGAAAATGTCCATTTTCAACTTTTATAAGGAAGCGATATGAAAATTAAAATTTTCAACTTTTATGAGGAAGCGTTATGAAAATTTCAATCTTCAACTTTTTGCAACATCAACGTCGTATTTAACTTTTAAGCAAAACTGCTGCCCGACTAAGGTTTAGCGCCAAAAAATACACCAACCTTGTGCTTTTGGTCAAAACGGATGTCGAATCTGTGTTAGGTGCGACAAAATACATATAGTTATGTGTTCTACATTTTTTTTCGATCTTTCAAGTTTTACTCAAGAAGTGCAGATGACACCGCTTTATCTAAATCTATTCACTCGGTCATATCAATCATCTTGTGTATTTCTTGCTGTAGAACATGATAGGCACCGAGGTTTAGCTGCGATGCCATCGGGAAGTAAGGAAATCGCTGTTTGAAAATACGTAAAATAACTCACTTTTGCAATTTTGGCTACATAAATGATCAATAAATTTTTTCGTTAGTCGTCACTCTGGGACTTTATTCAATGTATTTTTCCACGCTGATGACGAATCTACCACATATTTTATTCATAAATGAATATTTATTGAGAAAAATTGCGTCTAAAGTTCAGTACTAATATTTCAAGAAATACGAAAATTCAAAATGACATAAACTTTAAACGGTTACATCGATTCTCTTAAAATTTTAATGGGATCATCGGATGATCATATTCCATCTGTGTACGCGTTTTTAGCCAGATAGCTTGAAAACGGTGAGTGCTAGCGCGCGAACCGACATTTTTAAAGAAATTAAAAATGGCGTACAAAAAAAAACAACTGAACATTTTTTGATGAAATTTTGCAGAAACATTTGCAGAATAGCAGACTATTAACCACACATACTGTGTGTGAAATTTCAGCTTGATCGATCGAGGCATTCTCGAATTATAGCGGTTTGAATTTTTTGCGTCTGATTCACATACACACATACGCATACATCCGGAATTTTTTTTTAAATGTAATTTTTTGACGTTTTAGAACATTCTAAACATATTTTTATTACAATATCGAATTTTTTTTTTTTTACCAAAACAAAGCTTTTTCTATGAGGAAGCAAAATTATAGCGTTATAAGGAATTTCCCATTATTGTCTGAAAAGACAAGGAATGTATGAATTTCCGAATTTCACATATTTCTTCAATCTAGTGTTGGCAGATCGCGAGGCGTACCTTTCACAATGTGTTCGTGAAAGGTAATACATCCCTCATTTCAAGTGGTGGAAAAAAGCTCGGCGATACTTCAAGAAAATCATTATCATTTTTTTTTCCATTGACCTCAATAATTATTCTTCTCAATAGAGAAGAATAGTTCAATAGGCCTTCCAAGGGACAAAAATTCGATCAGCTCCCGAATCTCGGAATCGACGATTCGATAGAAAAACAATCAAACCCCCATAACTTTGCCCAAGGTTCAAATGTCAAATTCGAAAAGGAAGAAATCAAAACGGTCCTGAGTTCTTCTAAAAAAATAAATAGCGTTGCAAGGGCTAGCCCAAAATTGTCTGAAAATACAAGAAATCTATGATTTTGCGAATCAAAAATATTTCTTCAATCTCATGTTAGCAGATCGCGAGGCAGACCTCTGGACGTCTTCACAAATGGAAAAACATCCCTCATCCCGAGCGATGAAAAAAAATGTCGAAGAAACTTCGCGAAAATCATAATAATTTTTTTCCATTGACCCGATTCATTATTTGTTTCTTTTTATCATTCTGCGGAGAGGACTCCCAAGGGTTCTATTCCTGGAAGAGACAGTCTCTGGAATTCGCACTTCCTTTCCCATTCGGGGTCGAAGGCGCAGGTACGAAAATACGACCGGCGATGATGATGCTCGTCGGTGTCGGTCGGGCAGTTTCTCCTCTCGCGTAACTCGCATGTGCGGGGATGAGACGAGTCGTGCGGGAGGTTGAGCCCCGAAAGATATCGCGGTCGTCTCCTCCCGAACCGGCGGAAAAGTTGCACCCGGCACACTGCATCGCTCGGTAAGTAGCGTTGGCGTATGGTGGAAGCGTGCCGTGAAAGCGCGTAGAGGGGAGTCCCGAGGTGTGCGCACGGTTTCCGGAGTCGTCGGGACGCCGAAAATAGCGTCTCGATATGAGATGACGCCCAGGGCGAACCGTTCGTAGTTTTCAGTCGGTTCGCAAACTCGAAAGGGACACACGGTGCTTCGCGTTTCCACTCTCCATACGTCGATCGAGCATCGTCGCAAGATAAGAAAAAAAAAATCGAAACCGGTCCAGCCGTCAACCCGTCAGCTCGTCAAGTTGACTCTTTCGTACTCCGAATACCGAAAAAAAAAGGAGCCCGACGTTGAAACCGGGTTCGCGACAAGTCCGTTCGACGAGTAAAACGGTCAGAGTAATCGGTAGGAAACCGATTTCCGATATCGATAATGGCGGACGTAGACGGTGTAGTGTACACGACCACGGAGCGAAAGGTTCGCAAAGTGAAGAAGACGACGAAGCGCAGGGAGAGCCACGATCAGAACGCGGAGGTCACGATCACCGAGGTCGACAGCACCCAGAACAACCACCACAACGCCATCGAAGAGTATGTGCTGGCTGACGATTAACGTCCGGCGTGCCGATCGTTCTTTCGTTTGTCCCGACTAGAGCCCCCTTTTCGAACCCTTTTTCGGTCTGTCAACCTTTCGTTTTCTCGCACGGGAGAGCGTCGCGCACGTTCACGCACACCTTACACGATTCGATCGCCTCGTGTGCCACCGAGACTCGGAATCGCCGTTCCGGGTCGGAAAATCATCGAGATCGTGTGAGACCGAAAGAAAGTCACCCTTCGGTTCGCAGAACCGTGAAAAATATATCTCTGTATTATCGTCGCGTCTATTCTCGGGGATCTAGGAAAAAATGGCCGAGGAAAAAAAGGCTGTGGAATAAATGGCCGAGGGAAAAAAAGGCCACGGAAAAAATGGCCGCGGAAAAAATGGTCGAATTAATCAGAATGCATCAATAATACCGAAAACATGATTCTGTATTTCAAATAGGCACTTACGTATTTAATTTCTATTACAGAATCATGCTAGATAAATTATATCGCGTCATCAGTCTCAACTAAATTAACTAATAAACTTTCATCCCCTACTTTACACACGCACGAACACACACGAACACACACGCACGCACGAACACACACACATACGAACACATACACGCACGAACACACACGCGCAGGAACACACACACGCACGAACACACCCACACCCAAACCCACACACGCAATATTCTTGTGCATACACGCACGAACACACACACACACACACGAACACAAAATGTTATTAACAAATTGATGAAAAATTTAATTGTTCAACAAATCTCCCGGGAACATAACTTTTTTTAAAAATAAAATTGTTTGTTTATTTTTCTGAATACGTATGAATTTTTTTTATTTGGGAAAAACGTGTAGAAAGTCAGAAAATTCAAGGTGAATTTAAAAATCTAAAAAAATCCTCTAAGTGTCCCTAAGTGAAAAACATCCTAAAGTTGAAGTGTGAAAATTATCTTCAAACGTTTGGCCTGGCATTTGGTTTATATTTGGCCGAGTTCGGCCATTTTTTCCGCTGCCTTTATTTCCTCGGCCATTTTTTCCTGATACCATTCTCGGATTGAACGGCGCGAATCGAAAGGTCGACATCGATCGGTGTCTTACCGCGGGCGTCGAGTACGATTGACGAGGATCGAGCCACGTGCTCCTCCGTACAGCGAGGAATCTTAACGATTTTCGTTCATATCGGGCGAACGATCTTCCGGAAGGTCGGGCGATACCCGCGACGAGATATTTTCGCGGATGAGACTCGATTGCCGACGCTCTGGTTTCGTGGCATTTCGTGATTACCGGCATTCCTATCGGTCGTTGAAATGAACTCGGGCTAAATTGTTAGCGGCGGTACGGAGCCGGTGGCACACCGGGCATCGTTCGACCCTCGTCGTGACCCGAGGAAACCTCCGCCTCGTAAATATGAGCGGGCGGAGACTTCCTCCTTCTTCATTTTTCCGGTATCACCGAGAACGCGAGAAAAAAAAAATAACACCACACGATACCGATTTTATCCGGCATTGTAACTTCGTCTATGTATGAGTCGCGGTTAAGCATGATACATGTATAATACTCAGCCAGCACATACAACAGCACTCAACCAAGGTACATGTCAGGACAATTGCACAAAACATCGAATGGAATATATCTGTATAGGGAAAAAGTGGTAAATTTGAACCACCCCGATTTGCACGTAGATCAATGATACGTGGACCGGGCCAGATTCGCCACTTTCACCCTGCTTGTGTATATACAGGGTTATCCTCGGAATGGCACGAAAAATCTGATTGTCACATTAACCGTTCGAAAGTTGCCGATCTTTGCCTTTGGGAATTCTTCTTTCAATGCGCAGTTCTCGGCTAGTGGACAGATGAGTATCGGCCAATGAGGCCGCAAAGGCGACACGTGCGCCATCTGTCGGGCAACCTCATTGGCTAAACGTCAATGGCTCTCGAAACGGAGATCATGGAAGATGAAAGAAAAAAAACCCCCCAAAGGAAAAGATCGCTCAGTTTTCCAACGAAATAGTGATCCTTGTATTTTTTTACCAATGCTGCCAAATGTTGACACCGCTCGATTACCGTGCAAAAAATGCGTACGAAAGTCGACTACAGGGATCCGCAGATGTTCCGTCGAGACTCCACGAATATCGATTCCCGTCGAAGATCGCACACGTTCGCGCGACACATGTACAATCGTACGAAATCGAGGGAAACACAATTTCTCGTTGAACGGTAAACTATCGTACGGTTGAATGAACGTTCGTCCTTCGTTTCGTTCGGTTGCAGTTGATTTTCAGCGGGGAATACACGAAGGCGATGAACAAGGACTGGCACAGCGGTCACTTCTGTTGCTGGCAGTGCGACGAGTCTCTGACGGGACAGCGTTACGTGCTGAGGGACGAACATCCCTACTGCATCAAGTGTTACGAGAGCGTGTTCGCGAACGGTTGCGAGGAATGCAGCAAGATCATCGGCATAGATTCGAAGGTTCGTATCCGTACATTGCACGGGCGTGTTGATCGCCCGTTTTCACTGCTAACGAACGCGATAAGAACCGCGAAAGCTTCGACGGATGGGAGAACAGCGAGCGCGAAGCGGGGAAAGAGGAGGAGCGATATAATCGCGAGAGTTTCGTGCCGATACTCGCGGCACGTCGGGCGGGTTACATGGGTGTCGGCTTACTCACCCCTGGAAATAGAACCGCGGATGCAGGCGCCCCCTCCCAACCCTCCCAATCTCATCCGTTGCCGCGCCGCGACCGCTTATTTTCGTCCCTCTCATCCGAAGCTCAACGGCTATGCAGTCATCGTTCGCGGCTCATTCTATTCCCGAGAGCCGAAAATTGATTCGCAGCTTGGAACATCGTAAATCGCAATAATCTTCGTGCTAAATGTTCCGAAATTTATAGCTCAAAGATTCAATGAAGAAATAATTTTTTTTCGTTTTGGCAATTTTTGATGTTGTAGACATTTTTTTATGTTTTCAATTAAAAGTTTTGAATTTTGAAACTTTGAACAAAAAAATGATGCTCTTCTCTTCCACGCAGGATCTTTCTTACAAGGACAAGCACTGGCACGAAGCCTGCTTCCTCTGCAACAAGTGCAGAGTGTCGCTGGTGGACAAACAGTTCGGAAGCAAGGTAGACAAGATCTACTGCGGCAACTGTTACGACGCCCAGTTCGCCAGCCGTTGCGATGGATGCGGCGAGATCTTCCGCGCTGGTACGTATACATGCATTTTTTTAAAATCCAATCGGGCGTCGCAGTTGGCGCGGATGGAAAAAGCTTTCTGTAAAGTTCGATAATCGAAAAGTAAAAATATCGAATATTTCATATCGAGCAGGAAGTAAAATAGGCGACGGTGTCGTTATCAGGAGGGGGAAAAAATTACTGATACGCCGAGCGACAAAAGTTTGATGAAGAGCAATTTTCGAAAAAGTTGCGATAATCAGTATTTTCAAACAGTGATATCTCTGTATGTTACACAATTATTTTTTCATGCGGTTGGCCGAGTGATAGAAATCTTAAAGAAAGCGCGAAAAAGGTACCTTTGCATTTTCTTTCCTGAATTAAAAAAAGTTCTCCCCCCCCTCTATATAATTCGATTTTTTTTCGTGCTCAACACGATAATAATATGGGTTTTGGCAATTTCCCCCCCAACAAAAAACCCCTTTTTTCTCCGCTTTCGATAAGACCACAGTTTGTCACGATTCCAATAACGTCCTATTCCGTAGAAATCGCATGCAGGACAAAAATAATAGTACAAATAATTTTACTACTGATTGTTCGTTAAGTCATCGAATCTTCCATCAGTCAATGGAAGATTCGAGCCCGCTAAAAGTAATCTTAAATGTGTAATCAATGCGAAACCCTCCGCATTGATACGACATCATGTAGTACGACAACAATAGGATTCTCTATAATTTTTAGAACCTTCAAAAACTGGATGCACGTCTTCTTGCATACTTCGTATGAGATGTGAAAGTAAAAATATACATACTTAAAAATGGGTATATATCAATGGTCTAACGACTGAGGCCATGGTTGTACACAGTTTTATGGTATGCTCTTATGAAATGAAACCATCAATATTATTTCACAAATAGTATCAATGACTAGTAGGTATAGACGAATACTTTTGTTTAAAAAAAAATGAATGATCGTGAAAAAATAAAAGTAGACATACACCAGGTAAACGCATAACGATGTAAATTCATGAATGCGCACGATGACTGCTAGTGTATTTTTATAAATGTCCCTTACGACAACCCACCCAAACGTAACTTTGTTTTCTTACAATCGACTAAGTTAACCGGTCGATTGCTGAGAAATATATTTTCTGGTCGATTTTTTTAAACCACCGGTAATAAGAACTGTTCTATGTGCATGATCGCAGGTTGGCGTACGATCGGTTTTTTTCTCAAAACAATCAAATTTCCGATCTTTAGCCGTAGACCATCAGTGTTCTCAACATCGACCCAATGAAACATTATTAAATTTATTTAGCGCCCTCAATGAATCGACACATTCCGAAAAAGTATCAATTGTTTTATCTATGGTAATTATCAAAACGCGTATTTAATTTGACGTTGGCATATCATGCAACGCCATGCTCCAATGTGATAAGGAACACTATTTCAGATAGGCAAATAGTATTGCTAAAAATGAATTATCGATCGAGAAAAAACTAATAGACACACCCGGTTTCGATCCGAAATTCATAATTATCAGGCACAAACGATGTAAATGTGTGACACGAAAGAAGTAAATCGTTATGCGAGTCGACGGAGTGGTCCGTCTTGCCGATTCTCTCCGGGCACGAGCAAAATTGGCCCGACGATCGATCAATGGCTAGGCGCGAGTCGAGAGTATCGCGGGACAGTGATTCATAATCGAGCATCGGGCATTATCGCTCGAGGCAGGTACTGAACACTGTGTTGTACCTGTTGTTGGCCCGGCCGTGCGGCTCTCGTAATTGCACGGAGAATTGCGCTCAGGCCCGCGAGTGGTAGGCGATAGATCTCCCATTCGGCGTTTCTTATTAAGGTAACCGAGTCAAGGCCTCGGCAACCGATCTCAAATACACGGCGAGCACTTATCGAGCGCGATACATGAACTATATACTTTGCTGAAATATGTACAACAAACTGTATGTGTACATACGTCGAGTGCTCGTCCGAGAAACGACTCGAGCCTTCTCTCGAACTCCTACGTTCGATAATGTTCGATCATTGAAAAACGTGCTGAGAAGGGAAAAGCGACGAAGGCGGTTAGTCGAATGAATGATGAGGACCGAGAGACTTTATTACGCAGCGGGACAGCGTCTGCTAAACTCGTGGAATCAGCTCATATGATAAATATTTGATTGGTTTATTGACGGTTCGAGACACGTGAAAACTACAATATTTCAATCGTCCTCTGTTAATCCTTGGAGTCACATTTTTGATGGTTTACGGATTTTGGATCAACGAACGAAATCATTGATTTCGATGAAGTTAAAAGAAAACGGGGTGAAAAAATATATCGATGGCCGAATTTCACAAGGGCATATCGGTTGTGCAAAAGCATAGTCTGTTCGCTCTTTTGGCATTAAACTGTCGACATAATTTTGGCTTCCTTCCGGAAATTACTGGATGGATTAAATCTTTTGTCGTAAATATTTTTCGCAGTTGCGCTTACTAAACTGAGGTCTTGATACGTTTTCCGAAAATAAATCTGGGTAAAATCGAGGCATTTTGAATCGTCTATATCTTACATATTTCATTAAGAGATTTTGACATTTTTTCGAAACGATTTCCCGAAAATAAACCTGTCCAACATCAAGGTATTTAAAAACGTCTCTATCCTATATTTCCAATAAAGAGGCGCTAAAAGTTTTTGTCATGATATTTGTATCTGTTTTCTATATGGTTTTCATACAAATATTTTTTGCCACGGATTCTCTGAGAACTTTGAACAGTCTGTTCAAACATGGAATTCATAAGGTATATTTCTAGATTAAACACCTCGTGTGGTTGATGGAAATTTTACTGTTAGAAACAATTATGTGCTCTATAACCAGTAGACACAACTGTTCGTTTACCAATAAAATCACAATGGTTCCAGCAGCAGTAACGCACGTTTTGCAGACATTTTTTCGCGAAGCGAAATTATTATATATTATATATCGCTTCATGTTCCTTTGTTGGCAAACCTTCTTGAATGAGGAAGTATTGTCTGTAGTTTTAGCTTCCTCATAGAGGAAGCTTCGCGAATAGAAAAAACATTATGGAAAAGCGATGTGAAAGTTTCAACTTTCAACTTCTTTAATTTTCAACTTTAATGAAAAACGATATGAAAATTTCAATTTTCAACTTCTTCAACGCCAAGCTCGCGTTAGACTTTTATGTAACACGGCTGGCCTATTCAAGTTCAGCGCGTAAAAATACACCAACGTCGAGCTGCACTTTGTCGGATTTGTGCTCGGTGTATAAAAATACGTGGAATTATGTGCTCCAAAGTCTTTTTTGGCACTTTCGATTCTTACTGATTAAATCCAAATGATACCTTCTTATCTAGCTGCCTTAACCCCGTCATATCCATCATCTTGTATATTTATTGCCGTAGAACGTGATAGGAACCTGTTTGAAAATACACAAAATTACTCGTTTTTGCAATTTTGGCTATAATGATTCCCGATAAACTTTTTTGTTAATCGTCGCTCCAGAATTATATTCCATGTATTTTCCACGTTGATCACGAATCTTCCAGCTACTTGATTCATAAATGAATATTTAATGAGGAAAATTGCGTCCAAAGTAAACTACTAATTTTTCATAAAATTCAAAAATTCAAAATAACATAAAATTTAAAAGGTTCCATAGATTTTGGTTAAATCTTAATGGGATTATCGGCCGATCATATTCCATCTGTGTCCGCATTTTTAGTTGGATAACAAAAAAAAAAAATTGTGAGCGCTACAGCCCGCACAGACATTTTCGAAGGAATGAAAAATCGCGTTTTCATTGAAATTCAGAATTTTTTTTACCAAATCAAAACTTCCTCCATAAGGAAGCAAAAACAATAATGCCCAAACTTTTTATTTTTCTGGACCTCCGGATACGTTTCTAGTCGTTTTAAAATTTCGATCGCAGCTGCATAAATGAAAACTGCACCATTCATCAAGACAAATAATGCCCAGGAACAATAATGCAAATTTATTAGCACCAGTCACTCATCAGCCTTCGGCTCTTCTCCGATGAACTGCGCGCTTCGGGTTCTCTCTCGCGTTACGGCGCAAAAATGATTCACGCGAGCGCGAATAAGGAGTAGGCCCGAACGGTATACGCCTATCGAAAAGGCAAATGAGTCGCGAGCGATACCGCGACAATTACAACGTACCAATATCAATGCATAATAAATATTGAAATGAGGCGAGGTGAGACGAGACCGCGAGTCGGAGCATTCGCGTGGCTCGAGACCTCGCTTGCCTCAAAATTATTCATCGTTTCGACGCAGTATCGAGATTAACCTCGCCCGAAGAAATCGGGGCGTTCCGATTGCGAATAAAGCGCAAATTGAAAGTGTGGCCAAAATTTTAAAAAAATTAAAATAAAAACTCACCTCAAAGGGAGCACGCCCTATGAGAGACCTCGGGATGGGACACGCCAGTGTCTCTAAGGCCCGATCACTCCGCTGTCTTAGCGAATGCTTGAAAATGTAGGTCAGGGCCTGGATCATCTTCAAGGGCGTGGGCCGGTCCCTTACGTACGGACGATCGAGCGTCTCGATCGCGCGGTCGGACGTTCAGTAATTTTTCCTCGTTACAACCACTTTAATAAACTCCTCGGCGAGAGCGTCTCGTCGCCGAAAGTAAACGAACGATGATGCTGCATCTCTGCTAACGGGAGATAAAGCACATCTCGAAAAGGAGCGGTCGGCTCATAAAAAAAAAAAAAAAGATGGAAAAAATATCGAAGAATGGACAATTCTAAACGCTCTCCGTATTAGTACACGACACCTGGATGGCGAAGACTCGTCGACTGCCCACGATGATTCGAGTCTCCGTAAAGGTTTTTATCCAGGAAACGCGCGTGCCGACGAAGCGAGCGTAAACACTCGACTTGCACGGCTCTCGTCTCGAGTCGTTGATCATCGAGCGTGTACCGATGGATCATTCGTTGCGGGATGACGCGAACTGCGCAGACGACGGCCCATCGACAGCGGCCGATCCGTCGCCGGGCTTCACACTTTGCAGACGAACGGACGATCGGCACTGTAAGAATCGTCGCGCTCTCCGCCACCCGGCACAAAGACACGCTAGTACGATCGCGAAATCTCAATATCGCGAATCGCTGGGTCGGCTGGTGGACACTGTTGATTGAGAACATTGAACGTGAACAATAAATCGCCGATCGATCGAAGCGTCGCTGATCTGTCGCGTCCGATCGATCGAGGCACCGATTTATCGAACGCGATTATTCCGATACGAATTGTCGAGGGTTCGATTATTTAGCGCGACAAGTTCGCCATTGGAGAAATATCACGCTTCGGATATACGGATAAACATATTCGTGCATTTTTGTGTTGGGTACAAATTGGAATTGTGGGCGACTGAAAAATTTGGGACTGCCTCTGCTAACCCCGGAGGTACATCCCACTTCGGGGGAAGAAATAGATACCCGAAAATATACAAATTCTTTTAAGGTTCACATTTCAGTCGATACACACTCGTCGATCTTACTGCGTCGGCCCATGTACGGTAAAAAAGATTTGTACGTTTAGCAAACTTTTTTTTGTCCAACGGCCACAACGGCTAACCGTTTAAATTTTATAAGATTTTGAAATTAAAAAAAAAAAACACATACGCAGAGTAAAAATGGTGAATATGGTCCACCTCGATTAACACGTAAATCAATGATATATGGACCGGGCCATATTCCCCACTTTTACCCTATGTCTGTCGCGAGTCTTCTGCATCAAATATCGCGTCACGAGTAAAATTACTTGGAGGTTCCGAGTAATTTTACTCGTGATTCACATCCAAGGGGAAACAAATATTTAGAAATGTCTTCGAAACGACGAGTTACGAAAATTTTGTATAACGAATTTTTCAATAAATTTTGCGATAAATTTTGTCATAAAAATGTTATATTACAAGCATAGCTTCCTCTGTGAGGAAGTTAAATTCGCCCAACGAACTTTCTCATGGAGGAAGCTATGCGCAAAAATAATGATAAAAAATGAGGATATCACGTGCAAATAAAACTTTGCATATTAAAAAAAATGTAAACAAATTTCGTCAATATCCTTTTCTCCCGACCTACTAAATCGTCTGTTAAGGCCAAACAACGAGCAAATTGTATTTCATCCGAACACATCCGAATTAATAAAATAACACTGCCGGTGCGATATTTAATTGGAGGCATAGAATAAACGTTTTCTTATTCTTCCAAAACTCGAACAAAATTCCAATAACAAAAAAGTGTCAATGAAAATGGTACTTATTTTTTGTTGCCGTAACAATTGACTAACGATTCATATTTCATCAACGACTACCGGGAAAAGTATATATAAATTAATTGAAGCCGCAACGATTTCTCAGAAATAAAATTTTATAAAGCTGCATGTAGAAAGAAAAAAAATAATTTCGTAAAATGGGAATACAAAGTTTCGTAAAAATAATTTTGTTAAATATGTGACAAACTCGTTTATTCGGGTTTAAATATTACAAAACTGCCCTTTTATTTCTCGAGCAATTATCAATTTCAATTTGTATTTTTGTTACTAAAACTAGAAAATTAACAAATAAAAAATTGTGTGCGTTCGTGGCCAACAAGTTGTCGTAAAAAGTACAAACTTTTTTTACTGTGTACAAATCGTTTAGAAAAAGTCGGCACATGCGCGTACGGATATATTAGTCGTTCAAGTAGGGTCAGGCATTATCGTGCAGCCTCCGCGATAAATTATTTTATACATTGTCCTGGATAGGAGAAAGCTACCGAAGAACATAGATGTGAAGTTTCGTTTCGAGCGTTTGCCTCGCAAATTTTTTTTTTTTTTTTTCGTACCGTCGAGATCGTGGCTTCGAGGCCATGGATTTGAAGGTGCAGAAGGGGGGAATAATCGTGCGCACGACGAAGTGCAGACTGTAGATAGCGAGAAAGCTTTCCTCGAGACCGCGAACACTGTAGTACGAGAACGCCTCGAGTTATCGCTACAACGTTGCGCCTGCTCGGCCCGCCGGTGAGCCCAAGCAAGAGCAGCATCGAGGAGCAGCAGGCGTGCTGCTCGGTTGCCCTCAGTGGCTCGTAAGCCTCCGAGCCAATCACATTGGCGAGATTCTCTTTAATTCCTTCTCGTGTTATTTTCGCATTATCGTTTTTTTTTTTCTCCAGCTATTCTCGTTCGCATCGTTATTCGCGCCGTTCTTCTCCGGTTATCCCGAGTACGCGAGAGCTCGTCGCCGTCGCGACGATTTTTCGATAAATTACGGAAAGCCGGGTGTGCCTCGAATCGCGCCGGAATTATCGGAAACAATTTTTTCCTTCGAATTCTTCGTCCTTTCGGGTATAATCGCACAGCGTACGAATGCGTGTGAATGCTAAGGCTGTAGCGTAGGCCTCGTTTGGAAGTCGCGATCTATTGCCTTTCGCGTTCGATTGATCGATCAAAATTTCGCGGTTATATAGGAAAATATCAAGTAACGCTCACATCGTTATTTACGCAATATTCTTTCCGTTTACCTCGCGTTCGCGAGTCATCGTCGTCGCGACAAGAAAAAAAAATTATTTGACGGCCATCATTTATTTAGTTCAAGTAAAATATCTATTTGGTTCGAGTAAAATATTCATTTGATTTAAGCAAATATTTGTTAAAATAAAAAAAGTATTTTACTTAAACCAAATAAACGGTGGCCGTCGAACGAATCTTTTTTCCTGGGTGCGTGACGACGATTTTTCGATTCGTTACGGAAAGCCCGGGGGTGCCCCGAATCCTGGCGGAATACTTAAAAACAATTTTTCCTCCGGGTTCCTCGTTTTTTCGGGTATCATCGCACAGCGTAGTCCTGCGCTATAACTATAGCGTAGGCCTTGTTTGGAAGTCGCGATCTATCGCTTTTCGCTTTTAATTGATCGATAAAAATGGCGCATTATGTAGACACGTATATACGTGTATATATATATATATATATATAGGAATATACTAAGACGCCACCATGACGCCTTTTCCGTCGACGACTCATTGAAGAAATTATCTCCGGCAAAGTATAATACCCTGTAGCCGGTTGAGGTCGCGCTCAGAAACGCCATCAATCTTCGCTCGATGTTTATCGGCAATCTTTGTCCATCGCTGTTCACCATCGCTAATGGCATAATTGCGGCTCGCACGACCACACACGATTCTCGGCAAATCGGTGAACGTTGTACTTGTAGCGACTTCCTGTAGATCGTTGCGGTTGTCGTTGCGAAGACCGAGACGTTTCACTAGTGTTCCGAACTAATAGTTTCCGCGATCTTTTCGCAAGATTTCCGTCACATAGTACTAATTCGCAAAAAGCATACAAGCATAAAAGTAAAACAACTCGCGTTACCAAGATCGGAGACCAACGTATATATTGTTTATCAATAAGAGTTCAGGAATGGGTCATTGCAACTGACAACATTTTTGTAATACATGAATAATTATGCTGTTTAAGAAGGTTCGGACATCGTAATAGACTGTAACACTGACGGCGATAAATACATTTTACTTCATGCTTATTGCCATCGGTACGAGGTGAAGGGCGTATTAATTTTCAGATTTCCACAATCGGTGGGCACTTTTCTGGACAAAATGATAACAATCATTGGAACAATATTCATAAAAAAATTACTATAGTTTCATTCATTTCTTTATTTATTTCAACCGAATTATTTTCTTTTGCATAAACGGTTTATTGAGAACTTGTGGTTCCTTGCGCACATGTTGATTATATCGAATTTCTTGGCATGATAAAGAAAAATCAAGCCCGCGATTCAAAGTTACATCGATTTTATATGGAATTGTCTAAAAAGATTTTTTTTTTTTTCGAATGCTGCCACGCTGGCGATTTTTCGAATGTTACCGACATAAATTTCTCATTACTTTGCAAATTTTACACCATTTCAAAGGTGGCCTTTGAAATAATATAATAACTTCCACATTTTTTGGTGAAGAGTCAAAGTTATCGGGTCGAGAACAAAATTTGAAAAATTCCACTGTAAAGCTCACATGAAACTACGAATTTTATCTTGAGACATTTATTTTCTGGGAGTTAAAGTTTTCATCACAGAGGTTCGAAATAAGTGGATGAATTGGCATTGAGTGCCAAAACTATTTCCTTTTACCGTGAAATTTAGATTATTTTGAAACCCTATATTCTACAATTTCACAGTCCCACCAAATACCCAGTGCTTGCGCAATCACAACAACAAAAATTCCATATTTCTTTAAAACTTCATCAATATTTTTTTTATAATGCTAATAATTTTCTCGGAGGGAAATTTGATTAGCATACATACATTTTTTGATTACACGGTACAATATTTTTGTTTACGGAGAAAGGGATTGTATTTTCGAAAAATGGAACGCGCGGAGGAAATTCTGACAAAAAAAACATGATTGAAGATAACTTTTGCATCCTCTAGTCTTTCCCATGCACGATTGTTAAAAAAAAGGAATGATAAACGTGATTGAATTTTGTCGTGTAATTCGAATATTTATGGGTCGATGATATATTGCTGTTGTACCGGATCGTATGCGCGCGACAACGGCGCAGCGTGTGTTCGAAAAGTGTCCCTTTCCAGACCGCGTGTCGCACAGGTGGAAACCGAAAGGCTGTCTGAACGAGGCAACTTCGCCAAGGTGGGGATTCACCGCAGTCCAGCGGAGAGCGCGTTTCTTTCAATAAGAATCGCGACGCATCGACGACCACGTTGACTCCGCGTAATCGCAAGCTCGTGAACGGATAAAATTCGTTTCAATTAAACCGTCTGTGAACCTGGATCGCAACAATAAAAACGTTCTTTTACGCGACGGGGAAAACGAGGAATACCATCAAAGAATTTAAAAAAAAAAATAAAAAAAAAAAAACAGTGCGTTTATCGTCAGTGTGGAATACCAAACGGATTACAAACATTAAAATGGCTACGGAAGCTTTGAGGGAGAGGCTTTCGAGCAAGTTGCATCTTACGACAAAAACCGTCGGCGAGGATAGAATTCGGAGGGCCAAGGAAAAGGACGAGGATGTCGCGATATTCAGCATGTTCCCGATGGAGGGCGATCCTAAATTCAGATGCTGCCTGGCCAAGGATTGCGTTCTCGGTGATCCGAAAAAAGCAGAACCAGGTGAAATCTCACGGGGCAATGTGCTTCCGTCATGCAATCATCCTCTCATTCGTTCAAGCTCACTTAAGCGCTTGAACGAGTCCGAACAGAGCCTCGATGAATATCGTCTCGATAACTGATGATTCAATATATAAAAACACAATTTTTCCAATCGTGAGTCAAATCTTTGGAGCATAAACTTTTGATGTGAAAGACAATATAATGCATTTTAACCAAATGTTACTAGTAAAAACAAGAAAAAAATGATCGAAGAGTCCTATCAATTAACTGATGCCATCAAAGTTTGGCAACATTTTACTGATCTGTAACGAACTAACGGATTCTTCCACTACCGAACCACTAGTGTACTGTTGCGCTTGAAAATTTAATCTCATCTCGAAATGAACGATCTAGGTCCGCCTGTGTCACAGTTTATTGTTTACATTGGAATTGTGCGACACACTGTAAAAAAAAAAATAATAGTACATATATTGTAGCGGACTGGAAGTTTGTATGCAAAAACTAGTAAATCAAATGTAACGTATAATTGTGATGAAAAATTGAATATACTTTTTCATTGAAGCTATCGTAAGTTATTAAAATTAAAGTAAATTATCCAAAAAAAAGTATTTCCAATGTTTTTAATACACTGAACATTAATGTTACATCGCAATTCTACACGAAGTTTGATATACCAGTTTTTGGATAAAAACTCGCAGTCCGATACAGTAAATTGAATACGATTTTTTTGCGCTGCAAGCAAGGGCCCGTTCTCGAATTGCTTTAAGGTCACCGGTCGCGGCCGATAGGATGTGGGCCGAGGTGGCGCGCATACAGTGGTACGTCACTCTCGGGCGCGAGCGCGGTACAAGCACGCGACTAACCGGTCCCCAACAGCATCGGCAACTAGAAACGAGAGGACGAGGAACGGGCGGGAAGGCGCGTTTCATAGACTCGCGCGACCTTATCGGGCGAATGCCGAGCACGGCCGCGTGGCTCCTGCCCCGTTCCCGCCCCGTTCACCTGTGTACCCTGCACTCAGCTAACGAACTCGCTAATTACCTCACTCGTGTGCGCACTTGCGGTCTAGCAATCGTCTCGCTCTTTAGTTTTTTCTCCATCGTACCTGCGCGCTGGATTTACGGAATTACTTACTCCATATTACGATCGATTCTCTATACCGATGCGCCGGGACAATCGATAAATCACCTTGACATCCGTGGGCACGGTCGACCTTTTCGGTTCCCACTTGTTTACCCGCTCGCGTTCTGTCAACTTCGACTTAATCGTTGCAAGGTCTTCCGAGCTATCTCCCGCTAAAGCTTATCTCAAATGTTTGCGGTTCATCGAGGATACTCGATACTCCGCGAATTTCGTGGATAATTCATTATAATTGGAACATGTTGTAGACATACGCTTCGAGAAATTAAAACAGAAATACCTTAAAGCACCTTCGTCTACCTTGTATCATATTCCATGCAAACAAACAGAAAAAACTTAATGAAAAAGTGAATTTGTTTAGTAATTTTTCAAAAAAACTCAACATCTTATAGAATGGAATCGCTTGGATAGATTTCGGCCAAATTCAATACCAAATACCCCGGATCGATGTATCATATTTGTGTGTAGTTTTAAGATTATCGCTCGACATTTATGAAAACTAGAGCAAGCACAACATTTTCTTCGAGATTTCAAAATATCAGAAAATCTGAAAATCGAACATCATTTTTTAAGTGACACGATAGAAAGTAATCGTCCAGGCTCGAGTAATAAGTGTTTATTATGCAGTGACACACTGTAAAAAAAATCGTATGAAATTGAATGTAGTGGTATATTAAATTTCATGTATAATTGTGATGAAAAATCAACGTACAGCCTATTAAAAACTTGATAAATTCTTCACTTTTCATAATTGACTTTAATTTTACTGTAATATGAAACATTGCTTTTTCATTACAATTCTACATTAAATTTGATGTTGATACCAGTTTACGCATAAAAACTTCCAGTCCGGTGCATTGAATTTACAATTTTTTGAACAGTGGAATACGCACTGCGTAATTAAAAATATTCGAAACGAATTATGTTTGGGGTTGTTACAATATTCTGTTATCTCGTTTCACATTCCATTCGCGAAAGACGATAACTTTATATCTGCAACATCGCGGCCGGCAGCTGGAACACTTGACGCAATCGGACTCCGTCCATTTATCGATCAATAGGATTTTCGCATACGTTCGTCGAGTAAAATTGTGATGTATCTAGTTTCTTTGAATTATACATCGGGACAGTACGAAAAACCTCCGAGTAAAAATCTTCTCTTTGCACACAGAAAAAAAAAATATATTTGACGGCCACCGTTTATGTGGGTTACGTAAAATATTTATGTGATTCAAATAAATATTTATTGAATAAAATAAAATAAATGATTTAAATGAAATCAATTTTTATTATAATCAAATAAAGATTTTGCTTAAACCAAATAAATGATGGCCGTCAAATAAATTATCTCTCTGGGTGTGCAATCTCGCCGCAATGGAATATATCAGCGGTGTACATACGCCCGGCCCGACATTCTCAAATTTCCGAGAAGCACTTTGCTCGACACGTGTCGCGTCCGTGGTGTATTCTCATCGCAGGGAAAATGTTTCGGTCCCTCATAGCTTGCGCGCCCTGCACGATGCTCGGCATGGTACACTTCGCTTGTACATAATTTAAACACACTACCGTCCCTTCTCGTAGGTCAGGAAATTTCAGTCTCTTCGAAACGGGCTTCCTTCACGCAATGCGTTACACGCTCGGTATTCTTAGTATACGTGTACGATGATTATATTTAGAGATGACGAACTACTCCGCTCTCTAACTCCCGTCCGGGGCCTGTGCAGAATCCGGCATCTCCGCGCGCCTAATTTCATTTCGTTCATGCACGAACAATCACACAGACACACATACACACACACACACATCTACGCTCACGGTCGTAGTTAAGCTTTTGCTGCAGTTTCGCCGCGTCGCTTCTTCCGTGCCTCGTGAATTTACGCACGTGCGAGCGATGCGTTGTATCCGCGCGACCCACGCGTGTACAAACCGACCGAATCGCCAGAACGTACGCGTTTCGCAACGAACTGTATTCGCCGCTGATACTCGAGCGTTCGAAAAACTGTGCCACATGCAAACACACGCTTTACGATCGCGGAAACAATTGCACAATCAATGTTTGTTTCACCGATATTTAAAGGTGGGAAATATAAAGAAAAAGTTAAGTCTCAACTGCGTGCACTCACTAAAGAATTAACATGCATGGAGAGAAAACGAACGGTCGGATCAAGCAACGCACTTCAACGTACGTGCAAAGGCGTCACTTCGGACGATACAACGAAAAATGTTAACTTGCTTTAAACATGTTCTGAATCGTCCGAAACGAATAATCGTTGAACAAATTAACCCTGCGGTTTCACCGTCACCGCACCTTCGGTCAATCCAACAACTTTCTTTCTCATTGCGTAATATTTACAGTTGTACGGTCGAATATTGTGGTCAATTTCGATTTTTTTTACCTAATTTTACCAGATCCCGCATAGAGTCTTAACGCTTTGTGAGAACACTTTTACATAAAACTCTTACATAAAAACAGTACGCAATCGCAAGTTTTCCGGTGATACGCGAAACGTAAGCTACACCTTTGGTGAATCCAATTATATATTAATATTTGTCAGTCTGTGATAACATTTATAGCTTTACGATCGGATATTTTAGTCAAATTTCCAACAGAACCGTAAAGTATTTTTTTTTGAAACTTTTTGGCCGTTCCATTAAATTTGCAACAGGACCGTAGAACATTTTGACGACTACTTTTGCGGATCTTACTGAATTTCGAATAGGGCCTTAACGCTTTGCGAGGACACATTTGGGCCGCGGCGAAGTTTGGGTTAACATGCTCTTACATAAAATCCGTACATAATCGCAAGTTCTCCCATATGAATACGCGAAACGTAATACCCATTTGTTAAGACGGCGAAGATCCACTCGCTCCATGTTACGCCGTGGGAAACAAACGGCGCAGAATGAAAGATAAGAAACGTGTTTGTGTTATGCGTCGGTGCAGCGAGCAGTCCGAGAAATCTCCGTCTCTTTTCGTACACTGTTGTTTTCGATGCTGTTGCTTCTCGGTGTGAATTAAAAGACTCGAAGCACCAGCATCGATATCGTTGAGACACAGACGGGACGCGGAGGTTGCCACACCGGGACCTTGGACCATCCGTGCCCGTGCGTTTATACATATACGGAGGTGGCCTGAACGCGAGCCGTGACGTCAGGTTTGTCGGCGGTCCTCCTGAGTCACGGACAGGATGGTGACAGCGGTGGACCGGGAGTGTCGGCTCGTCACCTCGGATCGCCAGAAAACAGGGCCCTGGTTTCGCTCGGTGGACCTTTACAGGTTCGCCGAAGTAACGATCTATGTTATGACGATCATACGTGATTCAGATACTTCCCGACGATATATCTTCCGGTACCGTCGATTTTCATAAGTTTCTTCCTCAAAGTCGCTTCGTCCTGGCGATGTGCGAAGTTGCATCTCGGGCGCGACAAAACAGGGCTCCTGGTTTCTCTCGGTGGACTTTTGAAGCTCCGTCGAATTGACAAACTACGTTGTAACGAGACACGTAATTCAGATAGGTCGCGTCGAAATGCTTACCTGTATCGGAGATTTTTATAAGATTATTCCTCGAAGTCTCTTCATCCTCACGATTTGCAACGTTGCGTCTCGGGCAATCGCCTCGGGCGATATCGGTCACGGTAATATTCCAATGTGTGTGCCAACGGCCGCGGTCTGCGAGACTCACAATACCGTGCGAATACGAAGAACAGATACGGATGGACATTTAGCCTCGGGAGTTACGGGCCTTAGATCATCGTCTCGAATACACAGAGCCCGGAGGACTGGTCATAATTCGTCGTTCTCCCAAGCGACATTGAAGGTAATCACTGAGCCGAAGAGATACAAGTGAGAAAAGCGCGTTTCGGTCGGAGAGAGAAACAAAAACGGATGATGAAAATTGAATATCGGAGCGAGATAGAAAGACACCCACGGTCGACGAGCTTGTGAATCATTCGGCAAATATATCATTCCGATGACGTCCGATGCGTTGCGCTAATCGTGCGAAACACGATGATCCGCCGAATCTACACTCCGGGTCGGCACGCTCGAGTCCGTTGCCAGAGACCCAAGATCGTACCGGCTGTACGCCACACATTCACCCGTGAGAGGAAGCGTAGAGGCCGAAACATTGCGTGGGCTATGAAGAAACCGGTAAACAGGAAGTCAATCGTGACTGACGACTCCCAGCACTCGTACAATCTCGAGCATCAAGCCGATGTGACAGTCATTCAAGGACGACACACTCATCTCTCCGGGCAAATTTGTTCCATCGATGGAACCGCGGCATTTTTTTCGGAAACCAAATTCGGTCAACATTTTTCGTGCCCGGCTTCAGAATTCTCATTTGCGAGAGAGGTCATTGGAAAAAATGAAGTTGTACGATAAATTGTAAGTAACCTTTACTTGTTCCGATCAACAATTTATCTCAGACTTGTTTTTGCAATGGTGTTTCTGCGAAAAACAATCGAAGTCACGCATCGAGTCCATTTTGGAAGTCACGTCTCAGTACCGGCGCGAGACGGCGCCAAGACTAGAAGTCTGACCAGTCTCGCGCCAGTGCTGAACATTTCTTTTAGGACATTTACCCATTTTTTTTTCGATAGAAACACTACGGATGCAATATGATAATACGGAAGCTACCGATATAAGTCCACCATTGAACAAACTGCCTCATTCAAATGTACCGACAACTCGAAAACTATGCACTGTAGAAAGTTTTACCGAAAAGGATGTTAGCTCAGATTTGTACCGAGAATTAGAACGAACAATTTTTTCGTCGTCTCGAGACAACGGGTATATTTTGTCATTGTGATAAAATTGGGCAGTATAGAACTTTATCTAGAATGTATAAATTACTAAATGGTAAAAAAGTATCAAACAAAAATTTCTTGTCCATAAACGATCACATTTTTTCATGTTGCTAATTTAACATTTTGTCGTGTCAAGCATAGACTTCGACGAAAAAAAAAAAAATCGTAGACATCAATGGGCTAGAAATGTTTGTCGAATGTGCAAAACTTAGTTTTGCTGCCTGTAGGATGCATTTAAATCGTTGTTTGCCCGTATTCCCGTGTTGATACTTCATTCTTTTTATTCGAATGCATTTAAAATTCTGCCCTTCCGAAAGCATAGGCCAAACATGGACCAAAAGTTGTAAAAAACTGCGAATTTACCCTAATGGTATTAAATCCCATAGCGCGACGGTAACGAGAATGATGGCGTGGTAGAGTCGAAATAGTTCCCGCGCAGCGAGAAAAGATAAATTGTTTGCCGTGCGAATCATTGCTGCCGCCCACTGTGATCCGAGAACGACGTATGGAATTACCATAACCCGTTGATAGGCAAAGTCCCACGTCTGCGCGGTATCGCAGACAAAAGAGCTTCTAAAAGAGCAAAAGAGCTTCTACCTATTTCAACGGTGGTCGTCGTTCGATCACTCGTTTCGATCTACCGATCACTTCGCGTGGTGCAAGACGATTGAAGAGAACCGCAATTTCTCCGGGTCGAATCGGCCGATGTACAGATTCGAGGGCATGCGACTGAATTTCTACACAACTGTAACGGCCGTTCGAGAGTTTATCTCCGTGCACCGAGAGAAAGAGCGGTCCGGTCGAGCGACCTGCAGAAAGCATCGAGCGCGAATTCGGGTCAATCGCCCCGAACCTACATTCTCGAATGTAGTGTTAACTTTTGCGACTGAGATAAGAGACATGTGAACGGATAAAAATACTGAGATGAAAAAAAAAAAAATAAGAAAAAAAATAAATAAACGAACGAACGAAACGAGAAACCGAGAAATTGCGTCGCCACGAATAAGAATGTGTATTCACGGTTTTTTCCAGCTTGGGAGTTGCGCAACAGAGCACCTTATCGGGTGTATTCGCCGTCAAGACTGGATTCATATTTTTTCATCACAGCCGCGTGGGATGCGTAAATCTACGATATTTCCTTATCAACACTTAGCGTAATTGATTGAATGGAATGCGATATGTAAATCGATTCGTAAATGATTGTTCATCGAATGTGTGACGGTCCTGCATTGCACATAAGAGGACGATTCGAATAAGAGAAGCATATAGATGACATTAGCGCAGTGGTTAGCGCTCTTACTGAATAACCGATTAATCCGGGTTCGAATCCCGGCGATCACCGGGATGTATATGTTTTCTCTCTTCGATACTTCGCCCGTCCATCTGCAATACTAATATCTACAGGTTCCCAAATTCTCCGCTCGACCCATTACAAATATTTTTTTGATTGCACTGCGAAGTTTCTGCGGTTTTTTAAATACTTTTTTTTCTATGTCTCGTCTGTTCGCTCGGGCGCCAGAGAGCGTTACAAGTTTTACGAATGCAGAACATCTGGTGAAATTGAGCGGTCTGCGTTTACTCGCGTGCGAGAAATAGCGTGTAGACGATCGGGCGCCACATGCAAGCTGTGTAACGGGAGGTCGGTCGACAAAGGGCTGTTTCTCCTTTCGCATCGTTTATTATTGAGAGAGTACCGGTCGAATCCGGGATTCACAAAGGGCGGCGAAGGTAGTGAAACGCTGAGTCGAATCGACACCGTCGAGAATATGGGGGTTACTTGTTCTGTGCTATAGCAGCCCGACAGGATATCTCCGAATGAGAGGGCTGAAAGTTTTGTACAGAAAATAAACACGTTTCTGTTCAACCCTTCCTTCGAGAAAATCTAAGGCTGATTAGAGTTGAAAAAACGACTAAAAAAAAGCATAATCTATAACGTTATTGAAACAGGCTAACCGACAGATCGGACCTTTTTCAAACATTGAAATGACACTATTGAGAAGAAAAATGTAGATTATTTCATAGATCAAATTGTTTATAGAACGGGACACAACAATTAGAATTTTAGCAATTAAGGTGAAATAAGATCCGTTATATCGACCTCTTTCTTTTTTTCGCAAAGACGCAAGTCAGCGTCAATTTTCCTTATACAATAATTGATTGCTGGACGTTGGATATTCATTCGTATGAAAATAAGTTACTCTGGATTTCAGGACCGAGTTACCTCTTCTCCATGCCTGTCATTAAATATATATGTATATTTTTTATTAATGTTCCGTTCCAGGTATACCCCTTAGGGGTTTTTACCTTAGCCTCCCCCCCCCCTCCCCCTAGCCTAACCGTGTACCTATTCTAACACTTTCCTACTCGCACTTCGCTAACCTACTCTAATTCCGTGCGTCCGCAGCCGACTTACTTCCCCCTAACTGTACCGCATTCGCCGAGGACACAGGGAAACTGCGGAAAACCCATGTCGGTACAACTTGCGATATTCTACTGATCCCCTGGTATTTCTGCACTTGAGTAAAGTGCAGAAACACCAAAGTTTCAGAGGAAAGCGCCTCCCGCTCACCGGTCGATGCGCCAGCTAGCGCATGGCTAAGCGGTCACCCATCCAAGCACTGACCGCGAACGATTGTGCTTGACTTGGGAGACCACCGGAGCCGTGCGCCAACCGCGCATCCACCGCTGTCGGTCCGTCATTAAATGTTCATTCTTCGCAATGTAGAGTTTGGAAAAAAAATAAACGCAACGAACTCAGAAAATGATTGGCGCACCTGAAAATAATAATACACAGTAAAATAGTTACTAACGGTCCTTGTCCACAAACGTTCACAATTACTTGTTCATTTTACAAATAGATGTTCGTTAATTTAACAAAAAATGTTGTTAATTTACCAAAAAAATGTTGTTAATTTGACAAAAAAATGTTGTTAATTTGACAAAAAAATGTTGTTAATTTGACAAAAAAATGTTGTTAATATTACAAAAAAAATAATTAATTTTACAAAAACTTCCGTTAATTTTACAACATTTTTTGTTAGTTTTACAAAAATGTTTGTAGAATTAACAAAAAAAGTTGAGAGTTTAAATCTTTTTCACTGTGTAGAATGATTCCGAGGCGATGGTGGCGAATGGTTCAGGGCGGTGTACAAATTTAACGAAATAACGTTCATTTGATGAATTTTCGTATCTACTTTCTTGTTCGTAGGTACCAAGAAGATGGAGTACAAAACCAGGCAGTGGCACGAGAAGTGTTTCTGTTGCGTCGTATGCAAGGCTCCAATCGGTACGAAGAGCTTCATCCCGCGCGAGCAGGAGATCTACTGCGCAGGGTGTTACGAGGACAAGTTCGCCACTCGTTGTGTCAAGTGTAACAAGGTGAGTCTTAAGGAAAAGTTGTCGTCGAGTACCGATAAATTTATCCGAAAAACTTGGGAATTATTGAGCTAACCGATTATCGACCAATCTACGACAGATTATCACCAGCGGCGGCGTGACGTACAAGAACGAACCCTGGCACAGGGATTGCTTCACTTGCAGCAACTGCAACAACTCACTGGCGGGACAGCGATTCACGTCTCGCGACGAGAAGCCCTACTGCGCGGAGTGCTTCGGCGAACTATTCGCTAAGAGATGCACCGCCTGCACGAAGCCCATCACCGGTCAGTCATTAATTTCCAGTCATTAATTTACACCCATATTATTTTGTTTATATTTTGTTTCATTATATGCGAACGAATGGTTTTTCATCTTTTTGTTTTGGAACACTGTATGGAAATTGGTTTGTGATAGAAATAGAATCGCATCCGCCCGATGCGTAGGGAAACCACCGAAAAGCTTTACCGAGTACAGCCAGCTCGGCCAATTCATCGCCAAGATTGAATGGTCACCTGAACAACGTGGCGCGACTTATTCATAGCGAGCTGCTGGTCACGAAATCATTTTACTCTCAGCGGGAATCGAAGAATTCGCGCCGCCCAGTTGCCGATAGTACTGTAGCACGCTGGTTAATACAACCGATGCTGGCTGTTATCGATGAGCTTTTCTTTCCGTACAGATAATATTTTACAAAACACATTTTCATAGCGATTTGAATTTCAACATGCAATTTGCAACAATTCACTTCATTGTTTCATTTTTTTGTTTCGAACAATTTGAATGCGAAGAAAAAAAAGAAAAAAATTGTTACATGTGACTCAGCATTGTCGTATTCTCTCACGATTTAGAACGACCAAATTATTTATCCATATTTATCCACAGGTATATTCAGGTATGCGGCCTGAAAACTCGCGAATCGAAGAGTACAACAGATAGAGATAGTGTGGAATTTTTTTAAAGTTTGGATTGAAAAGAATATTTAGTTTATAGTACACATGACAATGTGAGTGTTGACGATTATATGAAATTTTAAAGATAAATCGTTACGCCTTATTTGTGGGTGCTTAAGATAGATGTTCATAAGTCTTTTTTCAAAAATTTGTGCCATATTGCAAAAAAACGTCGTTCCCCATCCGTCTGATTTTGTTTAAAAATTCGGTGAAATTTTTTGTATTGAAAAAATAGTAAATTGGGATACCAGTGCGAAAAAACGGACTTTTGACGACGGTTGTGAAACTGGTCGCACGAGCTGAAGGCGAGTGTTTCCTACGTCCTAACCGCCATCAGGAGCCCACTTTTTTGTACAAGTCTCGCATACTATTTGCAACAAATGCACAAAATCTTCCCCTTTCTATGCCTACGGTATGGCGAACGCGTGCGAAAGAGTAACTAGAGTGCTTTAAAAGTGTGCAAAGAAGTAACTAGTGTGATTTGGGCATGCGCAGTATTTGTCGGACACGTTTATTAAAAAGCGTCACTTTCGTCACGCGATACAGGCACCAAAAGGGGAACTTCTTGTGCGTGCGTTACAAAAAATTCTTCAAGTGAAAAATATCTTCTACCGTCTTCGTGCAATTTTATTTGACATAGTTTTTTTTTTGTTTATCAGGAATCGGAGGCACGCGTTTCATCTCGTTTGAGGACAGGCACTGGCACAACAACTGTTTCATCTGCGCCGGATGCAACACGTCGCTCGTCGGTCGCGGTTTCATCACCGACGGAGACGACATCATTTGTCCCGAGTGCGCCAAGCAAAAGCTCTCGGAATGAGAATAAAGAGTATCGAGATAAAAAAATAAGCCCACGCGAATGAGGAAGACGAGGAAGAGAGGAATAGACCGTAAAGCGTGTGGTAACAGGAAGAGAAAAGACGGAGGTAGACGAAAGGATAAGATCGATCGATTAATATTCATCGAAATCAACGAGCCATAATAATGTTGCTACGACTCAATTGCATCGCGACGGTATTTTTTGTTTGTTTCTAATCGAGCTGTGTCGTTCGCTCACCTCAAGACTAGCCACGGCAACGAGTTGATCGACAACCGGGCTGGCTTGGCGAGTCGTTGCGAAAGTAGTCATTTGTTATTTCGACTTCCTATATCCCGTACCAGCTATGTATCCTTTCGTGAAATACCGCTCGTCCTCGGGGCCGTGAAATCCCTCGGCACCAAGCACGATCGGTCGACACGATTAAGTTCAATTTATTAACTACGTATAAACTACAATAAAGCCCGGCAACCAGGAGAAGGGAATAGTCAAATAAACAAACTAATTCCCAGTCTTGATAATCTCAAAGGAACCAGAGAGAAACGTACAGATGCCTTAATAAAAATAAAAACAAACCTCGAAGAATCAAATCGCTTCATAATATATAAATATTACACACACGCACACACAAACACACAAACACACACACACACACACACACGCGCGCGCGCACGCACGTACACACACACATATATATATCTATATATATATATATATATATATATACTAGGTACGATTTAAGGAAAGAACGTTGAGGTTATAAGAGCGAGCGAAGCAACGTACACCCTTCGTGATGTTATTAATGTTATTATCCTCATTTATTCTTGTTTTGCTTTCTACGTCGTAGAAGAATGAGATGGAGGCTGTATTTGACCGCATTGATGACAAATTAAATATCGTCGAGACGAAAAAAAAACGAGTCCTATTCTTGTTGTCGAAAGGAAATTTGATATATTTACATAGTTATTATATTTTTATCGAACTTACGTGAAAACGTACAGATACACAATCATAACATAAATGGGCACATGCGCATACATACATCCTGATTAAATGTTAACCCGTGCTCTATATCCCTCTGTATCATCGGTTTCAGCAAAGTATAAAAGTGCCTATGCACGATCTGTCGGTGTTATTATTTGCCATGCAGGTTTCCGAAAAGTTTTCTCGGTCGCTTTTTTTCACATTGTGCTATTTACGCCGAAAGCGACCGGGAAAAGTTCGGATTAAAACGTGAAAACGAACCTTCGACACACGCTGTCGATTGAACTGTAAGCTGATTATTAAAGTACTTGCAAGCACGCATACGCACAAGGGGCGCGAGGTTCGATCCATCGTACGCCTAGATCGAGGATTTAAAAAATTAATAAAGAAACAATACACTGTGGCCTTATTCAGATGAGTAAATAAGAGTAACTAACGTTTTAAATAATACTGTTATATCATGCATTATATGAATTTATAATAAACGCAAAACGAAATAGCCTATAACGCGATTATGTGAGAAATGAGAGAATGAAAAAATAAAAATAAAAACAAAAAGCGTTAAGTATAGGAAACGAAGAGCTCGAACAAAGAATATCATGACCGACCAATGACACTTGCTACTATATATGTTCTTTCATATCACTCACCCAACTAATCGTCTTATAGTAACCGATATAAAACAGTGATTCTGTACCAGCGCATCACATTATCACATTGTAAAATCGATTATTAAATAAATGTAATTATTTACGACAGTGTTTTTCATTCAATTATTCCCGTATTTATGACAGTTGGTAGATGAACTTCGTACAGTATGGATATTGTATTTGGTCAATAAAAATGTATGGAGAAGTTTTTGTTTCTTGTTTGACCGCCAAAAATAATACTGCATGAGAATAACGTCGCAAAAAACAACCAAAGAGATTGACATCATTGACATAAGTGAGTGGATAATCGTCGATTCGAATATAAAATATTCACTTGTTTCTTAACTCCCGACTGCCTGCAGTACAAAAAGATTGGAGTTAAGCGTTTCTCTCTCATCAAGCAATGGCAAATGTTTAGCTTCAATCATTGTAAAGGTTTTATTCGTAAAGATATTGAACTTCTAGTAAACAGGTAGTCAGTCCATCATCATGTCATAGTCTAGTCGTGTCACAGCAGCTGTCATGACGATTTTTGTTTGTTACACCTCCGTCCAACTCGGTTCCTGACATGCTCCGGACATGTTCTGACATGTTCTGAGTGTTAACTAACATGCGCGCAATGATGGATGCATGTGAATCCACGTTACTCATAGTTATTAATACTATTTAGTTTAACAGTTTGGCAGATATTTTTTTTCGCACAATTATTTTCACCACAGCACCGATCCATCACATTCGTTTCTCTACAAACTCTATAGCACACACGGCTTTTCCTTAACATTTTTAATGTTCACATGTGTTTTTCACGACATGTCGATAGTACACACTTCGATTATACACATTGCTTTCTACACACACCGTTTGAACACGCTCAGTATACCGCGCGAACCGATACGCCACAGTCTCTAACCAGCACATTTGTTTGCCCACAAATCGAGATAAACACGCTTCCTTTCCTTCACATTTTTAATGTGCACATGCCTTCTCTACGACATTTCGATAGTACACATTTTGATTATACACATTGCTTGCCGCACAAACCATTTGAACACACGAATTTTACCGCGCGTCTCGACACGCGACAGTCTCGAACCAACACATTTATTTCTCCACAAACCTGATCGAACACATTCCAATTCCTCCACATTTTTAATGTTCACACGCGTTATCCAAGACGTTTCGATTGTACACATTTCCATTATACATATGGCTTGGCGGACTGAACCGTTTGAACGCTTGACTTTTACCGCGCTTTTTACTTCAACGCAAATCAGTTGCACACATTCTTCGCTACACCGACCCGTTACTACACACACTCTTTAAAACACTACTCGATAATGCACAACGGCGTTACAGCGCATTTTGATCCGTCACGTTCCATCCACCACAAAGTTCTCCAACACATTTCGTTATTACACATTACCGCTGTCGGTATCGACCGATACGAATGTCTCGCGTAGGTAAGATAGAGCTCGGAGCGGTTGGGATTGGAGACAGAGGTTCTCACGCGAGTCTATTGGTATGGGTTACTCGGTTTCAATTTCGCTCTAGCCGCATACTGATAGACTCGTGTGAGAACCTCTGCCCGAAAGCCGAATCGTTCCGAGCTCTACCTTACCTACGCGAGATATCCGTATCCGTCGATACCGACGGCGGTAACGTGTAGTAACGAAATGTGTTGGAAAACTTTTGTAGTGGATCTAACGTGATGGATCGAAATGTGCTGTAACGCCGTTGTGCGTTATCGAGTAGTGCTGTAAAGAGTGTTAATAGTAACGGGTAGGTGTGGAGATGAATGTGTGCAAATGATTTGCGTTCAAATAAAAAGTGCGGTCAAATTCGAGCGTTCAAACGGTTTGTGCGCCAAGCCATGTGTATAATGGAAATGTGTACATCGAAATGTTTTGGATTACACATGTGAATATTATAAATGTCGAGGAATTGCAGTGTGCACGATCAGGTTTGTGGAGACATAAATGTGTTGGCTCGAGACCGTCGCGTTTCGAGTTGCGCGGAAAAATTCATGTGTTCAAACGGCATGGGCGGCAAGCAATGTGTATAAATGAAATGTGTACAATCGGAGTCTCGTTTGAACCTCGGACGAGTGCGGTCGGCTTTGCCGGAGATATATTGTGTTTACGGTGTTCGTAAGTCTCGAGTTGAAACTGGAGTGGCTGAAGTCCTCACTCTCACCTCCGTGGATTCTGGCTGCTTGCTCTTTTTTTTAGACCAGTGGCCTAACTTTCTGGGTTCCTTTTTGTTTTTTTTTCCTTTTATTTTGTATCCTGGGTTTTTGCGTAAGTACCCACTCAATTTTCATCTTTCCTTCATTTTCTTGTTTTTCATTTTTGTGTAAACTTCGGGTTAGACAAGTTCTGTGTTTTTTTTTCTCTCCTTTTGACATGAGTGCGGCGGATCAGGGCTTGGGCCCTGGACCTGATTTTAGTGATAATCTGCCCGGTGTTAGGACAGAAGTTTCGTATGAAAGTAGGGGTAGGGGTAGGCGATCTAGATCTAGGTCTAGATCTCCTATTAACGGTCCCCTGCCTGGTCAAGGTTCCAGAAGAGTTGAGGAACCTACCATAGATAAGAAGCTAGATTCGAACGCTTCGTCGCTCTTGGCTTCCAATACCGGTGTTGTTTTGGAGCCCGGTGTTGACATTGTCTCGGCGTCGGGTGTCACGCAAACAGTCGGTGAGCCCGGCTTTGTTTTGGAGGACGGTTTTTCTGCCTCGAGTATTGCGGTGGTTCCTATGATGCCGGACATGCCTGCTCTCTCTGCTCGCGAAACACGTGTGATATTTGATCTGAAGTCGAACAGATATAATGCCACTCATTTGGGTCCCTATACTGTCCATATTCAGGGAGCAGTTGCCGGCAAAGAGGTGGGCAAGATGCCTTCTCTGGTTACCGGCATGAACCTGTGTCAGAGATTTAGGAATATTCAGGTTGTTAAAAAGATTGGCTTTAATAAGTTGGCGGTTGATTTTAGCGTTGCGGCGTCTGCTAATACATTTCTTGATAGTAAGTTCGCGAAAGCTAGAAAATGGAAGGCGTTTATTCCTTCGTTTAAGATTATGCGCAAAACGATTATTCGAGGGGTTGATGTAGATCTTTCGATCGAACAGATCCGTTCTGGCTTCGATTCACCGGTTACTATCGGTTGGATAGAGCGATTGACAACACGGATTAGGAGAGGTCAGTTGGTAATACCGACTAGATCAGTCGTCCTGTATTGTAGTGTTACGTCCTGCGAATTTTCGGTCAAATTCACTGACGCAACCGGTCGAAAATCGATAAATGTTCAATAATAAAATAATAAATTTAGAAGGGATTTAGAGACAATTTTCGAGTCGAATGATAGTAAAAATTATTGTAACAAGTAACCATTGAAAGGTGTTTTTGCACGATAAATAATTAACAGTAGCGTATTTAAATCGCTGGATAATTATACCCAGTGATTGGCATGGCAAGAATCACATGGGTAACAACGTGAAACAATGTGGCTATTCGACTCGTTCTCGAAGGTCATCGACAGCGAGAATACCTCGGGTCCATACCCATTGTCTTAATTAAAACGCAAAAGTAATACGAATCTTTCCCACATGCGAAAGGAGACGACGCCTTATCGCTCTAACACGCGGAGCAAGGCGATGCACGTACGCATACAGCGGTGGAGCCAAAGAATCGGTGCAACTGTCTCGAAGCGATTGATTGGGAAATTTACCGTCGGCGCTAACGAGTGCAGCACCTCTCAGAGGATGATTATTCAAACCAAAATAAAAACAATTAGTAATTAATTATTAAAAGTAGACTCATTTGAGTCGAATATTTGTGGACAAAGACCGGTAAATCAATAATTAAATATTAATTCAGTAAAAGCAAGTTTGATAAATCATTTGGGTCAAATCGTCGATATTAATTATTATAAACAAAGGATAAATCATTCAGATTATAATCGGGGAAATAACTTTATGCTTTAAAATTATATTTAATTGTCAGGAGAATAGATAAAAGAGTAGTTAATGGCAGGGAATTAGTTAGTGTCATCCGAAGTAAATATTTAGGGTTTTATTGTAGTTTAAGCACATTTAAATAATTATTTGTCGAAAATCCGGAATTTATAAGAAATATTTAAACAAATTAAATTGAATAAGGTAATAACTTTTGATAGAAATATCATAGAAATTTCGTTCAAATTTATATATTCTTCGAATTAAAAATTAAAATTAAGAGTGTAAATTGTTAAATCGGGAAATGATTGTAAAAGTAATTATTGTAAAATTATTAAAATAAGCAATGTAAGATGTCAAGACCGATCGATAATGACCGAGGAAGGAGACCAGCCGATCAGCCGGTAGCTTACTGGACATCAGCGGATGTGATGGGGAGCTTGGTGGCGCGGGCGCCCCCCGATCGAAACAATAAAAGAAGCTCTTCAAGGGCGGAACGTCATTCTTTCTTCTTCTTTATTCTGATCTCTTCGCGGAAATTCCGATTGTCAAGAAGTCATAGCTGCTGAACATTTAAACACTGACTTTTCCGAACAACTGTCAATCATCTTAACTCTTGGAATATACGAATAAAAATTGGATATTAACTTTCAATCCCCAATAAATAAATTACTTGAACATTTATATTAACAATCGAAAGAATTCGGAGTAATCATTTATCATCATCTTCATCGTTGATACTGATCATCCATTCCAACGTTTACTTCTGAAATGTTGAAGGAAGGAAGGAAGGACGAGGAATTCTAAATTCAACATATTCACTCATTTGGACCCATCTGACATTTTCGACTAATCGATTCATTTTTCGAATCATCGTAAGTCATTGGAACTTTAAATTTTTCCATTCTCATCCATCTTCAATGAACATTCTGTTTTGTTTATTTTTCCAACCTTTAATTATTTCAATAACACAAATGAGACGGAATGGCCATGCGGGTATAAATGATTGTCGAAAGTCGGAGGTGCAGTGAATACTTGATGGCTTTTATTGGTCGCAGCGTATGTTTGGGAGAGTGTACCGGTTGAAGGCTCGAGCTGGACTGATGATCGGAGGTGCGAGGCTGAGGTGAGGGCCTCGGACCCCGTAACAAAGTTGCGACGGATTGTCGCGACGCTCGCGATAAGGGCCTTCTCACGGCTCTAAGCCATGCGGCCGGATGCAGATAACCCGGGAGGGCTTCTGCGTATAAAGACGCAGCGGAAAAATAATACCGGTGCGTTGAAGAAAAGTAATACCAGTGCGAAAGAGGCTGGAGCCGTTACACAAAGTTAAATAATATTCGATCCGGGATTTGATTAAATTAATGGAAGATTGCGTAGAAATTAAAAGTTGAGTTTATCGATTTTTCATCGAGGCCATCCAAGGTAGAGTAACCAACCTGACAGTTCGCGATAAGGTTAGCCTTGACTCAGTGTCGCGCAGCGCACCGCGAGCCATCAGGAGTCTTATTTCGCTACGCTACTATGGTATGTCAGGCCCACGCGGAGCGTCATATCAGTTCGACGTAGTAAACATCGTAGTACGCATCGAGTAGAATTAAATACCGAGCCTTAGTAAACACTATATGGTAATCATCGACCTATATTCTTTTGGCATACATTCTCAGCCCATCCCTGAATAAATTTCCGAAAGGTTAGATTCAAAAGGGGCACTGTTCTGATAAAGCGTCACATACGATAAACGTGTAATAGGGAGAGGAATCTCCTTTACCGTAGATGCAGGAAAATGCTGATCAGGACGTAACAGTAGTGGCCAGCAAATCCCTCAGTCGGTAAAGACTTTTAAGATGCGCTTTCCCGTTGCCCCGTTTGTCGATAGGGTTAAATGCTGCTTTCAGTGCTTGCGTTTTAATCACTTCCGCAACCAGTGCAAGGGTCACCTTACTTGTAGCAAGTGTACCGGTCGTCGTAACGTGTCGCAGTGTCAATCTGACGAATTGCGTTGCGTCAACTGCAGTGGAAATCACGAATCTCTTTCTAGAGATTGCCCCGAATTTATTTTCCAAGCAGGTATTAAAAAAGTGATGACTTACCAAACTCTTGATTTTAAATCTGCTAAAGCGATTATTATGAGGAACCCGTCGTTACTTGAAAATTTGCAAATTGTGAATCAGGTTCCCGATATTTCCCTCGGTTGTTTCGCGGATTCAGTTTCGACCCGCTACCGTAACCCGAATCCCAGGGAGCTTTATGCTGATTTGTTGAGCCTTCCATCGGTGCGTGCTGCTAAAAAAAGAGGGTCACGTTTCCGGTCTCTGAGGATGTTATTCGCCCTCCGCCTTCCGACGTTGTTTATCCGCCCCCAAGTGCTGATGTGGAGGTACCTCGGGATGCTGAAAGGTCTGAAGATGTTGCGAGACGGGAGAAAAGTGCTGAGCAAATTATGAAAGATATCAATGGTATTCAGGCTCAGGATGAGTGTCAGGTGTTGGTCTCGGCGCAGGCCTGGAATACTGTCGTCGGGTCTGTGACAGATCACGTTCTCAGCGTGGCGTCACAAATTGAAGGTTTCGATACCGGTACTTTACAGTCAATTCTGAGTGCTACATCTGAGGATTTGCGAAAATTTGTCGACGAGTCGGAGTCGACGGATCCTCCCGAGTCCTAGTTTAATTTTATTTTATTTTTTTCTTTTCTCGGCTTATATGGGATTTCGTAATTTTTTTATCTATTTTTTTTAATGCACTGAGTTCGTTTTGATGGTTTCAAATATTAATATAAAAATTATTCATTGGAATGCGCACAGTCTGGTTAATAAACGTCACGAGATCCCAAGGCTTAGCGAGTCGGCGGATGTCGTTTGTGTTACCGAGACTTGGCTTAAGGATCATAACTATTTAGCAGTCAGTAGCTTTAAGCTAGTAAGAAAAGATAGACTTCAGAATCGGATTGGTGGTGGTGTTGCCATTCTTATTAAAAATTCTTTGTCATTAAAAATCTTAAATACCAGCGCTGTGACTGATCTAGGTTTTGAGTGCGGGGGAAAAGCTCCGGCCCGCAAATGATCAGTAAAACCGCGGCACAACACGCCGACGGTCCTCTCACGGCACACAACGCTTCAATTTACAATAATTCCCCTTTCTCGGGACTCGCCTCTACTCTCACTCTCACACCCACGCACAACGCTCGCTTGCGTAAATCGACCGGGACGTAACATTACAATACATGTACCCTTAATCGCTCGAGCAACACGTACCAGGTTCCAAAAACAGTTCCGAAAGAAATAACCGGCCTCCACTCAGCCCCTCACACGCATACACGTACACGTCCTGGCCCGGGTTACTCAACAACACGACGGATAGGATCCTTCCCGTGGGTCGTTTTACCCCAAGGCGATGATCAACTAAGTTCTACAACGGAATCTACTCGAAAAGCAACGAAATGACTCCCGGGAGTTCGACAGCAAGTAATACAACGCGATAAAGACTCTAATGCAGGTCTCGCGGTCTTTTCCCGTTCCCGCGACAAGTTTTCTCACCCGTGTCGCACGCGTACGCTGCTCGACGGCCAACGTGCGATGTTCGCGAAAACTCTCGGCGCAGGCGAGGGAAGACACGCCAACGAGACAAAGAACTCCCGGCTCGTCCACACTGACGACGCACGGGAGATTGAACGCAACACCAGCAACAATATTACTGCAATGTCCGATGCCTGGGGATCGGAAAAGCTCACCGGTTACAGACGACGATCCAACTCGACGGCGACGGATGTGCTCGCTCGGGATTCCACGGGATCCAGAATTCGATTTAACGTCCTCGCAGCCGGCTTACTCAACGACGCAACGGGAAGTGCCCCGAGGATCGTCGCTCGATCGCTCTCGTTAGCCTTCCCCTACCCCTCTGCCTAATCGCTTATACTCGCGCGCGCTCGGCCCTTTCCGTTATCCCGAAATCTCCGCACTCGGCTAACGCTGGTCAGCGCTCGGGAGATTTTCGCCGGCTGACGTCCATATTAACTTCGATCGCGCCAGCAGGAGTACTCAGTCCCCCCTACCTAATCGCTTGCCGAGTCTTCGCACGCCGAAATCCTCCTGCAGCCCGGACACCGGCGACTGCAGGGCCGATGCATTTCCTCCGGTGGTGCTTCCGATGTTCTGACGGGACATCGAAGACATTGTCGGCGACTCCAACAGCCAAGGGGTAGGGTTTAGGCCGTCCCAACGATCCGGAATGAGCGCCGCTGGCGTCCGCGGACTCCCGTCTCTCCCGTCGACCTCCTTGCCGTACTCCTCGCCGGTCGCTCTCCCATCCGAGGCATTCGAACATGCAAATGTTCCAAATAAAATTCGAAAAATAATTGACACGCCAATCGGGCCCTGCGGAATCGCCTTGAGAGCCGTTGAGCGAGCTGGTACGAGCCCGTCGGTAACGGGCAACACTTTGCCACGTTACAGAACATTATAACAAAGCCATTTGAAAATTTCAATTTGCAACTTATATGAGGAAGCCATATGAAAATTGCAATTTTAAACTTTTTTTAACGTCAACGTCGTGTTTGACTTTTAGACAAAATAACTGACCGATTCAGGTTGCAGCGCGAAAAATACACCGACATCTTCGCTTTGTCACATCCGTGCACCTACTTCAATCAACGACAATACGAGGTTTTGGAAAAAGATTCGTTTTTAAATTAGTAAGTCAATTATCCAATATTCACCGTTTTGTGGACACTTCTAATGTATTTTTCCTCCAGCGATGACGAATCTCACAATTATTTTACACCTATGGCACTTGATACATAAACTCGTGTCGGACAAAAAATGCAGTTTTTTCAAAAAATTTCAAAATCCCAGTAAATTTAAACGTTTCGATCAATTTTCGGCAAGTTTAATACGAAACATTGTACAGTGTTAATCCGTTCCTATCCCAAATTTAAGCTCGATACCTCCATGTTTACTCGAATTAGACCGTTTTTAGTAACTTTTCAAAAAAATCAAAATTCAATAAACTCCGACTGCGTCGATAGACTTTGGCCAAATTTAATACCAAAGATCTTTCAGCATTATATTTTTGTGCAATTTCAGGACGATCGTTGAAAATTTACACAAGTGAGAGCTGCCCTGACCTATTTTCAAAAATTTGAAAATCGTGTAAAAACTCGAAACGGGCCTCAATTTTCATGAAAATTGCACCGAGGGAAGAGACGTGCCCACTCTACTAGTGTACTAAATTTCAACTGGCTATCTCTAACCGTTTCCAAGTTATAGTCGCTTAAAACGACGCAAGTCGGTCACACACATACCCACACACACATACGTCCGGACGCTGGCTAAAAATCACATTTCTCGACGTTTCGGACTATTTCAAGTACACTGACACTAAAAACTCAAACATTTTTTTTTTTACAAAAACGAATCTTCCTCTATAAGGAAGCAAAATCACATTTCTCGACGTTTTCGACTACTTTAAGTAGTGCGACACTAAAAGCTCGAAAAAAAATTTGACGAAACTTCATCTATGAGGTAGCAAAATAGATAATATTTTCCTTTTTCTGAAAAATGATGTTATGATCTTATCCCTCACCTCGTATCAGCTTTCCCCTAGACGGTCACAGTATATAGAGTTTCAATACGAAGGTATCGAAGTAATGGAGCCCACTTAGCCGCGGTCGATACGTGACTCCCGTACGGTGAGAGTTAATCGTTAGCAATTACTATCGGCTACACCTGCGAAGTGCGGGTTAATAAAAAAGTAATATCTGGGAAAAAAGCATGAATTACCGTTGTATATTACATTTCACTTTCTGACGAGAAATTTAGATGTCCATTTTTAAGCCTTCTGTTCATTATGAAAACGTCCATCCTTAATCAAATCGCGAGAGGTAATTATTCGAGGGTTTAAAAACCATTTCTGAGTCAACGCTTTCAGAAATAAGATGTGCAGGGAGTTAACAGAATTTTTTCAAAATCCACGTTACCAAATTAATAAATTTCTTCTTAGTTTGAATGGACAATGGTTGTATCAGGAAAAATTAAGCCGGAACTTTTTAATGGGTGTGACGTTTTGGTTCTGTTTTACTGGTTTATTTGGCCAGGTATTTACTCGAAAGAACATGGACAAAATATATAGTAGCTAAAATAAAGTCTGCGATTGAAAAGTTAACGGGTTTCAATACAGATACAAAATATCGTCGTTCATAGGGACGATTGGTCGGGAGCAGTACTTCCAACGATGGGCCCATTTTTAGTGCACATTATGTGTGTCATAAAAATTTGTAATTCTCTTTACTTCGCGGAAAATGTGCGTTATCTTGAGTAAATCAAAATAATATCTTACTGACATAATCTAAAACGTTAGATGCGTCAATTGCTGGAACGCATGTATGACGATTGGCATGTGCCAATGGGGTCTGAAAGAAAGGTCTTGGCACAATACGCAGACGATGGCCGACTATTCACCCTAACCTACACCGGTGAAACTGATCACAACGTAAGGTTGATATTGTAACTTTGTAAATTATGTGTATTTTTTTAGTGTGGTTATATGTTTCGATTGTTTTCTACTTGGCGCTATCAACTGTGCCGCGTATTCTAATGGTTAACGAGTGGGCAAACATAACAACAAGAACCCTATTCCCCGTTCCCATCTATTATACCGCACACGATGAGGAGTACTATATTTTCTTTCAATTTTACGTCAGCGTTGGCATTGTCATCGCACTCACAATACTTATTGCCGTGGATGGTATGTTCGTTGTGCTTATTCAGCACGGTTGCGGTATTTTCGCGGCAGTCAGGTAAAAAAAAACTGTCCGATTTATCAGAATGCAAAAAAAGTAATCTACCTTTGAAATGTCAAAAATATTTTTGTGGTGACAGTTACCGATTGGAACATTTAAGAGGCCGTGAAGACCTACAAGTTGATCTTCATCCTGATCCTATAACTGATGAAACATTTTGGACCGTGGTCGATTGTATAAAAAAGCACAAGGAAGCCATCGAGTACTTAAAGAGATTAAAATGATTTGATCTGTTCAATTTGTTCATAAATAATCGAATAGACCAACAGATATATAGGGTGATTCAGGTTTTTTTTTAAACTTTGCAGGCGGGTTGGTCGTAAACTGGGCAAAGTTACAAAGCCGATTTTCAAAATTCGTAGTAGTTATTTAAAAGCATTATGAACTCTGGGACATTCGAGATCACCGTGCGAAGCTCTGACAACATTGAACGAGGCACAACGCACGCTGGAGCTATACACACCAACTAGCTAAGCTCTCCACTGGATAGATGGGTATTTCCAGCAATTTTGAACAAAAAAAATTGTGTACTAAAATAAGTTGTGTATTGTCGAACTTTTTTTTTGCTTTAACTAGGGTAAAAGTGGTGAATATGGCCCACCTCGATTTACACGTAAATCAATGATAAATGGACCGAGCCATATTTCCCACTTTTACCCTATCCAATCAGCTGTGCGAACACCTTAACTCTCCTCTTGATATTGTTATATCCGCAGAAGCTCAGTTAGCTACTCTGAGCACTGCGGGAGCCATTAGCTCAAAGGTATTCGGGATTTATCCAGTAAAGGGTTGAAACCCAAGTGAATTATAAAAGCACGATTTATTATATCAATATTAATTACAAAAGTTTGTTCGAGATTATTTACCAGTAGTTGTGAAGTACACTCTGTACGCTTTTCTTCCTTCCGAAGAGAGTATATATTTTACGGTGTAACTAACTAACCGTAACGCAGTTCAGATTCAAATCAGACTGTCGAGTACCTGCTCGTGGTCCTTTATATAGGGGTGCGAGCAGGTATGTCAGCTTAATTTTGACAGTGTCAGCTGTTTCGTAATTGTTTAAACAATTATTGATTCCGGATTGCCTGTCCGGTTCCCTGTTTCCTAATAGCTGACTCGGGTAATTAATGATTCGGCTATTGATAGCCGAAGCATAGCATAGCATTTAAGAATTTAAATGCTATGTCGTCGGTTACTTCCGTATTTCGCAACGATGCGTCGCGCGCTCGTTGCCTGCCGCGATTATTGGGTAAGCGCATTCCTCAAATAATCGGGCGTTGACCCGGGGTACAACAATATATAGGAATTTCCTGTACTTGTAAACGAAAATTGATTGACCATCTCGGTATCAGTATTCTCGATAAAAAAGTTGAAAATTAGTCGTTGTTATTTTTAAAAATTCGTATAAAAAAGTACAAAAAAATGGTTAATAAACAGTAACTTCAAAAAGGATGAAATACTTCATGAATGTAACAATAATTAATATTGTCAGTAAGCACTAACAGTATTAATTAATAATGAAGAATATAAATTGAAAAAAAAATTGTAAAATTAATTAATCATAATTATATCAATACGTTCAGAATCTTCGCTCCAGTCGGGAGACTGCTTCCCAACCACAGATTTATATAACATATAACATTCTGCTACCAAGTTTATTTGTGTGGATGTAGAACTGTGTTCGCAAGCCGTCTCCCAACTGTAGCGAAGATTATGAACGAATTGATATAATTACGATTAATTAATTTTACAATTATTCTTCATCATTAATTATAACTATTATTGTTTACTGACAATATTAATTAGTATTGCGTTTATGAATTATTTTTTGCTTTTTGAAGTCTACACGCTATACAATTTCCAGATACAATTTTCTAAATCAAGTGTGTCTCCAATACTATTATCTATATGTCTTTCTTCTTCGATGAAATTTTTTTTTGAGAAGATCCTATCCGATACAGTTTTCTATGTATTCATCCACTCCGATATAATTTTCTAAATGTTCTATCTTTAAGATACGATTTTTAATGTGTCGTTCCTCTCCGATGCAACATTAAAAAGTGGAACGAAGAGTAACATACATAGAAAATGGTATCGAAGAGGAACGACACATACAAAATCTTATCGGAGAAACACAATATTAGAAAATTGTATCTGAGAGCTATAATATTTATAAAATTGTATCCCTGACATATATCACTTTGCAAATATCACATTACATTCCGGTGATCGAGTTAGAAATGTAGAACCGTATAATTTAATTCGTTTATTAAACTCTTTTTGCAGTTGGGAGTTTTGAAATTTTTGTAACATTTTTTTTCATCCTGTTTAAAGTAAAATAAATAATATAACCAAACCGCGAAAACACTAAAGTTGTAAATAAATAAATAAAAACTAATAATAATCTTTAAAAACACACATAAACATGTTTTACATATACAACAACAAATTATTGTGGACACAGCTCAATGTGTATTCGAGGATATACTACACGTCGAGTGAAGTCAATGAACTACAGAATAGCACACAGCTACAGCATTTTTATAGCAGACGACAAAGAATCGCAAAGGCAATAGTAGATAATGGTGGCCGCTTGTCGATATATCTGAATAGGCGTTTGACCCATTTTTTCGAGTTTATTATCTCTGCCGATTCACATTTATTTTCATGTGTGACGTACGGGCGTTTTTACATCGGAAATAACCCCGTCGCGGGAAGCGCGACGAGTTTATATTTATTTTTCGGGATCGTTTCCGGTTCGGCCCATACCGGACCAACCGGAGGCGGTAATAGGTTGTGACTCGAGGTTTAATGATAGAAGAATATTCTGCGATACACTCGTACTTCACAATAATTCTTAGACATGATCTCTCTCCCTCTCCCTCCCCCCTCCCTCTCCCTCCCACCCCTGCCCGCCCCTCCCCTCCTCTTCCTTATTTACTGTTCATTGTATATACGTATTTATGATAGGTATTTATTTATTTTATTTACCGTTCATTGTCATAGGTTATAAGGTTACATCCACCGAGATGAAATTTCGTCACAGGGGTATTTTCACGCGCGTAGGAAAACTGCGCGTTACCCCTCAAAAATCAACAGATGAATACTAGTCCGACACTGTTCCACGCACACACACCCACACCCACACCCACACGCACACGCGCACGCACACCTCAGGACATTTTTTCTAAATGTGATTTTTCAATGTTTTGGAACATTTTGAACGCGTTTTCAGTAAAATCTCGAAATATTTTTCTCACCGCCACAAAGCTGCCTCTATGAGGAAGCAAAAAAACAACCTAAATCACCCTGTATAGGCATCTAGAGCTCCTATTTATTAAAATATACAAATTACATTAATTTATCATCAAAACTTAACCAGATTTGCGGACCGTCTCGCTAATGTGTACTCTTGGTCCTTCTTATCAATGTTAATTATCAACATGCTGGTCATGAGTTTTACTGGACTTCAGGTCTTCATAGCTTATCTTCACAGATTAGCTTATGATCTAATCTGTGCCAGAAGAAGAATTAGCAGTATTTCTAATTACAATATTTTACATGATCGACAGGTGATGACTGCGGCTGCTCCGGATTCATTGGATGAAGCGTTGCGGCAAATTATATTTGTCGGTGCCCAAGTATTACATCTCTTTTTCGAGAATTTATTTTCTCAAAAACTCACTGATCACAGCCTGGAAGTTTTTACCGCTGTGTGAGTTTCTGCTCCAAGAAAATAAACAATTGAACTTTGAATAGCGTTATTAGCAAATTGCAGGACAAGGTCAAAGTGGTACTTGTGCTCGATAAGAACGAGAGTTTTACTACAGTTCATCCTAGTGAGAAGTGCGACACCCTGGGAAATGAAAGCCGGAAAAATGTTCACTATGTCTATGGAGAACTTCAGCGCTGTACGAATAAATTGTTTTCTACGTGATTGTCACAATCAAGATTACACTAAAGTCTTATTGACGAGAATCGTTATCTTACTTGCAGGTCATTCGTACATCCATGTCGTATTTGACCATCTTAAGTTCGATGGAATGAGAAAATTATACATTTAAGCACGGTACAAATAATATTTTCCCGGGATACGGAATTTCAAAGTACAATAGACGACAGCGTTCTTCCGATGTCGGGAACCACGTCAATTAGGCACGATCACGTAAGTTGGATACCCCACTGCCCAAGTACTTGCCCACCTTTCCTTTCTGAATGCAACTTTCCCTTCGCCAACGTTGCGCGTCGCGCATGAGGATAAGTATAACCGCAAAAATGACTATCATTTAAGCGTGCAGAAATATACTCCGCGCAATTGGCAGGTCCAGCCATAGTATGAAACTAAATTCTTAATTTAAATAATACATGCATTCTATCATTTGAGTAATACCGGTAAAAATACCGTTTTATACATGACGCATTTTGTATTTATTTCATTTTTGCTATGCTAAAATTAGTAAAAGCTATTTTTGTTATGAGCTATTTTTTTGCGCGAAACTCGATTGCCGCTTCCAGACAACAAAATAATATTTGGTTTTACTCTAATAAAAAAGTCAACCTTCAATTTTGTAGTTTTTCTCACATTATGCCGCATTCATGTATTACCGAGTTAGGTGTCTCAAGTAATATAAACGGTATCCTCGATTTATCAACTGTGGCGCGATACCAATGTCAGTTGTAATAAAGTTGCAATGTAAGTTGTAAAAATGCACCGATGCTTGAGTGAACTACCAAGTATGCTATATTTTATTGCCTAGTGGATATATCAGTAGCCTATGAAGTGTGGCACCGTTCACGAATATTCACATCGTTTCAAACATACAGCTTCTGGAAGTGAACGAAATATTTAAATGTTGTCTCGATCATATTGAATGAATAATAACCTTCATATTTTTGTTCAGTACAAAAACCTAGTGTTAAAATCCATCGCGGTTTCGTTGAAGTGATGAAAAAGTTTACTTTTATCAAAGAATACAATACTATCACGAATATTTGGTATTATTTTTTACGTGAATTGATAAAGCAATTTAAAGTTTACCAAATTTTTTATTTTATAAAGCATTACAATCCTCGTTGGAACTTGAGCAAAGGTCTGTCTATCAAGCCGAAGCCGGATAAGTCAAGCTAAAAAAGAATAAAAATTGTTTCGTTTATTTTTGAATATTAAGTTCGCTGTATTAAGAAAAAGGCTATACATAAAAAAATCGCAACTGTTTACTATTTCACGAGAGTGTTAATTTTGTGAAGAATTTTTATAGTCCACAATTTTAACTGGGTTAAATTCAATATGACATTCGAAAGAAGTACAAGCTTAACTTACGCATTGTTCGCGTATTACTGTTTTGTTCTAGACAAAATAAGCTTTTTATAAGAGGAAACACCTAATCAATTGTTACGTCAAAACTGTCGATATTTTTATTTTACTCAGTTTTACCCAACTGTTGCCCCGCTTCTCTTAATACTCATCGGTCAGAACGATAAGAATCGATCTATACTACTCCCGGTATTAATTACGATAGCAACTGCCCATTTTTAAGCCTAAACTTATGGTAAATTACTTGGCATAGGACTCTACGAATGCCTGTGGTTTCTAAAGTCGTAGGGGAGTTTTTGCACTCCTAATCCCTTTTAATTCGAATTGTTGCCCTCCGGAGATTACTAAGCCACCGAATTGTTCACTTTAGCTTGACGTGTGAATGGATGTCTGCCAACGGATGTTTCACTCCGGGGAAAAATTGATGAGTCGATCAGGACGGATAGATTAATATATTCATCCAATAAAATTACCGAGAAATCGTAGGAAAATATAATAATAACGAATTAATAATTCCGTTGTCACTCACGTTGTTCACCGCTGGATTTCATCGAAATTAGAATAACTGGTAGTGTTCGAGAATCAGCGCGGCTACGTGCGCTAGCTCGAGCGGCCGCTGCTCGGCAGCACCTCCCGGCGAGGCCAACGCGCGCCGCCGACCCACGCGCACCGGCTCTCATCCGAGGCGGCACGGGTTACGTGCCGCGTGCAACAGGTTTCGCGCTCATCTACGCGTAATGGCTGACACGGGTCACCGCGCGTTCGGGTAGATCGCCGGCTTCAACCGGTTTTTCTCATCACGGTTTCGCTCAAGTGACTCTCAATTCTCGCGCGGTAAATCTCATCGGGTTTCTACATCCCAACTCGTTACTCTCACGGCTGTGCGTACTCATGAAAACGGTTCTCGCAAGTATTCTTCCGGATACGCTTTTCGCGTACTCGCATCGGAGAAGCTCCACGTGCTCAACGGTTACTTCGCGGCGATACGGCGTCGCGCGTAGATTTTCTCACTCGGCAGGTACCTCGCGGCTACCGAGACGCGGGTACAATTTGTCACCCGGCAACTAAGGCGATTAATATAATTCAATTGGTCGTGGTGCAGCTCAAGGAAATTGGTACAGCCTCGTGTTATCAGCGCGATTAATATTTTACGGACTCATCGGTACTTGCTCACTTCGACCTTCTCAACCCCTATCGTTATTGTTATTCAGTACAGGTCAAGTTCGGTGTTGCTCATTTGTACAATGTTTTTCGCGCATGTTTTCCCTTGATATCTGAGTTTTACGACTGTGAGGGATTAGAGTGAGAGAGCGAATGAACCCTGTTAATTCGCTAGGGTAGGGGGAATGAACCCTGGAGCGTGCGGCAGAGGCACGTGCGGCTGGTCAACCTAACACGGTGGTTGCTAATTTTTGTCTACGATTTTTGTTTCCTATCCTTCCGGAAAGGTAGGAAGTGAGAGGCAGTAAATTTCAGAACCAACGAGCTAAAGGTTGCCCTCTCCCACACCTTCGCATAAAAGAAGATGGAGTACACACTAGTATATAAGGACGAAATTCATGCTTAAAAATCATTTTATGTAAAATCTTCAAACTCTCTGGATCGAGCTAAGAATTGTACAGCTCTACCAGAAAAAAACTTCTCAAGAATTCAAGTAAAAGTAAGTTTAACAAAATCTACGAAATCTTCTTTGAGCTGCGTGCAACACCGCGAACTCTCATTCCTTCTAAAAAAATTGTTTGTTGCGCGGACCACCGTGAGCTTACTATTCCTTCAAATCTGGGGTGCGCGTAGTCTGAACGTTTTTTTAAAGTCATAAACAGTTGTTAGTGGAAAAACATCGTTCGAGTGGACACAAGAATTATCTACGGAAAATAACCGCCGAGTATAGTGACTGTTCCAGGAATCATAAACACGGCTACAGCACCCAGGAATTCATGCAGAACTTTTTCGGTCCCAATATCAACTACGTACAATACCGTTTGAAGAGAATCGAATTTGTAATAACATTCTTACATCCATCGAGGATACCTGAAAACGATCATCGACGAATTGTTTACGAGAAAAGACTCGAACAATGTAGTCGAAATCTTAATAAATAAACCAACTAATTTTAACATACAGAATTCTTAAATTAATTTCTCAATAGTTCGGTCAAACTTCGTAAGCCCGTTTTCCAGACTAATTAGCCGTTGCTAAGGTCAAAAATAGGGCAATTCATTTATGTTACCCGGACGTAACAGCGTACAGTTATACATTATATCGTGGGAACCAAGCCTTCAAAGATGTTTGTTGTGTCACAAACTTATTGGCTCCATTGCCTTGTGACGATATGCAGAGTGTCTAACGGTAATATATAAAAGAGTTTTCAATTTTCCCATTTAAACGGGCAACATAAATATTTAATGATACGCATGATAAGTCATTTATGACAATATTGGACATATTGGAATTTTCGCGTTTCTTCATATGAAAAATGAGTAACTATATCCGTGAGTATAATACAAGTCGAGAATTATGTCAGGGGTACAAGGATGGTAAATATTCACAGTACAGTTAATGGGCTTTCATGAAAGTCATCAAGGCATCTAAGATACGCAATATATTAGTCATATGCAGATAATTGTGGAGTGGAACTCCAATAGTCGGATCTGAATCTTGAAATCCTCGTTCTTGGCGTCGAGGCATCGATGCACCTGGCGCGTCACGTGAACGTTCCTCACCCTCGTCTTACGACTCCGTAATACCAGAAAGCCCACCAGCGTTGGGGGACGGAGTCTAAATACGCAGGTTCTGGACGGGGGACGTGCAGATGTTCGTAATTGCTACTGCAGCGCGTAAAGTGCTTGGAGCGCATGAGAGCGAATTGAACGAAGAAATGCAGAGAACTCGAGACTCCGTGGAGCTTTCGAGGCGGTGAGAGTTTGTAACGTCGAAAAGGTCACTCGGCCGTAAGGGGCATTACTGGAGGGGTTGAAAACGGGCGGCACGAGGAATGCGGGTGAAAGAGGGCATGCAACCCCGTTAATTTCCACGTTCACGACATGGCAAGGTGGTCTGGATTTACCGATACTTTTTCACTTTATTTTTTCCAACTGTACTTACTATATAACCTGTCACAGGGCTTTTAGCGTTAACGCGTTACCTCCAGTGTATACTCTCGACTCCTGTGCCACTGGTGCGGGTGGCGTTCGTTGCGCATTGCTGCACCCGGTGACCTCTCCACGCGAATTACTAATGCTCGTTCCACCGAGACGTTATAATGGTATATACTAGAAGTGCCGGTGCCTCTGAGTGTATGCATTTGCACAGGCAAAGTATAAAAATACACCGGAAATTATAAGAGAAGAGGCGAGGATGACGAGAAAAATCTTAGGTTTGAGGAATTCCTGCGTCGAGGCACGTGTATTGTGCATGTATGTATAAATATATGTGTTGTGGTGCTAATGCTGTGTACAGTCGTATTGATGATTTTTCATGAAGACGAAGTGTACTTTCATCGGAATAGTTACGGCGATGTGTTATATGATAATAGGATCAGTCGGGGTGATATGGCCACGGTTTGTTAAACAATGAAAATTGGAGGTTTACCGTTTAACCATTTTCTACATTTGTGTTGTAACCAACTCTAGAAACATTTAACTAAAGTAATTAACTCAGAGCTTTCGATATTTTCGCTGCGTGATTTCGATGCGCGAAGACATTTTATATATATATTTTTAGAACAACCAACTAGAGTGTGCAATATTGATTTACAAGCAAAGTTATAATTTAGTATGTCTCCAAAGCGCTGCAAATATAGCTCGAGAAATTTGTGGCTACCTCGAAATAGGGATTCACCGCTCGTACTGATTCTTGTACTTACAATCTTATCATTTTTGTATGCGAGTACATCGTATCTACATATACTAAATACTGTGCAAACGGCAGCGCCATTTGTTTATTGCGTAAAAAGATATGGCGGGTGGCCATCTCACGCTGATTTACCTTATCTTAAAGTACTTAAAATGAAGTTTAATTATAAATAAAATCTCAAGAGTGGTTATTCGGAAAATGTGGTCACGCTATCTGTATCCCTCAGATCATGGATACTTCCTGCGTATTTTATCATTTAAACACGTCACATTTTGCCAAAAAACAGTAATTGCAAGTGAATATTCATAAATTTGGTGACCGCGAAAAGTAGCGTACGTCGGCTTGGAGACTTTCGTAGTGTAAAAGTGGGGAATATGACCCGGTCCATATATCATTGATTTAAGTGTTAATCGAGGTTAGCCATATTCACCACTTTTACCCTATATGAGAAAGGCTTTGGTACTCCGATGTGCCATAATATTCCCGTGCTCCCGAGGGAGAGTGAAGTCGTAGTTATGGAAAAGAAAAGGGCCTTACGACCTCAGGCAAGTGCGGTACCGTCAGGTACGGTCCCAATCCTCTCTCGGGGTAGAACATGGGTGCGCGGGCCATATTCCACGGTGGCGGTCTTCCACGACAAATTAACGTCGAGTTGCAAGTCGTTGGGACGTGGGCAACGGGGTTGAGCGTTGGAGTTTGGAAACCGGAGAGGCGGGAAAGGGGTTAGTCTCCAGACTGGGTCGGCGGGCTATCCTTGTTGGGTGGCGTACGAACAATTTTAATTACAATATTTCAACGACGCGCCAGCCGCCTGCCGGGTCAGAGCTAGTGGTAGCCTTCCTATGCGGGTGAGTTGGATACTACGAGTTATGAGACGAAGAGTGCGAAGGAGGGTTTAGTAGTGGCGAAACTAGGGAGAACTCACGGAGGTGGCGACCTCGAAACTTAAACCGTTACCAGCGGCACCCCTGACGCCCTTTCGACGCTGCATGCTGGAGAGGGATTTACAGAGTCAGATCCACGAAGCTGCGAGTCGAAAGGGGATAGAGTACAGTTTCATCGGGTATATACGAGAAGATGCACGGCCCAGCAACCTGAGACCGAAGTTTTGCTACGCGACTGTACGACGAGAAAGTTTGACCTTAGGGGGCATCGGCGACCGGTTACAAGGTGAATGCGCGACTCCCATACGTGTGTTCCTACGCTTTCTCTGAATACATAGTACACATGCAAGTTAGACTTATCTATGATACATACATATACGTCGGATGGACAGGAATCATACGAGAGGGTGCAACGTGATTCGCGTGACAACTTATTTGAGTTTTAATAGAGTTGTGTATCGCAAAAGTATCGCATTGCGAGTTTAGTATTGTTATCGTTTATAATTCGCGCCGTGAAATTGGTCGGTGATGATGCGCCGCCGACGATCGTCTGCACAAGTTCAATTCGTTCGCTCGATCGATACTGCAGTTTTCTGCAGTAGATCTCCTTTACGTAATAAAATTGTTTTTTGTGTTGCGTATACTACTACCGCACACGTGCGTTAGTACTGCCGTTTTTTTGTACGTAATATTTTATTTTTTTTGCGTATAAGTGAATTTGTATACGAGTCATATCGTGCCTCCTCCGTGTCTTCTCCGGTCGCAAAACATGCAACGAGAGAATCGGATGATGCAATCGCTCGATCGTTCGTAGCGTTTTGTGGAGCACTAAAAGCGTGCAACGAGAGAAAAAAAAAAGAAATTTTACGGTTCAATTTTCGTCTCGTCGTATGGTGCAATCGGCGGAATGTGACATAACCCATAGAAAATCACGCCATACGTGATTTTTTATACGTCAAAAATTTTGGAGAATTAAACAAAACGAATACTGTTGAACAGCTAACGATGGATGCAGGCATCAGGCTATCGTCTGAATCACCCGGCGGCTGCAGAGTTTTCGGACAAACGTCATGGATGGCGAGTGGAACAAGGCAAATTACGATCTCAACGAGCTCAAGTCTGTCCTGAACGGTGCTAATCAGAATCTCTCGTAGTATCCCGTGTAGAAAAAAAGTGTCTAGGAAAGAGTCTTGGGGCGAGCTTGGGATTAGAGTCTTGGGAAGAGTTTTGTCCAGAGTCTTGAAAAATCATATTGAAAAGAGTTGTGGCAAGAGCCTGCGAAGTGCTTGGGCTAGATGCTGGGTCGAGACTTGGGTATAATTGAATCCCATAGTCTTACAAAATCCATTCCAGACTCTTGCCAAGATATAACGCATCCGATGCATTAGGGAGGATGCTGAAAAAGAAACCGTTTTTGTCGATATCAACAGCTTTTTTGGAGCGCGTCGATTCAAACTCATAGTCTCTCGTCGAGACGAGTTCGCGTAGTGTTCTCGAAATTAATAGCTGCGTTATTCCTCCTGCCGTCCTCGTGTGGACCGGCGGAACGTGTGTCGTCAAACACGAGTACGTCTTCATAACTCCCAATTCGTCGATACCACACGTTATACAGAAAAATGCCATCATCGGTCGATATTACGCCACTCTCAAAGTCCTCGTGGCTGAATGACGGGGCTTGAAGATGGTATTCTTCTTCTTCTCCACCAACACGAGGGAAACGCTCTAAAAGACAAAAAAAAAACATAATTATACTTGTGCAACGAGCACTCGAGTTATGCACAATTAACGATATCTAGATTTTACTACAGGCGCGCGTGCGAATATTTTCTCTGCGCAAGGATCTTAAGCTTTGCGAGAAAATCTTCGATGAAAAAATTTTTCGATGGAAAAATTATTAAATGAAAAATATTTTTTTCTCAAACATTTTTTACCACCGAAAATATGTTTAGCATCAAAGAATTTTTCATAAAAATTGCTATCACGGAAGATTGTTTAATTAACGAACTTTGAAAGGGCGTATAATTATTTGTTCAAATCACAATTACTTACGATTATTTCAATTGCTCCGCGCTAATAGTACCTCCGGTGGTGGGGGTGGTGGTGTCGGTGGTGATACCGTTGGTCATACCGTTAGTGATACTGTTGATGGTACCGCTGGTGATGCCAGCGATGATTGTTGGTACCGACGGTGATGGTAACGCATCTTGAGTCCCCTGCTGCACGACAATCACCGTGGGCGTATTCGACATTCCGTCTAGTACCACTAGTACGTTATCACGGTTCGTACCCATACCAAATTTCACGCTTGTCATTGAAGACAACGATGGTGACGAGGGCTCTTTAACCCCAGATCTCTCCGCTTTCAACACAACCACAGTGCGTCCGCCCGTCGCAATATTTAGTACCACCTGCACTGATTCACACCGCGCAGCCATTGAAAATGTCACTTTCGCATTATATCGCAAGAATTTGAAGGAGGTGCGTCCTATTGAACTCTCAAGTCGGCACCACCACCAGTGTCACAGATATCGGTAAATGAAATTGTCAAAGACCATGATATTTCGTGATTTTTTACAGGAAATATCGATTACGCAAAAGTAAACCCTCCTGTGTATCGCGCACACTGGAAATTTTCTATCCAATACCGGAATCAGATCACCAGAAAATTTCCGAGAAACTTATGACGTTAATGGTGCCCGGTGCGGCTCATAGGAATGAGAAGTTATCTTTGATTAATAATTGATTTAAATTTCACTATTGTACTTTCATCGTGTTCGTTCTACAGCTCTAGACAGCTCTTAGTGTAATGACTGTTGCCTCGCCTGGAGTCTCTTCGGCGACCCATGTTCTCAGCCGTCGACACCCCCCATATCCCCTTTCCTCATTTTTTAGGTCTGCAAAGTCTGCAAAAGTACAGTCTGCGTTTAGAAGCGTTATCGACGTCCATCGAAGAATTTTTTCCATCGAAGAGTTACAGGGTTGCACGCCACGAGTACATCCGCGAACGCATCGTCAACAGTTTGTCCGGGTTTTCTTTCAGGATCACGGCCGAACGTTATGCATGTCCCATCGCAGGGTTAGTAAGCCTCGCGGCATAGAAATAATAAAGCCGGCTATGCAATAGTTTAGACGATTCGGAATGTGGTTTACTACAACTATTTACAATGAACATATCGTTATCATCACAGTAAAAAAGGAATAGGAACACTTATCACCGAAAGGTTTATCACGGGGGTTTACCATATCGAAGAAAGTACTCATGGAATTAATGAGGATAGTTCCATGAAGATATTAAGATCGTGAAAAAACTTAGTGATACGCTTATAAATCACATCAGTATAAAGGTTGTGACGAATCAATGGCCTGAGTGCATGAAAAGTCTTTCCGCGAAGAGACTCAGAAACCTGCGGGAGAGTTATGTGTTTGTTCTGATAAGACGTTTTGATATGCGTTCTGACTTGCGAGCTTTCCCTATTCAAGACCATGAATAAATGGATGAAAAGCGCACTTGATCGGCACCGAATTACTGTGTGTTCATCATTGCGGCAAAGAAGATCAAAGAAAAAGGGTGGGAGGGCCAGGAACAGACGGAGTAGTATGCACAGGTAGTAGGCAGATGCGGGCTACCCAACGATTTCTCGAAGGTACAATTTTGAAATTATCGGTAACATCGAATGTATACGAATCAGCAATGAAATTAATTGTGCGAAATATGTGCAAATCAAAACAGCGGTAAATTATGCATCACTCGGATATTTCTTTATTATTAGAGCCAAGTCAATTAGGTATGGCCAGGTAAGTCGAAAGCCCGAGCATCTGCCCACTCTCTCCTCCCTTGTGACCTGCGAGTATTATTCGCAGATAGTAAAAGAGAAAGAGTCATTGGTCTCGCCACCGAGCAGGTAGACGGACCTTGAGAAGGGGCCAACCTGGACTTACGTGGTCGTCATTTTTAGAAATACGTGGTTGTCTGACATAGTGCAGTTTGGAAATACACAGCTGTCTACCAAACATGCAATATGAGTAGTAAAAATTGAAAACAAAATCGTTATACGTTTCATTTTGCTTATACTCCGATCCGTTTCCCATGTAGACATAGACCGCGGACACATGACTGCAACAATTCAATAAATTCCCCAGATTATTTAATCGGCCGGAGGCAGAGTTTTGAACCATTGACACTTACTGAACCAGGAGCGCACGGTGTGCCATCTAGAGCACCAACGCGGGCATACTGGCAAAACGGTTGCCGAAACCATCCGTTAATACCAGCTCGCAAACATATCAACTTCTGGCACATCCAAGGGTGCGGCTACGAGCAATGGGGAAAGTTAATAAAACGGTGTCGGCGATGAATCAATAGGTAACATAAAACAGAAAACTTACCGGGCATGCGGATGCATAACCGAGAGCCTGGCATTGTTGCTGAGCGGTGAGGATATCTCCGGGTGCAATTCTTTCAATCGGTTTGCCAGGACTATTCTTTTCTGCAGGCTGGTGGGGGCAGTCGTTGGCTTTTCTAAAAGGTTTCAGGATTTTCAATTGTCGCTAGAATCGGATATAATCGGAAAAATCAAGAATTTCAAGCAAAATCTTCGTCGTACCCCAAGTAGAATTGGATTTGACGCAGGCTGCAGTGAGACCAAGCATGCCTATTGGGACTATCAGTTTCATCTGTTGTCATTATGTAGCCTAGGTTGTTGTCGCAGGGTCCCATGTAATTTGGGTCGTGATCTGCGCCCAATCTACGATAATTATATCCATCTTTAACGACAGTAATTGCAAAATGACTCGACAGTATTGGCAGTTGATGTTTAACTTACATATGACCAAGCTCATGAGCAGCCGTCATAATTCCGCTGAAGTTCATTTCATCGTGGACGAGAGCCACAGCTTCCAGGATCTCAGTCGAGGAATTGTGACAGAGAGTCGCCAAATACGAGTAACCTTTAAAACAACAGTAAATGTAATTTTGCTTCCTTTTGCATCTCATCGAGGAAGCTATGTTTTCGTGCAAATTTTTTTTTTTCGAGATTTTGATGTCAGCGTACTAGTAATGGTCGAAAACGTCGAGAAATGTGATTTTTCGCTGGCGTCCTGATGTATGTGCGTGCGTGGGTGTGTGCGTGTGTGACAGCGTGCATCGCTTAGAACGACTATAACTCAGAAACGGCTTGAGATAGCTGGTTAAAATTTTGTACACGAGTAGAGTTGTCACGTCTCTTCCTTCGATATAATTTTCATAAAGATTGAGGCCCGTTTCGAGATTTTACGCGAATTCGAAATTTTTTTAAAAAGTTTGTGGTAGCTCTAACTTTCGTAAATTTTGAGCTATCGTCCTGAAAATACATATAAATATAATGCTATGAACAAAGACCTTCGGTATTGAATTTAGCCGAAATCTGCCTAAGGGATCAGATTTTTTCGAATTTTAATTTTTTTTTTATTACTAAAAATTGTCTAATTTGAGTAAACATGGAGGTATCGAGCTTACATTTGGCATAGGAATGGACTAACACTGTTCAATGTTTCGTATTAAATTTGGCAGACATTGATCTAACCGTTTAAATTTTATGGGATTGTGAAAATTTTTAATTTTTTAAATTTCTTTGACAGGAGTTTTTGAATCAAACATCACGCAAAGGGTGAGATGAGTTATAGTTTCGTAATCAGCGGTGAAGATTAGAGTAAAAATTGCCTGAAAACTTTTTTATTGTGTTTTAATTATAGCTTCCTCTAAGAGAAAGTGAAAATGGCATAACGGAATTATCGTAGAGAAAGTTATAAGCAAAACCGGAAAAAACGACCAAGTAATTGTGCAAATCACTCTGCACGCTTTTTTTATTAGAATTTGAAATTACCGTTCCAAATTATATACAAACGTTGCGATATCTCTCACCTGCCATTCTTTTTTGCGCTTGCACGTTGAACAAGTTGGCACTAAAATAATTTAATAGTAGTACGTCAGACAAGTGTATTTGTTTTAACGACTTTTGTAGCGTGGTAGGAAAAGAAAAATGGTTTTTTTCCCTTACTTTGTTAGGGTTATGACAACGTTATATGCATCGGGCTGAAAGTCCGGATTAGATGTTTGATTGTTCCAGTATTCTACCATGTTACCGAGAGACTGTTCATCGTCGACGTCCTCATCTTCTAAGAAATTGTAAATGTATGGAGTTGCTGGTCGACCCTAGGTGGGGTGAAAGGAGTAACAATAAATTAATAATCAATCCTTTTCAGTAATCGATCCAATCGATTCCTATAGCATCAAAATCGAGAAGTTCTTGCATGCTGTTAAGCAGTAAGAAGTTTGGATATCGATTTGCCGTTTTCGATCTTTTGAAATCGCTTTCATGTATGACACCGATGAAACAGCTGCACAGCTGTACTTACTAGACCGATGACTATTCCAGCGATGCGGAGCCTTACTTTTGGGCTTTCCAGATCCCTGTATCGCAGATCCACGGAGTTCCAAAAAGCCAACAGATAGCGAATCTCATCTTCGATGTCGCTCTCGTATATTCTGGATGTTTTTTTTCCGCATCATTGATACGTTTTTATATAATTGTTTAATGTTTAAAAATTCGAAATAAAAAACACAAAAGAAGACGGGCCCTACATCGGCAAACCCCACCCTAACGCGACGAGACTTAGCTGCACCGATCCCGCAGCATCCAACTCGTCGCTGGACCAACGCCGCTTCCGCCCGGCAGAGCTTCAGTGGCTGTGCTCAACTTGCGACTCTCGTGAGCTACCTTCCACCACGAGACACCTCGGCATCCCGCGTTCACGATACCACGAACGCGCAATATTTAAACACCGCGAAGCCAGCGTAATTCGGGAGCCCGAAACAAATAAAATAGAGGGCGAATTTCGGATAGGCGTAGGGTGGGGGCAAAGGGACCCGCGACTGCGAGAGCGACACTCGTCTCGGGGACTCAAACGTAGGCTCCCGAGAAGGAAGGACGTGGTGACCGTTGCCGATCCGTGCAAAACGTTCTACGAGAATACCGACATCTCATCAATCGCGACGCGGGACTTCTGGCCGAGAAAAACTCGAAACGTTCCCGCAACTGCAACATAATCCGGTGACACCGTCGTACGTGTTCGGTTTGAGACTAGAGATTGAATAGGGCAAGCTCGACGCGTTATTGCGGGAACGGCATGCTTTCGCGCGCGGACCGCTGATTTTGCTCTCGGGGAAAATAAGTAAATTCACATCTGTAAATTCTTTATCGCCGTTTATATTATTTGCTTGGAAGGTTCTCGTTTAATTGGTCTCCTTTAATTCCACAGTCTTTTTGTGCCGCGCGTGAGTCCATAGGCTAGCTCTCGCGGAGGTTATCCGAAGAACGAGTGACAAGATCACGCCTGTACCATCTTCGCGTCTCGAACCGGCGAGCCTGTCGCGAACGGCCGTTCTCTAGTCACCACCTCGTTCCCGCTCTTGCCCATCCGAGAGAGCGATTCCGTTAACGAACGAATTACCTCGCTGCCTCTTAATTTTTCCGATTCGTAAATTATATTTAACTTGTTTTTTTTAAATCTTTTTCGAAGCTTTTCTTTGAGACTCTAGTCCGCGTATTCCGTGTAACCCCGCTGCGAACGGATGTATAAAAATTAGTTACGAAAGTTACCGTGGCTGCGATCCACGATTGGAGTGTGAATGCGAGCGTTAAGATCCCGATCGTCTGTCGCCGATTTCGATATCCGCTAGACCGTTACCTATTCCACTGTTATCCATTTATTGTTGTTAAGTAATTGTTAATTGTGCCAAGGAAATCAAACAGGGAACGAGCGTGCATGCCAGCCACTTCGCGGCCACGCTCCCGATATTTAAACATCATTAAACTATCCTTTGAGTTCCCGAATTTCGTCTCAATCTCTGTTTCTTCTTCGCGGAGGTGACTGGACCACGCCCCTCTACCAATTTCCCAAGGCTGAGCGACGCCGGGTCGCTCTCGTCTCTCGTTCCGACCTCAAAATTAAAATTTCGGCGCGAGAAGCTTCGTTCTCGCGGCCTTAAGGCCGAGTGAGACGGGTTTTGTAGCCGTCTCGATTGGGATAATTCGGTTCTAGGGAAAAATACGGTTACAGTATATATTGTTCGTATCCTATGCTTACGATGCTGGGATTGCCGAATAATAGTCCGTGACGACCAAGATGGACGGGTAAATAATGTCGTTTGCAAAACGCTTTCTTCTGTGAGCATCCGATTCCGTGAAATGCTGAGGAATTTTGTTCACTTGTTTTTCCACTATTGTGACGAAATGATAGCATTAGTTTTCTTTATTTGTTTCGTACCTTTATGGTATCATTAAGATTATTATTATGCTCTTGCGTACGTGCAATTGGGTCCCTCGGCGAAGCTTTTGTTTTGATAATCACATGATAGTCAGTCGGTGTCAGAGTTCGATTCGATCGAGGGACTTCGCGCTTCAATCTTTTGACCTCTTCCTTCGCCATCTCTTGAACACGGGCAGGCAAAGGCGCAATTCTAAGATTGGCATAAGTCCCGTGCTGAAGAAATGTCACCATAATCAAAGTACATTTTGAAAATTCTACTATACGTTAAAACTTCATTACAAATGTCTACCGATCAAAAAAGAAATCGATTGGCAACAATTCGTACAGTTCAATAGATTGTTCAACGATATTATCATGTTGGATAACTTACGAAACCTGGGTTATGGATCGACGATGATTGAGCCACGACAAATGAGGCCAAAGAACTTGCAGCCACAAAAGATTTTGCTACGGTTCCAACGATCTGTTTGGATAAACGAAAAATAATGATACTTATATCAATGAATTTGATTCAGCTAAGGATATGAGAATATAGATGTCGTGACGGATATTCCATTAGGTACTTTATATTGAACAATTACATTTGAATTCAATTTCGTGTATTTTACTGTTCCATTGAAACCAGCAGTTGCAACCCAAACTGGTGTCTTCTCACCAGCCAGAATCCCGTCCGACGGATTAAGATGAATATCATGGTCCCTGCCGAATGCGTTGAATTTTATGTTTAGCTTTCGGATCCATCGCTTGTGCAAATCGTGCATTATCGGAACAACCTCGTATTCCGGCACTGAAGAAACGAAAAACTAATTTTCACGGAATTCAAGTTTCGTTGGATTTATCGTCAATGGCAAAAGTTTGTACATAAATTACCATTATCACGGGTAGTACGAAACACTTTGGAAAATTCTTTATCGGTCAAGATTTCGTGAAGCTGTAAATGAAAAATTGCAATACTGTTACTTAAAGTTTTATACATTTAACGTTATGCTAAAACATATCAACACCCGATCAGCCACGTGTCTCTTCCTCATTCGTCGCTCGTCGGTGCTTGAACAAAATGGCTGATTTATCTATATTCACACCAATATTTCACGTATTTTGCATGCCTGAGAGAGATAAGCCTCACAGAAAGACATTATTTTTTTGAGTATTACATCGTTCTTTTTTTATTACACACGCAGACTTGCAGACGAAAATGGATAACTTTGCGACTCGAACTCTGTTACGAAACAATGTATTTAATATTTTAAATATTTTTCAGTAATAATTATAAATTAACTTACCTTGTCGCAGTGAACGAAGCCTGTTCCCTGAAAAGCTAGGAGGCCAAAGACCACCATTATTCCGAAAGCAGTCATAGCGGCCAAAATTCAATCACTGATACTGTTTGTCAGCAGTCTAAGCTAATTCAGGGAATTTAACGAACAAATTATTATATCTCAATGATCTCGCTATTGTTGGATCGACCGACAGCGAACATCAAACGACAAAAACATAATACGGCTTCGGAGACTTCGGCTTTATATAGAGCGCGATAAGATAAATAAAATATTTAGTCAGGTAAAAATTTGATTATAACCGACTGTTTGTTCATCAAGTTCATTACACGTGCGATTCAGATAGCTCGTTCTTTGGAATGATATTTGATCAACTACCGGCGTTACCATACCCTGATAGACAAGCGGCACAAAAAGTAGCAGCTGGCCCAATAATTGCGACATGTGCCGCACATGTCGCAAATATCGCGCCAATATTGCAACTTTTCGTAGCGCTTGTCCATCAGGGTATGATTACAACCGCGCCAGCAGTTCTATTCAGTAACTTCATAGGACCATTTGCAAGATAGTGAAATAAAATGTGTTAGCCCGTTTTTCAGCCTGCACCGATTTTGGGTATATTCTCTCGATTTTTCGCGATTGCTTAGGAAAATTATTCAGAAATTTTAGCATGAGCCGCTGTAAAAAGAAAGTGAATATCTAATACATTTACCATGCCTTATAAAAAAAAATCTAGCAATTTTAGTTAAAAAATATCTCCACGCAACGAATACCTGAAAGAGCGCTTAGAAAATTGGCACATAGATAAGAGTTTCGATCGATAAAAACTAAGTCTATTTAATCGTGATCTAGACAATCACCACTAATCACACGTTATTGATTGTAATGTTTTGAAACTTGCGGGTATTATTCGTCTCCAATCTGTACAAACATGAATCAATCGAATAGGAAAAATCAACAATATTAACGGAAAAAACATGTCTTGCTATATTTTATGTTTCCTACATAACCTTCAGAAAGGCAATAATTACCTCTGTTGTGCCCTGGGTATAGCGACGTTGTTACTCGCGTATTATTTCTCAACCCCGATTATTTCGGTTGCGAGGTATTCGGTTGCGTTACGCACCAGTCGTGCATCGAGCGTCGAACGTCGTGCGTCGAGCGTCGATACTGCTGACGCAGCAGTTAGGCAACCGCGAACGCCTCGGTAACTGAAGCATCGACTCGAGAATACCGAGGCGAGAATTACGAAAAGGAAAACATGCTCCAAATCCCACTCACGAAAAAGCGAGGATTTGGAAGGATATTGTTTACAGGATTATGTTAAATATTAAACTCGCGCTAGATATTAAGCTGACATACCTGCTCTCGAGGAATATAAAGAGGATCGAGAGCAGGTACTCGGCAGTCTGATCACAATTCTGACCCGTACGGTTGATCACGTAAGATCGTTCCCAAGGGACTATTAAAGGGAACGACAAAGGTGCAAGGTGCACATGATCGGTAAATTTCAATGAATAGTAAATAATTAAACAATAAAACCATTCATCGGGAACCGTTATTTAACTAAATAATTAGTTAAATAAACTTCGTTAATTAATCGTTATTTAACCTAGTTAAATAAAATCGAACTGAGTAAATGAATTATTGAGAATAAATATTGTTTAAATAAAATTGTGTTAACTATTCACGTGGGTTTCAACCCTTTACTCGATAATCCCGAGAAACAGTTTCACGCGAACCCGGAATAGCTAACCTGGATTCTGCGGCATAACACCTCTGTCAAATGTTTCAGATGCTAAACTAAAAAGAAAACAGTTTTACTGGCCATATCACCCTGATTTACCGCATGTATATAGTAAAATCGTCCATAAATCAGGTAAAAATTCGTGTCATATTTAGCTCTATGGCGACAAATGACGCCATTAATGAATACATTCAGATGCGATGGTAGTTTTCATTAGATTCTTCTTACCGTGCACATCTACACAGAGTTCTAAATTATTTATCGGTTATTTGTACAATTTTTAAATACAGTAAAACGTGCTTCAAAGCATCAATAGAGTGGGATGCGAAGCGATGTTAGTTTTAAAATGTTACGAGCGGACAAGATTCAATCACCGATATTGTTTATAATCCGTATAAACTACTTTAGGAAATTTAAAGAGTAAAATATTTTATCCCAATAATCTCGGTATTCTTGAATCGATCGACAATCCAGATCGTAATACGATTTTCAGAGACTTCGGGAGCCCCTCTATCCTACACATCTCGATTCTCCACATCATCGAACCTCCATATTCACGTCTCCACATCAACAGTCCTCCATACACCTTTTACTCCATAACTCGATTGTACACACTCTCTTTCCGACAGATTTCGATTCGACACATCCCGATCCTCCACGTTCGATTCTCCACGTTCCAAGTCCTCCACACTCCTTTTCCTCCACATCTCGATTGTACACATTACCGCTGTCGATATCGATTCGTAAGATGACTCCAGTTGGCAAGGTTGAAATTCGCTCAGTTCGCCTTGCGCGCAGAGGTTCTCACGGTCAATATACATGCATCGCAGACGCTACCACGTCTCTCAACTGTCGGGTTCACCTGTAGAAGGCAAACCCCGTGAGAAACTCTGCGCGCAAGGCGAACGGAGCGAATTTCTACCTTTCCAACTGGACTTATCTTTCCAACTGGAGTTATCTAACGAATCGATATCGACAGCGGTAATGTGTACAATCGAGATATGAAGGAAAAGGAGTGTGGAGGACTGTGAACGTGGAGGATCGGGATGTGTCGAATCGAAATGTGTCGGAAAGAGAGCGTGTACAATCGAATTGTAAAAGAAAAGGAGTGTGGAGGACTGGGAACGTGTTGAACCGAACGTGGAGGGTCGGGATGTGTCGAAACGAAATATGTCGGAAAGAGAGTGTGTAGAATCGAGACGTGTAGGAAAAGCAGTGTGGAGGACTGGGGACGTGGAGGATCGGAATGTGTCGAATTGAAGTGTGTCGGAAAAAGAATGTGTACAATCGAGTTGTAGAGGAAAAGGTGTGTGGAGGACTGGTGATGTGGAGAAGTGAATGTAGAAGATCGATGATTTGGAGAATCGAGATGTGTAGGATAGAGGGGCTCCCGTCAATTCTTGTTAAATGTAACTTGCAGAGCACAATCACGTTAACTTTTAAATTACAATTTTTCCGTAAAGTTCTCGTTAATCGCGGAAGAATTAATTTCCTTGCGTCATCTAGAAAGTTACCGACACCTCGGTGGCCAACGTTCATCACAATTGCCGTTCTTATACGACTCTTAAACGCTGCCTCTAACACCTGTCCATTTCACTTTGTTCCATACATCACCACCGACATCAGAACCACTTATTCAAATTTTCGGGTCCAGGAAGTTAAATTTGCTATCGTTGGCTGTATGCGAATATTGTCGTGAATCATACGTGAAGCATGGCGATGTAATATTTTGCTTAACAATGTCACATTTTTTGCGACAACGTATCCACAGATATTTCTCGGCCGATAGCGATTTGTCGTTGCGAAGAGAATGTGTCGTTGTGGCTACCGCTGCTACCTGCCTGCTTCCAAGAAAATAAAAGTTGTTATGCTCCAAATGCTGTAACTTCATCAATTTGTGGAATTTTTCAATTCTGTAAAGCTTAAAATATTCCAAACCGTTCAGGCTAATGGAGTCGAACAAAAAAAAATGAAATTTTTTGAAATTTTTCGCGTAGGGTAAAAGTGGTGAATATGGCCCACCTCGTTTAACACGTAAATCAATGATATATGGACCCGGCCATATTCCCCACTTTTAACCTATATAAGGTTTTAAAACACCTTCGTCGATGCTCGATTCTGTTCTCGCACACCCTTCTAGTATATCGAGAAGTTACGTAAACATGTGCGTGAGAAAGAGAGACATACACCATAGTATCTTGCACGTTGAGGTACTGCCGGTTAAGAGATCGATAATATGCCAGACATACAGAATTGCCCCGAAAAGCACTCATGGCAACACAGCATGATGCTATACCTCCAAACGATACCATAATACCTCTATAGACTCGATATGACACAATGAACGATACGAAGCGTTTGATATCCGATGTGATGATGTTTGTTTATTTGAGACCAAGGGTCTGACTCATTGTCCATTCGTAAGGTATGAATGTAAAGACTCGATGTGGGTATTTATCTATAAATGTTTATCGGTGTCATATTTTTTAAATTAAGATCAGAGACCAGATCAGAATCCGTTCAATGAGATTCTGCAATACACATCGTGATCCTAATTTAGTTTAAACGGTTAAGATCGATCGATCTAAAAATGTCTCTATTTTAATACAGAAATCAATGTAAAAAAAAAACATCGCAACTATATAATTTGCATCTTGCATCGAACGGTCGACGTACTCTACATTTAATTCGAAACATCTAAAGTGCATCAATGTCGTGCAACTAACGCTATTCGTGGTCGTGTGCAATGACTGACCCTTGCCTTCAGGCTTTCGATCCGAGTCCAAAAGGTACGGAACATTGCTGTTTCGCCGTATGCTATTATTTTATTATGCATCGATTCCCGGAACACGTACGACGCGGTGACTTTACCGTGTGACCAACAACCCCGGATTCTGTTTAGTATCTTGCCCCTCGATTCTCAAGCTTGAAAAGCCTGAAAACGTCGACACCCTAGTACAGTATAGTATAGTATAGCTAGTTGTATACACAGACTTTTCGATACTGGGCCACCTCCCGGCTCGTAAGCTTAATATCGTCGTGTAGTGTGGCTGCCGTACTCTGTCCCGAGTCTCGCACCACTAAAGAGAAGAAGCGAAACAGAGGAAAAGCAGGATGAAAGAGAAAATCTGCGATAGAGCATTAGAAACCAAGATTATTGCTTCAATATTGCCCGATGCCAGACGACATAGTATCGTCCAGGTTACCCGTCGCCGTACGTGTGCACGTACACTTAGCTATATACCTAAACTAGACTCGAATGCCGGAGTCGCGAAAGCACACTGTATGCTATATGTGGGTACAGAAACCGGCATTGCACCGTTATTAAGCCATCTCTTACCAGTTATATCCACCTAAGTCGTGTGTCCACCACAGCCCTTCCTAGCCTCATCCAACGTCCTGATTTTCTCTATAGTATGCTATAAGAACAACGTCTAAGTGTACAGCTGCTGTACCTGCACGCAAACGTGCATATAAGCAACGGAATTGCAACATCGCAGATCGTCGTCTTCTTCGTTCTTTTTCTCGTGGTCGGCTTCTTCGTACTTCTTCTCGTGGTCGTTTCTTCGTTCAGTACATTGTGACCAGTTTCGGGAAAACGAGGAATCGAAATTCGACTGAGAACATGAGAAGTGCCCACGTGCGAACGGAACGCCTGACCAGCTCGTTCTCCTTTCTTGTTGCTTATTACTGCTCAGTCTCCGAGATCTTGCCATTGGCTATTGGTTGGCACTTATTACATGGAGAAAGATGCCGACTTGTAAGAGGGAACATAGCGCATAGAGCCACCGACGATATCATTCAATTCCGGGGTCGGAACTGGTGCTACGGAGATGGAAAATAGATCGTTCGATTTCTCATGTACATTCGATAGAAATCGTTTTCGGATGTACGAAGAAAAATGTGGTTAGATTTACCAAAAATCAGAAGGAGTAGTAATGTATTTGTTGTCAATATTATACACGGCTTGGATGCTGGATAACTCTAGAAGGCAAAAAATCAGGCCATAATCACAGTATCCACGGTTGCAGGCAAAATACAGAGAACACAAAATATTAGTAACAGCGATTCTTGAGATGCGAAAGGGGTAGTATTGAATTCTACTTTATTATTCAAAGTGTGGGCATTGAAATTTATAAACACTCGAGTACGCTCGGAATAGATTTTCCGATTGTCGGTCGACGTATTGCTCCAATCGATATTCATACACCAGCAATTGTGTTTAGTCGTCCGTTGTATTGTTTACGCTGCGAGCAACGATTAACTTGCCAGATTTTAATCTTCATCCAGAATAATGCCAATTCGATCGGATTGGACTGATGTCGAATGCTCGGATACGTCGAACAATCGAAATGCGTTGATTCGGAAATCGATCGGGAGACTCGACAGTATACCAACCCGGGGATCGAACCATCCGGTCAGTAATTACGCTCTCGCAATACATTGGAATCATTTGTTTGTGCTCTGTTGGCGCAAACCATTGTTGTCCGACGTATATATAACGCATACAATGTATGGATGTTGTTGAACCGCTCTGGAACCCCGACGGTTTCTATTACGTCGTACTTGCAGTTGTGAACAAGCCTTCAGCTTAACCGTATCTTCCTTCACAATTCCGCATTCCCCTCGCCGTCAATTGTTTAGTCCATGCACTTACAGGATTGAGTGAGTTTACCGGGCTCAACCATTGTGAAATGCGCTAATGCAATACCAATGAGCTTCTGCTTGATTTAACAAATAATCGGACAAACGCTTTAACGGTGAAACAGTGAAACAAAGGTTTCAGTTTAAACAATATTTTTCATAATTTTTCACATTCCCATATATTCACAACCACATTACGGCCTATTGGATTCGATACTGGATTGATGGGATAGCAGATTAAAGGTATTAATTAGTCACAGCTGCATCAATTATTGTTGGATGAAAATTGAAACACCTAAATACGCAGCATTATACGCACCTATATACGCAGGTCGAAGCTCCTTCAACGCGTAATATCTTCAAAGATGTATGGGCACACCTCGATATTATTTATTTAACGCGTCCGTAATAATGTTGTAATGTTATTTTCGAAAAAAACTGTAATACAGTAGTCTGGAAACGTATATTTTTTAAAAAAGAATGTTGCTTTTCATGCGGCGCCATATGCAGCTCATGCTAATTGACACAATTTTAAGTTCATGTATCTCGGAACCCACGTGGAAAAAAAATTATTAGAAATTCTTTTAAAAAACCTTATTCATTGCTTTATGACACTTGTGATTTATAGTTCCAAAAATAGAAAAGTCGTTGTGTGACGTATTCCCTTAATTACGCTTAGACTATTACACAAAGGTTGAGGTCTTTGCCCCGTTCGCGAAGAAGTTAAAGGAGAAGTGCCAAATGGGCGACGGGCGCGCGAACAAATAACCTCGGTGCCGGACACCCCCGCGTCACCGCTGTCACACCTGTGCGTCGCCTCCCCACTCTTATCACCTGATTCCTTTCTTTGATTGCTTAATGACCTATTCCTAATTTCACAACATTACAATACTTTTGACATTTCAATTTGTTGATAATTAATTTTTATCGCAAATTTTATCAACGTATAAATCTCAACGAAAGCTGTACGAGCTTTCGTTGCAAAGTTAACAGTTGTTGACATATATTTTCATCTCAACGTTTGTATGTTTATTTCCCTGCATTTTCGTGTTAATTGTTATACATTTCTTTCTTATTTTCCGTAGTTTTCCTTATTTTACCCTATTATTCCATGTTTGATTATTTGTTTCTTATTTATTATTTTTATCTCTAATTGTTTTGATAATTTTATTTACCCACTATTCTAAATGTTGTCGAGAAGATATGACTTAATGTTTATTTCTCATGCTTCGCTCTATTCCCATTAATTTAGTCTTGTTACCAATACATTTCCCAGAAACATTCCCGACCTCAAAATTCATCCTCTAAAACCTGTTTTTCAGACATTTCTACATTAAACATTGTGGAATTCACACAACCTTCTGAATAATAGTGATCATTGATAATGAATTGATATACGCAGTCCAAGAGGTGCTGCACTCATCGCTGCCGACGACCACTCTCGGTATTACGCACCCCGTGACAAGCCGCACCAGTGGCCCCATGCTCGATAAGCGTGATAAGCGTTGCACCGATATTCTTATCTGCATATTTACGTCTCAGGTTGCTGAGTTTTATTCGTTTCGTTTTTACTGTACGCTCACTTTTGTTCGCCCATTTAACTCTCTGAAAACCTATCTGGTTTTATCAATGGATATTTTATCCATTCGTCCGTTATTTACATGTTATGTTTTTCCCTTAATTTTTATTTTCAGCAGAATAATAATTCAAAATTTTCTATTAATTAATTTTTTTGAATAACTAAAATGTCCACGAAATATTTCAGGTAAATTCGCAGAACGTAACACCATCGTTGGTGTCACATAGAAAATTCTCCGCATCTTTCCTAAAGTTTGGTAAATATTTTCGAGGATGATTGACAATAATTATCGAGTCGATTCCAGCTCGTAAATGTTTGGCAAACAAAATTAATCGACTTCAAAAGTCCAGTGGCAACGCGAGTCCATCGTTGCATTTGTATGTAACCCCAACCATTTCTGTGGAACCGGCTGTGAATTGTCTAGGATGCTTCATAATTATTTTGAGCATGCACAGAGCTTGTAACCAGATCTATTTCAATTCATTTTAAAATACGAGGTCAATTTCAGGTCATTTCGTTGCTGCAATGCTGCGAACTTTAGTGACATGCATTAATTACATCTAACTGAAATCCAGTATCGAGGATTGATTAAAATGCAACGGAACGAGCTTAAGAATACCGAAAATGGCAATTGATTGCACTTAGAAAAACAGATATATGTAATTTTTTTTTGTCAATCAAGACGTGAGACATCCCAGTGTAGCCACCTTGATAGAGCCTTGATGAATGCGGCAACACCTGAAAATAACACGAAAATATTATATATTAATAAGGATATATACATAATGTATATAAACGATCTCTTACAAGTAACCAATAAAAGCACTTACCGTTAGAACGATCCAATGGAAGCGACCGTCGTTATCACTTGCCCATCTACCGACTAAAATAGTTAATAAGAATAATAAGAAACAATTAACGCGAAACGACAAACGAAAGTTTTAAGGGATGGTCAGAAAAAGCCCAAATTTGGTAGCGAGGCGCTATCGGACCCGAAAGGAACAAAAATTATAATTATTTGTTCCTCCGATTGTATAAACAAGAGTTTTTTTAATGCTTCGTCCGAAAAAGCCCAATTTGATGTCAAGGCATTATTGGACCCAAAAGAAACAACATTTATAATTATTTGTTGCTCCAATGATATAAACAAAAGTTTTTTAAGGCGTGGTCAGAAAAAGCCGAAATTTGATGTCAAGGCATTATCGGACCTAAAAGAATCAAAACTCATAATCAGTTGTTGGTCAGATTGTTTAAACAAAAGTTTTTTGTATATAAACATGTTTTCAATAAAAATTGAAAAATGTCAATTATTTTGGGCACGTTGATAAAAGTGCATGAAATTTGGGCATTGTTTAAACAAATAAAAAACTCAGGGAGGGGGTTCCCCGACCGCACTGTATATTGCGGCAGTATCGCTCGCTTCCAGCGTACAGTTATGAGCATTAGTGCTACGCGACACAGGGGTATTCAGCCAAAACCTTTGTACACGTCGTAGCTGTGACTGCACGTATAACACGGATCATCAAGTTGATCCGTGATATACTACGACAGTGTATTGAACAGTTCACCATTCTTTGTAAATAAAAAATTTAAACATTAGACAGTTGCGACGTATCATTATAAGTTTATCGTTGTTAGTCAACGGCATACCTCTACCTTAAGGTGGAATATTTGTGTACAGAATAAATAATATTCGAAACATTCTAAATATTGATATTTGTAAGAATGAAATACCTGGCGACGGAAAGTTTAATGGCTATGGAACACGGCAACATTATCGACAAACGAAGCACCTGCAAGTAATTAGGAATCAAGACCCCCTGTTCATCGAGGACAGGAGCCAGAGAAATCACCCACGTCTCACTTCCACCTTTACAACCCACGCCTGGCGGTAAGAGGTGTTTACCGAAGAGGTGTCTGCTTACAAAAATCTTAACCTCGAATAAAGGAGAATGCGAATATGTAACGGATCGACAATTAATTGAGACGATGGGTAATTTGTGTATAATAATTTGTCAATAATACAATAATTTGTATAATAATTCAAGTCAACAGAAAACCAGACGCCCAGGCAAGGCCTCCCTGGTCTCTATGGGCACTCAGACAATGAGAAAGACGTGCAACGCAAGCACGATGACGAAAAAAAATTTCGGTTATTGCATGGTTTATAGATTGCTCATTAATTATCATAACAATTGCGTCATCATGGGATATAAATTGACAATTCAAAGATTAAAAGCGTCAATATTCAACCGGATTTCTTGAAGCGAAAAATTAATTGCAATCTTTTAAGGTATGTAATTCGTATTCAACCCCTCAGCTATGCGTTAGCTAGTCAAATGTCAACTGATACAAACTACCCGCATGTACATTCTAAAAGGGGATCGTTCATCAGTTACTGCGCCGAAGGCTGCGGTAGTACACACGACTTCTTCCTAGAATCAAATTATCGTTGAATTGTTGCGTGATTTTAATTCCATGTATAGACTTACACGATACGTGGAACGACCAACAAAGTCAGGTCATCGGCTGCCTGAGTCTATATTTCACTGCACTAGATTATATTTATTGATAGAAAGAGTATGCAGTTCAAAAAGAATAAACCATTCACCGTGCCAATAAAGCAAATGAATTTTAATCGCCAATCAAATAACGGCTATACAAGTATGAACTTTTATATAACGATTTTCAGTCCGTATTACACAAAATGAGGTATTATGAAAAGATAATGTGCTCTATTTTTTGTAGTCGATCTCTTCGGCAATTTTCATTTTGCATCGAAGAAAGCCCATTCGCATTTCTGCTTTTACGAGGATTTTTCGGACCCTCAGAACAACGGTATAACAATCGATATGGTAATCCAATAAGAGATGTTACACTGTGGTTGTAGAGGTGCAAATTAATACCCGAGAATTTTACGAAGGTTTTATCTGAAGGATCCGACCGTGGAAAGAGTACGAGAGCTACCGAAGGTGAAAATAAAGAAAGAGAGAGGAATTCTGATAGGGGTGGAGTAGCTAGAGTATATCGAGAAGACGAGCGATAGAGAGGGAAGCGCCCAAAAATGTTACAGAATGGAAAATTTCCACATCGAGCTGCAACACAGCATGTATCACTTGTACTTTTATTTTTTCGGAACGCTCTTGATCGGTGAGCTTTACTCCCTATCCACCTGTTTGTGCTTGTCATTGAAGAGTTTACATAGGTCTACATAGTATCCCGAGTGAACGAGGTTAGTTCAACAAGGTGATCTGTCGCCTGTGAAGTATTCTTCCCCACACGCTTATCCTAAATGCAACGAGCACTAAAAGGAAATAATGAAGCCCTCCCTCCCTCCCCAGCAAATATTTTTCCACGAAACTAATAAATTAGGGGTTCGATTGAAGGACCCAGGAGAAAATAAATTTGTTTGAAAAAAATCAACAGAACAGAACGGAGAAATTGATACGCAAAATATAAGTTTATCGATTCGACTTACGTGCAAGGTTTATCCCTTCGATACGGACACAGTTCACTTTACAATTTTGACGAAACTTAACAATACAAAAGACAGAATTATTCCGATTTGAATGATAGTTTGACAATAATTGCGACAAATAATGCGACTCGTCGAAGGCTAACTTCTGTTCCTTATCGATATTGATGAGGGAGTGTCACTCCCTTCCTCGATCTCCTCCCGTCAGCTCAGTGTCTCGAGAAATACCCGGTTACTCTCTCCAACGACATTAGCCTATAGCGTTTGACAATTTGACTTATGCAACACACGCATTTGTTTGCCTTTGTTGATCGCTCGATTCGAGTGTAGCAATTAGATCGTGGGGATACGCTCGTCTCCACCTAAGTTTTCGTCGATGGATTCGACAACTTGCGGGTAAAACTGAAGCGTTGGAGGAGTCAACTCGAGCGCGGACATCGGCGGAAGACAGTATTTTTATTGTCCTATCACAATTAAAAATAATATAGAGCATAATTATTGCAAACATACGAAAGTAATTTAAATTCCGAATTTCTCGAGGCATCCACTACGAATCTCGTAGCAAGAGCCTTACAGAAATTTCGCACTGACTACATTCGCCCAAAGAACAATTTCAGCGGTATCCACCGAATGGTGACGCGTTTGTTCTCCAGTGTAAAACGACTAGCAGCCTACCACGCTAGCCGGGCGGACGCAGATAAGAGGACCAAAATTTCAAATGCCTCTCTCGTGGAGTTTAATGAATGCCTTCATGCATGAAGTTTCGCAGAACCCCGACGAGCTACGAACGCTCAAGCCATCGTGACGCTCATCTTTTCCCTCGGTTATTCCTGTTACGTCGTATACGCTGCTAGACCTGTATTTTACAATACACTTGATCCTGCTTGCGCCAGGCAGCGATGCTGATGCGGCGCAATCGTAGATTATCGTACATGTTCCTGACTAGCTTTCTCCGTTCACTAGTCTCTACGGTCATACGCATTACCGTCTTTATTAATACTCGGCCGAACTTCAACGAGACAACATATCACGCGCTCGTATTACATGCTTCGGGCCACCTGAACTCATTGCTCCGATCTACAAGGCTGATGAGAACAATCCTCTTGAAGCCTAGGCATTACAGACAAACGATCCTTCTCAGCTTCTCTAGCGAATGCTCCAACATTTTTCCGTTGCCTGTCCCGTTCTTTGACGACGTCGGGGCTTGAATTTGTAAGTGGAAATTGCTCTCTCTATTCGTTGCGAGTAAATGGGACATGAGTTCGCATGCACGGACGTCGCGGCTTCCCGAGGTCAGATCGCCGTTTTAATTTGCGACGAAAAATAATTGATGATGCGATAGGTTAGATTAAACGAGTAAACAAAAAGTGTCGAAAAAAATTATTCAACAATCTGTTTCCGCGTAGAATAAACAGAACCGGAAGGCAGTTCAAAAAAGAGTCTGGGTAAAAGTCTTGGCAGGCGTTCCGGGTTACTTGAAAGAGTCGAGAAGATGGCCTTGAGAAGATTTTTGCCCGACCGGACGTCCGTAAAGCATGGTATCGTTGGACTCCAAAGACTTACGATTCTTGAATACACAGCGTCAACATACTTTTAGAAGAGAAGTATGCACAAGAAGTAAAGTTTTTTCCAATACCTCTAAGCGTGTGTTTACCTGAAAAACAGCTTTTGTAGCATATCCTCGTAAATAATACACAACTTTATCCGAACAGAAATGTTTTATTTGTCTACAGAGACACCATGACCCTCACTCTGTCTCGAATGCTGCAATGCTCTACTCTTATCCGTCACTTGTTACATGCCTACATTTTTAACCAAAAAATCATACATATTCCTGTACGGTCTTAAAACTTGATTTCTGTGAACAAAAAGTTTGGATATTTCTTGTGTTCTCACCGAATTCAGTAGCGAATATGCATACCGAATATGAGAACGCATGAATATCTCTATAAATGTGATTACCTACAATGAAATTAGATGACGGCCTGTTAATTAATAAAACGATAAATAACTTTATTCGAAAGGCGTGCGTCTGATACAGAAAGATCTCGGTGACTGATGGTGGTGGGAGAAAGAGGTAGCTTGCGAGCGGATGGATGGGGATGAAGGAGAGAAGTGTGCGTGATTATTCGTAATACTCCACGTTATTATTTGTTTGTTATTTTTTAATTTTATTCACGTAGACATGTTTTTTCGCAATCAATGGATTGTTTTGTTTATTATTTTTTCCAGTTGTTCATTGTATTTACTCACTGCTGCTTGCGTCGGCAATTAATTTTTTATAAATGAATTATTAAAATATCAGTCAACAGAAATTACACAAACTATATTCGAAGATGCTTATTTATTTTTCAGAACACGATATGTTATTTTTTCAATTGTTTTTTAAAACCTCTTTTCATCCACTTGTAATTATGATTGTATTAATTATTTTTCTTTATTGTTATTATAAATACTGAATAGTCAAAATGTGTAAAATAAATAGGTATTTCACAAAATTTCAATCAGCAATTATACACTTTCACCAATAGAAAAATATATACTTTTTTATTTAATTAACAATTAATTTTTTTGATTTAATTTTTTATTATCCCTTACATCCTGATCAGGATTTTCCTGCATCCACGATCAAAGAGATTTCTCCCTTTTCCACGTTTATCGCACGTGACGCGTCACATAAAAACGTGTAAAAAGGCATTGTTCTGATAAAGCGCGCTTTATCAGAACAATGCCCAGTTTCGAATCTAACCTTTTGGCCATTTTTTCTGGAAAGGGCTGAGATTGCATGCCAAAAGAATTTAGGTAGATTACCACCACGTGGTGTTTACTACGGCTTGGAATTTAATTCTACTAGGTAGGGACTACGATGTTTACAATGTCGAACTGATATGCCACTCCGCGTGGCGCTGGCATACCATAGCAGGGTAGTAAACCAAAAAGCCTAACGTCTCGCGCATCGATGGCCGACAACTGACTCAAGCCTACTGTTATACTGTTCTGTCTGCACCTTCGTTCGCCTTGAAAACATCGATGACTTCGGTTTTAAGTTTGAATCTACCGCTCTTTAATTTTGTCAAACCCCGGATAGTTTTTCAATTGATTAATTAATGATCGGTAAATAAACAAAATGAAATATTTAAAAAGTATCAATGGAAATAAAATAAAGTGACTGGAAATTCAATGATTCGATGACTTTCATCGCGATAACCCGCGATAACCCGCGTAGAAAAAAGTCGTACGGGAAAGTCTATTCAATTGAGTATGGGTGAAATGTGGGAAATAGTACGGGGAAGAATATTGGGTGGATTATAATCTGAATATGGGTTTTGTTCAGTTCCCAGATTCATCCCATATACTTTTCCAGACTCTTTGCCAGCCACCGCGTACGACCTCGAAAATGTTCGATCAATCTATCCCATACTCCTTTCCAGACTTTTTCCCACCAACTGCGTTAATAGGAAATTTTTCAAGATTGTACGCGTTGACTGAGAACGAGTCTGGAAAAGATTATGGGATTGATTACACAAACATTTTCGAGGCTGTACGCGATGACTGGGAAAGAGTCTGGAAAAGTGTGTGGGGTTAATGGCATGGCAGTGTTAAAGGTCGTACGCGATGGCTGGCAAAGAGTCCGGAAAAGTGTATGGGACGAATCTGGGAACTGAACAAAACCCATATTCAGATTATACTCCCAATATTCTTTCCCGTACTATTTCCTATATTCCACCCATACTCAATTTAATACCCCTTCCCATATTACTTTTTTCTACGCGGGAAGCCACTTTCTCGGCATTTTCCACGCCCCTGAGTAAGCGGCGCATCCATCGGTAAATGAATAAAAAAATTTGCATCTGTGCCTGTGTATGAGGACTTCGTGCAGTAATTTCAGCGTCCTCGAATTTTCTTTCAACATTTATAGATGTAAAGGATATTAGGAATAAGATATCGGGCAAATTCGACAAAGTTCAGAAATTATTATGGATAAATAGGTCCGATTACTTTGCATGATTACAAAGGTAATAGGTATTGAATGGACTTTCCTCAATGAGCATGTTCTATTAAGTTGTTGGGACGTGGTATGGAGGCTATCGGCGATCGCAGAGGGACACTGCCTGTGGACTTCCGCTCTACGCATATTTTGTGGCCTCCTTCAATACGTGAATGATCGCTGCACTAAGAAGGGACGACCGCCCATGATCTTACTGGAATATACAATAGACTGGCGTAATATACTAACTATAAAAAATAGATGTATACTGAATGGGCGATTGGTACGTCGAGTGCAACCTAAGCACGCTGGCACCGACTGGTGGTGCAGCAAACAAACTGTATCTGTCCAGCTCATACAAATGCATGGAAGGCCATTGAAAACAAGTCGGTCTTGTCCCGTTCTTGAGTATTTCAAAATGCTACAGCGCATGCTCGTCTCTATGATTTGTTCAACGGAAGTCATCAAACCATAGAGATTAGATTCGAAATTACATACTCAGGTCAGGGCTGATTGCATCGCACTATGAGATTGATGCCATATATACACATCGTAGCGTAACGTCTGATACCAATCACGAGTAAGTAAATATTTGTTCGATTCGATTAACGGAATATCCTGGTTATTTTGACTTATCGACATTGGGCCGATAACGGAATGGTTGGTGATTTTTGGATCGTGCTACAGTCGCTACGCCATACATAGCAAGTGTCGAAGAGCGGTGCGACCTCGGTATGAAAAAGCGTGACTGGGTCCTGGTGAAATCATTATTTCGCCTGAAAAATGCAGTGTGCCGTGAATTCATCGAACGGTGGCAACGTGGCGAAAATCGAAAAAGTTTCGACTTGTACAGTGCGAAAATGTATGTGGGTATTGGTGCGTCGGGACGCCGGGTCGTTTCGAGTATATGCACAGGAAAGGGATGGTTCTCGCAAGCGATGCGAAGCGTTAAATTCGCGGCACGATCGACTCGCATCTCGACGCGACACGTTGACTGCCGGCCTACGCGCTCCGACTACCTCCCGCTGTACCGTCGAGCGCTTTCATACTATAAACGACACAGAAATGATTCGCGGCGAGGAAATTATTGGAGAACCATGATTCCGCCAGAGGGGAATACAGAGCGCGAGCGACTCTGCGCCGTGACGAAGGGAAGCGACGGGATATTTGCGACGACACGTTACCCGCAGCTGCCGGCATTACGCTCGTCCGCGGGAAATAACTCCCGGAACCGGAGGGCTCGTGCTCGGATTAATTTAATGAACCGGGTAGGAGGGGGTGAATCGGGGAAGGGACACCGTGGTTCGGGCAGGTCGCAACTCACTCTCCCATCTCCGAACTCGGGCAATGATAATTCCAGGGGGTGGGGCTGTATGACAGCGGTATACACGCGGTAAACGAAATGGGTTTCGACAAAAGAGCGCGACTGGGATAGAAGATAAAAACAAGTGTTACTGACGAGATCCAATACCGATTGGATCCGTACTGAATTTATCGCTCATTCGCGAGGAGAATAGTTGGAAATTACCTGGTAAATTCGCGTCACGCTCGCAAATTTACAATTTCGATTCGGTGATTGAAATCTCTCACTCTCTGCCACCCTCGTCGGCATGGTGTTCTTAGGGGGCTTCTGCCCCAGAACACAAAATAAACTTTTTTTCTCTCTCTCTCTCCCACACACACACACACACACACACACGCACACACACACACGCACACGCACACGCTCACGCACACGCTCACGCACACGCACAGAAGGAAACTTTGATATGTTTAAAGAAACTAGTCCACAATATTTATAAAATAGTGAGGCGTCTCCCAAATACGAAAGGAACCGAGGAAGGAATTAGTGCACAATTTTCGCAAATATGATGGAAAAGCGTCGGGTCAGTTATGTGGGAATCAATAAATAGATCGTTGCAACATTAAGAAAACGGAGTTTCTCCGGACGGCTGGAAAACATCGACGGTAATACCAATTCCGAATATACTCGGAATAATAAAGGCGGATGAGCACCGACCAATAAATATGTTGCCTGTGTATGGGAAGATTTTAGAAATAGTAGCTAAAAATCAACTGGGAGGTTATATTTTCGAGTCATTTGAATAATTAATTCCTTCTGAATCACCGTAGGTCATCGATCTATTTAATTTTTCAATCATTTTACTTTATTTCCATTAATCTTTGACGAATATTTTATTCTGCTTATTTACAAACATGAGTTAATTAACATTCTGAATAATTCGAGGATAACTACTAATCAATCCGGGATCTACTAACATTCAATAGAGACAGCTTAAAATTAAAAGTCGAGGTCATCGATTTTTGGCAAGGACAACCACGGTGTACAGCGACGACTAGCCGGACCACGATAACAATACTCCTGAGCCAGTTTCGGTCATCGCAGCGCGAGCCGTCGGGATTCTTATTTCACTAGACTGCTATGGTATGTCAGGGCAACGCGGAGTGTCATATCAATTCAACGTAGTAAACATCGTGGTATGCATTGAGTCGAATTAATGACCGTAATAAAAACCATGTGGTGATAATCGACCTGTATTTGTTTGGAATGCATTCTCAGCCCATCGGTGAATATATTTCCAAAAGGTTAAAGTCGAAACTGGGCATTGTTCTGATGAAGCGTCACATGCGATAAACGTTTAATAGGAAGAGAAATCTACTTGACCGGAGATGCAGGAAAATGCTGATCAGGACGTAACAGTTGCTTATGGGTTGTGTTGATGGGTTACACAGAGACAGAAACCAACTGAGTTGCTGTTCGGTGCTCGTGAGTTACCCGCATCCGATAGGGTGTTCGTTCAAGAAACGTATCAATGGCATGGGAATACGGCCGAAAATGTGCATTCAAGTTTGCAAGCCATTCACTATCTAGGTACTAAGATAGCACGAGTGAAACGGAAAATGCCAGTGGTTGGGTGGACACTCTTGGGATTGCGGATCGCGGATCTATCAATCTCTCATCCTTGATTTACTGTTCTACGATTTCTGAGAAACTCCCTGTGCCAGGGTCCTCGTATAATACAATATGATTATTTCCGACACTTAAGTAGTTTATACAGATCAAATAGATCATTAAGCATATTTTATTAAACACATTCAACCATGCATACATCAAATTCACATTGCTAAAACTCCGTAATAAGATAATAGCAAACAGGTCTCACGTTTTCGCAGCGTTGCGAAATTCGGTGAAATGAGTCCGCAACATTAGTTTATACCTTACTTTCGTTTTGTTCCGAATTTCTCCCTTTAACGTATCAGGTATTAGTTTCAGGTGGAAAACAGTGAGCAAAAGTCCACACGATATGTGGCTCATACTTCGATCGTGGCGCTGTCGCACACTCGATATCAGCGAAGGGGTGCTTTCACGATCTATAGGTATAACACTTCAAGTATACGCTATCCCCCGACCAGCCGGAATATAAACGACGGACCATGCCCGTAAATCAGAGTCTGGGTGATCACAAGCGCGCACGCTTACACGCCTGGTATATAGCGGAAGGACTCCAAACAAAATCCATAAATTTCCGCTTTGCCGCGCCCGGTGGTTTCCGTCAGAAGTTTTCGAACTTTCGAAAGTAGTATTTCCGCGGTACGCGCGAGCGCGGTCGAGACGAGAGGGAACAACGCGGAGAGTAACGCATAAATAATGCAGGCAGCAGCAGCAGCAGTAGGAGAAGGTGGAACCGCGGGACTGCACGGGGTATCGTGCATGCGGTGGCTAAGGACTGCTGGCTCATACAAAAGAGGTATGTATAGCTGCAGCTTCGGTGTGCTCTGTGGAACAAGAAACCTCTAGCTGCTTTCCCGACTTTCCTCGCCGTCGAAGAACAGGCCCGATGGATGCAGAAACGCTCGCACGGTTTATAGAAGGTAGTAAGCAAAACCGCTGTATTGGCTCTCGTGGATCGAGTACGTGAGCTTCAATCCATTGGACGAAGACAGAAAAGCTCCAGAAGCAGAAAGAAATGGAAGATCGTCGTCGTGCATGCATAAGCGATACTCAGGGTATTAGGGTTTGGCGTAGGTGTGGTATATATATATATATATTCGTATGTATGCAGGATATATAACCAACGAACGAATAAGGTTCCTTACAAAAAAATCCACGGTCGTGAAGCACACCCGTGGTAGCTGCGCATAATTGAGCGATTTCGAGGATTTCATTCGGTAACTGCTGGGCTCATTCGTCTGTCTCCATTGCATTCCGAGATTTTTGTAGAGTTTGATAAAACAAGCACTGGAAGATACCGATACAGAGATAAGATTTTCCACTTTCCCAGTCGAGAGTAAAAAAGTTGCAAAGTAATTTGCACATGGCTTTCTCATTTGTTACACTTTCGAACACAACTTTCTCTACGAGGAAGTTCGTTAATTGATTTTGGCTTCCTCGTGGAGAAAGCTGTGTGCAAAATTGCAATAAACGACGAAGCCATGGCCAAATTAATTGCAACAATGTCTATATCTCATGACATTAAAACAGTCAAAATCTTCCGCAAAATTTATTGTAGAACATCGCTAACTGACATTTGCGTAATTCGTCGTTTTGAGGCTATAGCTAATGCATTTATCCCCGCTGATGAGGAATCTTCACATTATTTTACTCCCAGAGCGACATTTGATCGTGGCGGACAAAAAATACAACTTTCCCAAAAATTTCAAAATCTCATAATGTGCTAACGATTAGATGAATTCTCACCAAATGTAATACCCAACGTTGTACAATGTTGGTCCATTCCCATGAGCAATTTCAGCTTGATACTCCCACGTTTATTCAAATTAGACAATATTTAGTTATTTAAAAAAAAAAAAACTCAAAATCTGTGACGGATGGTCAATGGGTCAGGCACTGCGTATAATAGATGATTGTAGTGAGGTGAAATACAGAATATGGCTTTATTGGTCGTAGAGTGCAAGAATTTATTCGGAGACAGTGTACCGTTCGCGGTGTCGGTCGGAGCTGAACTGATTGGAGCGGGCGTGAAGCTGAGGGCTTCGCGCTTGCTGTTACAAAGGCATGAAGAGTCGAAGGCTGTTTAGTCTATCTGATAAGTGGCCGCTCGCGGCGGTCCGGATGCGCGATAGCATTAAGGGCTTCTTTGAAGAGTGTATCGAACGGAAACTCCGTATCGATACGCTCGAATAAATATTCGCAGTCAAAAGAATAAAATTATGAGGCTGCGGCCGTTACGAATCCCATAAAATCTAAACGCTTCGACAGATTTCGGCGTCATTGAATACCAAAGGCCTTTGATCATAGTATTATATTTCTATATAGTGATAGAACGATGGCTCAAAATTTACTCAAGTTAGAGCTGCCACGACTTTTCATCAAAAAACTCACAATCGCGAAAAATCTCGAAACGAGCCTCAATTTTCATGAAAATTGCACCGAGGGGAGAAACGTGATCACTCTACTCGTACACCAAATTTTAACTGGCTATCGCAAGCCGTTTCAGAGTTACAGACGTTTTAAACGACGCAACTGTCATGAAAATGAACCATCGGTCACCATTAAAAAAACCATTGAGATAACGATTGGCATGTGTCTAATAGTAAATTGGCGCACCATTCGGACAACCATTCAATTTCTCAATGGTCACCATTCCATTTCCCAATGGTAACCATTCTGTTTCCCTATGGTAACCACTCTATTTCCCTATGGCAACCATTCAATTTCCCAATGATAACCAATAATTTTTTCAATGGTCACCATTTAAAAAATTGCCACCATTGGTCACCATTGGTTAGTGTTTTAAAGCAAATAACATGAAAAAATGAAGCTAGTTTTATGCATGCATTACACTGCCTTGTTACCGAGCCAAACCTCGATCTAATTATGTTGGAAAAAACTTTCGACTTATGTTGGGATCGAACCAACCTTACCAGACAAGAGCTCTTATGAACATTAACTATTGGTCGTCAAATGGTTACCATTGAATCTGAATGGTGTATTGAATTGCTTATTAGTAGTAACCATTCGCTCTGAATGGTTTGAATGATGAACGATTGACACTTTCAATGGTTATTGAGGACGTCACCATTAAGCAATTGTAATCGTTTGAAGTATTACCATTGACCCATTGTCACTATTTAGAACCCTCTATTGATGAACAGTACCTATTTACCATTGCATTACCATTGACTAATCGTAACTGTCAGGAAAATTGCCATTGACTCATTGTAACTATCCGGGGCACAAGGATCTTTACTTTTAACAAATGGAAAACATAACTTGTAACAAATGGAAAAATTTCTATGTTCCTTGACTCTTAGGTCCCAAGTTGTGGTACTCTTTTCGAGGGGCTCTATGGGGGCTCTATATTTCTATATTTCGGAGAAAAATATATTTGGATCAACGTAAAAAATTAAACCCTCTATAAATATTTACCTGCATGTCCCAACCCTTATCGATATCTTTGTGTATTTCGAAAGCATTGGTGCAGGTTACAGCAAACAATGCATTTTATTAAACTGAAAAGGATAAACAGAATTTGACATCACTTGTGAACGTTTCTTATGAACATCAGAACGACTTTTGCACTGACCAAAGAACGCTTTAGAAATTTTGTCGATCTTCTGGTGTTTCCCACGATTATAAATACCACGAAGTAAAAATGACTATGCATTATCATAGGTTACTGGCGACTCAGCCATTAAAATACCAAATGAATTTTTATGTCATATATGTCAGAACAATACAAAATTAACTCCCTTCTGCCTCTCTCGCTGCTTCCTGATTCTGTAGAGATTGCCGCTGACTTTTGCTCTCCTTGATTTAAGGAGCTCGGCTCCGACAGACAATAACGAAATCCTTCTCGCCTTCCTTCGTACGCCTCTCCAGCTCCCGTTGAGCCGCTTTGTGTTCCGATTGCTGAGCGGCGTTTTGCCTCTCAACACCATGATTCCCTTGAGACAGTTTGCGGGACTTTCTGTCTTCTTCACATCCAGACATGTGTTTGCTAGCTCTAAAGCAGCTAGGTTTGACTTTAACGTGGTGTTCAGAATGTTGTTGTTACGAAACTCGCGCTCCGACATTTCCATCATACATACCTTAATAATCTCCGATTGCGCTGCCTGGACCGCAGGAGCTCCAGTAGCATCAATGGGTTCGGTAATTTGTTGTGTTTGTGTGAAATATAGCGTTCATCGACCACTGATAAACGATCTATGAAGCTGTTTACTTGTCCCGCAAGTTGATCGATGGATCCGTTAACCTCAGCAAAACTCTGATTAACGTCCTCGCATTTCCATCTGCACAACTGTAGCTATTTCTCTACGAAATACTCCATCTTCCGAGCGAAAAATATCGCGTATAAGTTCGAGCGTGAAAAGCGAGCTCGTCACGTTGATAGGTGAAATTGGTCTCTGACCACAGCAATGCTCAAAGGCTCCCGTTAGCAAGGTTGGTGTTTGATTAGCGCATCCTGGGTGATGAGTCGCGCTACAGCCCGGATACGTAGCAAATTCATTGACGATGTTCGATTTACATCCGCGACATTTCTTGTCGACCCTGATCGCCAGCGAGTTGCTGGATACTCCCTGGATACTCCCTGGACACATAGTGTAAATCGTGGAGAGTCTACCCGCGCATGCGTAGGACTGATGTAATCGAAAGCGAGGTTATCTAGTCGGCCCGTGGAAAACACAATTATTACTCGGACCAACAAGCGGACAGCCGCGATCCCGGCAAGTACGAACAAACAGTTGCACTCCAAGGAGTTTATGAAGATACAAATTAAGGAGTTTATGGATACAAATTAAGCATCGATCTCCCGAGCCATACGCTCACTTTACAACGGCGAAATTATGATCGTAACTAGGTACGTTGGAAAGATTATCTCCACATTACATCAGAAAAGTTTCTTCAAAATACCGAACCAATGCTTCATTTTCCAATGACGTCGATTCAAAGTTTCGATTTCCGGCATTCTCGAGTATAAGTACTTGGTAGGGTCTCGCTTACATTTTTTCAAATTAGTTGGCATCGAGACACTACCCTCTTGACATGTAGTAAAAATCTGATCGAAAAAACTTGAACCTTTTTTCTCTTCATATCAAGAGACGGCAGAAGCGTTTCGACGCCAAGTGCTTAAAAGCGATGTTTTGTATGCGAGCCGCTATCGTGTAGATCTTACTTTAATATGCCGAAACTCTATCTTCCTCCCCGATGATTTTGGAAACGAAGCATCGGATCGAAATTTCAACGATATGAGACAAAATATGAGATTAATAGGCAGCCATTCTATCCACCACACCGTCGATCCAACACATTCGTTCATCCACAAACTCTATCACGCACATAGTTTTTGCTTCACGTTTTTGATGTTCACGTGTTTTTTCCATCACATTTCTTTCGTACACATTTCGATTCCGCACATTCATTGCCTCATAAACCGTTCGTATCCGCTTGATTTCCCGTACAACCCGATACATTACAGTCTCGATCCGACACATTTGTTACCTCACAAACTTCATCTCACACACTATTTTTTCGTCACATTTGTAATGCTCACACGCTTTTTCCATGCCATTTCGATCGTGCACATTTCGATTACGGACATTCCCTACCCCGCAAGCAGTTTGAACACACTCAGTTTACCGCGCAAACCGATACGCTACAGTCTAGAGCCAACACGTTTGTTCCTCCACCTATCCGATTGTACACACTGCTATCCCTTCACATTTTTATCGTTCACTCGCTTTTTCCACCACTTTTCGATTGTACACATTTCGATTACGCACATTGCTTGCTACACAGTCCCGATTATCCACGCTAAGTTTCCTACACAACCTATTTCTCCACAGGCTCGTTGCTACGCATTTCTATTCACCACATTCGTTTCATCAAAAACTTTTGCAACACATTTTGATCGTACACATTACCGCTGTCGATACATCACATGGGAATATCACGCGCAGGTAAGGTAGAGCGCTGAGCAGTTTGGTTCGTAGGCAGAGGTTCTCATGCGATTCTATCACTATGGGCTATCTACCTTACCCCGGATAGTCGGTAAGAAGAGACTTGCGGGATCGGCTCAAGCACGTCTTCGAGAGACCGTCGCGCGCGGCGACACTGCGGTCAGCGCGACGAAGCGCTGCCGCCACGCGACGAGGGTATATAAACCCGCGCGCGACAGCACGGAGGACTCTTATCATCCTACCGTTTCCGAAGAACCATCTCATCAAATTCCGACCCTAGCAAGTTGATATCCGTTACAGAACAAAACGGACCGTAAAAAACGACAAAACGCACTGTACGTTTTTTGTTGGCATTTGGTCTTTTTTTCTGTTGCAGAAACCGAAAACGGACCTAATTTTTTTTTTTTACAAAAATTTGCTTTGGTCCGTTTTTGGTTCGCGCAACCGAAAAAGGACCAAGATTGTATTTTTATTCTGTCCTTTCATTAAAAACAGAATCAAAAGGAAAACAACAAAAAAAGTTTTGAAAACTTAGCCAAACATTTTAATAAAAAACGTTCGGTCCTTCCTCGGTTTCAGCAACCGAAAAAAGACCGATCCAAACCTACGATCCGTTTTACCGTTTTTGTGGTCCGTTTCGTTGCCCAACGGACGTGTCCATTTTTCGGTCCGTTTTTTAGTTTTTTCCCCCAAAAGCATCCGTCCGTCAACTTGCTAGGGGAGAGCCCCAGTACAACTCTGTCACTCGAAGAATATCCATTAAAAATAGCCCATCTCCTACGAAGCGACGAGGCGACACCTCTGTTTTCCTTGAGGCAGCCCACGTCAAACTTGCGTAGTCTCGATACAGCGTCGACACCCAAGCAATCTTAAGCAAGTCTAGCTCTACTGATAAGAATCCTTATTGGTGCTGTGTCGGTTCAGACACACCACGTGTAGTACGAATCTCCTTACCTTGGTGCCGTCACGGGAGTGGCATCCACCTTACGCCACGTGACAGTAACACGCTAGGAATTAGGATAGGCTGAAGGCAGAGTCTTGCATTAACGATTTTGTTATAAAACGTTCTATTTAACACCTCGCTAAGAAAAACAAACTTATATTAATCTCTCCAGAATCACGAAGTCTTCAAGTCTCATTTTGTCAGGAAGCTTCTTGCCCCTTGGCCGAGGCCGGCAGGCAAAAGCCCGTAAAAATGAAAACGGCAAACCTCTCATCGATTAAGAGTAACTCCTAGCAATAACAACGTCTCTCGCGCAATGAATGAAGAAACCCTGTATCAATTCATAGATTCAATAAATAAAACTTCCTCCCCTCTAAATTATCCTCATCCGATGATGAACGGAGCTCTGTCCACGGACGCTGTACAGAGCCTATCCGAGGATGATTTTCTACCCTACAAACAAATTCGAGTCATTCCCTCTCCCGAGTCAGTCACGTATAAAATTTCACTCGCGTGTTAAAATTCAAATATGTTTCAGTATAATATAAGATTTTTACGTTTTTCAATAATTTTTTTTTTTTTGCATTATTCCATACAAACGTTCTTGTTGGCTACTTTGCGGACTATCCGCAGCTGTCGACAGATGAACTAGCTGAAGCCATAAAAGCATGCGTGGTACACCTGAGGACATCACATCACTTATCCTCACACAACCCTTTTATCATAGAATCGGACTTTTTGAGATACTACCGTGTCTCCTGATATTAGCGCTCTGTGGGAATTATGAAACTTGTGACAACATTTTTTATATTGATCACATAAAGACCGATGAAAATCGACTTATATTGATTGCGTCAGGTCGTGCGATTGTTGAATCAATCCTGTCAGCGTGTGACGCATTCGCGTCCAACCCTTCCTCATTGTATAATCGGCTTCCGTGACCGCCCGGGCCGGCCGATTGTTCAACTCGCGCGAAGCCGTTGCCGCCGGCACAGTCGACTCAGGGCTCTTTCTCTCTAGCCACGGAACTAGAACGTGTGCGAGTGTGAACCTCTCGTACCGAGCACCTCCGCCTTCGGTCTACGCAAGCAAATGGTTCACGAGATCTCGTTTATTTACGTACCGTTTGCCGAGCGTACGTTCAACGCCAGAGGATGGACAAACAGACGGAGCACCGACGGCGCTACGGTATACCATCGGTGCACCCATTTCGAATTCCACTCGCTCCGAGCGCTTAGCCAATGTCCTGCCCCCTCGGGAAAGCCAAAAAGGAGAGGAACCGAGTGGCAATTTATTCCTGCAACAATAGCCGAAGAATTCGGGCAGCGTGTGGATTTTCACCATACGATTTCCATGAAAATATTTCAAATCTCATCCATCGCCAATGTAAATTGAATAAACTTGCGTAGGACGTATAACTTGCGTCACTGACGCGAGATACGTCGCTCATTTTTAGCAATTAACAAAAAAGATAACGAGATGATATTCATTAAAGAACCATGCACCACCATTTTAGTCAACTCTCGACAGATAAAGCGGAGTGTCATACGTTTAACCATTGATGTTATGTTAAGTTCGCTCTGTGTATTTCAAGCGTATAAATGATTTGATCAAAGCGTACTGGTTCGAGCGCTAAAATGTTCACACATTGGTAGTGATCCTTAGAACATTTATACAACAGTTTGTTGGACTTTTAATTAATTAAAAATAATTTCTCTGTTTGATTAAAAAAGAAAAATTATAAGCGACATCGTTGCGGGTTCACTCTAAAGAAAGTGTGTTGTCAAGTGTGTTAAAACAACTCACAACATGCACATTACATGTGTTGCGCCATCCAAATGCATTTGAAAAAAACGTGTTGGTCGGCTTACGCGTTGAAACAATATACATGTTTATTGGAATACACGCTGTATGTATTGTTTCAAGGCGTTCAAGGACACATCTTCGTTACATCAAAACAGTCGATGTTGTTATTTCGCTGACTTTTACTCAACTGTCGCCCCGCTTCTCTCAATACCCCCCATGGAAGTAAAGAATATTCGAAAATATATTCGTGATGTATTATTTTTATACTTAATATATTTTTCCGAAAAATGGTATATTACAGATATAAAAGATTATATACTTGAAAAGTACACTTTTGCAACTACACAAAAGTACAATCTTGCGTCGCCGGTCAGTCAGCGTCCATGAAAAAATACGATCGTCGCAAGGTCAGCACACGGTCCTTCAACCTTCGGCCGAAGGATTTGATAACAATTTGACATACAGTGGGACCGTGCTTATCCGACCTTCGATTATCCAATCCGCCGCGTTATACGCAGCACTCAACTCGTCCGAGCCTTCCGCGTTAACCGAGGTGTAGGCTCGTATAATACGGAAAACTCGGATAAAACGAATAAAGCAGCATGCCCGCGCGCAGAATAGTCTGTAACTGCTACATTGTTGTATAGGCGCTTCAACTTGCACACGTTTGCTGCGTCTTTATATTGCGAGCTATAAATACATCAGTTCCGCTTCTAGGGTCAATGATAGAACATCGTAATGTCTAAAAAAAGGAATCGACGTACATCAACTAATAAAGCTAATGTTTATACAAAGTGGTGTGTTATTTTTAAATATATAATAGTAGTACAAGTTTGAATAAAGTATATTATCCGTGTTATCCAAGTTTTCGCTTATCCGACGTACGCTCTCCCCACATTACCTCGAATAAACGGGGTTTTACTGTATGTACATTTTTTTCATTGACTTTCATGTCAACGGTAAATTAATAACAAAAAAAAAACATAATAAAATTAATTGTCATTTTCTTGTTGTAACAGAAGTACAACGAGTAGGTCACAAGGTCACAAGTTACTTCTGTGGCCTACAATCACGATGGAACGGAAATACTCGCATTTGACCGCGATGACGATATCTATCTGTTCGACACGTTGATACCCCATCCTTACGATGACCACACGCTTGTACTTGTGCTCCACAAGTACAAGCGTCCTTAGAACCCCGCGGGTGTGTTGATAAAAAACATCAAGAAACAAATGAAAATTCATATTTAAGAAATTAAATATCTTTTTTCAGATGGCACTGATGTAGGTCTATTACTTGGGTCCAAAGAGCGAACTAATCGTCTCCGGCTCGCTTAACAGACATATATTTTTTTGGGAAAAAAATACCGAGGCTATAGTTCAGTGTATGCTAACCGATGCACAATGCGGGGTAAACTATATTTTGCGGATGATAAAAACAATTCATAAATGAATAATTTATCCCTGTATTTCAAATGTTATACATTTTCTTTTTCGTTTCTGTTTTTCCACTCAGGTACATTCCGTGAAACCGCGTCCGTATATCCCCATACTTGCCACCCGCGGAGGGAACCGCGGTATTAAGATAAGGATGTCTTCCGGCGATCAGCCGCCGACCTTCTCGGAGCTCACAGAAGTACGGAAAATTGTTTATTTATTTATTATTATTTGGGTTTCCAGAAAATTATTGTTAATCCAATGAAAAATTTGTAAACAATTCTGATCAACAAGCAAATTCGAATTACCAAATTCAAAATTTCATCGGTTGGAACTTTTTAAAAAATCACAAATTTCACGATTTTTGTCTGTTACGATACAAAATATTTTTTTATTTTGAAATTTTTTTTTCGTGCATCACGGCAAATATGGACGACCGAACAGAGTGAAGATTCATGTCGGTTATTATATTGTCGCTCTAATTTACATTTTTTTTCCATAACACACGAAAAAACGACTGCGTTTTCTTTCCATGAGACGCCCGAATAAAGACTGCGACGAAGATGCGTCGTCGCCATCAACATATGATGACTACGATGACGACGGCGATGACTAATAAGGATGATGATTACCAAATAAAAAGTACACAATCATTAAAGAGACGTCGCTAACTGGATGAAGAAAGAAAAACGCCTCTTCGGGTTAGCCAACCGTTCCGAAGACCCGCTTTATTCGTCATCGATGTTTTTTTTCTTTTTATTACTTGTCAAAGAACGATAGTTTTTCATAATCGCATAAGCAATACTGGCCAAACTGAGTATACAGTACTCGGAAGAAGTTATTGTAATAGATGTTATTAGCAGGGCCGTAAATCCACTTTAAAAACATATATGTTTATTTTTACAAACTTCACATTAGAGTGATAAAAAAATAAAGAAACAAATTATTTTCACACTGAACTCCGTGTACGATCTCCGTTGTAAGGAATCGTTGAAAAATTTGCTTTAGTGACATCGATACAATTCAGCGTACACTCAGAAAAAGGTTTAATACCGTCAACGAAACTTGGTGTGAGTCAACTAAATCCTGCAGTTACGGGTGGCGAACGAAATATACAATTCAATTAACTGCAATATTTAGTGGAATTTTTTAAAAGTATTTGTTTCCGTGAAATGTACTTTTCTTCCTTTCGAAAAAAGCCCAGACTCAATGGAACTAAGCTTTCGATTTTTTCCAACCAAAGTATGCCACATTGTACTGAACATTTGAGTCAGCAGGCGGAGTCTACACAGGCATTTACAAAATATCTGTTTCAATCGAAGACATATTTCATTCGCAACCGTAAATTATCTTGCTTTTGTTCATTCAGTAGTTCTTTATCACACATAACCGGTAAACCTTATGATTATCAGTAGCGAAGTAAATGTGTCCTGTAATCAAGCGAAAAAATCTTTGTTCGAAACAAATATCTACTCATACTAAGAGAAAAAAAGTTTGGCCCAACTCACTTTATAGTTGGGGTCCCGGTACTGTTAATTACGTTATTTGTTAGTAATTAATTTTACACATGGTTATATCGTGTCTTATATATTCAATTGATATCAATACAATCGTTACTTATCAATATAACACAATTTTTACAAATTTAAATTTAAATATCCTAGCTGGGCTCGAACCCCCTGACCTAACGCATTCTGACGTGGTACCTTACCACTACGCTATAATCGCTTATTGGCATGTGTAATCTTGAATCGGATCTATAAGTTATTTCCGTCATTAACTCAGACTCAACTCCCATGATTTGTCATAGAAATGTCCAATCAACGTGACCATTTTTTATTGTGGGCATAATATTTGTAAATGACTAAATTGACGTCTTGCCGGATCGAATAACATCATTTTCAAGATGACAAATTTTTGTATAACAATAAAACGTGGTATTTGCGACCAATGTTTGGAATTCAAGTTATGATTCCACAGAGTGACATTGAATAGAATTAGAAAAAACACCGAACATTATAAATCTTTATGTTGCCTCATATATTTTTCTATGGGGATTGAGGATGAAGTAAATGTGAGTTCAATTCCACTGAATATTGGATTGTGTGAAACAACATACTTTCTGATAGTATAGTCATTGCTTCGGGTTCACGATCGTCTAGAATTTAGAAGTAAAAATACCTACGTAATAATGCTTTGTTTCAGCACAGCAATATTTTGGTACATATATTTATGTATCCAGAAATAGTCTCTTGGGCTTGTTCAAAATACGCAATTTGAATTCAACTGCAAGTATGATTTGACTGAATTTTCTGTTCAAGTGAATCAAACGAATGTTATGTCGAGATGTATGTAACTACGAACATACTAATTATTCCATTTTTTAAAATATCTATAACATAAACCATCCGTAAATTGACTAAACATTTCGTTCATATCAACGAATACGTAGTGGCTTAGACCAATTGATTTATTCCCCTCAATCGAATAGCGAAGCAATTTGAACTAAATAGTTTTATTTCGATTGACTGAATGGATCGTTGATATAAACATTATGTATTTTGCGTTCAATGAAAAAAATAATTGTATAAATGTATTGTAATAATTGTATTGTTATTCTTGGTCCAGAATTATGAAAAAAAATTTAATAAAAAATTAATCACCAATTAGTTGAATAAACTCAAATTTAGTTGATATAACATAATTTGCTATTAGATCAGAGTTACTAGCTTAGCTGAGTGCGGGTAGGGAGTGCTAGGGGGGAATCGGAATGGGGTTCCGTAAAAACCCAGAAGGGTATACGGTGGAAAAATGGAACAAATATATATAAAAAAAAAACCTACGGTAATCGGATTAGTGTCAATTATGGGCATGACCGAAATTGATAAACTTTTTTTAAACGTAATGTAAACGATTTCTCAACGAAGCGCGGCGCGACAGTAATATTGCGATCGAATAATGAAAAAGAATAAAAATGAAGATTTTCTTTTTACGCGCACGCACACACGTACGCACGCACCCGCACACGCCAGCTAAAAATTACATTTCTCGACGTTTTCGACCATTTCTAGTACGCTGACATTGAAATCTCGAACAAAAAATGTTCATAAAACTCCCTCTATGAGGAAGCAAACATTTTTCAATAAATCCCCCAGCAATTTAACTTTTTGTTCATATAAAAACAATTTGTTAAGGTCTTTGAATACATACGAATTATTTCAGAATTTTGTGTAATTTTAGAAAATTACGTTTTTTTATTAACTAAAAACGCAATTTTCAAAAATTAGACGAGATTCTGAAAAACTCGTACGTAATCAGAAAAATTAACAAAATGTTTTCATAGAAAAACTTAGGTTGCCGGGCGATTTGTGAGGGAATTTTTTTCGTTAATTTGTTAATAAAATTTTGGAATTATTATTATGCAAATTCAATCTTTTCAGTACCTTCCATACGGTTGATTTTTTTCAGATTCTTATCTCATCGAGAAGTGTTCGCAATTCCTCTCTCAATTCTCTCTGAACTCACGTGGGCTCAGGCTGTCCGCAAGAACTACCTTAATACGGAAAATTGCGTCTACAAGAAAGTAAAAATTATTCATCATATTCAAGAAATTCAAAATGGCATAAAATTTAAAAGGTTGATCGGTTCTCCCCAAATTTGATAGGGATTACCGGGCGGTCATACTCCAACGGTGCACAACTCTTAAATCCGATAGCTAAAAAATTGTAAGAGCTAGAGTGCTCGCAGACATTTTTGAAAAAATTAAAAAAGGCGCAAAAAACTGGAAATGTTTTAATTAAATTTTGAAGAAACATTGACTACTGACCGCACATGCTGTGTGTGAAATTTCAGCTTGATCGGTCGAGGAATTCTCGAGTTATAGCGGTTTCAATTTTTCGCGTCTGACACGCACTCGCACGCGCGCGCGCACATACGTTCGGACATTTTTTCTAAATGCGAATTTTTTGATTTTTTGGAATATTCCGAACAGGTTTTCATTTCAATCTCGAAAACTTTTTTTCGCCAAAACAATGAGGAAACAAAATGGTTTCTAATATGGATAATCCTGCCTATTCCATGTAACACTTGTTTTCAAGTTATAAAACAGAACAGTATAAAATTTAAAAAACTTAGAACAAGTTACATTTGAAAAAGCCGTTAAAGTTCTTTATTTTACTTTTGCAAAAAGATGTTGGATAACTCTTAAGAATACCATACATGGTGTAAAAAAAATTTAAGGCCGAGCATTTTAATAGAAATCGTTCCTGCTTCGCAAAAAGTTAACAAATAAAAGACAAAAATACAATAAATAGTGAAAACATGAGATAAGCACATTTAAATCGCAAAAACACCGTGGACGGTGCAAAAAACTTGATGTACGTATGTATAATAAACTGAATGCTTAAACAAACCCTATCCGGCCGTAAACCATGAAAAATTGTACGACCGTACAATTTTTTTTTTAAGGGTTCAGTTTATAATCTTTATGGTCACTTTCTCCAAATAAGCTTTCACCAAGTTTATTTTTAAACTAAATGTCCAATGTGGCAATACATGTGAAGAGCGGTTAGAATATTTATCTACTTTTTGCAAAGTTGCAACAACATTTATGTGCATGAAGTTTTTTGGGACCATTTGTGGTGTCTTCGAAATTGTTTACGCATTTCGGAGAAAAAAAAAACTAATGACCTAAAATTGGGCTCGAACTCGGGACCTTACGCATGTTAGCCTAGAACCTTGAGGTAGTCCTTGCGAATGGTGTCCACTACGCATAAGTTCCAGAGAAATGAGAGAGAATTCCGAACATTTGTTGATATAAAAATCTGAAAAAAATCAGTCATATTAACCGTGCTGAAAAGTTTTATTTCGCATAATAATAATTCCACGTTATTAACAAATTGATGAATTAAAAATACAATTGTTCAAAAAATTTCTCGAATACCTAACTTTTTTGAAATGCTCACGATTCGTCCATTGTTCTGAATACACTAGGACCTCGATTTCATTCACAGCAGCGGGACCGGCTCTCGCTCACACACCACAAAATCGAGGCTGCGCATGCCCCGCCCATACTAACTGTCGACCATAGCAAATAGCTTACTGCGTCGATCGATATTCACTCCGTGGTGGGGGCTGTTATGGAAACGGAAGGCGCAAAAATCGAGGTCCTAGTGTACGTATGAATTTTTTCAGATTTTTGAAATCACTTTAAATTTTTTTCTTTTTATATAAGAAAAATGTGTTGAAAGTCACAAAATTCAAGGTGAATTCAAAGATCTGAAAAAATTCATACGTATTCAGAAAAATGAACGAATCATTATGATCTAAAAAAAAAGTTAGGTTTACGGGAAATTTGTTGAACAATTATATTTTTAATCAATTTGTTAATAACATTTTGGAATGATTATTATGCAAAAATAACCTTTTCAGCACCTTTAATATGCTTGATTTTTTTCAGATTTTAATACCATCGAGAAGTGTTTGGAATTCTCTCTCATTTCTTTGAAACATTTGCGAGGTGAACACCGTTCGCAAGGTCTACCTTAACGCTGTGCTATCGTCTATCATTTGAATTTCCCTAATTCCTAGCAAAATTTGAACGTTGCGAAAGTTTTCTTATTTGAAGTGAATGGGCAATGAATATTTAATTTTTTTTATTTACTGAAATGAAAAGGTATTATGTAAGTCCTATGAAAAGTTTTTTATTAGCATTTATTTTTACACGTAATTGACATAAATAAATGCTAATACAAAGAAACTTTACATAGGATCCGCATAAAGGTTTTTTTCGGTACGTACTAACTACCGTATAAAGAAATTTGCGTGACTGGTGGATTAATCCGTCGTCACCGTCGTCGAAACCACCATTTAAAACGCACATCGTGGAGCGGTGGATTGCATAGTGGTTCCGATAAAACACTTCGTAAACTTCTTGTACAAAACCACCGTGAAAACATGGTGATTTTCGCAGTGGTCGGGTCTGCCAGGGTTATCAGGAACGAATACATTAATTTCCCACATATCATTTTTCTTCGTCTATCGTATATTATTTATCGTCACTTATCACATATTATTCTCCATTCGTCAATTTGGCCCTTTGCTGTGACCGTCTCTTCGCGTTTGAGTGTGCGTGTGTGCCGCGTCGCCCGACCCCACCCGCTGCGTACCGGTGCGCGTGCACCCGGCGAATATCGTTCGGTCGGTAGTACGGGATCTGCCATACCCTGATGTTTGTACGCGCGTTCTGGGAAAATTGGCGCCGGTATTGAGCCACCCGCGGGAGAGCACCGTGCTCGACTATTAAATCCGGGACTGCGAGGATACTGGAAATATTTATCCTTATTTCTACTTTCTTTTGATTTCAGTAAAACATCTGTGACCCACTTCGCGGACTATGCCTGGCCAGCAATTCTTTCGTCCACGCATCCATCCATTTTCCGGTACCTCACAGCCTATCCAACCAGTCGCTCTATTCTTATTCCGTGACTGCGGGGTAGTCGAGGACTGTCGGTATTAGCTGACCGGAAGGCCGGTATGCGGCGACATCATCGTCTCTCCAAAATCTCTATCGCAATACATAAAATATATCATCGTCACGGTATATCGAAAATCCAACAAATTGTTTGGAATATGCGATAAAACTTCGGAAAAAAAATTTATAAAAAAAATATCCAAGCGTCAATTCTCATTTGAATTCAGCAACGATTTCTATAAAACTCATTTTTTTTGTTTCAATTGATACGATATTGATTTTTATTGAGGTTCGAATTAATCTTTTGCGTGGACAAGACAGATTTTCTTCTCACCCATAGCAGCTTCGGTGAATGAGAACGAAACATAAGATGTGCCCGCGGGAGCTTTATTTGTTGCTTTCAATTACAAGATTTATTATTCGTGTAATTCCCATCGGGATGATGCAAATATCTCATATGGATCCAAACTCCGTCAGTAAGAGATACATTTGTTTTTCATCAACACAAACCGATGAAAAAATCTGTTACTGATGGAGTTTGGATGCTGCCTAAGACATTTTCCTCCTCTTGATTGATGTGAATATGCCAGAGGAGAAGTTTTCTTACGTTCAAATAAATCAGCAGAATGAAATCGAGTTTATTTAAATTTGATACATATTTATATTTTTGCGAACAAATTTTTTTATCTGAATGCAGCTAGGATCGTTACTTATTACAACTAAATTGCTTGTCAAACTACGCCTACTCTGTACTACTCCTGCCTTAGTTATATGTTCAAATTTTCACACCATTGTTACTTTCTGTATTGCTATGGTGCTTAGGTGATATATACCAGAACCAAATACAATATCTATCCATCTAAATATTTTCATTTACGTATGAGTGCACATGCACGGACAATTTTGTTATAGAATGAATAAACCCGATATTTAAAGTTGAAAATTTAAATAAAGATTTATTTCGGTCAAATGTCAAACTTTAATTATAGAAACGTCCAGCTTACAGACCGGACGCTCCCATGTGATGGCCCTGCCAGTTAATAACCTGTTCTCGCCCTGGACGTTTGTATTAGTACATGCCCACAATTTTTTACTCGTTAATTTTCCAATCTCCAGCTCCTAGTCTTGTCAAAAAAAGTATAAACAATAATTACTAATGACACAGGAAATAGAAGGACACGTTTGTATATACAAAACCCGAACAAACGAGCTTGCCACTTATTTAACAAAAATTATTTTAACGTAACTCCGTATCGTGACCTTACGAAATTATTTTTTACTGTGCAGGGACGTGAAGTGGGTCAATAGGAACAAGAGTCACTGATAAAGACGGTGGGGGTCACTTATAGAAACAGTGGGTCGCTTATAGGGATAGAGAGCGGGTTCCTTATAAGGATTATTGATGGGAAAATATGTCACGAACTATAAGCTATAATAATTTTGTAAGTATTGTATATAATTGTATAAATTTGAGAAATAAAGTTTAAACAGTTGATTCGATGATTTCCAAATCTGATAGGAATCATCGATCAATAAGAGTCCATTTGTATTCAACTTTTTGTTGCAAGATTTTAAAATTGTAAGAGCTACAGTGCCAAAAGCAATTATTTGATAGTTCGAAACGTCAAAAAATCGAAATCTCTCTACCGAGTCTTACCGCATTCAATAGCGAAAATTGGTTTACTTCCGTAGAAAGTATCAACCCCACAACGCAAAATTTGTCAAAACTAGAGCGCGAATACATTCAAAAAAAATTAGAATCAGATAAAATCTGAACAAACGTTTCAATTATTACCTAACTTGTAATAAATGGTAGCGCGCAATTGCATGATATTCATGCCAAATTCCAGAAATTGATAATGCCGCTCTCGGGTCACACAGCTTTGAATATTCGAAAACCGGAGCGCGCATACGGATGGTTTCATGGATATAATTTTTCTAAGACCTTCATGTGAACTTGATCGAAAACGTTCCATAAAACCGTAGCTTCTTCTGTGAGCCAGCAATATTTGTGATCGTTGACATTTGCATCGTTGGCGAGGCTATTGGCCCAGCGACCGAAGGGTCTTCTCTCCATGGATCCAGACAAATTGAATAATAAGAAGAAGAAACGGTAGGAGATGATACTTTCATCTGAAAATCGTGCAGAGCGATATCAATATTGCTATGCAGTGTAGGGCGCGACCGCGTGTCTCGCGATAGGCGACGGGGATGGACGACATCTACCGAACGAAATACTTTGCGCTTGCGTAACTCCCACTGCCGCTATGCCGTGACGGCGGCGAGCGTCCCCCTGTGGCGTGCGGAGGACCCGAGCAGATTTGCACCGTGCCGCGCCGACGGGGATGGCAGTAGCGGTAGCGGTATTATTGTGATCAACGTGCGGCTGTTCCGATGGTGGGGGTAGCGTGGATCTCCGCGCGCGATTCCGCCGAACGCAGGTGCGCCGTGGTGGGGGGATTCGTGTGGATGCTCGACAGGATGGTGGGGAGCGTCGGTCTGGCCGGCCGCGCGCGCGTTGGGGGCGATGGCGGAGGGACGAGGCACGGCCGGTCTGACCTAACCAGAAAGAGCGAGCGAGACGCGTCCGAAAGGGCGATCCGCCCGTCGTAGCTTCGGTCGTAGCTGTGACTGCAGGGACGGATTCGAGTGGAGCCAAAAATCTTTTAGGGCCCTCCGACTGCACGGATGGTAAACAAAACTTTCGTCGGTCGCTCTCACGATAACTCCAACGCTCCGTAGATGAGATCCTTTGGCGAATCTATCGATATGATTCTCGGAAAGATTACAGTTACTGTTTGCAAAACGTCCGTTAAGTTCGATGATTATTTACAACAACACGCGACAAAAAATGTGGCAAACGAAATTAATTTTATGACGAGCGATTCGAGCGAATTGTTCGCAGTGCAGAGCACATCTGTATAGTTCCACATCTGTTACATGTTCTTCAGGATCGCGTGTGCATGTGAGGATAACAAAAAGTCTATAAGAAAAATAATCGTAACAGCCTACAACTTGCGACAGACGTTTGAATCATGCGCGAAAAAAACAAATATTGTGGCAATATTAAAATTATTTACTGACACTTACCCTGATCGAATCGATTTTGTTTTAATCCGATCCGATTTGATTTGCGTGAGTGGAGGATCGGTGTAATGAAAATGTCAATATCGAAGGGTAACCGGAGTCCGCTTAATCCGGTGACGTAGCTCCGTCCCTGGCCCGAGCTCTTTCTCTCCCCCCCCCCCCCCCCCCCCCCGCGCCTGTTCGTCCTCCATCGCGCTCGGGCTGCCGGCTTCTCTCGCGCACCGTCCCGTTCGCTCGGTCCGCCCGTTTCCCCTCGACTCGGAGCGACGCGCCAGCGAGCAGCGGCCAGGCAGACCAGCGGCAGTTCGACGCCGGTCGCGCAGCCAGCATGGCTCGATCGTTTCCATTAATTTTTACCACGCACCTACGCAAGATATAACAACGAAATTCGCGCGATTCAGTGACGTTACCGAGGAGCCGGAATATCCGATCGATTTCTCGACACGTACACATTCATTTTATCGTGTGAACCCCATTGGCCGAACGTTAAACGAACAGCGAAGAAAACTACCGTCCGTTCGTCGAGTTATCGAGCAGGCCTACGCCAGATGCCACGACCTAACCTCAAAGGGACGAAGACACGAACGAGTTGTTCTCGATACGGAGAAAACGGAACGTTCGACGCGCGTATCTCGCTCGAATGCATCGGCCCCGATTCGAGGCCGTTTTTTTTTTTCCGCAATGGATATCGAAACGGAGCGTGAGCTTGCGTCGAATGTCGAAGCTCGCCAGTGCGCGTAAAATCTGCGTACGTTCAACCTGACGCACTGTCGAACACTGATCGTGCATTTTTTTTCAAATCTTTCCGACCGGACTGTCAACGTCGAGTGATCGCTACTCTCTTGCGACGATCCACTTTTTCGAAATACGTGCGACAAGAGTGCGAGACCAATTGCGATTTTATAATTCACCATTCACAGCATGAATTCGTTGCGAAATCCAAAAACATCGGGCACGCTTGGGTTTATACCCTTGGAGCATAATAATAATAATAATAATAATACTAGCGGTTGTAAAAATAATAACAATAATAATAATAATATATCAACACGTCAAAGTGAGACGAAGGAGATCGTTCGTCGACGACACCGTTGACGAACCGAACGCAAAATCTTCATCATTTTCGACGGTGAGTCTCATTCAGTGAGAATGATAGCTGGCACAGAATTTTGCTTCAAACATCCTAAGAAAATGTCTTGTCTTTGGCGCGATTTCGAGGCGCGCTCGCGCGCGTGTTACGGCAAGGGTGCCTTTTATACGGAACGGATCGAGCCACTGTTTCATTCGAACTGTTTTCCAGTGACGTGTCGAAGAACTCGCTGCACCCTCTCATCGATCGTTAATCATATTTTCTCACACTAACCATTTTAACGCCTTACTTCGTTGAGATCCGATTTTTTTTTTCTTCATCATACGAACTTAAGTTTGTGTTATTTTTTTCATCACTTTTATCAATTCGAAATCTCCTGGGTGTACCTTGATTCATCAGTTTCTTTCATCGATTGCATTTAATAGAAACGCCAAATGCACTTCACGCGTAGCACACAGCGACGTGTTCGTTAATGTACGCTCACTTATCGACTTTGATTGTGGGGTTGAGTGGGGTTACATTTTTTTTTTAAATTCCCACGATTTCCTTGCTAAACCGTTATTTTTATTTCAACGTTAACTAGCTCGAAACATTTGCATCTGTCACCGAGGACACAACGGCAAGAATTTTCTCGTTCATCGTAATAAAATTACGATGAACGACACTAAATTTGTTGTTGTTATCGTAGATGTAAAAAACCGCATTCTTTTAGAAATTTGTAATTCCGATCGAATTAAATTTAAAAAAAAGAATGAAGAAAGACCCTTGGCTATAAAAAAACGATGTTTCTCAGCAGATCACAGCATTGTATGAATCAAGATGCAGCCTATTTAAGATAACGAAGCAAAAATCTTATCTATAATTTAATTCTCACAGGGCTATGCACTCGGAAAAAAATTTATTTGACGGCCACCGCTTATTTGGTTTGAGTAAAATATTCATTTGATTTACACAATATTTATTTGAATCAAGTAAATAATTACTCAAATGAAATAAATATTTATTTAAATCAAATAAATATTTTACTTAAACCAAATAAACGGTGGCCGTGTAACAAATTATATTTTCTGGATGTAGTTCTACCAATGCGATGTGCCGTCGATTTAAGTAAACAAAAAATATATTGCTCTATCGTTGCAAAACTTTCATATACAACGTTGTAAATCCGAAATACCATTTCAGTGAGAAAAATAAGTAGGGAAAAAATTAAATATATCGTCTTGCAACCAGAAGTGAAAAAAAGTGAAAAACATTTTTAAACGGAGATATTATGGCATAATGAGCACGAACTTCGCTATTAGACAAAAATCTGATTTATTCAATGGGGCAGTAGAAAAGTTCAAGATTGTAGTATAATTATTAATTTATGAAATCGTGATATTTGGCCCACACAGTATACAACATCCAAAACTTTAAGACAGAAAGTGTAACTTTCCCGATTAGATACGAACAAAAAAAGTGGTAGATGCCGGGGAAACCATCACGACTACATAGGTCCTATAAAAAAAAAAAATATATAAATATAGGTCACGGAAGGTTTTTAATAGAATAAATCATAGACTGAATACATAATCGGAAGAATGAACTGACTGTCGCGTGCACATCGACCACCTTCTCCTACAGTGGTCGAGATGATGTACGTTTGGCAACGACGCATAACGTTAGCTTTACTCCGATCGACGGTAGTTCAAATTGTTGTCGTCAACATGATTTTCATGAAGTTATATTTCTCTCAACGATCGATTCGGCCAGTCATAATTGGTTAATTATCAGCGCTTATCAACAAGTTATATTAACTAAATATTCGCGGGACAGATTTTTACAATTTTTTTATACATGCACGTGCTTTACTTCGCCGGTCACAGACTCTGCTCGATACAAATGGTCTTTTATTACGTTCGTGATGACTACGAGGTGGCGCTCCATCACAAAACATACCCATATAGCACGAAATATTTTTAATCTTTCGAATGTTCCGAAATATTTTCGAAATATATGGAAATAATATTTTGAAATATTTTCCCGAAATATTGCAACGAAAACTTTCCGCAACATATCAGTAATATTTTCAATATTTTAAACCTTCTAAAATATTTTAGAAATATACTTAATCTTTCATACATCTGAAAAATTTCTGAAATTATTCGTGGATATGTTTTAGTACAGTTCGAATATTTAATGTGTCATAACACTACATGTTATTGGGACTCTCGAAGAGGTTCACAGGAATCCAATAGATGAAGTACTGGATGCAATACATATGTTTAAAGTAATGAATAATATCTACAGCAATAAAATATTGATAATTTCTTGAATATTGCAGAAAGATATCTATCAAATACTTTACCAACATTAAAAAATATTTGTTAAATGTCTCACGAACATTTTAAAGCAATGTTTCAAAACTATTTTTGCGAAATATTTCTGAAACATTTCGATGTAAGATTTATGGGCAAACAAAAAAATATTTTCGAAATGTTTAAAAAATTTTTTCGAAACATTTCAGAAATATTTCCGTGCTATGTGGGTATCCGACAACACAGTAATCGTAAACAGAGTATTAGCGGACACCTAGAACAACTAACACATCCAAGTCGCCGTGTACAGTGGTAAGATAGCCGCCGGTTATGCAACTTGAGTCAAAATTGACGGCCCTTTTAATACATGTCGTTTCATAAAATGTCACGCTTGGACACGGCACACATTATGATCATTACGATAAAAGTATATGCGTTATACATTGCTGTTTTCCGATGAAAAAAACCATGGACGCTTTTCCTGCAAGTGCTACCTTAAGGCGCTGGAAATAATCGTTCAATCTTACTACCTTTTTTTATTAAGCCGTGCCAAGAATACAATGCGGAAGATATTATATTGCTATCGAAACGAACAAAATCTATAGTTAATACTGTCGTTGAAACAATTCATGTAAAAAAAATCATGTCTAAAAAATAATTTTAACAAAATTTGCCTAACTCTATGGTTCCTGGCGTTTCGAGTAGAGGTTCGTAGATCTGGCATTACGTGTAACAATTATATTCATTCTGACGAAACTCATGTTTGGAATTTTTTTCAAAAGCATCCACTTTGCAGAGCGTTGCGTGAAACGCACGAGCTCCGGATGCTGGAAATGCGTCCGGAACAATGCAACCGGGAAGGGTGGAGAGGAGCGCTCGAGATTAAAACACGACCTCGATACATGAGATTCCGCGCGCGTGCGTCTATTCTTCTTTTATCGATGTCATCGAAAATCGATGATGACTTCATCACGAGAGTGATTTACACTTTTCATGCATAAACACTCACACGGAGCATCGTATCATCGGTAGCGAGGTGGCGCGCACGTGCCTGACACTGCCCATACGAGAGGTTCGGTAAAATGGCGATTGATACGCGATAACAATTGTTCATGGCACGCCCATGGTATGGTTCCAAAATAAAACAAATTCCACTGATATACGGAAGGCCAACGCTTAATTTTCGATGAAAATTATGTGTTAGCAACGGTATACGAGTTAGAGTTATTGTATCTACACAGTAATAAAGTACATGTCAACTGGACACTCACGCCGACACTCATGGAAACGCACAGACACACTAAGGCTGACAGACAATCACGGACACTCACGGACACCTACGGAAACTTGCGGCACTCGTAGCACGCACAGACTCACTCAACCACTTACAGACAATCACGGACACTCACGGGCATTTACGGACACTTGTAGACACTCGCGAACACGTCCATACACTCACCGACACTAACGGACGGTACAAACGCTCGCCGACACTCACGGACACAGACGACTTCGTGTAGGCATGAAGGCATCCGCTAAGGACATTCGATTTTTACTCCCGCCTGTCTCATCCCCCGGGAAAAGGCGGAGTTATAACTCGAATCCTCCATGCGTATCACATATCGACGTCCTGATGCCAAAAGAACGAACAGGCTATACTTATACACAGCCGATATGCTCTAATGGAATTAGGCCATCGATGTATGTATTTTTATTCTATAAACATAAATAAATAGACGAATACAAGTTTTAAAAAACGATCAGGATATCAAAGCAAAACTATCGTAAAAAATCTGAGCGCGCTGGCTGCATTAACCGCTCGTCCATAACAATAATCATCGTTAATTCAGAGATAATTATTTTCACTCGCCGCATTCGGATTTCATTAAATGAAAGTCTACACTTATTCACAGGGATTCAAGGGTGTCCAGGCTCCTCGCAGCAAGTTTTTTTTGTGTTGACAAAAAACATATAATTCTTTAATCCCGGGGAAAATATCATACGTTAACCATTAACGCTCAACACTTAAACGAGGTATGCGACATGACCCTAATAATTCGATCCACATGTAACTGACGTACCGAGCCACGGCAGATTTACACGAGCCTCGGTGCGCGTCATGTTTTTCTTGGCAGATTGAATCTTTCGACGAGAGAGTTACAGTGGGAAACGACACGACTAATACAGGCTCGAAATTCTAACACCGCTAAGCCGATTAGATAAAACGAAATCGGACGACCGAACAAAACAAAAATAAAAAAGTGTAGAAGAGGGGAAAACGAAACGATACACATTGTGATATGATACAGTAGATTGCCTCGTATTAACTGCAGGCCTCACTGCAGAATGGTCCTCTTTAAGCTGCGATGCTCGTCTTTAACGCGACCGAGTGAGAGCGCGGGCGTACAACGGTGTGAAACCGTCGCTGGGGTCGCTGGAAAAATGCCACGTCTCAGGGAGTCGGCGGAGATACTCAGTTGGACGAGGGAAAGAGAAAGATTTTCGAGGGAAGCTGCTGTCAGGAAGTGCTGCGCGAGCATCAGCAGTCGAGGACGATGCGAGGCGCTGGTCGAATGGATAGTAGCAGGAAGAATGAGAGCGAGATGAAGGCGGTCGTGCGCAGCTATACCTGATACCTTTGTACGAACAGAATTGGGAAGACTCCTGACAGAGGCCCAGAAGAAAAGCGGAAAGCAGAGCGGTGAAGCTATGAACGCTGAAGTGACGATGTTCTGTAACTATACGCTCCGCAGAAATTCCGTACATACAAGGCTGGACCTGAACAGTTATTAAAAAAGACGGCTAACGCTCGAATCGAACCAAAGACGAAGGTTTGTACACCTCGGAGGAGTACTTTAAGCTCGCCTAATTGAGACGAAAATTTTTTCGTTGGCACTCCGAAATGCCGGAAGTTGATTTTCACATTTCCTTATGCGTATGCATATTTCACAAAAGCAATTGCTTTTACCGTCTCCTCTTCTAAGTCTGCTTCCAACTTTCAATCCATCTCGCTGTCGAATGGATATCAACTTTCGACGAAATTGTAATTCTCAATGTCCTCTCCGAATGGAAAAGAGCCGGACAGCTCGATCTCTCGGTATAATGCTCCTTGGTACACACGCCGGCACGTACATCCGAAAAATTTCGAGACGGATTTTATAGCCGTTCCAGGTAGTTTGCTCGTAAGGCACGATCTTTCGCTCATCATCGTCTCCGGGTAACTGCCAACCTGCTTACCTTTCCCTGTGTTACAACATTTTTTCTCCCACATTTCGGTGACCAAAATAAAATTTTCTTTGAATCAACACTGTGACTACGCATTTTTTAGTCATTCCGTTCCGGAAGCTCCGTCTAGCAAAAATCTCCCCAAAACTTTTCGTCGTGTTACACATCGATGCTTCGTGATTTCGCAATAGCAATACGCCGTTGAGTTATCGATAGGTCGATCAAGAATTACCAGCGATGGAAAAAAATAAATGTCTCTTCGTGTCGGATGATCGGGTGGCGATGTACGATTATAGTGCAAGCCGAGATGAGTGTGTGCGTACAAACGTGCGATATCTTTAACGTTCTCCGAACACAAGACCGACACTGTCAGCGGATGCAGTGAGCAGCCTGTTACAGAGATATGAAGCGTGCCGTAACTAAACCGCCTGCGCACAGAGTGTGTATACGTGCGTATGTTGTATATCCGCGGAATCGCGTAACACGTGCGCCTGCAGCCACGACGCCGATAATCTATCGGCCTTGTGCGCATGATAATTAAACGTATTCTAATAAATGCAGTCCTGTGCTCAACAGCAGCATCGAATATATGTTCGATTCGCTCGCTAAGCGTCACCCAGCCATTGCGCTTTCGATGCGTTGGGTACCAATGCTCGCGGTAATTGTCTGTGACATAGTGATACGAGGAACGAGTAGTTCATACAATATGATACTTTATAATAACCCGCATATTGTCGGCGATAAGCTATATGCAAATTTCACGTAAAATGTCCGTGACTGAAGTACTGAAATATCGTTTATAATTAACGGTTATTGTTACAAGTGTAACACAGAGTTTTTATGCACTCACGCCTTACACATAAGAAGTGCCTATCAAAACGACTATTTTCCACATCTTTATCTCATCGGAAGTCCGTGTCAGGGTGTATCTTCGCAACGAATCAACCAACGCAGCTAAAACTTGCTACGTAGTCTTGTTGTATCTTATTTAAAACAATATATAACACGTTTATTGCCATCCAAAAAATCATCGCAAAGAAATATGTCCACAATATTAACGTGGCAAGAATTATTATAAGGGACCATCGATGAGTAAATTGTTCGTTTAAAAAGAAACAATTCCATAAAAACGATGTTTTGCGTCCCTTTCAAAATAATCGAAATTACGGAGTCACCTTGTTGGGAATTTTATACGATGTCATGAATCACTCGGGTTATTAAACTTTATCGAAAGACGAGGTAACTTCTCGGCGGCAAGTAGTTAAAAAAATATTTTGTTCAGGGATAATCTACCGTGTACTTACACTTCAATATCCCGCAAGCGCAATCTTTATTTTTCATATACTCGAAAGTTGAGCATTGGTTCGGAGTTGTTACGAGATTTTTATTATATAATTCCAACATAAGCTTTTCAACGCGAAGATGCAATCCATTCGGTCGATGCTGGGATATGGGCATCGTGCCCCGCAAAAAATCGAAAATTATTGTAAAAGTGTTTTGTTATACTATAATGCGACGTGATGTTCTCGCGTCTACTACGCACGCGTTCGTCACGCCAGCTGGATCATCGGAATGGAAAGTAATTGTCAATTAGCGTAAAAATGAAATGTATTGAATTATAAGGTGGCCAACGTCGCGCTTTCCTTTGTCGGGTTTCTGATCGGCGCGACAAAATACATGAAATTAGGTGTTTCTGAATGTATTTTTTGGCACCTTCGATTATTACTCCTGAAATCCTAAAGATACCGCTTTATCTAGCTTTTTCAACGCCATCATATCATCATCTTGTATATTATTTATCGTAGAACATGATAGGCACCTGAATTTTTCGGGGATGCCATCGAGAAGCAAAGAAATCGTTGTTTGAAAATACGCAAAATCACTCATTTATAGAATATTGGTTTTAAAGATTCCGGAAAAAGAGATTTCTTTAATCGTCGCTCCGGGGCTCCATTTAATGTATTTTTACCACTGATCATGAACCTGCCACTTATTTCACTCCTAATTCAATATTTAATACGGAAACTTGCGTCAAAAAGAATATACAATTTTTTCGTAAAATCCCAAAAATTGAAAACCTCATAAAATTTAATCCGTTCGATCGATCCTTGCCAAATTGAATAGGGTTTATCGGTCAATAATAATATTCCCTTTGTGCACAACTTTTTAGCCAAATAGCTCAAAAATGGTAAGAGGTAGCGTGCGCACAGATAGCACATTACAAAACCACGTAAAAATGTTATGACTGAAAGCATTTTGCTAAAAATGTAACCAAACATCGAGGATTCATCCCTCTACCTTCCTTAGAAATTTTAGCTTGATATCTGAAGCCGTTCTCGCGTTATAAGAATTTCAATTTTTCGGACCTGAGACACACACATCCAGACATTTTTTTCTAAATTTGATTTTCCGATGTTTTGGAGCATTCTGAAGACGTTTTCATTAAAGTCTCGAAAAATTTGGTTTCATGAAAACAAAACTTCCTCTGAGAGGAAGCAAAGTCGAAATAAAAAAAAAAAGTGATATGTGCCAAGTTGTGGTGTACACATTGATACATAAATCGACTGCTAGGAAACAGAAGGGCGTAATCCACAAAGTTTTACATGGTAAATGGTGTCGCCTACGTCCTTTTGTTTCTGAGCAGTCGATGTATATGTAGTATAGTATTTTTTTAGTAACAATCATGCAGAAATCGTGACTGAAAATTCCAAAATAAAAACAAAGTTTTTATTCATGTACTCTATACACTCAAAAATATTCTTAAAATATACTTAAAATATACTTATATACTTAAAAATTAAATAAACACGAAATGAAAAACAATAGTTGGTGTGCTCTTCAAATACAAATAAACGTAATTCATTGCATAAAAAAGAATGAATGCATTAAGGATGGTTTTTCTTTCTTTTCTTATTTTATTTTTGAGTAACATACATCAATAAGAATTGTTTTTTTTTTCAATATACTTACTGTCCTGTATATTGCCTAGTGGTTAGCGTGCTTGCCTCAAGACCAGAGCACCGGCAGGTCGCGGGTTCGAATCCCAGTGCCGACGCTTAGTCGAAAAATGAAAATATGGGCGAGACAAAGCTCCAGATGTATATACGAGTCATCTACGCGTATCTGTACGTGTATACGTCACGTATATATAGCTGTAGTCCATGTTTACATTCTCGGCTTGGGCATGACGTAGCTTCGGCGCCGTGAAGCGAACTCGGGACTGACCGTATCAGCATATGGTTTTTCGCAGTTTTCCTATGCCCGTGGTAAATATTCCATGGCAAATACGATACGGTGGGGAAAGACGGATGCGGCCGCACTTTGGGGGGGACTGGCTCGCGGCAGAAATGCTTCGGGTGACGAATAATTAAACAATGATGTAAGGAAAGCCGGGCCGACCCACTATAAGACCCTAAAAGTTGGAGTCTTGATAAGTGGGGGCAAAAAAAAGTAATGCAAAAAAAAAGAATATACATATACACATATATGTATAAATCATATATGTATATATACATATATATGTATAATATATGTATCTCTATTCCACTACGTGGCTCACGTGATTTAAATTTCTTTTTTTTAAATACATTGCTCTGATAAACATGCTTTTTTGAAACTTTCACATTGATTACTCGCAATTCTTGAAGATTTTTAAAAATCGTTGTACCTGGTGAAGATTAGGGTTGACAATTTTTTTCGTAAAATACACATTTCTTAATAGCAATTTTTTGAATTGTACATTTTTTACTTATCAATCAAAATTGTATACCAGACATCTTTATCTTCAAGCCTAGTCGTATACGAAAGCAACAATAGCTTGTTACCTAATACTTCACGGGAGTCGAAGCGATCATATGCTTTTGGCGCAAAATAAAAAAATGTATATGTTAAACTATTGAGTATTTCTCATGAAAATTGGCCCAAACAACGGGGTTTCCTGGCTAACTTTTATAGTACTCTATAATCACAATCTCGAAAAAATATGATTTCACAAACATAGAGTTTCCGTCATGAGTATGCGAAATCCGACCAGTTATTGACCATTTAGGCAAAAAAAATCCGGTGCGAAGCAAAAGAGACACGATGAAGAAGAAAAAGCAGAGCCGGTATAAGCACGCATACCTGGGCGGTGTATACCGACTCTGCCTACCTGCATTCATCTCGGCGATTCAGCGGGATTGGTTCGGATGAGCTCATGCAACGCGGATGCAATGTGGGGGAATACACTATTATATTGTGTACCAGCCTAGTGCTATGTTCCGCTGTGTAGCAAATTCGGGCCTATCGTAGTTGGCCTAGCCAGCAAGCAGCATTTCTGTATCACCACCAGCCCGTGCATCCAGCACCTGGTCCGAGTAGGTCGAGCCACGCCCGGAGTTTCCGATTAAATGTTTCGTCTCTAGTCTCTTTCTGCTCAACTTTTGTCATTCGAATTTGTACGACTCGAAATTTGTATAAAACCTAATACCTTTCATTTTTTGTATAGCATGCACAAACACAGCCCTCGATATTAATCCAATAGATTGTTCCTGTGGCAAATTACTTCTCGACTGTCCATACAGTTAAAAATATGTTTTATTAAATCTCTTCAATAGGTCGTAATTAATATTTTATTTAGCAATTCCTAGTTTTTCATTTTTTGTTCGGCGTTATAGTAATTTTTACCAGATCCTTTTCTCAGTGTATATGTAATTTCGAAATAGCGACGCAAAAAACTGGTCAATGTACAGGATGACCTCTTCTGACACGCAGTTCCACCCGTGCATCGATATTTTTTCAACTTTCATTTGAATTTCGCGATGTTTCGTTCGGTAGCTACGTTCACCGCCATGTAGATTCACAATTATTCGTTTGTTAAGACCGCGTTAACCCAAGACGAGTTACTACATCGATGGGAAGGTCTCAACTATGTCGATGACGCGAATAGTTGACCGCTGTTTCTTTTGAGTTCACGCAACCACTTAAAAGTGCATGCGCTTCCGTTTTAAACGACAGTAAACAACTGTGTGCATAGTACGATTATGTGCATTGCAGACCGAACGGCCTGGGCGTCGGTATCTACTGGGTAGAGGCTGAACTGTCCAATGATTGGCCTTTTAAATAAATATAAAACAGTTAATAAACTTTCACACGGCAGGACTGTCCTAGGACGGTTTAAAATCGATGCAACATTCACGCCGGCCATTTTTCTGGGGATCCACAATAAATATTTCCGACCTGACGGTTTTGAGAAATCGATGAAGATGAAAAAAAAAAAAAAAAATGCTGTCCCTTTTGGGCAATTCGGAGTCGCATAAAGAGCTAAAGATTTTTATTTTCACGTCGTTTCCTCGTAGTCATTTTATATTCGCAAAGCTTCTACTATAAGTAAGCATATTCTGTGATTCCCAGGGCTTCCTCATAGAGCCCTCCGGAATACATATACACTCATTTTATTTTTGAGTAATATATATAATTAAAAACGTTTTTTTCATTATGGTATTTTTTTATCACGATTTTCTGCACAATCTTTATTGAATAATGGCTGCATCTGTATACCACTATATAGCTCATATACTTTCATATTTTTCGTTTTTTGCTTCCGTTGCTGTTTTGTAAAAAAAAAATTAAAAAAAAAATCAGCATTTTAATGTTAGAGCACTTTACCTACATTACAGAATACTTTACCTACGGGGCTCGGATTCTATACAAGAAATTTGCCTCTTCGCGACGGTTGTAACCACTACATATCCTTTTTAAACTGACCAAAAAAATGGTCAACCAAAAAATCTTTTTGAGGTAACATTTTTAACAAATTTCTATACTAACCTAGTCTGATTCTCTATTAGAATAGTACAGTTTCTGTATTGCTACCCTATGTTGTCTTTCAGTACAATTTCCACACGGAAATTCAATTATTTATTGGTTTTCAAATTGCGCTGTATATTTGACATGTTTTTGATAATGAATAATCGACTGGATCTAAAATATAAGTGAAATTAACGAAACATATACTTTTTCCCAAAAAAATAAAAAGTACACTTAGTACTTAAAATTTGTTTCCCTAAAAAATCATGTTTATCAACACAATTCCTTTTAAAAAAAAGTTGTAAATTAAAATTTTCATATAGCGTTCTCATAACGTTTTTTAAAGTGTAATGTTTAACGTCAATGTTTTTTTAGTCGCAAAGGTTCGTCTTTTATTCGCAAAGCATTTTCTATACTTTTGGCTTCCTCACAGCGAAAGCTTCGCGAATAAAAGAACATCACGAGAAAACGATATGAAAATTTCAACTTACAACTGTAGCTTCCTCATAGAGGAAGCTTTGTTTTCGTGAAAACATTTTTTCGAAATTTTAGTGGCAGAGTACTTAAAAGTGTCCGAAACGTCGAGAAATGTGATTTTTAGCTGACGTCCGGACGTCTGTGCGTGTGTGTATGTATGTATGTATGTGACAGACTTGCGTCGTTTCAAACGACAATAACTCGGAAACGGTTCGAGATAGCCAGTCGAAATTTGGCACACTAGTAGGGTGGTCATATCTCTTCCCTCGGTGCAATTTTCATGAAGATTGTGGCCCCAGATTTTACGCGATTTTAAAAATTTTGAAAGGTCGCTGTAGCTCAAACTTGCTCAAATGTTGAGCAATCGTCCTAAAAGGGCACAGAAATATACTATTTTTTTATTTGATTTTTATAGCATTTTTCTTTCGGAAGATAATATATTTTTATAAGAAAAATACATTCTTATGTGAGCTTTTTAGTCAGCTTTTTAGTGACATTGAGAGGTTTCTCGACTGGGTCGCCCACAGTTTTGGGGTCCAAAAAAACTGTGATTAACAAATAATTTTGAAAAAATCAAATTCTATTGCGCATAAAAATAGAAGAATATATGCATTTTTAGTTGAAAAAGTCTCAGCTTTCAAACAAATGTATTATCGTGTTAAATAAAATTCATAAAAGTAATTAAACCTCAAAAAATACAGAGAATTCGTTTTTTAGGTTCAAAATCGCGGCTGCGCCGATTTTTTAAAAGTTTGACCCGTATACGTATTTTCGTCAATCAAATTCCATTTCTACTTTCTGCATTCGCGCGTAATCGGCACGCATATCTACACGTAAATCAGAGTAGATATGGACGTTGTTCAACGATATGTACCTACTCTACAGTATCCAAACCCACAAGACGTACTCGTACACACATATAATATATAAGTTTCAGGCGTGGGCGCACGGTAAACATTCACGAAACTTTGTACCGACCTGGATCGGAAATGCTATATTTGCCAGGGATAAACGCACATAGATAACTCGTTGGTGCAAGAACGTCGAGATATACTTGCCTTCAACATTGGGGGGGGCTTCAGTACGAGGCACTCAAGTTTTTACTTTGACTTGGAAGAGAGTCTGAGAGAATATCGAAACGCTTTGGTTTTGCATTAAATTTAATTATTTATGTCATATCGCCCTAAAAAAAAGCATGTTGAAACAACTCACAATACACATAGTAAGTGCATTGCATCTATTAGACGCACTTAAACCAAACGCTTGACCTATATTTCAGCAGCATCAAATGTACAACTCGTTTCATAGTGACTTCTTAAAATACATGCTTGTGATACAACGGTAAAAGTTTTATCTATTTGATATAAATATACGAACAGTATAAACCACACACTTTATAAAATAAAAATATTTGTAAATAAATCCGACGATAGACGATAAACCGATTAATAAACGTAAAAAAAAACTTCAAAAAGGATGAAAGAAGTGATTATATAACAATAATTAATATTCTTTTTTACAATTAACTGTATTAATTCAATAATCGTTTTACAGTCGGGAGATGTCTCCCGAATACACAGTTCTTTTATATTCATGCACATGACCAGACGGATTCGTTCGACGTCTCCCGACTGTAGCGAAAACGATTAATAAATTAACGTAATTAATGGTAAAAAAACGATTAATTATTGTTATATAATTAATAATTCAATCCTTTTTGAAGTAATATTTTTACGCTTATTAATCGACTTATCATTTATCGTCAGTTTTTTTACAAATATTTTTTCAATAACGTGTAATTTTTTTTAAAGATCTTTTCAATTACAACCTGTTTTTTGCAGTCGGGAGCGTCTAAACATGTTTAATTGTATTTAATTTTATGCGTTTTTGGAGTTTACCGTACAGATTTATTTTTTGGTATTTAAGACATACAACATTTAGAAAATTGTATCCGTGAGAAACGATGCATAGAAAATCTTATCGGAGAAACACAAAATTACAAAATTATATCGCTGAGAAATACATCACTTTGCGAATACGAGGTTAGATTACAGCGCTCGAATTAGCACTATAGAACCATATATTTACTCGACGTTATTATATTATGATGATACGCATTATAGTATAGCATACAGACTACAGCATTTAGGAGGCGACAAATAATCGTAAAGGTAATAATAGATAATGGCGGCCGCCTTTCGATATATCTGAATAGGCTTTTGGTCCGTTTTTTCGACATTACTTATCTCTGCCACTTCACATTTATTTCCCTAATCCATCACTACGAACACACTCCCACATCCCTAGAACTAGTGTGCCAGATTATATCAAGAGACATTGAACCGTTCCGACAAACACTGGAGACAACGAAAACGACAAAATCGAGGGGCCTGAGTGAAACGCACAACTCTTTTTGCTTATTTTTATTATTTTATTTATTTTATTTTATTTTTTGCGAGTATTTTGTTTGGGTTGTTCCCCCTTTAAAATTATTTTTTCTTTTGCTTTTTTCCTTTCCCTTTTTTTTCTTTTTTTTTTTTTTCGATTTTTTTTCTTGTTTATTTTTATTTTTTTATTTTTTAAAATTGTTTTTATAAAAAAAGACACAGCTCCAGCGTTTTCATAGTAGACGACAAATAATCGCCAAGGCAATCGTAGCTAATGGCGGCCGCCTGTCGATATGTCTCAATAGGCTCTTGGCCCCTTTTTTTTCGAAGTTAATTATCTCTGCCATTTCAAATTTATTTTCTTATTCCTTTGCTACGAACACGCTCCCACATACACAGTACTAGTGCGCCAAATTCTGTCAAGAGACGTTGCGCCGTTCCGACCAACACTGGAGACAACGAAATCAGCAAAATTGGGGGGCCTCAGCGAAACGCATGACTCTTGTCTTTTTGCCCTAGCGGGCAGTCACTGATTAACAAAAATATCAGCCAATACATTTGCATGTGTGTGTGTGTGCGTGTGCATGAGATGACTTTGTGGGTGAAAGTTTTCTCACAAGTGTTCCGGTATCTGGCAAGAAACTACATAATATTCTAGCTCCAATTAAAATGCATGCGAGCTGACACGTAGTAGAACGCCGCCGAATCAAAGAAAGTCAGATATAGTCAGAGTCTGCTGTGAAACATCGTCATCAATCAAAACCTCCATCGTATCGATCAAATAAAAATCGATTTCTCAATAACACCAAAACATGCAATGAATGAAATTACAAAGAACAATTTCAATTCGTTCAATATATCTCAGGGCCTAAAAAGTTGAGGAGAGTGTACAAAATCAATACATGCGAAGACACGGTTTGAGACGTTTTATAAGAATACCCGTCAAGCGTGTTGTTGCAAATCGAAATAAAACGGGCGATAAATGTCCCGACGATTAAGATGCTCAAACTGCGTTGAAAGAACACGCTTTTTGGATGTTTCAATCGTGTTCTCGATCAATCGATTTTTGCGCTGTTGAGAGGATTTCATGGCGAAATCGATAAGTTCATAACTTTTCTGTTCGCCTCACGCCACGTCAAGGGCCTTAACCGCCCGCGCGTTTCATCGCACGAGAAGTCAATCTCTCCGTTACTTTTCGCTTCTTCTCTCGCGAGGTCCGTTCCCGGTTCAACGAGCACGAAGCGAGCATTCCTTTGCCGAGCGATGGCGGTCACGCGCGACTCCAGACGAGACGCGATACAGTGTGCAACGACGACGATGAAGATGTATGTATACAAGCTTGACGCGTGCGGTTATACCGTTCGCATTGAATTTCCTTGAAACTGATTCATGTACCAAGATCGGCGTACGTCGTCGACACGTGAGATTAAGAAACAAAGGGTGTCGACCATCTACGTGCGTGCGAAGTCGAAAAACGGGGATAGAAAGTGGGAGAGGGAGCGCCCAGCAGAGTCTGGAGCAAGCTAAAGGAGCAACGAAACGTCTTTCCGGCCATTGGCTCGCTTGCCCTGACCTCCTACGATTGGCTCGTTCACCCGCGCGGGGATTCGAGTCTCTGTCTATACCTTTTTGCATTCTACCTCGGTCGCCGATGTTTTTTTGCTTTCGAATCTAATGCTTTTCCGCCGCACCACGCGGGCCTTGCTTCATTGAGGCTGCAAACATCTGTATGTATCTTTTACTCGAGTCACTCGATGACCGAAACGAGTAAAAAATATGACAACCAATGACAGGTACTTGATGCAAGTAGAGACATACGTCTCGTTCTCAGAGTAATCTTGCACCCAGAAAAATAATTTATTTTACGGCCACCGTTTATTTGGTTTAAGTAAAATATCTATTTGATTTAAACAAATATTTATTTATATCAAATGAATATTTTACTCAAACCAAATAAACCGTGGCCGTCAAAAAAAATATTTTTCTGGGTGCGTTCACAGAGGGCTTGCGAAAGGATCAAGCGTTTTAAGAAATCCGAAAAATTAAATAACATCCTAGGTCGATGGCCAATTGACAATGTATTTATATTCTTAGGACAACTTACACTATGTAATGCTATGTATCAAAAATTGTTTCATCTGGAATATTGTCAATAAATCCACTACTACTTAAATAACATCGTTACTAAAAATATCAGATATATCAAATATTAACCTTGGACCATAACACCGTCGCCAATTACAGACCAATCGCGCTTCTCTCGTGTATTTTTCAACTCTGCGAAAGAATTATCATGGTCCGTTCAGAAAAAACAACAGACCGCTGCATAGCCGACTATCAACTTGGTTTTAAAACGATAAAAAATTGACAGTCAACGCACTCACAGCATTAAACTCAAAACATCGAAACCAGCAAGCTCAACAACAAAGGGCACCCGGAAATAAATATTTATTTGGTTTAAATATATATCGCAATTGATTAAAATAAATATGTATTTGAATTAGAATGAACATTTATTTAAATCAATTAAATATGTATTCAATTCAAATGAATAGTTGTTTAAATCCAATGAATATTTATTTAAGCATAATAAACATTTATTTGCGGGGCACCCGTCAAATGAATCATTCTTCCGGGTATTTTTTCAATCCATCATAGGAAATACGACGAGGCCCCACTATCATTACTATCCAGCGTTTTCTGCCATGATATTTGTAGCCATTGATACGCCGAAAAAACCATGCATCTCTAACTCAATACATTCTACAATTTGCCGACCGCACTGTCTTACTTGCTCACAAAAACAACATGGCAGATACAATGAAAACACTCAAAATCTCTGTTAATTGTATAAACTCATGGTATCGACAGCGATAGGTGCGCGGTTGGTGTGTGGCTCTGGCGGTCTCCCAAGTCAAGCAGTACCGTTCGCTGTCCATACTTGGATTGGCGACCGATTAGTGGAGCGCGAGGTCATTTCTCCGGAGACTGGTGATTTCCTGCAGGAGCCCCAGTCTCCGTCGAAAGGACTGACCGTGTATGGGGGGTTTTCCGTAGTTTTCCTATGCCCGTGAGCGAATGCGACGCAGTACGGTGATAAGTCGGCTGCGGACGCAATTGGTGCGGGGGTGGGGGGGGGGGGGGGGGGGGCGAGGTGGGCGTGTAACGGGGGGGAGAACCGTACAAATGGAATAAATCTATTAAAAAAAGTATATACATATATCTCTCTCTGATATCAAAATCTTGCCGTCATCGCCGTGGTCACGTCAAGAATCTCGTGGGGAGTCAGATTCACGATACGGGGTGGAAGGGTCTATTACTATAGAGGGATAATTTGTTCTACCTTCTAACTTATAATAGATCGGATAGATAACCACCACCCCATACAATCGCATTTTTTGCGACAAAAATTGTAGTTTTTTTCACTTCTTCATAGAGGAACCTTTGTTTTGGTGAAAACTTTTTTTTAAAGATTTTAATGGAAACGCGGTCCGAATTTAGAAAAAATGTCCGGACATATGTGTGTATGTATCCATGTATGTGCATGTGTGTGTGACTCAGACGCAAAAAATGCTAACCGCTCTAACTCGAGAATGCCTCGATCGATCAAGCTGAAATTTCACACAGCAGGGGTGGTCAATAGTCGATGTTTCTTTAAAATTTTATTAAAAACTGTTCAGTTGTTTCTTTTTTGTGTGAGATTTTTTATTCCATCAGAGATGTCTGTGCGTGCTCTAGCTCTTATCATTTTTTAGCTATCGGAATAAAAAGTTGTACACAGATGGAGTATGATCACCCGATGATCCCTATTAAATAAAATCCAACCGTAAAAATGTTATGTTATTTTGAATTTTTTTATTTCATGAAAAATTAGTACTTTATTTTAGACTCTATTAGTACTTACTTACTTTATTAGTACTTTATTAATCTATGAACAAAGTAGATTCGGGATCAGTGTGGAAAAATACATTAAATATAGTTCCAGAGCGACTACTAAACGAAAAACGTTTATCGGACATTTTTATAGCCAAAACTGAAAATATGAGTGATTTTGCGTATTTGTAATCAGCGATTTATTTGCTTCCCGATGGCATCGCGGAAAAACCCGCAAAAAAAATACAAGCATTTGCAGAGTTAAAACAACCTATATTGCAAGATGCAGACAAAAATTAAAATATTGTTTTTGGTGAGAAGCTAAAAACTGAGGTCTTTTGAGCAAAAGGAAGGGGTCGCGTCTCGTCGGGTAGTTACCGACTGTACATCACTCGTGACAGTACCGCATATCTGAATTAGTCTTCCTAGTTGTACGCGAAGCAAAAAATCAGTGAGTCTACTGATGTATGTGTTCACTAACGAATTATATGTCAAAACCTCTCGAGCATTTTCAGGTTCGGGTGGGACATTTATTCAAATACCATTTTACTCAATTTCACCTGAGAATCGTAACGCATTTTGAGGACACTTTTGGCCACTTTTGGATACAATTGATTAAAAATTTCTAAATAGTACCGACATACTTCTGGAGGATTCTTTCACAAAAAATAAGGCACTTCTTTTCGCTTTCGATCCATCATGCCTAAAAACTAAACTTCTGTGAAATGCGGACAGGGGAGACTGGGGTCACTTGGAACACGGAACCAGTCAGAAAACAGTTGGTAAATAATAGATGTTTGCCGCAGCGAGTGTAGCATTGTAAGGCATTAGAGTGCACACTATGGTAAGTCATGCCGTAGCGTGCCACACCACAACGTGAACCTCCGATTATTTATTGCGGTGATTCTGACTTGCCTCGCGTTCGGACTAGCCGCGGTCACCTCTGATCATTGATTTGGGGGCCACCCTTGTTTCTGTAGCCCACGAACTATTATTTTGTCTCCTGTGTGTATTGTTGAACGCAATTTGTGTTCAACAACACTGCGCTCGAACGACTACGTCGGAGCTGCAGTTTTCACAATTTACGGACTTTTCAAAACTTCATTCGACACTTGCCAATTCGCTTAACAATTATACTGTGTAATCTATAGAAACCGACAACCAATCATGAAAAATAAAGCAAGAATCTTCGAATGAACATCGAGTAGAGGTTGGTTTCCGGTCACGTATTGCACGCGTTCGAGTAGATTGTCGGAGCTTAATTGTGGCTGAGGAAACTGCCGGGAAAGCTCTTGGTACGGGCGCACAACCCTGTAAACTCGTACATTTACGTATATATATATAGGTAGCGAACCGGCGGGGGGCTGAGTTTGCACGTTCGGTTCGAAGATAGAGATGAGAGATGAGAGAACCGCCGTGTTGGGGATACCGGATGACCATCGCAAACATGTCTTATTGAGCGATACATGTCTCTATTCGGTCTCGGTATCCAGGGTGTCAGGTGAACGCCATTTCAAATCGAAAACCTCGTCCGTGAAAGGTAATTCACAATTTTGCAGTATCGCCAACGTGTTCAACGGGCGACGATCCCGAATCATTGAAAAGCTTCCTCGCTACCCTCCTCGACCTTTACGTTCGGTGGCTCCAGTATTGGCGAGGTATAATCTGCCTCATTCGGTGCACAAACGCACACACGCATGGTTACCTGGATACCTGACCGTAATTATGTGTACTAGGAAGGGGTGCTAAATACGTTAGTGGCGGCGCACGAACGGAAACGTCGAGCCTCGTCGACAGATCTCGAAACGGTCAATCCTCTCGAAATCCGAACGACGCCCATTAACACACAGGAATGTGTGGTCGGATCAATCGTATCAGAGCGGACGAATAGTACTCAAGTAATAGCAAAAATTTGAGGAAAGATCATGTAAATTTACAAATATTGACACATTGATGCACCAATTGTGGGGATTATAAAAGTAAACAATTCCCTACCATCGATTTTTTCTTTGACTTCATTTGCTTCCCGATAGAGTAAGCTTTGATTTCATTGTTTTTTTTTCGAGTTTTTTATGTACACGTGTGCACGTTCCAAAACGTCCAAAAACCACATTCAGAAGAAAATATACGGTATATCCGTGTGTGTATGCAACAAAGGACGTCAACACGCTACCGGTCGGTGCTTTGCACCCAAATCGAGACATCGCCAAGGCTTTTTGGTAGTGAATTTCGCCAGAATCGGTAAAGGAATTCACAAGTTATGACGATTTGTGTTTCTCATTTTTTTTTTTAAATCTTTTCAGTTTGCCGTTTTTTACATTGTCGTTTTTACAATATTTTGTATAATCTTTGAGCTATCGAGCTGAAACTTTGCACAGTTCGTGTTATTGACTCTGAATTGAAGTGTTTCCTATATTATAGTCTCTGGATAGCTTCCATACTCCGCCTGTGCCTATGAGTGACTCCCTCCCTATCCTTATCGGTCACTTTCTCTATTATTGATCCCATCTCCATGTCCTTATTATCGACTAACTTCACCACCCCATTATTGATCGCGTTCACGTCCCCGTTATCGACTAATTTCACACCCCTATTATTATTGGCCAACTTTACAGCTCTCGATGTTTGTAAACAATGGCATCGCCGAGATCTTTTTATATTGTAGAGAAATTTATACAGTGTTAACTGTAATAAAACGTATTATTACTCGAAAATAAAACAATAAATACTTTTGTCGCATCTTTCATTTGATGCAATCCACAAATTTTTTTAATATTCCACGGACACACGAAGTATTATTTTTCTTTGTTAACTTTTTATTTTTGAGAATTTCCCTATAATAGTATTGAAACAACCAAAAACATACCTGTCTCGAAAAAGCAAAGATTCTAAAGCAGAGATGTTTGTCGAAGCAATCTCTTTGAAAAAGAGGTATAAAAGTTTAATCATATGAGCTAAGCAGTAATATACAGATTTCATACATACCCACACATACACATATGCCTATGTGTAATGATAACGTAAATATTAGGCACAAAGAAGTAATAATATTGATAGCTTAATGCGATAAGGCTGTAAAGTCTGTGCATAAACATAGTCTATATGCCTATACGCTATATTGTTTTACCTGTATATTGTTATCAATACGTCTGATATATATAAATCTGTCTATCACTCTTTGATTCGTGTGATTTAACTATTTTCGATTTTTTTAAAAGATAATCTATATTGTATACAATCAATACATGTACACGTACAAATCTATACAGCATTTACTCAGTTTTACGGACACTCATGCAGAAACTTACACGTCTACGAGTGTTTCTGAGTGCGTTTAAGGGCCTGAGAGAGCCCTTGACCTTCATTATTATGTAGATTTTATGAACCTTAAACCTACGTTTTCTTGAGGCCGCCATTTCTGTCCTCGATATCTTGATCCCTAACTACTTTTCGACAGACCCGTATTTTGTTAATCTTTTTCGCCCTAAATCGTTCTAAATTCCATTTATGAAAGCACCGGAGACAGAATATACCATACCAGCTGAACGCATACGTGACTGAGATGAGTAAAAGAAACGGATAGAGTAGGCATTACATGAATTGAATCGTGAAGAATAGAATGAAAAAATCTGATAACAGATCGAAAAGACGTCGAAGAATACTTGCGGGATTGGATTAGTGTGCATACGTCGCACTTTCTCACAAGAACGTGAGAAAAATGACTGCACTATCTCAATCCTATTTATGAAATAGTATTTTATGCTACAAGGGAGGAAAGAGCGTATTTTCACCGAGTGTGAAGTGCAATGCCTGAGCGAAGCGAGGGCAGAAATTCACACGAGGTGAAATAGCACATTACTCCACGAGGGCGAAAAAGTGTTTCGCACGAGGGATGTACGAAATTTTTCATCATAAGGTGCGAAAATAGCGGTTTTACGCACGCGAAGCGGGCGGAAAAGTGGCTCGTCATAACTGGTATAATAGTCGCATCGAATTTATTATTCAAACGTTATTTCAGTATGGCTGAAGATGATCGTTCATTCTGTCCTATTACATTCATCAATTTTATGCATTAACACTAAAAAATGTTTAACAGAAAAAGTCCTGAAGACCGATGGAGGCATTTAAATTTAAAGGTTTTGAAATTTCTTATTCACCAAAAAGACCTTGGACTCTCAGGCTGACAAATCTTGAGCAAGTAAACTGACATTTGTTACCGGTATTTAACAGAGTAATAGAAACACAAGCATATAGTTTGCTAAAAATCTGTGCTGCGGGTCAAATGGAACATTTTGGCGCTTATCTTACATAATTGTTTCTCTAAGTGGGGTAGGTTAATGATTCTATATAAACTCGTTAAATATCAAAGAAGAAAAAAGTGCAAGTGAAATTTACATATTGCTTCCTCATTATCACCATTTTGTACTTTATCAAACTTTATCGTAAAGGATGCTTTATGAATGACGTCAAAAAATAAGGACGCCATGTCTAAAATAAATTAGCACCTTTTTTACATTATAGTTTCATATAATTAACGTTGTACATAATGTCTGTTACTCTACTGCAATGTAGATACCACGAACGACGTGACTAATTAATGCAGGATATTAATTGCTAAGTACAATATCATATATTCGTCGCCTGTCGGGATTGGGTAAAATTTACAGTGTGGCACGTCATTATTATCAATCACACTTTTCATTGCGAATAATACGATGGATACGATTTTTCGTTACATTTCACAAGCGATATTTGCAAATCACGGAGTCACTGTGTGATATTTACAAAAGCAATGGAAACATTTTTTTCCCGTAGCCTGGCGGTTAAAAGGTTAGTATGAAAGTAGTGTCGACAACATTTTAAGAGAATCAAGAGAATAATGATAATTTTTAAAAAAACACACGTGAATAACTTTTACATACACTGTAAAAAAGGTTTGGACTTTTTACCACAACTTATTCCCCACTTTTTTTCTGAGAATCGTGAGAATCGCGTTGAAATCACAAGGACAAGATGTCCGAGGTGAGCCGAGGAAAGAATAAACAGTAGTCAACCAGGAAGCGGGAAATTACGTTAATCGATCGGCGTGATTGAATAATGGTGCTGCGCTCCGTATGTAAAACGTGATAATGAGCAAAGTGAGCGTCAAGATTCGGAGTAGAATAGAATCGTCGATTTTTTTAACATCTTAAGGCGCTTCCACAATCCGTAACATCAAACAGTATCGAATACTGTCCTTGTATATTTTATTATTCATGCTACTCCACAGTACGCCTGTCATTATTAACGATTTTCTACTGATAAGGGGGTACAACTACACTGAAAGAAGGATCTAGTAAAAATTACTGATCTTCTAAGAAAAATTACCATAGGGAATAGTTGTAGGGCGCCAGGGCGCCACCTATGGCAGAAAGTCTCAGATTATCCAAGAATTTTTATCATAATATCTAAGAAAAATTCTTATAAATCCGGTACTTCCTACCATAGGTGGCGCCTTAGCGCCCTATCACTGTGTGTTACGGTAATATCTCTCAGGCGATGTAGTCATTTTTACTAGATCCTTCTCTCAGTGTACTAATCCCGACAATGGATTCTAGATGTGTCAACGTCATTTCGGATTATCAAAGTTCGAAAGCCAAAGTTCGGAGAAGCATCCTACTGATATTCTTTTCCGAAGTCGGTTTGATTTGATACGTTTGATTAGTTAAATAAATAGAGTATTATACAGTAACATTTGCACTGATTACATCTGTACCGCCGATCGCCGAACTGTATTGTATTGTATATTTAATCTATTAAATATTATATAGGACGTTTATATACTCTTGATACTTTGACTATGTCATAAATACTCTCGGAAAACGGGTTTACAGCTAATACTCTCCTCATACTCTGCAACACGCTTGTTGGTAGTATAATTCCGATCTGACTCAGGTACGATCAAATGGGTAGAGTATTGCACCGAAATATACTCGTCAACCAAATATCTTAGATTAACGTTTTCATAGTTGCAGCATTTCTTTTTTATACGTAGATACACTGAGAGAAATAAATGTTTGAATTAAGCAAATGCGCGGTGACACACGTTCAGAGGTGCATTCGATTGGTACAACAAAAATATTTATTTCAATCGACCTTGTTGAATAAATTGAAGCAAATAAACGTTTAGGAAAAAAAAAAAATTTATTTGTGCCAAACAAATTACAACTTTGAACGTATGTCACCGCAACTTTTGGTTAGTCCAGCTGAATTTTTTTTTCTCAGCCTATTCATAATACGTTGACTACATCAGAATTACTCTCAGAAGTCTGTTCTGACGATGCTTATACTTGTCTCATGCTCTACAATACGAATGCTTGGAGTACAATTTTAATCTGACTCCGTCCAGTACTACATACTTCACATGCTCGTGGTCTAACGCTCTCTGAAGACTTTGTCTCTGAAGACTTTGTCAATACTTTTTTCATACGCACTTTTTTACGCGCGACAGCAGCGAAGGTCACATATGTCGTTCATTCTGCATTGTCTAACAATTATTTGTTAGACCGCTTGTGCTCTGGCATTGGACGCAACAAAAAGTACGGTTTTGTATGAAATTCGGGTATAAATCCTTGGGTATTACAAACTCTTCGATGTAAAACCAACCTCCGCGAATATAATTTCTCGATCCGAAGGCGGTCCAATGTAAGGACTGCGCTCGTACAATTTTCAGAAATATCTAATCTAGAGCTCGATCTTTCGTAAATGAACTACTTTATGGTGTTAATAACTTATGACGAATGTATAATGAACTAAATAATAATTTAAAAAACTGTTCGCAATATTCGTAATATTAGAAAGCTTTCGTTAATATTTAGATATGACTATTCACACAGTCAGCGATAATTGAAAATGTGCACGCCGAAAAGAATATTCTTGGTCGTACAGAGAAGTGGGTATTAGCACAAATACTCGAGGCATTCGCTGCACTTCAGTGAAAAGCGCATAGTTACATTACATACGTTAGATGATGAAGCGTTTCAGATCTCTCCGCTTGGCATGGTCATTGCTTTTGCGTCCATTGACACCAATCAACGTGGATACGTTGCCGAGCGTCTGTCGCGAAAAGCATCTTCTTCAATTACCGCGCTCGACGTCCACAGACCCCGTAACGACTGGCAAACGTATTGCAGTATTCACAGCGTAGCATGTTATATCATAAAATACGCACGTGCGTTAATACACGATAGCCCGTCTAGATTCATACGTCGCGTACGCAAAACGTAAACGTCACCCACGGTAGCGGCGATGTGAAACAGACTCGGCCGCGAAAAAAACTTTAATGCATTTTTTTTTTCAAAGCCCTTCTACATTTTCAGTTAAATATGCTACACTGCACGAGATTCTTCTGTTTTTTACCATCAAAGCTCAATGTTTTTTTAACAAGAAAAAAAAATTCTTCGTTACACTAAAAATAAAATCCATTTTTAACTTCCGACTGCCGAAAGGGCAGAAGATGGGAGTTACGCATTCCAGGGTGATCACGTGACTTTTCCCATTTCCTTGCTATTCAATGTTCTCCGAATCAACAAAAATTTCTTGACATTTGTCAACCAGTTTCTTTGAATCTTGACCTGTGTCTTTTTCGGGTTTTATTGCAATTCGATGAAAATTGATACAAATAAAGACGTTTTAGAAAAAGCCCGTTTGTCCATATAAAATTTTCTGTCTGTGCGCATTATCTCTACGCAGCCTTTCTACAATATAATTTTCTATGCGTAGGATATATCTCTATAATAAAAACTATTATTATTATTGTTATTCTTATGGTTGTTATAAAGCAGCGAATATCGATGGCCAAAAATAGAGGGAGCGTCCGTTGAAATTAATATTTTATCGTTAATTATTTCAATATTTTTATAAGATTTTTTTATTAAGTAACTTTTTTTTCGGTTTTAGCACTTCTTTTGTTTAGCCAGTAATTTTTTCGCAGTCGGGACTTTGTTATATTTTTCACCGTCCATAACAGGATGTTAAAGGGTTTATCAAAAACATCAGTTTTCCTTATTTAGAAACATTTATTCAAGACATAAACTCGTCAATACTTCAATACCTTGAAGATATATATCCGACAATAAAAAATTTACATTGTCATAAATAGATATCATGCCGACGGAAAAGTAGGGTAAGCAAGGGTTGCGAAAAGTTGAAAACTCCCACGCTCGATAGCTGGCAGATGGACGGAATCGTCTCGACGTTCCAGCATCTCATTCATCTTGAACTTTAAACAGGCTACTGTAGTATATTACGTCACGTTATTATTGGCCACGCACACTCCAGAAATATCTCTAATGATACGAGACGCACGACTCATAACAGTGGTGACTTATGAATATTACTCACGCCTTCCCCTTCGATTTACCCGACTCAGTGTATTACCCTGTGTGCGGAATACAATGTATTTGTGTGCATATGTATTGAGTCACTCCAGCATACGGATAGAGGAAAACGCGACATTGGCGCTATAGTAACCACAACAGTTTTTATAAAGAGGTTGATACATAGCAATGATGATAAGATATTGGACGTAATGACACGCTGCATTTGCTGTCGTAAAAATAGACAAGTGCAGCTACAGTCGCGTCGCCAATGTGCAAGTTCCGTTAATACATACATGGCTGCGAAAGCTTTGATATCCCACGTGCACTGTCGTAAAGTGAGTTCCTACTGTCAAGTAGCGTTACGTTCGTTCACAAGAACCAACACAAACGAGTATGCATATGCTTCGAAGCATGCGGAAGCCGCAAAAGCGCCACGCCCTTCCTTCATATAATTCTTTATGGCTTCGGCACACTTTCAAGCGTCTTCTTCCTCCTCGGCATTAATAACTATTTTCGAAACGCTCTTGTCACCCGCAGGGCAAGTCCGGAGGTGACGTAAGGCCATATAAAGTAATTATGAAGGCGGTGATCTTTGTCAGTGAGCTGTTCAGACACGTGAAGTTTTTTTTTTTACATTTAACAAACATTTCTTGTCCACAAACATGCGAAATACTTTTTTCCGATAATTTAAAAATCTGTTCACTCGAAGAACACGATTTGTTGATAAACACAAAATAATCAAATTCACAAAATAGAATTGATAGTTCATTGTAGACGAGAAATATTTTTTTTAATGTACAAACATTCTTTTTACTGTAGAGGGAGAAGAAGAATCTCTCGTGTGTTTGGATTACAAATGTTTTTCTGTACAATTTGGCAATGAAAATTGAATCATAAGATTTCATAAATCAACGTCGAATACTTTATTTACCCGGCCTGAAAAATTTATGTAATTCGTAAGCTACGATTCTCAGGTTGTATACAAAGCTGAAAGTCATATTAGTTGCAAGAGTTACTCCGAGAGAACCGCAATCAACTTCTACTTCCTCCACTGGTAATGCAATAGGATTGTGCAAATCGGGTCATCGTGTCCGGGCAGCGGAAGACCATCATACTCATCTCCCCCCGCACGTCCCTTTACGATTTTGCCGTTTCGACCAGTAAACTGTCAACGCTCTGTAGGACAACATTGTTTACATATCGATAAAAGTTTGAAAGCAATTATCTGGCAATAGACGACATATATTTCAGGCGATAAAATCGTCCATTCGTGAATCGCGAAAATACATTTTTTTCGGTAATTAAAATACATATATATATATATATATATATAATATTTACATGGCATATTCACATTACTGGCAAAGGGAGTAGCTCATTTGAGATTCATTTGAGTACCAGACTTGGAAACTTGAAAAAAACTGGAAAGTAATTATACTTTGCTTCCTCTATAAGATAGTTCGTTGACCAACTTTGGCTTCCTCATAAACGGAGCTATGTTTATAATATAAAATTTAAACAGTAAATATTTACCGTAAAGATCACGAATTTAAATTTTCGTAATTCGACGATTGGATACCATTTCGAAACCTCCGTTAACTTAGCGATCCTGATGTAGAAAAAAATGGTTTAGCAAATGTCAAAGAGCCTGATAAGCACTTTATTCGGACGTGTGATACTTATTGGAAATGTATCGACCGGGGACCGTTGCGCTTACGTCAAGGTAGCGGTCCCGTGAAAATTTTAATTTTGTGGAAAAACCAAAAGAGCACAACATTTTTCAATTGGACACCTAATTGGCACCTACAAAGCACCTACTTTTGACAAATGCTAAACCATTTTTTTCCCACATCGGGATCGCTAAGTTAACGGAGGTAATTTCGAATGTATTCTTCCCCGCTGATCACACATCTACAACTTATTTACTTCTAGTGCGATATTTGATGCAGGTACTCCTGTCTGACGTAAGTTGCAAATTTTTCGAAAAAATCTCAATCTTCCAAATTTCATAGAATTGAGACGCTTAGATCCATGATCGCCAAAGGTAAACCGAACACTGTAGCGTGCTCAATACCATGGTGTTTACTCGAATTAGAGCATTTTTTGTCATTTTTCAAAAAACTCAAAATTTCACAATATCTAATTGCTTGGATACATTTCGTCTAAATTCAATACCAAAGACCCTTGATTATGTTTGTGCGGAGTTTCAAGATTAAGGTTTTAAGATTGAAAATTAAGCTTATAAAGCTGCAACAGTAGATTACGATAGTAGTGCGATAAAACTTTTCCTGACGATTGTGAGTTCGTGAGTTCGCGATTGCAGTACGAGTCGAAGGCGAGTGTTGCAAACACACAAGTTCAGAAAAAGTTTTTCGCACTAGTATCACACCAGATTTTACGTCACAAGGTGTGAAATAAAGTATCCCCTATTTGGTGTAAAGTTGATTTCATGTAGTCATTCGGTGTATACTTTTGTGCAGACCCTTCGTCGTATGTCGTCGATCTGTGTACGGTTTTCAGTGCAGAGTTTTTCGTGTATGACTACCTACGTGTACAGTCGTTTGGTGCATACTTTTTGTGTAGACCTATTTTCGTGTAGACTTGGCAGGTGTACAGTTGGTCTCCACCCAAACTCAATACCAAACTCAATACCAAACTCAATACCAAACTCGATACCAAACTCAATACCAAACTCAATACCAAACTCGATACCAAACTCGATACCAAACTCGATACCAAACTCAATACCAAACTCAATACCAAACTCAATACCAAACTCAATACCAAACTCAATACCAAACTCAATACCAAACTCAATACCAAACTCAATACCAAACTCAATACCAAACTCAATACCAAACTCAATACCAAACTCAATACCAAACTCAATAGTAAACTCAATACCAAACTCAATACCAAACTCAATACCAAACTCAATACCAAACTCAATACCAAACTCAATACCAAACTCAATACCAAACTCAATACCAAACTCAATACCAAACTCAATACCAAACTCAATACCAAACTCAATACCAAACTCAATACCAAACTCAATACCAAACTCAAGACCAAACTCAATACCAAACGCAATACCAAACTCAATACCAAACTCAATACCAAACTCAATACCAAACTCAATACCAAACTCAATACCAAACTCAATACCAAACTAAATACCAAACTCAATACCAAACTCGATACCAAACTCGATACCAGACTCGATACCAAACTCGATACCAAACTCAATACCAAACTCAATACCAAGGGTATTGATCAAACATCAAGGACTAATCAAGACTTCGACCAAACATTATATTTGTATGGAGTCTTAGAACGATAGCTAAAAATTTACTCAAGTTAGAACTATTACAGAGGAATTTCAAAAAATTGAATATCGTGTACAATTTCCAATCGGGCCTCAATCTTCATGTAAATTGAGCAGAATGAAGAGACGTGACCAATCTATTCCTGCACTGTACAGTCTACTAGTGTACCATATTTCAAGTCGCTTCCTCAAGCCCTTGCCTAGGTATCGCCGTATCAAACGATGCAAATCTGTTATACACACACGCACATTCGGGCACCAGCCGAAAATCGCATTTTTCGACGATTCAGACTATTTCAAGTACTCTGAAATTAAAATTTTGATTTTTTTTTTATTATGAAAACATAGCTTCCCCTGTGAGAAAGCAAAATTAATTAATCTTGAAAATTAAACTTAACGCCATTACCGCTCTCATCATTTAATCAATATCGTGCCCAATAACATTCTGATTGACGCTAAACCATCGACGGTTACGCCGCTTCTACTGGAATTCTATAGAATTCCAGTAGAAGCGGGGTAACCATTGATGGGACTATAGTCCCATCCGGTTTAAAACCCCTATATTACAACACCCACACGCGCTAAGTTTTCATATTCGATAACGTTGTAAAGTCGGATAACTTTTCCAATAAATTATGCCGCAAAATGCAAGTTTATCGGATATGTCCAGATTCCAATTTACAACCCCATCGTACGAAGCGAAAGGTCGGCGGCCCTTTGGACACGACTGTTCCTGGCTCACGCTTCAACCTCGGGGCGAGAAAGCACGTCACGAAAGGGATGAATAAATTTTCGCTCAAGTTACCGGAATAGGATCGGGGTGGAAGGTGAGCTTGCAAGCTCCGGTCGAGAGATTTCCGGCACACGAGCGAATTGATAGCACGATAGCCGCAACTCACAGCCTCGATTCTTAATGCTTGTCGTCGTTTCGTTCTTTCAAACGTCTAGCATTATCATCCACCTCTCACTGGTTTCTACCAACACATTATCGTCACCGAGGATCGGGCGTTTCCGAGAGACCGCCGTGCCCTGATGGTCGTCGTCGCCCACACATTCTCGCACCCTCTTGTACACCCCCCCCCCCCCTCTCTTCCCCCCGCCCCTCTTGCGGAAGACTGTTCTCGCGAATTGCCGGCGTCCGGGAGAGCGGCGTCAGGCGTCATAGCTGCGTTCTTCTCACCTTCCCCATTCTCTAGCCTACTTACAACGTAGCTTGCACGTAAATTAACACGTAGCTAAACTTCCCTCGAGCAGCTACGGCTCCGATCGCGTCGAAGCGTCAGAGGTATCCGAGTTTGGAATTTCCTACTACGGCCGTTGTCTCATAGCTTCTTCACTTCGTTCGGCTTTGTCCCAGCTGTATATTCGTGTGGAGGACGGGGAACAATATTGGCCCGCATGGCGTAAAGTATCTCTTTTTTATGGCACGCGAAGTGATGTAGGTTGAACTAGGTTCACTTTATAGAATCCGTGTAGAGGAGTATAATCGAATGTACCATAACTGCATTTATCACTGAATTTCATAATGTAACGGGAACTGTAACATACGGACATTTTATCAGAATGACTTTGCACACTGAGAAAAATCTCAAAAAGTTGCGGCCATTGTGTAGATGTAATTTTTTCAGAAAACATTTACTTAAAATGTTTGCTAGTTGATGGGATGGGAAGAAAAATAAAAAGTTCAAAGAGTAAAGGTGTTGTTATTTAACACAACGCTTAGCCCGATGTGTTGATAACAAAAAGTACAATGTAATTTATCGTCACACCGAGCACATTCAGTAATCTCTGTAATATCGCGTCTGTGATATATTAATATCTGTAATAATGTATCCGAATATTTGTACAAAAATTGTACAAAATTGTACAAAAAGTGCATTAACATTTCAACGAGGTGAAACCTCTCGATCGCCTCCTCTCAAATAAGTTTTATTGTCGCTTGCTTTATTTCTTTTTGCTCACAAACACATATCGCTACCTTTTTCTTTTCCGATTCCCCGCCAAACGAATTTACGAATATTCACGAGGCTTTTTGCCGATTTTACATACGCGTATATATATATACGCCGTTCTTCTCTCGCCCACGTTTATTCCCTGCTCCCTCGGCGTTGCTATCGATCAGCTGGCACTTCATCACCGCGCAGCACGCCAGCCATAGCCAACGCGATCCGGGCAGGCTGGCAGAAAGCAAGCGCATCGGCTTCGAACCGGGCGTCGCGCACTTTATCGCGGCATGAAATGCAACAGACGCCAACGTAAACGATACGTTTTGCTATATGTACGTTGTAGTAAAACGTTAACTGTAACTCCACATTCTGGCATATTATTCCCAATCTTTCGGGTTAAAGCGATACGTCAGTGCGGTTTCGCCTCCATCAATTGCCATTCGAATCCGTCTCAATGCCACAAATTACAGCGACAAAAGGCACAATAACGGATTCTGCGTGTGTCCCTTCTAGAAAGTCCCTTGGGTTCGGTACTCTCGTGGTTTGAAGGTTCGACTGAAAAATGAACAACGGGATCACCGTATGGGAACGGATCAGTGAAAATTTATTGCGCGCAATATGTGCCATGTATAGAGGACGATAGAGACGAAAGAGTGATGTGGAAGCATGTGGCATGCGTATGACCGGATCGCCCTCCTGCTCCTCACATAATATGTGATCAACCGCGATTAAATTTTAATGTATCTAACTAGCACTCGGCGAATCGAGCTACGCCCCTGATTACCGTATCCGATCGCCGGAACAATCACTCTCGCGCGTCAATTCCAATTACCCACGTGCATTTACTTACACTGATTGACTTCACGGGCAGTATGTTCCAATCATAAACGCGTTGCACCAGTGATTTATATCAATTTACGTACATTCATCTCATGTGCGATTTGTTTTTTGCCTTGGAAAACAACCTGAGGTATTTGGGTTTATAGATACTTCTAAAATTGTATATTTTATTCGTTATATTTTTGAAGTATAAAAAAAATGTAATCTCACACAATTTGAAGGATAATGAGAACTCTCATGACACAGAGAGGTTTCGCAATTTAGCTATGGTAATAAAAGGGAAAAAGTATAAACGGCGCTACATCATAAACGATTTATCCGTTTATAGAGATTATTGATCCGAACGAAAAATCTGAAAATTTAATATATAATATATGAGGTACTCAACACCGAGTGGCCGATTAATTTTCCATTATGACGATGAGTGGTAGAGGAGAGTGAGCTTATGCCGCAAGGTCCTACGCCAGACATATATTTTCAGCGTACTCGTGTTATGACATAGTGGATGTCGCTATAGAAATTTTCAAGTTTCTGAATCACATCACGTCCACCCAAAAATCATATTGAAAAAAGCCTTCGTACTTTTGCTGCAGTAGCGATGCGACAACAATGTAAAGAAAATTCGCATGAAATTTAATGCACCGGACTGGAAGTGTTTATGCAAAAACTGGTATATCAAATTCCATGTACAATTGTTATGAAAAATTAATGTTAAGTGTAACAAAAACATTCGAAATGCTTTATTTGAAAAAATTATTTACGTTGATTTCAATGAAAAAAAGTATATTAGTTTTTTATCACAATCGTACATTGAATTTATAGTACCCGTTTTCGCATAAAAACTTCCAGTCCGGTACATTGAATTAACAATTTTTTGTTACAGTCTTAGGGCCTTGCAACGCTAATTTTCATTACCCAGATGATTTATTGTGTATTTCTGTCTAACGATTGTACGGTGGAATGTGGGATTTTAAGATAGTTGGTCGGACCTGGGTTAAATGACAAAATGTAACACGACCCTTACAATAGATATTATAATGGGGTCCAGCGTGACGGAAATTGAGGGCAACATTGTGACAGGAAAGTGGAATGTGGGAGGGGAGTCCGTCCTCGGTGTCACGCTTAGGGAACCTACTGCGTGACAGCGCGAATTTCCGCAGAGAGCTTCGGTTGCGAAATTGTGAATATTGGTATTCAATCTTCCGTATACTCTATGATAAAATCACTTTCGTCTGATAATCATATTGAACGTATCTTTGAACGTTTTTTTTTAGAGATAACATGTAATCGAGTCTTTGGAATAAAAATTTTTGCTGCCGTATATACGATCAGCAGTGAGGTTATCCTGTGAGCACGTTTTATTACGGCAATATAACATGAAAGTAATATGTAATGTTGTATCATTTGTTACATGCAGGTAATGTAACTATTATATGTCGGTTTAACGTTACATTTATGTATTTAAAAAACTGTGAACCCGTTACCTAACATACTTGTAACAATATTAACACAACGTTCGTGATAATCAGGTAATATTTATGGAGTATAACGAAATCACATTACAATATTGTAACTGGACTTTATAACATTTACATAACATGTTTATAACCATTACACTGCATTACTGATCTGCAGGTAATGTTAATGTTACAAAGTGTGGTAGCGTTACCATTACAAAACCAGGCTCCGTAACAAATTCATAATATGCTTATTATGAATAATGATGTTATAACAAACAAATAATTACTGGCTTTGCTATTACCGTTAGAGGACTAACCGATTAACATTTAATAGCAAAAACTAAAGTTTCCACATCAATTATGATCCGTAGGTATTTCATCTGAACGGTACAAACAATTCTTCAAAAAAAATTTCACAAGTTCAACATAGCCCAATAGATATGGTCGCTGTCCACAAGTCCGAGGGGCCTAGATTTGTATCCCGCCAATGGTACACAAATTAATATGGTTTTTTCCGAGATGCAGTTCTGCCCGTTACATTGTTATATTGTTATATAATAATGATTTGACGCATATGCGTAGCATATTAACAATGCTAAGTCGGAACTGAAAATTGTCTAATTCCATCGGTAGAACAGGTAAAGCAGGTTCAAAGAAAAAAGAAAAACAGCTCCAACATCCGCTTAAGCGAAGTTAAATTTTTGAAAATCGAATTGTAATGGATAATAATTATGTCACTTCTAGCATAGAACGTCCGAAAGTATAACTTCGCATCAGTGCAGTCGATAAATGTAGAGATTATCACTGTTGAAGAGATCGACAAATAACTATATACAAATTTATACAAATGAGCCCATCACGGAGTATTCGTTCGTTAAAAGTTAATAGCAATTTGTGAAAATCGTCGAGTTTTTTTCGAAATAGTGTATTGAATTAACAGCTCACGAAGTTTTATACGTTTCTGTTTTGGACGGAATGTTTGCAGAGGGCTGCACTCTTCTGGAGTGCAGCCTCGCTGAAAGTGGTAATGAAAAAAAAAAAAAATGTGGATTCACTCGCCGTTAAACTATTCGATTGACCAATTCGCTTATATAACTGTATATATTTTTACATTACATAGTCGTGGAAAAAATTAGAAAAAAGGGAAGAGAAAATGAAAAAAAAATAGACATTCGACATAAACAAGATAACATGTAACAGCAAACTGCTATAACATTCCGAAGATTGTGTTTTCTAGAAATCGGGCTTTACCCAACATATTGGTCTGTACGCAGAAAAAACAGATTTTTTTTTTCAAATTGCTATAACTTATGAACGTTTAGGTATCCCATGAAAAAAATACCAAAAACTCGACATTCATATACAGAATTGGAAGCAATTTTTTCGATGTCGATATCCGAAGTCCTTCCCATAAAAAAAAATTAATTCCGTTGATTTTGCCGTAAATTGTGGACTGAAATTACATAATTAATTCTCAATCAATTTTCTTCTTGTGGGCCAAGAAAAAACGCAAATTTTCGTTTTTTGGAGATGTCGATATGATTAATCGTTCCCGAGATATTACAGATTGAATTGGAAATAAAAAAAATTGGCATATTTCGGCAGGACATTTTTTTTTTTAATTTTAAATTTGGTATATCTGTTGGAACCGCTAAACCTGATTTTCAGACATTTTTTGGGATTTTTTTTTTGGTGGCTGAATTGATATGGAATGTCTCATATATCTATGAATGAAAAAGTATCAGATGGTGATCAACGTGAAAAAATACATGGGATTACAGTCTCTGAGCGAAAACTAACGAAAACGTTTATCGAGCATTTTTATAGCCAAAATGCAAAAATGAGTGATTTTGGGTATTTTTGTGCACTAGGACCTCGACTTTTGCGCCCTCGGTTTCCTTAACAGTCCTCACCACGGAGCGAATGTCGATAGACGCAGTAAGCTATTTGCCGCGCTCGACAGTTAGTATGGGCGGGGCATGCGCAGCCTCGATTTTGTTGGGTGTGAGCGGGAACCGGTCTCGCCGCTGTGAATGAAGTCGAATTCCTAGTGTACAGCGATTTCTTTGCTTTCCGATGGCATCGCGGAAATACCCAGGTGCCTATCGTGATCTACAGCAATACATACACAAGACGATGGATATGACGGACTTGAAAAAGCTAGATGAAGAGGTTTAACTTGGATATCTTGAGTAAAAATGGAAAGTGCAAAAGAAAAATTCAAGAGCGCATACTTCCATGTATTTTTTCGCGCCAAGCGCAAATCCGACAAACTGAATCTTGACGATGGAGTATTTTTACGTGCTGAACCTGAATCGGCCAGCCGTTCTGCATAAAAGTCTAAGAAGACGTCGACATTGAAAAAAGTTGAAAATCGAAATTTTCATATCGCTTTCTCATAAAAGTTGAAAATTGAAGTTCTCACATCGCTTCCTCATAAAAGGTGAAAATTAAAGTTTTCATGTCGCTTTCTCATAAAAGTTGGAAATGGACATTTTCATATGGATTTCTCATAATATTCCGTCATTCGCAAAGCTTCCTCTATGGGGAAGCTAAAAATCCAGAAAATGCTTTCTCATGGAAGAAGCTTTGCGAATAAAGGAATATTATGAAAAAGCCATATGAAAATGTAATTTTTTCACACATTCCATTACAAATATGGATTTTCCCCTGAAATATGTTGTTTCAGGGGAACATCCATCATTAAGACATATTTTTAACAATTTTTCGTCAGAATGTCGTACCAGATATGACCATATCTGAGTCGAATAATTGGATATATCTGGTCAGCTATGATCATATATGATGAGATCTCGACATTTCTGTTATCTGATCAGATATGATCCATATATGATCATTTTTTTTCCCGGGATGTATAGTTGTACGATACACTATGCATGCATATATATATATATCCCTTTATCTAATATATAAAAGTTTCCCACTGCCGCCGCGTTAAGAAGGGGGCAGCTTCGCCATATGGGGAGAGAGGTTCTTTTTATGAAGGTGATCCTTATCCTTATCGTAAGGCAAAATCGCCAGCTTCATGATACACGGAGCCTCTCCCGGTTGCTGAACCTAACCTTCTCCCCCCCTCCCCCCGCAAGTCTGAAACATTCTAAGTCCCCTTACAGATGCCGGGAGGGGGGTTGCATCATGGCAGGAGGGGGCGAGGTGGGCCTGATTATACCAAGTCCCTCGTCCTCTCTGCCACTGTTATTGATGTAGGATGGTCCGTAAATGAGGCTCGTTTCGTTTAAGGTTTCAAACGTAAAATAAATGGTTTTATTGAATATAATTAATGGAATACAAAAAAAAGCTTTTGTTCCGCGCTAACGCGTGCGCGCTCTTCTCTGGTCGTAGCGTGACTCCCGTCTCCTGCTATCGCCGCCCGCCTCGACTAATCGTGGCGCTCGACGGCCGTAGTCTACGCGCGCGTCTCTTATACAAAATAAAAGTTTTCATACTCTTTCTTACATTGATTATTCTAAGTTCCTATTCTAAGTAAGTTTTGGAGACATTCAACGGGAGCGCGCGAGGCATGCAACCCCCAGAAGCCTGAGTATACATATGTATATGTATATATATATATATATACATATATATGTATAGAATGGATACAGGATTGCAGACGCCCGAGAATTTCCCGTTTGCCGCATGGGCGCCTGCATTTACGCCCCCGACCCTCTCCTATACTATATTTAGTCCCGAGGAATAGTGCATACCCGAGCGTAAGCTTGCCTCCCCGCCCGCTGCTGATTTAGCTTCACTGTCGATGTTATGTATATATCTATCTATATCGCTGGAGTCACTTTTCAAGCGAACAATAAAGTTGTACTTTGTTCCCTTTAGCTTTTGTGTAAATTATCAATTTTCCGCTGTATAAGCGGTTCTATCCAAATTATAAGTATACGAGACGGTCTGAATCTCCGGAATCTCTTTGTACTCGTATTCATTTTTTGTACATTGCACAGACACAGCACAAATCTCTGTGCCGTGTACGTGTGCATGTATATATTATGTGCCTTCTTAAAAAATTACGAGGGAAGCAAGGCGACAATACTTACCCAACAAATTTTCATATCGCTTTTTCTCATTACATCGATAGTGTCTCATGGAAAGAAGAAGCTTCTTCCTAAACATACGCGATACGCATAATACGTGTTGTGGATTATCAAATGTGTCGTGGATTTGAAACAACAGGTTTGCACTGTACCTTGAAAACATCAAATACGCAACAAAACGTTTAACAAGTACACTCTTTCAACGAACGTAGCTCATTCAGTTCGCTGAAAAGGTCACGAGAAACTAGGTTGCCGATTTCTTGATATTCAAACGAAAAAATGACATCGACATTGCAACGCTCGACAAAAACATACATTTTGGTAATCCATCAAATCGCACTTAAATCTGACACATCTGTAGTTTTACTTTAGTCGTTCCCCTTCCCTTGGTGCCCTTTGAATTGACCTCAGCAAGGAGGGAAAAACGGATGTAAAAGTATTAACTCGCCGTAAATATTACCGATCTTTGTAGGGTAAAGACCTTTTTGAAACGAAATAAAATGTTCGATATGATACAGTTATGGTATAAGGTAGATCCAATAATACCAAAGCACACGAACGTCACGTTTCCGCGCGCGTCACCGAGAAATGACCGCCGAGACGCGAGATAGGGTCGTTGACCTATAGCTATGCTTGTGCACTCCTCGAACTGAAATCGAACCGTGTGTCGGCCACCTCAGCCGACGCTGCGACTGCTGCCGAAGGCACCGATTATACACATAGATTTCCACATAGATACCCCACGCGAATAGTCCTCGGGGTAGATAGAGTATATACTTCTATTTCCGTAACTATCGGAGGTGCTCGGCTATCCCGTAGACTGTATACAAGTAGATTCACATAGATACACCGGGTCGATGGTTTCGCTCGGTACGTCTGATTACTCCAGACTGTAACCTCCACGCTATTCGACGACGACTTGGTGATGCGAACGTAGCGCCCCTGTTCACCGTCGACCTATCTCGGCTATAGTATAGACTTCGATAGATAGATATAGATATTGCCGGAATCGCCCACGAGTCTTCGTGTTCGGTCGAGCTCGCGATGTGTTTATCCGGATCTCTGTGGCGAGCGGAGTCTATTGTCTTCTTCTCCACAAAATTTTCTGAATTAACTTGTCAACCCTTGAAAACTACACCGGGATTCCCCTCGACGTCGTTTTCATTTTCAATGTAATTGGTGAGATGTAAAGCTTAATGGTGTACTTGAATTCTTCGTAAAGATTCTGTTGCATCTGTCGGCTCACCAACCCGACGCTTCAACAGAATTTTGTATTGGGTATTGGGTATTGTATTGTTAGACCGATTCCCTAAGGGTTACGGGCTCCTTCACTTTTCCTCCTCCTTCCTCTTCCGTTATCGCCGGTTCGAGTCTTGGGCCCGGAGCTTCGTCGCGCCCCGTCAGGTGTCAGTGGTCTCGGACATACGGATATAGTCGTAGTTCTGGGAGGGAATTACGAGAAAAAAAACTAGTCTTAGTTCGTACGTCCTATCTCCGGAGCTACATCCCCGTCCGTTTTCCTTTCACCTACGGGACCTCAGTCTCGGGAATCAAACCCGCGACACTTTCCAGTCTCTCGGTTTCCCATACCGGGACGCTGGACCTTTCCTCTGGAGGAAATCTGGAGCTACTATTTACAGTGGATTCCGAACCACTTTTTCGCGGATAAACACCACAAAAAATTCTTGGAGCTTGTCGGGAATAAAACCCGGGCCTACTTCTTGTGAGACGCGCGCGCGTTCTACTCGGTCACGTTCACCCTTACGACAGAATTTTGTAATTAACTGCGTTCCACAGTCTCAGGAACTGCATCCGTTGACGAATATGGAAGAACATATGTGAAAAACGTTTGAGGTCTCTTTGATACGCTTCTAGAAAAAATAGCTTGGAAATTAATCAACCGGCACTGGAAGTTATCATGCACGAACTCTGTGTCATAAATCTCAAAGACTTGTACCATTTTTACCGAACGGTTGAAGAAAAAAAAAATCGGATAACAGTAGCATTACAATAACTGTGTTCTTGAAATGTACACTACAATATCTATATTTGTACGAATAATGCGCAAGAAATTTCATGTACAAAATAAATATTTGCATTTGCAGCTCGCATTTTACATGCCTAACATATCTGCGTTGCATATCCGTACTACTGTACGGGAAATTTGTAAATGCCGGTGTGATTACAATACGCAATCCAATTTTTTCGTGTAAAGTGCATTACAAGTCATACACGTGAGTATTCGTGTAATATATTTTTTGATGAAAATTCATATACCAGTCTTGGAAGTAAATATGTACGATACAAAGAATATTAACATCTTTGTATTCAATTTTTAATGTTAATGTATATGAAAAACTGACCCGGTAATACTGCTATCATGATTCACCTATCGCGGAGAGGAGGATAAAAACAAACGAAAGTCTATAACATTATAACGTGTTTTTGATAACGTTTATTGTTTAGTGTTATTTAAAGCTTCCAAATGTTAATCTGCGAGTCTTATATCGTCGGGGAGACTATTTCGTGTGCAAGAAACGATAAGCCCGCTTGCATTTAGGGCGGCTCGTCCAACTGCAAATTAATATGTCTTGTAAATTCAATGCCGGTATTCGAATTTGCTGTACATTTTCATATTAAAAGTGTTGCATAGATGCTACATTTTCAAGTTTAGTACCGGAAATTTCATGAACGTCGAGCCGCAACTTTTTTTATTGATTGGCATAAACAGATTTCGTAAATGATCTCATGTACGTATTGTAAATATAAAATACCAAGCCTTGAAATAAGTGAACGAAATTGTCGTTTTTCAATAGCGTTGCATCAAATTGAAATCGAGTGTGTGAACATTTTCAATCCGACTTTGATTTTAATGCACCCATGCAGATAAAATTTCTGAGTCGTCGGTGATTAATTTTTCAAACCCAATAACGGGATTTTTAATACCGTGAGCCACACGTTGTGTAGGATATTGTACAATAAATTCCATTTCGGATATTGAATTTACAAAATTATTTATCGATTCTCATACATAAGTCCGTTGATGATCGAATTTATACCGATGTATTGTAATTTTTTCAATCCTCCACTTGGTGAATTTCTCATAATATCATTAAATTTCCAATACAAGTATGTCAGTTGCCATTTTATATATCTAGTTTTTTCTATATTCACTGTACCCTTGTATTATAAATTTACGTCACGTTCCAATACTTCGAACCCACCCGAATTTATGACCGGAAATGACAGGCCGGCCATGATATTCCAGTGCGTCAAGCGCGCAGGCAGAATTAAATTCTACGTTGCAATCTTTAAAAAATGTTAATCAGAGCGATGGAAATGTTATGTTCCAGGGTTAATACAGTATTCAGAGATGCTAATGAATACGAATTTTTGAATAATACATTTTGCCACGTAGGAAAATATAAGATAACTTGTGTAATGTACGATCTCGTAAATATGAAATATTTCTTTGGCCACGAGGAAAGTTTCGTTTTGCTAATCGATCTTCGGGGATGGAGAAAGACAGAGGATACATCCAGTATGGTAGCGAGAGCCGGAGCTCTTTAATAGCCAACGCGAGGGTATGCGTGCAGGCTGGCGCTCGAGGCAAGCGAACCGGTCGTAAATCCGAGGTTGAAAGAAAGTTGCGAGAGGGAGGGTAAGCTTGGTGTGTCTTCGTGAGGAGCGAGGTGAAGGAGAAGAGGAAAAGTGGCGGGGCTAGGAAATGTGTATGGAAAATTGAGAAAGAAAAAGGAGCACAAGAAACGGGCGAATTCGGAGTTAGGGGGAGCTCACAACGAGAATGGAATGTAGAAAAGGTCAAATTCTTCGGCAAAGAATGCCTCAGGTTTTAACGTTAGGTACCACACCGAGAACTTCTGTCCGAAGAGGCAGTCATGGAAAATTTTATTATATTCAGCAAACAAAGGAACACGTAGTTCGCAAGCAAATTCGAAGACAATGACAAAACAAGATGGACAATTTGTTTATTCTTTGGCTCCGTCATAGACATTTAATGCTTTAAGAGGAAAGAAGTATTCGAACTGTTAGACTAAAAAACTTTACCCGTAAATTAAAAAAAAAGAAAGCTCACTTAATTTTTGGACAAATAGTGTGGATAAAATCCGCTACTGAATTTTCTCGTCACATTTGTTTTGGCGAGCAGTTTTCGTGAAGTTATTGAGACAATATTGCGAACGAAGTAGATGGTAATTTTGAAATTTCGTAGAATAGTAATAGTTTACAGCCTCGCTGGAACTTTCAAACGTCCCGGCTCCTGCGTTCATCTATTCTATTCAGGGTCGCCCCGCAGGCCTTAGCAACGGGCTACCTCTCAAAATCATGGTGCATAAATTCCCTTGCCACGGATGATTAAAAATACAGCAACAAATCATTTTTCTAAAATGTTGTGTCAGCGATAAAAACTATGTCTGTATAACCCCAACATTGTTGAAGCTTTTGCGAGAGTAAATCCGGGTATGACTACAAACACAGTCCTGTATGTATGAATTATAAGTATATCTTTTCTCGAAACCCACTTACGATTGCTCACTCTGTGATAATCCATTTTTGTTTACACTTTTTTAGTAAACCTACAACAAAATCATCATTTTACTCGATGCACATTTTTTACAACAAATGACCTGTTGTCGACTTATGCGAATCACAGTCATAAGAAAACGCTAGTACCGCTGTACTGTACATTCTTTTTTTCTGACTATCGAAATGTAGGTCTGTCTGCGGATCGAGTAAACTTGTATCACAATGATTTGATTTTCATATCTACGGTAAACTACCAGAAAGAATGGACGAGTTAAATCGAAATTCACTACCAAATACATTTAATATGTAGATGACCGGCCGTGCGTGCATCGCTGCCATCCAAAGTCTGGTCGAAAAATTATTATGTTTTCGGACGCGACGGACAAACAGATAGGCATATGGACCGATATACGAACGGTCATACAAGCGGACATACACACGAACATACAAACGAACATACACACGAACATACAAACGAACATACAAGCGAACACACAAACGAACATACAAACGAACATACAAACGAACATACAAACGGACATACAAACAGACATTCAAACGAACGTACAAACGAACATACAAACGAACATACAAACGAACATACAAACGAACATACAAACGAACATACAAACGAACATACAAACGAACATACAAACGAACATACAAACGAACATACAAACGAACATAAAAACGGACATACAAACGAACGTAAAACGAACATACAAACGAACATACAAACGAACATACAAACGAACATACAAACGAACATACAAACGAACATACAAACGAACATACAAACGAACATACAAACGAACATACAAATAAACATACAAACGAACATACAAATAAACATACAAACGAACATACAAACGGAAATACAAACGAACATACAAACGAACATTCAAACGAAAAGGGAAATTCTTTTTTACAATCTGGAACGTGTAAAAAATGTTTCTAGAACGTTCAATTTTTAAAAATTACAACACGTTTTCTCCTTACATCCTTTGTATGTGTAGACAAACTAAAACTGCATTGCTTTGAAACCAAGTTCATCATTTTATTCGAATACAGAAACGATTTGAGCTCAAAGTAATACAAATCTTGGAAACACGTAACTCCGTGCTTTCTCAATTTCCAGATGTGGAAAACTAGTACAGAATGAAAATTATCAGTAAATTTAGTCGATGTAGTAATAGGCTTCTATGTGACACAGTATATTATATATATCACGACAAGAATACAGAATTTTACGAAGTCGGCTGCTACGTAGTCATCTCACCTTTCACCTTTCCCTTCAAGTACGCCGAACAATAAACGAGAAATGATTTCATTGAAAACGATCGTAACAAAGGAATTTCACTCTCATTCCGTGCGGTAAAGTGCTCAGATTCGCCGTGCGCGTCTCCCGAATGACATCAATTCCATACATGCGTGAGATGAATGCACCGTCGCTCGTGTATACCTATGTACATCGTAGAAATATCCACACGCGCAGACAGTGTACAGTACAGAATTTTATGCACCCTGTACGTGCGTGCCTCGAGGCTCCACGGAGCGGACCCGAGAATCCCGGAGCAATGTAGCGCGACAGCGCAAGCTGCAGTGTCGGAACCGCGGCGCGAAGAGAACTCGGGGCGATGAAGAACATAAATAAGCATACTAAAGGGCAACGCTAATTCCTTCCAGTCTCTCGCCCGAGATCGTCCGAATGTAAATTACGACAGAGACGAGGCGGTAGTATTTGTTTACGATCAGTATGCAACGGAGTCGGGCACTGAGTCGTGCATCAGTCAGTGACTCTAGCTGTACCGCTCTCGCGGTACGCAGCACTATCGAGGCGCGGCATATTTACTCTGGTTCAAGGGAGAGCGCCTCCCTTGCCGTTCGCTGTCCTCTGCCTCTACCAACTCTGGAATCCATTTGACGACGGAACAAAAGAAAAAATAAATTTCTCTACCGAGCTACTTCATTTAATATAATTTTTTTAAATTTTTTTATTAATGTTCCGTTCCAGGTATACCCGTTAGGGGCTTTTACCTTAGCTCCGCCCCTAGCCTAACCGTGTACCTATTCTAACACTTTCCTACCCGCACTTCGCCAACCTGTTCTAATTCCGTGCGTCCGCAGCCGACTTACTTCCCCCTAACTGTACCGCATTCGCCGACGACACAGGGAAACTGCGGAAAACCCATGTCGGTACAGCCGGCGACATTCTACCGATCCTCAGGTATTTCTGCACTCGAGTAAGGTGCGGAAACACCAAAGTTTCAGAAGAAAGCGCCTCCCGCTCACCGGTCGATGCGCCAGCTAGCGCACGGCTGAGCGGTCACCCATCCGAGCACTGACCGCGAACGATTGCGCTTGACTTGGGAGACCACCGGAGCCGAGCGCCAACCACGCATCCACCGCTGTCGGTACTTCGTTTAATATATTTTATGCTAATTACACATGCACCATAGTTGCATGAAAGCATGAACAACGATACGTGAGGCTGTTGAAAGTTTCGAATTATTATCCGCTTCACGCGATTCATTCTCTTTTTTTTTTATGCTCCAACCGTGCAAAGTTTTTTGGCAAATGTTCGATTCGCTAAACGAACTCTCGCGGGGGAGGGGGGCGGGAGGGGGAAGGAGTAATACTGGTACGGTAATTTGCGGACGAGAGTAGAGGGTCGGGTGTATTACGCGGGCGGTCGGGCAGATGAGCCTCGCACCAGTAATAGCACGCGGTGACGGCTAAATCCCAGGGTGCGAAGTCTCGTAATGGCATTAGTTTTAATGCTCCTACCGGGATCCTGTCGTCACGCGTCCCGCATCTTCTTATCATAGTTCGAGTCCTTTCTCCATGTAATTTGGGAAACACGAAGACTGGAAGAGGAAATTCTAGAAGCGCGCGAATGAGACACGGCCAGAAAACGAAGTAGTCGGGGGTTTAGGCTTTTGGGAAGAGGGATTATAGAGAAATTCACACGGCACGTTGGCTTCCTTCCCGACATAAAGTTCCAAATTTTTCGATTACAGTCGTAATTACTGTTAAATTCTTTGTGATCATATTTCGTTCCGTCATTTTGCTTCATTAAATGATGTTGAGTTTCTTTTTCGTTATAATTCCGAAATTATTTGACATCGATGATACACAGTGCTGAAGCGCTGCTATAGCGCTGCTATCTATATATTACGAGGTAATGGAATAAAAGTCGGAGGCTAATCTCAAGGAGAACCAGTTTCTGAACGAAATATACTATTTTTCTGGAACCCACGAAATCCTCACGGAACGTCTAAATACCGATACAACCGCCTGAAACATTCGGTCATTTTTCTCGGAGACTAAACATGATTGACTAACGGATTAAAAGTAAACGACAGATGGGGTAACGATTGGACGCCAAGTACTTAAAAAAAAATTTAAGCGAGACGCTACAACACGGTAGCGTCTTGGTTAAATACTTCAAAAAAGCCGCAAGTGAAATCTTTCGATCCATGATACTTGAAAATGAAGCGTGGGGTCGGAATTTCAACGACACTTTTATAATATAATTCGGATACAAGCTATTCAACGTGCACAGTTACAATCAATACCGATGAACCGTAGAGGCGAGTTCAGCTTATGCAACGACATGCGTTCGTTCGTAGTAGGCGCAATGACTTCACATTCCATTTGATACACGACAGGATGATAATTTTTTTTTTTTTCGCACACGATGATGACACCGTGCGCGCCTTCGCTTCTGCCGAACAGTTATTCGACGGCTCGGCGAAGAACCTGAAAAAAAAAATTCATATCATAACCCACAATTGAAATTTTTATATCGGTTCCTCATAAAAGTTGAAAATTGAAATTATTCTATCGCTTTCTCATAAAAGTTGGAAATTGAAATTTTCATATCGCTTTTTCATAATGTTCCTTTATTCGCGAAGCCTCTTCTGTGAGGAAGCATTGGCAGCATTTTTAGCTTCCTCATAGAGGAAGCTTCGCGTATCAAGGAACGCTATGAAAAAGCAATATGAAAATTTTTATTTTCAACTTTTATGAGTAAGCGATCCCATCGGATATCGGGCTGAAGGAGATGATCGATATTGACGACGACGACACCGACTATGATGATGATTCTTACGTCATCACGGGTTGAAAAAGTTGAAAATTGAAACTTTTATGTCGCTTTCTCATCAAAGTTAGAAGTTGAAATTTTGATATCGCTTTCTCATAAGGTTCCTTTATTCGCGAAGCTCCCTCTATGAGGAAGCCAAAAATACAGACAATGCTTCCTCATAAAAGAAGCTTCGCGAATAGTGAGTAACTTTATGAGAAAGCGATATGAAAATTTCAACTTTCGGCTTTTATGAGGAAGCGATACGAAAATTTCAATTTTCAACTTTACGAGGAAACGATATGAAAATTTAAATTTTCAACTTTTTATATTTGCAAACATTAGCGAACGATCGCTAGATAAAATCGGATTTGATTGAGCTTCTGCATCGTCATAGTCGGTGTCGTCGTCGTCGTCGTCGTCAATATCGATCATCTCCTTCAGCCCGATTCCCGGAGCAAGCCTCGAGAGGCCGAGTCGACGAGCACGTGTCGATAATACTTGAGTTCCTTGTGAGAGTAGTTGCACAGAGCGGAGAGTGTAAGAGAGCTTCTGGCTCGGAGACTTGGCGGCTTTGCCAGGATGCGGCATGACGTAAGGTTGAGCCCGCGTTCCCAGGCTTTCTTGGGTCGGATGTCAGTACGAGTACTTTGGGGAGCAATCAAGTTGAATGAAATGAAGACTGTCGCTAGAACAAGCCATATAAAAATTAAGAGATAGCGACTCTTCATAAATCACCCCGTCAACGGTTAATGTGTCACGATATTTATCAAAATGTTGACAGTTTTGTTGTCGCTTATCTCGAGGCCTATTATCGTTTTACCACTCTTGGGATACTGAAAGTAACGAAAGTCGGTTGATTTGCCATAAAAATCGAAATTGTTAATTTATTATCCGATTTGGGTGAAGGTTACAAAAAATGTCTGGCCTCTGCAGCCGTCGACGTGTTGGTTTCGTAACTATTGTTCCTACTTAATATAGGGACAGTAAACTAACATACTGCAGCATTAACACATTATCGGTGATCCACATCTTGTTGAGTAACAAAACCAATTTTCGCGTGCGATCCTTAATCAAATTTAGAAATCATTCCTAACCGACAAAGGAAACAATGTTATCTGACTTGTTTGTAGCGATAATTGCCAAAAACTTGTCAATGCAATAAAAAAAGTCAATAAAGTAATTTTTTTTATTTTTATTACAAACCAGATAGAGAGGTATTTTGAAATCTCGTATAATGATTTTAATCTACGTTCCTTGCCTTTGAACGTTCCACCTCCACCGCTCGTCACGCGACGGAAAATCGGTAAACTTTCATTCAGGGTTGCCCGACATATTCTGGCTTTGCGAACAGAATGTCTCTCAAACGCTACTGAAATAGTTTGGCAGTTCTCATTACCATCTCGTAACTTTTCTTATTATAGTCATTTATATTTATATCTATCTACCTATTTATAAAATACGAAATTACTTTATGCTTACGTCACAGCTCGATACACAGCTGATTGAAAATACAGTGAAAAACTATTTTGATCAAATGCTATGTCAGTCATTAAGTCTTTAAATGTGTCTTTATATCCGAAATGCAGTTAGAGGTTATGACTTTTCCGTCTACGCAATTTCTCTTGACTAAAACCGGGCATGAGTAATTATCCGCATATTCCTAGTCGAAACTCACTTACGATTTCTCAATGTGTGGTAATCTTATTTTTCTTTAAACTTTTTAAGTAGTCGTGCGACCAGCTCTATTTTTCACTGGATGCACATCTTTTACAATCTTTGGTGTTCTATTTTTCTCATTCGAGTGAATTCATAAGACAACGGAGGTATCGCTGTAATGTAACACTCAATTTTTCTGGCTATCTCGATGTAACTCTATCTGCGGACCAAACAAACCTTTATCAGAATTTTTTAGAATTTGTTTTACATGTTTCGACATTTTCTTGCATTTGTTTATAAATATTTTTCGCATTTAAGGCAATTATAAAAACAGACAATCGAAAAAAAAAATCGGAAATATCAAACTATATTTTGTACGTAGAAAGATTCGCTGTGATCCGCAGATTTTTCGAAAAGTTATTATGTCTTCAGACGAGACAGACCACAGACAGACAGAATTGGATAAATGTTTTTTTTTGGATTCTAGGACATGCATGTGTCAATATCGTAATATGACGATACATTTTTTTTAGTATTACAATACTTACGTCTCTCCTCATATACTTCGTATGGGATGAGAAATTAAAAATCTTCATAGTTTAAGGTTTTTGCAAAATGATTATTTTACTAGAGGCACATTCGTTATGGTGATGCAGGTACACCGAGAAAAAGAAATGGTTGGATTAATCAAATGCGCGGTGACATACATTCAAAGGTGTATTTTTTTTATTTGTTATTATCAAACGTCGCATCAACTGCTATGATTATTAGCGACAGGACCTACTATTTTTCCTTTAGTGCGGACCGTACCACTTCGGGGGGGTTGCTCAATATGAGTGAACGTCAACTGTACTTTTGGATGTCAGTACCTGTCGGTGTTCTAGGTTTGCTTCACGATGCCGGAGCCACGTCACGTCGATTATTGGCTGTAAAAATTAGATGTCCACTGCAGGGATGGGCACATTCGAATGCAAAAGTAATTAAATGCACCATTAAAATACTGAATGGTTTTCCACTTATTATCTACTCGAGTTGAAATAATGAATGATTTTTCATTCGTCATATTTCATGTGTTGAAATAAAGAATTATTTTTCATTCGTCATTTGTCACGTGTTCAAATAACGAATTATTTGTATTCGTTACTTGTCACGCACTCAAATAACGAATGATTTTTCATTCGTCATTTTTCACATGTTCAAATAAGAAATTATTTTTCATTCGTCATTTGTCACGTGCTCAAATAAAGAATGATTTTTCATTCGTCATTTTTCACATGTTCAAATAAGAAATGATTTTTCATTCGTTATTTGTCACGTGCTCGAATAACGAATGGTATTTTATTCGTTATTTGACCGTAAATAATGAACGAGTGGAAAATCAATTGTTATTTCAACTGAAAAAGATAACGAGTAGAAAAGCATCTTCTAATTTATTCATTTTTCGAATAAATTATGCCCATCCCTGGTCCACTGACACATATATCAGCTATCGCACGATAGAGGCCAGAAGCTATCGCGTCGCGTCACAATATATTTCTGCCGGCAAGACTACGGCACCGGGATTCAAACCCGAGACCTCCCGATACTTTGTTCTCGAGGCTAGTACTCTAATCACGAGACCAAAGTGATCGGTCAAAGGTGTGTTTCGTTGGTCCAACAAATATGTTTACTCCAATCGACAAATTTCGAATAAATTGAAGCGAATAATCGTTTAACAAAACCATGCTTTATTTGTACCAAACAAATAACAACTTTGGACGTATGCGACCGCGACTTTTGGTTGATCTAACCCATTTTTTTCCCAGTGTAGCGCCGACACGATCGTCGCCTTTCAAAGCGGAAACTGAACGTCAGTCAAAAAAATTGAATTTTCTATTGTCCCTCCGTACCGAAGAACACTAAAGTACCAATAAATATCCGGAACGATTCGATGGAATGTCAAGAGATTCTTAGCAGAGCCTCGATTTCTACGAGTGGAGAAACGGGGAAGCGTTGAGAATGAGACCAGCATGAAGAAGGGAGTCGCTCGAAATGTCGGAGGTAATGAACGTTTCGATAATCGAGGAAGGAACCGTGTTCGACGTGTTTCCCTTCCTTCCCCATTTACCTCTCTTCTTCTAACATAGAAGTCAACGCAGAGAAAAGTTTTTTTTTTTTAATTTGTTGTTCCAATTCCACCGTATACCCTTGTCGGGTTTTTACGGAACCCCATCCCGATTCCTCCCTAGCACTCCCTACCCGCACTCAGCTAAGCTACCTAACTTCCAGTGCGTCCGTAGCCGACTTAGCTACACTGTACCGCATTTGCCGGGGACACGGGGAAACTACGGAAAACCCGTGCCGGTACAGACGGCCATATTCTACTGATCTTCCGGTATTTTTGCACTTTCAGGAAAGTGCAGAAACACCAAAGTCTCAGAAGAAAGCGCCTTCCGCCCAACGGCCGATGCGCCAGCTAGCGCACGGCCGAGCGGTCACCCATCCAAGTACTGACCGCGAACGAATCAGCTTGACTTGGGGGACCACCAGAGCCGTGCGCCAACCGCGCATCCACCGCTGTCGGTTCAACGCAGAGAAAAGAATAATTAGTGAGAAAGAAAAGGCGGAAATAAAAAGGGGACGAGCTGGCGAGGCCTGAGTGGTCCGATCGGTGGCGTAGCCGAGCGCGTAATTAAATTCCATTCGTGCCTAACATCTCGTACCCCTCGTGCGCCTGCTCTACCCTCCGAAGAAAAGCTTTTTCTGGCAGCTCCACGACGAGAAGCCATCCGTAAGTTACCGTAGTTCAAGGTACATAGCGAGTCGCGCGAGAAAGGATTCAGCTATTCAGCTCCACATCCGCACCGACCCACCGTCTCTTTTCCTCCCTCACACGTTGCTTCTCTCCGTTTATTTTTATCGGAAATCTCGCTTCCTTCCTCGGACCGCCGTTTCATTCTCACTTCGATCACGGTTCGTAGTCGGCCGGCCGGTCGGTCAGCCACCGGCAGTTTTCACTTCTGCTCGCGAGCACACGCCGAAGGATATCAATATTCCTCGGCGAAAAATGTCCGGTCAGCTCCCAAGAGAGTCCAAGGAAGAATCGCCATCTCTACCGTCTGATAGATATATATATAGCACATGATATGTATATTAAACGAGGATGGCAAAAAGTCGTATAAAAAGATGAAAGCGTTGATAAAAAGAATGTCATAAAAATAAAACCGTAGGTATTCGAATTTGAGCGACTATAGTTATTTTATCGGCTTCTTTTCCTCGTACTCGAACGTCTTTCGTCTTCGCTCACTTTCTTAAAGAATTTTTTTCGCTTCGCGGTAGATTCTCCGTTTTCCATCGTTCCTCCGTATCTCGATATACGACGTTCCGGGTTTCACCGCGTTCACTCTCGTTTTCAATATATTTTCTTGTCTATTCGATTCCCCTCGTAGCGCGTATCCGTCAGGTCTCTTCTTTCTCGCGGCGTTTTCGAACGGGAAGCGGAAGAGGAGGTGAAAACTCTCGCGAACGATCGTACATACACGGAAGCTTTCGGGGAAACAACGAGAGTTTCCGTGCGCGGAAGCCGAACGAGAAACGGAGGGGAGAGTAAAGGGAGAATCCGACGAGGAAACGAGACCGGTGCGGACGGACGGCTCGCGCGCGCTCTCCGCGACTACGGGCAGCGGGGGGGGCTTGATTAATGGACTTCTTGTTGGTCCGATGTCCGGGGGTTGAGAGAGAAAAAAAAAATTACTTCGCTACAACAACGGGGATGCTCCGGAATACGGTCGATTAATTGCGGGCAGCGCGGCTCCTTCGCCCGTCTCTCGCACACCGGCTCTTCTCCTCGTCCCTTTTCTCGCCCGAGCCTCCGTCGGACCGAACCGGCAAGCCGTCCCGTTATTGCGCGGCTCGTCGCTTAAACGATACCGGGGATAAACCCTTCGCGAAAAAATATTGCTGAACCGCGAAAAACGCGATACCGCCTCTCGTCACGCTGCTGCAACTGTGCGTACCGCCCGAGAGCTTTTTGTTTGCACTCAACTAACCCGCTTCACCCTTCAACGATGATATAACTCGCGATCCGATTAAACTTCGGGTTCTACAATCGAAACGTTTCGATGGAGTGATCGTTGTACACAACTTGATGACAACGACAACGATGACGTGACATTTTTTTTTAAACGAAGAGTGCTTGTCCGTAAACGTCAAAGAGGCCGATCAATCCATTCGATCAATCCATTCAACCGATCAATCCATTCAACAACGTCACGTTCTTTTTACTCCCGACTGCCCGCTAGGGCAAAGACGATAGTTGTGCGTTTCGATGCAATAACCTATTTTTTGCCCATTTTTCGGAGACGCCAGTGTTTGTCTTAATGACGAGCAATTGATTTTATATGTTTTTATATGATTTTTATTTGATTTATATGAATCATCTGTGTTTATGGCATTCTCATATTACGTTCACGTGCAAACGCATATGAATAAACCATATCCAGATAAACGGGTTGGTACTTCGCGGTGTCATGTCAATGTGTCAATGAGAAAGCTACATGGCCGAGACGTAGGAAATGTCTTCCTTATTATTATCATCATCGTTGTAGTTGTTGCGTTTGCGCGACTCAGTCGTCTTATTGTCTTTGGATCAAGAAACGCGGTAGCGTCTCGACGCCAAGTACTTAAAAAAAAAATTTTAAGCGAGACGCTACCAAGTAGTTTTACTCGAGAATGCAGAAAGTCGAACCTTTTCAAATCTTCGAATCGATCTCATTTAAATACAAAACATCGGTTCGAAATTTTGAAGGCACTTTCCTTATGCAATTCGGACCTAAGCTTTCCAACGCGCACAGTTACGATCATATTTGTTCAGCAGATGTTCCGGGATCGTAAGCGTGCGCCGAAAAAATTCTGAATGAAATGAGATAAAATTCTCGTGTAGACATCCGGTTTAACAGTATAAATTTCGAACTGTAGTCGTCGCTGCGGTCTCCTCAGTCGTCGGCTGATGTCAGTCGGCTGTTTATGATCCAGGTGTGCCTTGACGAAGCCCCTGTCATCCGCTTGAAATTAGCGCGTTGGCCGACACGTTCATTCTGGTGACCAGACGAGGCGTCCTCCATTCGTACGTGGTCGCTTGGTCGAATTGTATTAAGAAGAAGAAGAAGCTGTTTGTGATCGATCGAAATCTATATTTTCTTGTTGACTATTCCGTTATTTATTTGAAAAACAATTTTTGTTGAAATCTTTTATTGTGTGATAAAAGCCGTGATTATTTAGAAGTTATAAAATTTTGATGTGACGTGATTAAAACAGTGATTCAAGTAGATTTTTATTATGTGATATGTAATAAATTGTTATGTTATTGCAGCAATGATTTGCGTAAAAAAACGCGACAATATGGTGAAAAACATTTCCTAAATATGTAGTATTATTTGGAAAACATAATTATTGATTGTTTGCCTCGAAGTTTTTCTGCAGCATGTGTCGGGAAAATTCGGTTTTCCGCGATATTTATAATCTATTGCGACGTTTTCTTTCATACAATCCCTATACATGCATTTTTATTTGTAAAGTGTTATTTATTAATGAATTTTTGCGTAAAATGTGGTGGACTTGTAACATTTACAACGTAAAATTTAAAACAGCTTCGATCAATGCTTTCAATTATAAGATTTATCGCTGTTGTTCTCATCGGACAAAGACAAATCATATAGATTCGAAGCAGCATTGATGAAAGATGAATTTATTTTTCATCAACACAGAGCAAAGACAAAAATCTATTTTGTTAAAACATTGTCAATCTCTTGATGCGAGCAATATAGACAAATTATAAAATTGTTTGTTCCGACGAGCTATATTTTCTTTTTGCCTGTAGTGGCTGTAATAGATGCGAATAAAATTTATTCGCTGTCTATGACAGCTTCGACCAATGCTTCGAATTACAAGATTAATCGCTGTTGTTCTAATCGGACGAAAACAAATCATGTAGATTCTAAGCAGCATTGATGAAAGATGAATTTATTTTTCATCAACCCAGAACAAAGACAGAAATTTGTTTTGTTAAAACATTGTCAATCTCTCGATGCGAGCAATATAGACAAATTATAAAATTGTGGGTTCCGACGAGCTATATTTTCTTTTTGCCTGTAGTTGCTGTAATAGATGCGAATAAAATTTATTCGCTGTCTATGACAGCTTCGATCAATGCTTCGAATTACAAGATTAATCGCTGTTGTTCTCATCGGACAAAGACAAATCATATAGATTCTGAGCAGCATTGATGAAAGATGAATTTATTTTTCATCAACACAGAGCAAAGACAAAAATCTATTTTGTTAAAACATTGTCAATCTCTCGATGCGAGCAATATAGACAAATTATAAAATTGTCGGTTCCGACGAGCTATATTTTCTTTTCAACTGTAGTTCACCTGTAGTTATATGTTCGTTTCACCTGAATAAAATTTATCAGGTGTCTAGGACAGCTTTGTTTAATTCTTTCAATTATAAGATTCATCGCTGTTGTTCTAATCGGACGAAAATAAATCATATAGATTCTAAGCAGCATTGATGAAAGATGAATTTATTTTTCATCGACTCAGAGCGAAGACAAACATTTTTTACTGACAGAGCTTAGATTATGCAAAAAACATTTTTAATTTCTTGGTGGAATAATATAAAAAAATTATATAATTAAGGGCTCCGACAAACGAGATTTTCTTTTCACCTCTAGTAGCTGTAATAAACGAACAATATTATCGGCATGTTGGTGAGATATTGATACTGTATTTTTGTATAAACAATATTTATTTATACATCTTATTATCAACTATAAGCAATGCTTTCTTTCTGCATTCCCGGTATGTTGGTAACAAACGATCAAACTACATGTCTGGATGTCAAAAGAAGGTGAAATCAAACCAAAAAATAGTTTTTTTTTTCTTTCAAAAAGTAAAAATGCTGCGCCAAGTACTCAAAAGTTGTTTGCCGTTTAGAAAATGTGTTTGTTGAAATACCAAAAAAATAATCATTTATGCAAAATAAGATATGCAAAATAAGAAAAAAAGAAATCAGTCATGAGCCAAGTAGTTTTATAAAGAAAAATAAAAAAAAAAAAATACATTCACCAAAACAAGTACAAAAACTTGGCGTGTCCTTTTTTTATACACAAAAACTGGGACAAGTTTTTGTACTTGTTCTGGTGAATATCTTTTTTTGGAAGAATTTTTTTCTTTATAAAACTACTTGGCTCATGACTGATTTTTTTAATAGAATTTACCAAAGTGTTATGGTTGGTTCAATGCTGTTTTATATTGGATTTTCGAATTATTTATCAATTCATCATTAAGCAGCCGTATTGTTTCATGTTTCTTTTTTAGAAGTTATTAGTATTAATTTCGTAAAGGTATAGCTGCAAGGTATACAAAATGTTGAGAAAAACCTTTTGTTTCGCAAGGAATGCCAACATTTATTTGCCACTCGTTGCAGTTATCGGCGATGCCGGTAACTACAACAATAAAGTTTTTTTTGCAAACTGACTCCGATGGTATAATGCTCTTAGCGATGGAATAATGCTCTAAAAAAACATATAAAGATTTGATAAATTCTCCCTGTGAAAAGTAGGGGATTCTGACAAACTGCATCTCTGCTCCGATGGATAAAATACATTTTTTTAAATATTGTGCTTTCAATACGAGGTAGACAAAATTTTCACGCCAACCGATTATTTCGCACAAAATAAAAAAGTTGATTTAGAACCCGTTGCAGTTGGCAGTTTCAAAAACATTTTTGAGAAATACATCTGTGCTGCAGAGGGTAAAATAGGTTTGACAAATTCTGTCTTCACACTTAAAACTTATATTCCAACTTCAGTTACGACTTGGGACTATAAATTTAGTCCTAAGAATACCATTAATGTAATTTAACATTCGTAGAAAGCGTCCTATATGATATTATATCACGTTCATCGTTTTACAGACAAACTTTGTTGAACTATATTACAGATTTAACGAACGACCTTTAATAGTTTTCACTGAAAATGTTATTGTTACCAAATACACCTATAATTGGAATACTCAAATCAACGGCTCAAACTTTCTGAAACAGCATAGGATGCTTTGTTTGTTCTAAATGTTTAATGATTCAACAGCTTAGTAGTAGACAGCTGCCACCTTTAAAAAGTACGAAACAAAATTATTATTTTTTACTCCCGACAGCTAAAATTGAAATTGAAGTGTACAATAAACGTTTATTTAAAGTCACTCAAGAAAGCATGAAATAATGCATTATATAACATCATGACTGATAATAAAAATTTACAATTATAACAATTTGTTAACAATTTTGATTAGAGTCAGAAGATGTCTCCCTTTATAGCACGAATACATACCGTTACTCACAGTAATGGAGTTGTTTAAGCTCGAAAATAATAGTATTTTCAATGTACTACAAAACATGTCGATGTTTTGCTGTTAGAATCATATTTTACTGTATACTTTCTTAAAAATAGAGCTATTCCTACGGGAACCGTTTTCGGAAGCGGCTGTGACGACACCTACTCACTAAATTTTACAGTGCAAATTCCCTACTGTATTTCACGAAGACCCCGGTATAAGGAATCTGATTGTCCGGGCATCTCGTGACTTGCATAGTCCAACCTACACCCAGAAAAAAGTGTATTTGACGGCCACCGTTTATTTGGTTTAAGTAAAATATTTATTTGATTAAAATAAATATTTATTTGATTAAAATAAATATTTATTTGATTTAAATAAATATTTATTTGATTAAAATAAATATTTATTTGATTTAAATAAATATTTATTTGATTAAAATAAATATTTATTTGATTAAAATAAATATTTATTTGATTAAAATAAATATTTATTTGATTTAAATAAATATTTATTTGATTTAAATAAATATTTATTTGATTTAAATAAATATTTATTTGATTTAAATAAATATTTATTTGATTTAAATAAATATTTATTTGATTCAAATAAATGTTTATTTGATTTAAATAAGTATTTATCTGATTTGAATAAATATTCATTTGAATCAAATAAATATTTTTCTTAAACCAAATAAATGGTGGCCGCCAAATAATTTTTTTTCTTGGTGTACGCTCGTGCGACTGCATAGTAGGCAGTCTTATGAGAGGGTATGAGAAGGTTGAAGTACGTTCGCATGTGCAGACAAGTACCCTGAAATAATGTGCAAGCAACGAGTACCAAAATATTAGGGAAACAGCACTATATACTCTTTTATCCAAATGCGTTCACTCACACTACAGATATTTTTGATAGTATCACGACGTAATTTTATGAGGCAATCAAGACAACTGCGAATGGAAAAAGTAGCCTGTATGTTGCTTGCTTTTTGCTTTTGCTTGCTTCTCGTTTTTTCTAAGGTCGTGAGTAGACACTGGAAATTATTAAACACTAATTTCGTACACCAAACACCGTAGACGGGATTCTAACTGTTCGCAATAAGAGCGAAGAAGCAATGATATTCGTGTGGTCATCTCCCGGCCTATTAACTGTTCTATCGGGAAATTGAACAAGCAAACTTTAGTTGATTTAACCGAGACGAATGAATTAAAGCGTTTCTGCTAGTGGATGTTGTAATTTATGAAAAACATTTCCAATAAAACCCTCCATTCGCTCGCCGAATGAGAATGGAACTATGTAAATTAGTTGAATCAGAATCGGGAAATGGAAAATTGTTTTTACATTTTTCAACAGGAGAACTGACGTAAAAGCGCGAGTGACACGCATAATAACGCACAAAGCCAACGCAATCTACATAACAACGTGTGTAGTATAACTTTGCATAATTTGATTATTGCTTTTTCGTGCAAAGGTTATTCGAAATTTATGTATGACGACTCATTTTGTTCCTCGAAAGATTCTGTATGAATCGACGGACTCGATTAAAAAAAAAAAAAAAAATCTACATCTGTTCGTTTACGGTGTAAATTTGCAAGAATTCGGAATTTGATTTTATTTCCACTCATCGAATTTCATCAGTCATACGATAAATAAATTAAGTTGATATTTATAAAAAAATCGAATGTATGCTACTCAAAAATTTTAGTATGAATATTTACGTTTTTACTATTTTATTAATTTTATTGAATTGATAATTTTTTCGGTGCTGAGGCCACAGTATGAATTCTAAATACAATCGATAAAAAAATTATTTTAAAAAATGGCAAAAAAATGCGTAAATTTGTTGCTGACTCGACAAGCCTGCATCGGTAAATTAGCTTGCCGAGAATGACTCGGATAATCACCCTAAACGAATCAACGTGATACAACTGTACGCGAGACTAACGATTTTTCCTCGTATCTTTGTTGCAGCCCAGATCCTGTGAGGCGATACCTGAGGAATATCTATCGATAATTCGTCGGAGCCTTCCGTTCGCCGCTGTTCCGAGAAAGAAAAGCGGCGAGTGCGCTGGCGAAAGGGAAACGCGTTGTCCAGGAAACCGCGGCTTTACATCGGCCCTAATTGACAGGGTGAAAAAAGAGAGTAGGTTGCCGCAAGGGTGAGCACCACGATCCGCAAGGGGGCAAGGGGAAGCAAAGAAGAAGAGCGAAGAGGAAAGAGGAGATTCGCGCAACGTTAAAATTTACGAGTCAGGGCGAGCGGCGCGGGTTCTCGCTACGAGGCGGAAACGGCCTGGCAGGAAGAGAGGTTTCTGGTTGCCGCGGGTGAGAAAGGGTAGCGACGACCACCCCTCGCTTCACCTCCCACTCTAACGAATGGCCTCCCAGAGAAACGAACTGCCGACCGAGAACCACGAGAGCGGAAGTGGCCACTGCCGTCCACCTCGTTGCAATAAAAATTGATTTTTCATTCGCTGTACAGTTACACTCTGATATCAAAGAAAAAAAAAAAAACGGAGAGAACGACGTCAAAAGAATCCAGTCGAAGAGCAAAAGTCTAACGAGGAAACTCCGATCGATCTGTCGTGAACGACGGAATATATTTTATTTACAAAACGTATCTTCCTGTTGTACGAAAATCTAATCGGAACGTCATTGCGATATTCGATAAGAGTATCTCGTTCTGTACGTGACGCTGTAGGTAAAAAAAAATTAGTCAACGTTTCGTTAGTTTCTCTTCGGCGTTCGTTCCAACCGATAATTTCGCACGTACACAGAGCAAGTGCGCGGGCTCGGAGAGGTTGAAAGATCAATGCGGAATGGCGAGTTAGAATTTCGTGACTGCGCGAGAAACTCTCCGCTCCGACGATATTAACTGATCTCGCTCAAATGGGTTAACCGAAGAATACGAGATGAGCCGCGACTCGGTTCTTCGCCCCTTCGAAAATGGGTCGCGTTATCGTACAACGAGGAACTCGAAATTCGGCTTCGACACGGTGGTCTACCGCGGTGTTTTGTCGAGGACGGAAAACGAGTAAATTACAATTTATAGATCACAAACTCTAGCGCTTCGTCGCGTCGTTCGAATTAATCGTTGTCGTTCGATTTCACTCGCGTCTCTCGATCGACGTTGTAAATAGGTGAGAATCGGTGCTGCGATTAATAATTTCGATCCGGTGTCGAGCGTTCGGGAACGAGGAGGACTCTTGGTAAAACGCCAGGTGATCTACATTTTTTTTTTTTTTTTTCTAATCGTGCCATTATTTTTTCGTTGTAGTTCGAAAGCTTTCTTCTCTCGATAACCTGTTCGAAAGTCCATGGAGTCGATTCGGAGTGTCGGGAATTCAAGACAATCGGGCACAAACGATCGAGCCATTGTGCTACCTCACGCGTCGTTGGACTCGCCGATGAGGAGGCTTTTGGGCCGCCGAACTCGATTCGCGATACAGAAGAGTATCGAGCCACTCCCACGCATCGATATTCGATTTTCTCATAATCGATTCGTGATCACCTGGAATCCACTTCGACAGGATTAGAATTGCACCTTATAGATCGTTCGTGATTATCGGTGCGACGTTGTTCATCGGTTCAAAGATCTTGGGCTGACTACGTCCGGGTATAGAAGTTAAACCTGCTCGCCAGTTTTTCTCGATTCACATCGGCAAAGAAGAAAAGAAGATATGAAGATACCGAGCGGCGAGGCGAGTGTCCCTCTACTCGGGTCCGTGGGACCCCGTTGCGTCGTCAAACAGGCTACGGTCAAGCGATGCGTTGCGGCGCTTCTCCTCGTCTCCGTTGCCAGCATATTCTACTACACCCACTACATTATAAGCAGTCCGCTGTCCAGGTGAGTTCATTTTTATATTTTCGAAACAAAGAGTTTCTAACAATTCAACTCGATTCTTAGATGCAATGCGGATACTTTGAGTTTCCTAATCGATGATTTTTATACAACGGTTTCTAATTATCGAGCACTTTCACATAGTTACTTCCAAGATACGTGCAAAAAATAATTTGACTGCTAATGAAAATTGAATTTTTCATTTGTATTCGCTATTTCTGAGTGTGTTCGTTGATATTTGGCTTCCTCAGAGAAAAAGCGATTTTAGCGACTATCAAAAATGTGTATATATATATATAATAGTTCTAGACCTTTAAAGTGACTATCTATAACTGGCGAATAATTTGAGGCGCTTGTTGAAATTTGGAACACAGGTAAAGTGGTTATTTCCTTCTTGTTTCTTTTGATTCGTACCATTTTCATTAAAATTGATGTTCGATTTGAGCTTTTATGAGATTTAGCATTCTTGAAACACTGAAGTGGGTTCTGTAACTCTCGTAAATTTAGAACGACAATTTTAAAAGTGTACACAGAAACAATCAAGGATTTTTGGCATTGAATTTTGCCGGAATCTATTCGAGCCGTCAGATTTTATGAAATTTTGATTTTTTTTAATAAATAAAAAACGCTCTAATTTTATTAAAAATGAAGGCACCGGGTTCAAATTTTTAAAGCGAATGGACTGATACTGCACAAAATTTGTTATTAAATTTGGACATAATAGATAGAATCGTTTAAATTTAATAATATAATTTTTTTTATCTTTCGACAAATGTGTATTTTTTCGTTCGACACTAGTTTGTGTATCAAATACGACGCCAGCAGTAAAACAAGTTGCAGATTTGTAATCAGCTGTGAAAAATAGATTCCAGCTAGGCTCAAAACGACGAATGGCAACAAAGTTTATTTTGCGAATTATTTCAATACATTTTTCGCCAATTTTAGTAATAATCTTAGCTTCCCTATGAAGAAACCAAAATTTGTCAACGAACTTTCTTATAGAGGAACCATATGCACAAAATAACAAAGCTGTCTTAAAAAACTTATGATGATTAGTCGTTTATACTTAAAAAAAAAAAAAAAAAAAAAAAAAATTACATCGCATCAACTGCGAGAAAGAGAATAGCTATGAGTTCGAGTTCATTACACCGTCAGAGGTCGAACGAAGCAGTGGGGGAAAGGTTATTTCCGGGCGAATAATGAATTTCCCGATGTCGTAACCCGATATCTTCGATATTCTTACAAAAACTTTTATTACGGGTCACCGAACAAACTCTGTAAAAATAGTGCACGCGAGCGTGCAAACTCGTCGTTCGCGTTGCAGCAGCGTTCTGCACGTAGCCCAACGTCCTATCGACATCCCTATCTACGCCGGAGTTTACTGCCTCGACCAATCTATGTACAAACTGGTTTATGCATACGTTACATACCGGTAAGACTCACGTGATACTCGCATCGATCACCCTGCCCGAATTTCGTTCGTTCATAGCGATCATGGCTGCTCGCTTATCGGCGTTCGATTCGTTCTCTGGCTCGGTCGTACGCTGAGTCGACGAAAAAAGGGGGAAGGAACGGAACATAATACACGAAACCGGTGTGCAAAGTTGGGACAAACATTTGTCCGAATGAACATTTTTTGGATGCGAACAAGAAAATTTGTCCAACAAACATTTGTCCGAATGAAAATTTTTTGGATGCGAACAAGAAAATTTGTCCAACAAACATTTGTCCGAATGAAAATTTTTTGGATGCGAACAAGAAAATTCATTATAGGAATACGGGCATGGAAGGTCGGCTCCGTACATGGGAATGCAGCGTGGTCGGGACTCTACAGGGTGGATAAAATGGCTTTCTCACTCGGGTACCAGCATCGAGACGAGCAAACAGAGCTCGCCGGCTGGGCCGTCGTGCGCGTATTCTCTCGCGGTTACCATAGATTCGCGAGTTTGAGCGCAGACCAAGCGCTCGCTCGCTGGACTGCGGCATTGCTCTAGCTTCGAAATGTTCGCTGCCCGTAGGGGGTGCCCGCAGCCAACTTTTAGTTAATAAACTAGCGAATCGAGGGAAGCGGGTCACTTAGGGTAACGAGTTAGTCGAGCGCGCGTCTCTGGCTTGCTCGCTCGGAAACTGCGCACCGTACCCGAACCGACACCATCGCCGCCGACCGTGCTACACGCCCGGCCTCCGTTCAATGCAAACTTAGTTTCCCGAAGCCCCCGCGTCCCAAAAGCGCGCGACGGAGAGAGACCGAGACCGAGAGAGCGTACGAGGGACGAGGGCGAGCTATCTTGAACGGAGAATTCGTGCGGTGCCGTTTCCCTCTCCGTCTATGTTTCTATACTCATCGGTGAATTCAACTTCGAATGCGCACTTACATACAATATACACGAGTACAGTGCACCGTGTTAGTTCTACCAAATGTCTTGCGGCATGAAACCGGAGATGAATAAACTTCGTCGCGAATGCCCATCGACGGTATTCACCATCGACGCCAACTTGCAGCTTTACTTTTAAATGCGGATGTAATGTGAATATAATTAATTTTTAAAACGTTACCTTTGAGCCTTGCTTGTCATGCAAGTAAAAAACGCACGGTAAAAAAAGTGTTACTGCACAGTAAAAAATGATTTCGTGAAATCGGAACAAACGAATGGTCAATTTTTAACATTTTGTTATTGTAATTCTGACGTCTGCACTTGAAAATTATTTTTCATCGCTCGGTGCGGAAATGGCCACTTCTCGCCCGCTTCGCGTGCGTAAAACCGCAATTTTCGCACCTGGTGATGAAAAATTTCGTACATCCCTCGTGCGAAACACGTTTCGCCCTCGTGGAGTAATGTACTATCTACGTTAGATTTTGTACTTTCTTAACTATTGATTTTAGCTCATTTGCGCTAGTGCAAGGTATCTTGCTGCGGCAGACATTTTTTTTCTACCGCAACAAATTATCATGAATTTACATGCACAAAAATGGTCGATCCCTTCCGTATCTCTACACCCAGAAAAAAGTTTATTCCAATCAAAGAAAATTTATTAGGGACGAAGAAAAATGTTTATTTGGTTCATAACCTAATAGAGCATTTATCAAATTCTAATATATTTATTTGTTTGATAGTATTATTCTTTTTATTTAATTGTGTTTATTTGGATCTAATAAACAGATATTCATTTCTAATATGTTTATTTCTTTAATGATTACATTCATGTTCTTCAAAAGTATTTATTTGAACCTAATAAACAGATATTTATGTTAAGTAAATTTTTTATTAATTTTGCGCAATTTTTGTTAAATAAGTCGTTTATTATCAATGAAGTATGAACAAACAATGTTTGATTCTTATTAAATAGGCGTACAGATTAAATAAGATTACAAATAATACAGAAGTTTTTTTTATACAGTATATGGAACCGTAATATAAAACTTATTTAAGAATTTACGCATGTGAAGGGGCGTCGAATCCGACAGGTCGTTCATCTTAATATACTGAGCATTTTGGGCTTGATTTCCGAGTGGATGTTGTGGGGTTTCAACAATATATGAATGGTAATGCTGGTCAAAACCGACCGTAAGAATAATGTTACAAGCGGAGATGACTGCGTCTTGCCTAACGAAAATCGCTGAAACTAACCCGAAACGTGGTAATGTTTCCGGACGATCGACGTGTTCACAACTCTATAATGCGCGTTGCCGAATAATAGCCGTGTTTTGTCTTGCTGCCTAATTTATCATTTCTTTAGCGTGAATAAATATCTATTTAAAATCGTATTTTCAACGATTCGATTTCTTTGTGTCGAATAAACATTTATTTTAAAGTACAAATCAATAAATAGTCACTGCGAATCAATTTTCTTTACTGAAAGTAAAGAAAAGCCGTTATTTGAATCTAATAAAAATTTTGTTAAGGCAACGAAACATTTCTTTTATCTTAACAAACGTCATTTGAAGTTCGAAATTTATTTGATTTGAATAAATATTTTTTCTGGGTGTACGACCGTATGTAGGACAGACGAGTCATTCAAAGCACAAGATGTTCGAATGGTGCTACCGGATAAAATTAATGCCCACATCACCGGGTTGTTCCAGGCGAATTGAAGCATTGAAGGCAAGCACAATTGTCTGTAACTTTCTGGGGGTTGAAAATTGCCGTTGCATGTTCGGTAAAACATTAGCAGTCATGCGCTTATTGATCTAGGATTATTTATATTTTTAGAAAATTTATTTCAATCTTTAATGCGATTTAAAGAGTATAATCTTGTAAAAATGAAAATGTATCTATGAATGTAGCGACATTATAGCCAAACTTTGATAACATCATAAATTGATAAGCACGCAGTTTTATAGGATAAAAAATATTTCATTCGATTCTCACGGCAACCCGTAACATTTGCCAAAAAAAAACAAACAATTCCACATTTTATACTCCAATTCTCGACAAGGGTGATGCTATATTTTAAGTTGGCAGGCCATTTTCTAATCTACATTAATAGCGTCACTCTACAATAATTTGCGTCAAGCTGGGTAAAGTTTTGAAAAAAATGACTTGCGGTTCTCGTTCGACATTTGGGAAAGCCTGCGGTACGAAGATTTCACGATATCCAGAAACGGTGGCCGTCCTCGCGGTCTCGTTGTGCTCCCGAATTTCCGAGTAGCTTGTGGACTCAGCAAATTGCCGGTAACCTTTGCCCTCAGCGAGGAGGACCGTTGAGTGCGGGACCGAGCTCTTGTGGCGGTGGCCCAATTTAAGTCAAGATATATGACCGACGTATATTTCAGTAATGTAACCGGTCCAATTCCAATTCCGGACGATCACGGGTCCGCGAACTTGCCGTTGCATGTTCGGTAAAACATTAAAAGTCATGCGCTTATTGATCTAGGCTTATTTATGTTTTTAGAAAATTTATTTAAGTCTTTAATGCGATTTAAAGAGTATAATCATGTAAAAATGAAAATGTATCTATTAACGTAGCGACATTATCGCCGAACTTTGATAACATCATAAATTGATAATTGATAAGCACGCAGTTTTATAGGATAAAAAATATTTCATTCGATTCTCACGGCAACGCTTAACTTTTGCAAAAAAAAAAAAACAATTCCACATTTTATACTCCAATTCTCGACAAGGGTGATGCTATATCGTGAGATGGCAGTCCATTTTCTAATCTACATTAATAGCGTCACTCTACAATAATTTACGTCAAGCTGGGTAAAGTTTTGAAAAAAATGACTCGCGGTTCTCGTTCGACATTTGGGAAAGCCTGCGGTACGAAGATTTCACGATATCCAGAAACGGTGGCCGTCCTCGCGGTCTCGTTGTGCTCCCGAATTTCCGAGTAGCTTGTGGACTCAGCAAATTGCCGGTAACCTTTGCTCTCAGCGAGAAGGACCGTTGAGTGCGGGACCGAGCTCTTGTGGCGGTGGCCCAATTTAAGTCAAGATATATGACCGACGTATATTTCAGTAATGTAACCGGTCCAATTCCAATTCCGGACGATCACGGGTCCACGAACTCTCGCACCGCGATGCTCTTTCGCCCTTCCACCTGTGCCGCTCTCACAGTTGATAGCGCTGATGCGCTCTTTCATTCTCTCCTTCTCGGCCCTCCCGATAAACTTCCCTTCGCGTCGTTCCGATATCGCCCGTTCGCTCTCGGAGTGAAATCGCTGGAGCGGACGACGAGAACACTGTTCGAGTGGATATCGGGTAGTATGCAGGCTCGCGGAGCTCGGCGGGTCCGCAGTTAATTAGAGAAGAGAAATAACGTTGGGGCTCTCGGGAACTGTTCGTTCGAGGGTTATATGGTATGCCGACTTTACACAACCAATCTTGCAATTCAACCGGTGCGGAGCCTTCTCAGAACAGACACGTAAGCTCGTACATAATAAATACAACATTTCAATTTTAGTCGTGCGAATTGTGCTGAATTATCCTTGTTACATTGTTATGACGATACAATCGCGAGAAGCGTATGAAAATAAAATGTGGAAAGCGGTTGCTACCGGCGTAACCGCGACTCGCGACTTCCTCATCTCATTTGTTTACTTGAACTTGTGGCGAAACTAGACAATTATGAATTATTTATATAGACTTTTTTTTAAATTTCGTTTGATAATTGAAATCTAGTTTTCACGCTGCACATATTTGAGATTCGATGGTCTTTTTTTAATTCTCGTTCGAGTGATCACATAAGAGAGAAGGCACCGCTATACTACGAAGCTAATTTTTTGCTGGCTATTTGAGTGTAAGTCTGATTGCAGACCAAACGTAAAATTTTGTAACCATTTGTTCGTTTCTTTTTTACATTGAAGGTAAAGTGCCGGAAAGGATAAATTAATTAATTCGAAATTAAATACCAAAATTGTATTTGATATATGCAGGAGATACACCAATTTTTGCTGCGATCCAAAGTCCCGTCAAAAGGTTAATACATTTTCGGAAGTAGGTAGAGTAAGTATCAAACAATCCTTATTATCCGTTTGGTAAAAGTTATTAAAACAAAAAACTCCCGTATGTGCGGTCAACGATAAATCGCGATAGAGAAAATACGGCACCGTTCCTCTAGTTCATACAATCAGCCCAACGCGAACAATACGTTTGGTTATTCGCGAGCACTGAAACAAAAAAAAAGTAATTCCCACATAGCTTCCTCATTTTTATCGTTTCGCCAATAGTTTTCGGCTTCCTCGTAGAGGAAGCTATGCTTATAATATAAAATTTAAATTGTTGACATTTATCGAACAAGTTTTTGTCAACAGTCAACAGTTTGATTCAAATTTTCGTAACTTGTCGTTTCGAGAACGTAGCTAATGTATTTTTCCCCCCTGATTATAAATCTACAACGTCTTTTACCCTTAGCGCGATATTTGATGCAGAAACTCGGGTCGGACGTAACATAATTTTCTTTGAAAATACTTGAACATTTTTTTAAATCTAAATGTATTTTTCAAACAACTTAAAATTTCGTAAAATCTATCTGCTTGAATAGATTTCGGACAAATTCGATACCAAAAATCCCGCCCTTCATCGATATACTATGTCTGTAAGCATTTTTAAGAATATAGCTCTAAATTTGCGAAAGTTAGAGATCCCGCCCCATTTTTCAAGAACACAAAATCTGAAATCGGACATAAATTTTCATGAAAATTATACTGAACCAAGCGAAGTGATTACTTTACCTGTGACCAAATTGCAACCAGTTGGTTCAAACCAGCCCAGAATCAATGGCTCACACACGCACACACATCCGGATGCGAGCTAAAAATCACCTTCCTCGATGTTGTAGATTATTTAAGGAACTTCAACCATAAAATCTCGATTTTTTTTTGCACGAAAACGTAGCTTCTTCTGTGAGGAAGCAAAAACAGTCCGATTAACTAAGGTCCAGTCAGATATGCGTTCATATCTGTTATTTGCTTGACACATAAAAATTGTCGGTCGCCGCAAACATATTTTAATCGACTGAGGAGAACAATCGTTGAAAAAATTAATCCTCTCACTGTATCGATAGTACGACGCATTTTATCACATACGTTCGAGCCTCGGTCATTCAAAAAATAGATATATACATATAATGTATACATTATATGTATATATCTATTTTTCTGTGTACTTTATTTTAGCATCGGCGTTACGATATTTATGATTCCGTTTGGTACATCCCGGCACGTACACTCGTCAGGATTCCCGCGGCGCTGTAGGTACACAACCAAGCGAAACGTCTTGACAACCTCGGGCTCGCGGTCACGTTCCCAGGTGTCAACCTGTCCTATCGTGTATACCCACGCTCTTTTACATCGGCGATCGACGGAGATAGTGCGGGAGAGAACTGAGTCTCGAAACGCTACCGGATGTTTCTCGCACGCCCAATCACCGTCAATTCGAGTCCCTCGCGCCTGTGTATTCCAGTTACACCTGTGGACGTAGATATAGATGTTCCTCGGTCCCATCGCGCTCCGCGCGCCAAATTCGATATCCCTTCGGTTTCTCGGGTTCCACCATCTCCCTCGCACGTTTCCCGTCAAACTGGATGCCCTTTCCAACACATGCCTGTGTACACTATCGACTGTGGCGCTATGCGATGTACAGCGTGCCAGCAGCGTTGCATTGCCGTAGCGTGCCATATTCAACGAGATTCGGCCGCTTCGCTTCTTGGTCCTGACATGAAATCGACCGCGTTTGCAGATTGTCGTGTGCTGCAATAGCGAAAAGCGTCTACGCGGCCTTTCGCTACGGACGCTCCTGCCTCGTACACTGCGGAGTCAATGAAAGAGCGAAGAAAGAAAGACGGCTTGAACTTACCGCGAAGAATTTCATTTATTTGTTACAGTACTGAAGAAGATTACCTCGGAATATACCTCATGGAAATAAAGTGTATTCGAGTGTTTTTTTATGTAATAAATATGTACATGCTACCTTAAAAAAGTTGAAAATTGACATTTTCAAATGGCTTTCTCATAAAAGCTGCAAATTGAAATTTTCATATGGCCTTCTCACAATGTTCCTTTCTTCGTGAAGTTTCTTCTATGAGAAAGCATTATCTGTATTTTTGGCTTCCTCGTAGAGGCGATATGACAATAAAAATTTGCAACTTTCATAACATTTCGAATGTTATTAAGCGGTAAAATAATTTTTTTCCAAAAGCACAAAATCACCTAAACTTGATAGTACAGGAAGTCCTTTCGATGCAGTTGTCTCGAACATACAACATAAGCGTCGGAGAGCGCGAGAGTAGAGAAAATGGGCGGAAAGAATGGTGAAAAGTTTGGGGAGTTTCGTCGGGAAGACACAGGTTGCTGATCGCGGACAACACTCTCGTCGCGCCCTCTGGAATAGGGCGCACAGTTAAGCGTAAGAGCGTGCACCGGTGGCGTGGATAACGCGCATGCTAATCTGCCCCCGAGAACATTCGGGGACGCTGTGCAACTGACTCGCGCCCACTAATTCGTCGTCTTTCCACCGACGTCCTACGTACTACCGGTGCTCGAAATTTCCGTCGTTAAACCAGAACTTCCGAGAATTGGATTTCAACGTTGTTACTCGTGGCATCCTGCACACAGTTTCGGTATTTGTCGAAATTTCAACCCAGCCGACGCCTCGTTTGTCATCGAAACGAACTTGTGAAATTCAATTATTTCCCGCGGGGAAAAGTTTCGATAGATGCGTGTATTAACTGTCGATGCACGCGTGTCGTAATACAGTACGAGGAAATTACAAGAATGCTACGACGATGAAGGCGTCGCGATAATTTATTCTTGGTTGTAGATGCGATTAAAATCCGGCGGGTCGACACGATTTCCGGTCGAGGATATTTTTATAATGCCGCAATCTTCGAAGTTTCGCGCGTACCGAAAGAATTCTCAAGGGACGACCGGGGACTCGTGGGGACGAGCACGAGATAGTAGAGTTGAACGGTCTTATCAATGAAAACAAACATTAATCCGGGCGGGAGCGTGTGCGTACTTGTAGATAGATGCGCACTCATCTTTTTTTTTCTTCCTAACTATCGCTCGTGTTTTCACTAAATACACTGTGTTCGTATAATATCAGCAGTGCTCGCGACTGCTCCACGAATAAACCGAATAAATTGTTCGAGGTGTATTAAAATTCTGCAATATTATTAAACACAGTGAAAAAGAATCGTACGTTCAACAAACCTTTTTTTCTCCGCAAACGTCCACAATTATTTTGATGTTAATTTTACAACAAATATTCGTAAAATTGACAGACATTTTTGTACAATGGACAAGATCTTTTAAAAAAATTAACATGAAAATGGAATTGATGGTAGTGTTACAAAAAAAAAAAGGAAAGTTGAAATTTTCATATTGCTTTCTCATCATGTTCCGTTATTCGCGAAGCTTCTTCTATGAGGAAGCATTGTCTGTATTTTTGGCTTCCTCATAGAGGAAGCTTCGCGAATGTAGGAACATTATGAGAAAGCGATATGAAAATTTCAATTTTCAACTTTCACGAGGAATCGATATGAAAATTTCAAGTTTCAACTTTATGAGGAAGCGCTATGAAAATTTCCATTTTCAACTTTGTGAGAAAGCTCTATGAAAATTTCCATTTTCAACTTTATGAGGAAGCTCTATGAAAATTTCAATTTTCAACTCTTTTCAACGTCGACGTCTTGTTAGACTTTTATGCAAACGGCTGGCCGATTCGAGTTCAGCGCGATAAAACATACTCCATCATCGTGCTTCACTTTGTCGGTTCTGCGCTTGGCGCGAAAAAATACATGGAAGTATGCGCTCCTGAATTTTTTTTTTGCACTTTCGATTTTTACTCCAGAAATCCAAGTGATACCTCTTTATCTAGCTTTTTTAACCCTGCCATGTCTATCGTCTCGTATATATCTTGCTGTAGATCACGACAGGCACCTGGGTTTTTCCGCGCTGCCATCGGAAAGCAAAGAAATCACTATTTAAAAAAAAAATACCCAAAATCACTTATTTTTGCAATTTTGACTATAAAAATACCCGGTAAACTTTTTCGTTAGTTGTTGCTCCGGGACTGTACTTCCATGTATTTTTCAACGCTGATCACGAATCTTAAACTTTTTTATGCATACATGAATATTTAATACTAAAAAATGCGCCTCAAAAAAAAAAAAAAAAAAAATTCAAAATGTCAAAGTTTAAACGGTTCGACCGATTTTCCTAAAATTTTAATGGGATCATCGGGTGATCATATCCCATCTGTGTACGCGTTTTTAGACCGATGGCTAAAAAAATTGCAAGCGCTACAGTGCGTACAGACATTTTCGAAGAAATAAAAAATGGCGCACAAAAAAAAACAATTGAACATTTTCTGCTGACATTTTGCAGAAACATTGACTATTAACCAGACGCTGTGTGCAAAATTTCAGCTCGATCGGTGGAGGCGTTCTCGAGTTATAGCAGTTTGAATTTTTCGCGTCCGATTCACACATACGCACACACCCACACATACATCCGGACATTTTTTCTAAATGTGATTTTTCGATGTTTCGGAACATTCACATACATCTGGACATTTTTTCTAAATGTGATTTTTCGATGTTTTGGAAGATTCTGAACACGTTTTCATTAAAATCTCGAAAAAAAATCATTTTTCACCATAACAAAGCTTCCTGTATGAGGAAGCAAAATGGAGGATTTTTTTGTAAAATTAATATGAATGGAATCCTATTGACAAAACTGAGTATTCGTTCGATGAAACTATCGAACAACTTGCAATACAAGTGAAACTGTTGGAATACACTGGCGCGATTTCCGAGGTGTACCTTTAATTATGCTGTTGGGAGCGCCCAATGAGCTCGTCATGATCCTTTCAATGTAGCATATCCCATAGCCCGCACTCGAATTGAAAAGGATCCGAGGGTCAACCGGCACTGATCTCAAGGACTTTTAGATGTCGTATTATTCACATTGCGGTTGTGCGTACTCGTTAGGTGCCCACGCTCTTTGGCACGTGCACAACGTGCTCCAAAGCTCGACTATCAGCACGCCTACAGACCGGTCTCATCATCTCCGTCCACAATCGGATCCTCGAGTGTCTCCGCTATATGTGCCCGCACGAATACACACATCATGGATACGTAACCCTTCGTGAATCGCGCTTACAAGCGTACCCTCTCGACCAGCGGCCCCATTCGAGAGAGTACCTAAACACAATACTCATGAACGAGATGTATTCCACCGAGATCTCTGTCGAAATTACTCATACGTGCGTACCCAATTAAATTTTCAATATAGCTCAGCGACGCGAATAACTCGACCAAACTCTAGCCTGCGAATCGGATTAATGGATCGTTAAGGCTCGATAATAAATGCGCATATATAAGTGACTTCGTTGTTGACATTTTTGTGTTCCTTCTGTTTTTTTTTTCAGCAAGTGGAGATACGTCATGCACACTATCAATACACAGACATGCAACGCTATGAATCCGATAACTGCAGTGGGGCAAAATTTCCACCTCTAATTAACGCGTTATAATGGGCTTCTGGCAGAATCGAGAGAACAGAATAGGGGAGAGCGGGGCAAAACGGGATTACCGGGCAAAAAGCAATTGTTCAATAACTTTTGGATGGTTGCGATGGTGGTACGTGACGCAAAACGGGTTTGAAAACCCGGATGGATCGTTTGGTTAAAATGGGGCATTCAAAAATTATTGGAAAATTGAGTTTTGCCCTCACTGTCTCGTTTTACCCCGCTGTGCCATTTTGCCCCGGTCTCCCCTACATGTTTTAAACAAACATTGAAATCGGTATAAAGCTCCCGATTGTACAAAGAATTACATTGTATATTTTGCTATATAAAAGTATAAATTAATAACCGTTCGTTTATCAGTCGGGCGAGGTCTCCCGAAGAAAAAATTATGTAATTCTTTATGTGGCTGAAGTACGGAACGTTCGGTGACTGGATGTTGGGGATCACTTTTTAACTCCCGATTGCCCTCCGGTCAAAAGACGGCAATTATGCGTTTCGCGGCGATGGCCGACTTTGGCGTCTTTTCGAAGGCGCTTGTGTTTGTTGAAACGACAAAACATTACTTAACCAAATTTGGCATATTGATTCTCTGCATAATGATATATGTTAATGACGAAAAAAAGTAAGCTAAGGTGTAAACACACGTAAATAAACCATATTCGGATAAACAAGTAATTGTCCGCGATGTCATATCCATGAGCCAATGCGATGAGGACACCAGGACAACTATTGTCCGTACGATGATTTCTGTCGTCCGCTATAAAAATGCTATACTCCGTGTACCATACTATGTTCTGTTGAACTCACTCAACGTGTAATATAACCCCAAACAATTCAATAGTTGTATAGATCTAACTCGATCGCTGTTGTAGTGCAAAGTTATATTCGCAAAGTGATATCTACTCTCGGATACAACTTTATAAATGTTGTATCTCTTAAACGTTAAACAAATAAATGTATACCATAGAATTCAAAAAGCATTAAATAAAGAAGTCAACATTTTTTTAAAACTCCTGACTTTAAAAAAAGTTACATCACATATTTCGCCATAAAATATAATTAAAAATAATAACTGCTTGATTATCATTTAAATAACAGTCGGAAAGGGTCTTTTCTCAGCCGGCTTAATCGTATCTATATACTAACTGATAATGTTGATTTAATTGTTTTTTCCGGGGATGGCGCCCAGCTGTTGTTAAAATGATAAACAAACGGTTATTATTGTATTCTGCTTATATCGAAATACGTAATGTAAAGCAAATTCCATGTAATTGTAATTCTTTTTACAGTCGGGAGTTTAACGTTTCTTTTGATCTCTATAAGATCGACTTCTCATACCTGCAGAATGATATAGGAAATAAAGAAAAATCCAACATTTCGTTAAGGACACAGGGGCGTAACGCCATAGCAACCCGCAAACTGCGAATCATGAAGCGAACAAAAATCATTGTTCGCGAATAAAGGTCCGGACCACTTTTCTCTTCACAGGGTTTATTCTTGAGATGATACAGAAAATATACGGGGAACGAGCCCAGACGACAACTGAAATGCTGTTCGAGTGTGTCTCGGTTGTAAAATAAAAATAATTTCCCGCGAACAAAGAATCGGACAACTTTTCTCTCCACAGAATATATTCTTTAAAATATCAAAATATAATTATAATTGACCCTTATTCACTTTCGGAACTTGAAGCAGTATACTTTTTTCGGTTGTGGAGAGACAAGTGGTCCGAAGCTTCATTCGCGACAAATTATTTTTATTTTGCTACCGATCCACATTTTCATTATTCCGAGCTCGTCTCGCTCGGAAACTTCAGGGTTTATATTTTTTATATTTTCGGTAAGACCGCAAGAGAAATTGCAAAGAGAAACTTGGTCCGAAGCTTTCTTAGTAAGCAATGATTTTTTTTCGCTTCACCACTCCCGTTGTGCGGAATCTTATGGCGTGTCGCCCACGGTCCCCTGTAAAATGTTGAGTTTAAAAAAAATTTCTATATAACTGCATGCATCAGAAGCCGATCTTATAAGGATAGAAGTAGTCCCAAGCTTTTAGTCACCGAACTTGCCGTACTTGAAGCAGATAATTCGTTGTACAGTCGGGAGTTGTTAAACAATTTTTTTCTTATTTTCTGCTTTTTGAAGTCCACCGTACAGATGACTTTTTTGGCATTTAAGGAGCACAACATTTAGAAGATTGTATCGAAGGGCAACGGTACATAGTCAATTTATTAGAGAGAAACAACATGTCTCAAATACCATTAGAAAATTATATCTGAGTTATAACATTTTAATAATTTGCGATACAAGTGCGACACAAACATCTCGACATTTTTATCGTTTTACGAAAACAAAGCTTCCTCCACGAGGAAGGGGAAACTAAAATATCGACACGTTTTCTGCCAGAATATAACTTTTCTTGATCTTTTTAAAAATTACAATCTTGTTCGCGCCTATCGCTCACGTGTCGCGTTTGCAAGATTCGCACTTTTCGAGAAAGATACGGAGCTCTCACTCCCCTTTACGCCAGCATTGCCGAAAATGAGGCGTGACTCGTAACGCGCGCAGATATCGCTTTCGCTAACGCTTAGTGTACAGTAGTACAACAATAACGCTCGTAAATCGCTTGCCAACTTCAAACTGTGTCTACACTTTACTTTCGACTTTCCGCAAAACCTTTCCCTGCAGCTATCCTTCATAGTCACGGGCAAATACATAACAAATATCATATGAAAAATTTGCACAAGCCAAAATTCGTAGGTGACTTAACTGTGGTAGGCAACCAAATAACTGAACACCACACCGAAAAAAAGGTTTGGTAATAACAACTTCACACCTGTGGTCACGGAAAATTGGTTTGAATCAATCGAGGTGCATTTAAATAGACTGCACTATTATTGAAACAATAAATCTGGTGTGGTCGTGTCATATGCGTATAGAGCAGTTACAGCGATTACAGGGTTGATGTAAAGTGAAAGAAAACAGCATTAAATAAACAACTTTTTTGGATTCAATCGTATATACTGTCAACATGCAGAAGGAGTATTATTTTGCCTTGAACGTATGTTTGGTCGATTAAAAAAAATGTGATTCGATGTGTTCGTATATATACGAACATTTTTCATCTTGAAAGTGATGTTATATAACAAGACGTCAATTTAGTAATTCACAAATATTATGTCTACAATAAACAACTTTCATGTTGTTTCCATATTTCAATGCTAAAACATGGAAATTGAGTCGAAGTTAATGACGGAGAATGACTTATATATCCAATTCAAGATTGTACATATCGATAAGCGATTGTAGCGTAGTTGTAAGGTACTAGGTCAGAATGCGTTAGTTTCGGGGTTCGAGGCCTACTGGGATATATATAGAATTTTTAGTTGTAAAAATTGTGTTATATTGATAAGTAGTGATTGTACTGATAACAATTGAAGATATGTAACATGCAGAAACTATATAACCATGTATAAAATTACTTAGCAACAAATAACGTAAATAGCAGTATCAGGAACCAACTCCAGATTGAATTGGGAGAAACTTTTTTTTCCATTAATATAATTGCCTATTCTGATCGGTCAAAAATATTCTTAGTTGGGACTATAAAATGATTCATTCTCAATGCTGATGTAACTTTTTATTCAACTTAACAAAATATTTCCTTCGCCACTCGCAACCGCCGGATTTGGTTTATTTAAACAATTTTTTTTTATCTTACCAAACCTTTTTTTCGGTGCACAAACTGAAATCAACCAGATGACTGAATAAAGTATAACCCGATAGCCAAACGTTTTCCCCTTTTTAGTCTTTAAACCGATCCATGAAGAAATAAAAAAAACCCTCGATTTTGCTACCTGTCGTTCTGTTATCACAGAATCGTCACCTGTATAAGAATGACAGAGTAACCGGCAGGAAGCTTGCTTCGAAGCAGAGTTGGATAGAGTTTTCCCACTTTTACTGCTGTCAATATACTCACCCGTAATGCACAACCGCGACTGGAAAGGGATATTTCGGCACTGGAAGGGTGAGAAGGCAGATAGCGGGGGATTTCAGTTATCGAACTGTACCGAGTAAAAATAAAGTAATTTAATTATCTGTTTCTCTACCGTAGTAGACTTTATTTTGAAAACCCGTTTTTACAAAGTAATTGGTGTCGAGACGCTACCGCGTCTCTAAATAGATCTTTAAGGCACAATAGATTTGAGGCACGTTCGATAATTTGTACACTGGATCTTACTGTTGTATGCATGAGCATTGTTACTTTTGGTAACACAGATCCGTGTGGTTAACCATTAGACCATTTGGTAACTTTCGCAATTTGGGTATTTCTGATTCATATTTTACTGTAGTTGAGTCAGAGTGCATCGATGACGTTTGGTCACCGTCCATAAAAAAAAAAAAGTTCAAACAATTTCCTATCAGAAACTGTCCTTCTTTATAATTAGAAATAAAATGGACAATCGGAGAGTTACTTTTTTATTTGTTATTATTTAACGTCGCATCAACTGCTATGGTTATTAGCGACGGGACCTACTATTTTTCCTTTACTAGGAACCGTACCACTTTGGGGGTTTCTCAACATGAGTGAACGTTTACTGTACTTTTGGATGTCAGTAACAGTCGGTCTTCTAGGTTTGCTCCACGGCGCTGGAGCTACGTCACGTCGATTACTGGCTGTAAACATAGGACTTCTACTGACAAATATATCGGCTATTGCGCGATAGATGCCAGGAGCTACGTCGCGTCACAATATTTTTCTGCCGGCAAGACTACGCCACCGCGATTCGAACCCGAGACCTACCCATACTTTGTTCTCGAGGCTAGTACTCATCACGAGACCAAAGTGTCTCGTGATTAGAGTACTAATCATCGGTAATCGTATAGTTACGTTAGCATGTAAAATGTCCGATTCTCCAGACCAATAAGAGCATTAGACGATAATGTAAGTGGATAGCTATTAGAAACAGGCAGTCGTTCGTTAAAAAATGTTGAATCGCAATAATAATGAAATCTGGCAGAGGGCTGTGCCGACTCAGCATGCGCGCCTGGAATGTCCAATTTCCTGATCCTCCCGTACCGCAAAATGCTTTACCGGGCGTATCGACAGCGGCCTTGCTGCACTCTACATCGTTGAGCTAGGACGCGTATCTCGTAATATTGTCGAAGGTTTGATCGAGAAGGATGAAGCGTGGAGAGGGAAGATGATATTATGATGCGTACGTGTGCCGATGTCTGGCGGAAGCGGGCGACTGAGAGTTTGACGGTAGTTGTGGCAGGCGAATGCTTACAGGAGATGTGTACTGGATGTTTGCGGCCCAGTCCTGGCGAACCTCGGCACGACGCTAATCATGCTTCTAATCACGCGCCAACGGACGAAATTAGCCGTTGGTGAGCCACGGGACGTCCCCGGGAGGACTACGGGCTCAAAGGAAGTAATCCGAGATGCGCCAGCATCGCGTAACGAGGGTAGGAGGCTACACTGACCATTTAGCAGCATCGTATACTGCCGTTTTGTGTATGGCATGACCATACGACTATAGCTCCGTACTCTACCGAAACCATTTGAAATGGAACTCGAAAGAAAGTGTTTACATTTGTAGTTAAAAGATTCATTATTTTAAAAACCTTACAAATTAGAATTTATAGATCGTTTTTTTTTTACAGAAATGTCCATTATTCACATAATTTCCGCGCTCAAGTTCTACGCCAAAATCAGAATAGAAGTCTTTGAGTACCATTGTAGGGTTTAGGAAGTTACGACTCTTGATGCCAGACTTATCTCATAACGACGCCTTCGCGTGAACGGCAATTTTTATTCGCCGCTAGCATAGATAGAATCATCGTTCATTTTATCATTTATTTTATTGCTAACGGATTGCAAATGCAAAGCAGTATTATCATTTGAATAAGGTTTAACTAGGACAGAATAATGTAGAAAGTAAAAAGATCTTTAATGTGACGCGATGCCTCACACCCAGAAAAAAGTTTATTCCAATAAAAAACATTTATTAGGGACGAAGAATTTTTTTTTATTTGGTTCATAACCTGATAGAGCATTTATTAAATTCTAATATATTTATTTGCTTGATAGTATTATTTTTTTATTCAATTGTGTTTATTTGGATCTAGTAAACAGATATTCATTTCTAACATGTTTATTTCTTTAATGATTACATTCATGTTCTTCAAAAGTATTTAGTTGAATCTAATGAACAGATATTTATGTCGAATAAATTTTTTATTTATTTTACGACCAGCGAGCTGATTTCGATGCTATGGAAATAATTTGACGCAGAGACGAAATTTTTGTTAAATAAGTAGTTAATTATCAATGAAATATGAACAAACCATGTTTTATTTTTATTGAATAAGCACACAGATCAAATAAGATTACAAATAATACAGAAGTTTTTTTTATACAGTATATGGAACCGTAATAGAGAACTTATTTAAGAATTTACGCATGTGAAGGGGCGTCGAATCCGACAGGTCGTTCATCTTAATATACTGAGCATTTTGGGCTTGATTTCCGAGTGGATGTTGTGGGATTTCAACAATATACGAATGGTAATGCTGGTCAAAACCGACCGCAAGAATAATGTTACAAGCGGAGATAACTGCGTCTTGCCTAACGAAAATCTCTGAAACTAACCCGAAATGTGGTAATGTTTCCAGAAGATCGACGTGTTCACGACTCTACAATGCGCGTTGCCGGATAATAGCCGTGTTTTGTCGTGGTGCCAAATATATCATTTCTTTAGCGCGAATAAACATCTATTTAAAATCGTATTTTCAATGATTCGATTTCTTTGTGTCGAATAAACATTTATTTTAAAGTACAAATCAATAAATCGTCACTTCGAATACATTTTTCTACTGAAAGTAAAGAAAAGCCGTTATTTGAATCTAATTAAGATTTTGTTAAGGCAAGGAAACATTTCTTTTATCTTAATAAACGCCATTTGAAGATCGAAATTTATTTGATTTGAATAAATATTTTTTCTGAGTGCAGATATACAAAAAATAATACGAAACGTATGAAAGTGATTTTTATATCCATTCACGGTATCTCTCCGCGCTCCTTCTGAAATACAACGTTCTATTCGTACAATCTCTCTATATATAGTTACTCTTTGATATAGCCGGTCTAATGCCAGAAGAGCATGCGGGGGCTATACACGGCCCATATGGCCTTATGGCATTAAGCCATCGATATCGGACGCAATCCGTTAGCAAAAGTAAATTGGAAAAATTACATTGAATTTAAACTCTACTGACCCAGTAAGTGAATCATCATGAAACGCTGATACGCTGTGTCGCTTATTGTGTCAATGTATAGTGATATATATTTGGAAAGGCAACGATTCGCGTCAACGATAACAATAATGATTTATAACAATTTATCGTTCTTCTACTGATACATAATTGCATTCCAATTACGTATCACTGAACATCCCCATCCATATTTGCTATTTATAATGACGCTCAATAAAACGTACATTACGTTTTATAAATCAACGCAGTTAACATTTTTTCCATGAAACCATGTTTTAAACGTTAACATTTTAACTTATTTCTACGTTGTCAATCCGTTAATAATTCATTCATTCATTACACTTTTTTTACTTTCAACAATAATAGAGCACTAGAGTGGGTTTTGAAAAACTTAGCGGAATTATCCGCGTAGTGTAGATCTATCCAGTTAAGTTTTTCTCCGAGTTGTATGAAACAGGGCACTTATCCATCCACCGCAGAATAAATAAATAATCTCCATCGAGGCACGCACATCATTATCGCGAATAGTTTATACGAATGGCTGTTCGTATAAGCTATTCGTGATATAGCCGGTGAATGCTCTCAGCGACAATCATGCCTGATCTCAGTGAACGATAAAGAAGCAGAGTGCGAAGAGTCGAATTTACGAAATCGCAACAGGCTCCTCTCATAAGGCTCCTTCGAATACACTGTTCAAACGTAAACACGTTCATTGTACCATAACGAAATCGTACAGTGCACAAAAATACACGGCGTATTTGTGACAAAGGATTTTTGAACACGTCCTAAACTTCACTTCTCGATTTTTGAAGTTTAGTCAATTTACGGTGTACAGTTTTCGATGTATTCGAAAATAGTAGTATTGCCATGGATACTTATCATAAGGATAACTATTTTCAGTTCGTTATATAGTCTTGTTATTTTCAGTCGGTTTAACATCCCTGATCCACTGAAGGGAAACTCTAAAATGTTTGCAAGGATCGGAATTCCTAAAGAATGGATCATTGATTGCTCAACGATGAAATGAAAATATTCACGGGACCATACCGTTGAAGCATCAGTTGCTATGCTACCGAATTATATTCGTAATTCGGTATCCAATAATTCCGTTTTGTCCAATAAAATTTCTGTTCCACGTAGGTTGACATACGCGAACATGTATGTAGTTCGCGTATAGTATGCATACGGCTGTATGTACACGTTACCAGAAAAGGAGATACAAAAAGCACAAGCCCGAACGCTCGGACAAAAAGCAAACTATAGTCTACCTCGCTTCTCTCTCGGAATCCCCCCGCGTTCATCGAAACGTACAGCACGCTTGACCGATTGCCTTCTATTGATTAGGATTCCAATTATTGGACCGAATTGGCTTTTTTATTTTTCGGACCTTCGCATTTTTTTGCCATTGATTCTCCTATTCTTTGTTCCCGGTTGCCTGCGCTCTATTCACTCCGAGTTATTTATTTATATCGCGTTCGCCTCGTTCTCTGACTTCGATAATTGATCCATTTACAGAGGTCATCAGCCATCTCAATTTATATCGAGTTTTCAAAGGGAAAATATTCCTGAAACGGCACCGAGACGCTTCGTATATCATGAAACATTCGATAGAATCGATCAAGCTAACAGACGAACCTTACGACAGTTCAAGTACCGTACAATCTATACTTTTTTTATTGATGAACTGATGTTCGATACTGACACGTAGCAGTCTAGAAAGTTATGTCTTTCGTCGTAAGAGTCTGGAGACAGATAGTCTATAAAATTATACACGATTGCACTCTTATCTCATGTGCTCACCAGACCACATGAGATCCCGGTCAAAAAAACATCACATCCAATCATATATGAATCTGATCGGATCATAAATAATCATATACGATCAGATATGAACATATATAAGTCCATGCATGGTCAGGTAGCGTTTCATACCTGGTAAGATATGTTCAGATATGAATTCATATCTGAACATATGTTATGCATGATCATTTCCGACCAAATATGAGACAACATCCAACCATACATGAGCTTATATTCATATTTGATCATATCCAGACAAGGTTTAGTGATGTAAAATGATCACATCGAATATAAACCATATCGGATCATAGGTAAATCTCATCGAATCATATCTGATCATATATAAATAATATCTGAACGTATCTGCTATCTAATGTCAGATTTGGACAAATTTATGTGGAGTAATTATATGGTAAATAATGATTCACGCATAATTGAATAAACTATATAGGGAAACGTTTATTCATCTCAAGACATTTCCAACACACAACCGTTTTCGACGACGTCCGAGTCTCGACTAGTTTCTTTTTTATTTGAGTCTGTAACAACGATTCATCGTTGTCTCGTGATCCCGCTCATTCGCATCTCACTGCCATCCCTCCGCCGCTCACACGCGCACGCTCATATATCTGAGATTTATGTGAACAGATTTAAACAAAGGTAAGAAATTTACCTCTTCCATGCATTATTACATGTGCAACAGAACGTATAATTCTATGGTTGAAGTAAAAATCGTTCATCATCGATTGAAAAGAAAAAATGTCTACGTCGAAGTTTCAATCAGGCGCCGCTTATACGCTTGTTATTTTGACACTGTATCACCAAAGTTATCGATTACCGTTGAGTGCCGTTTCTTTGTTTACACATTCATTAAACATATTGAGAAAAAAATTACTTCCGGGGAAAATCCATCTATAAAATCTATTTCTGAGAATTTTTTTCGCCAAAAAGGCTTTTCAGATATTACCATGTTTCACTAGATAAGTCTATCTATGGTTACCACAATAATGTCCTGTTGGATGTGGCTATGTCGGATATATCTGGTCGGATACGTTCATATGTTATCAGATCTGGCCATTTCGCTTGTGATGAAATACGATCAATCCGGTCTAATCCATATACGATATATGATAATTTTTTCTCGGAATATGAAAGCAAACGGAGTCTTCAACAAATTGCCAATCGTCGTCTCCTACAATTTCCTCTTCCTTGCTGCACAGTTGAAATTTCTGCTGCGTAAGAAGGCTCGTTACCGTATCGAATATCGATTCACTCAGAGTAGCGCAAGAAGTGGGAACCGGATCAGCATTAGCCCGGTACCCGGATCGGTATGCACTGAAGCTCTTCGACTGTTTGCATTCTAATTAAAGAAGAGAAGTGCAAGACAGACGTGACACAGTTGCAGACGAGTCTACTTGAGGCGCGAATGAGCGAGCTTAGAATATTGTATCGTGCCGGTCCACACACTCGCACACGTGACGAAGACTGTAACAGCGGCAAGAATCACGCCATAGCGAGATACGAGGTTGATTCGCTTAACACCCGACAGTATCAAATATATAATACGATAACGTATTCGATGTATCGAGAGATACTTAAGTTGAATGACGCTCCGCCGTTGTTTTACCCGGACGTACTCGGCGCATACAGTTTCGCTGTTTGTATCTCCATTCATCGTAAGACTCGGTTTGATATACCAGATTGGCGACGAGTTCTCTGCGTAACATGCTGGTGTCTCTGTCATTTAGAATCCATGTGGATTATAATTATTTTACAAGAATTCCCAAATTTTCGTGCATTCCGTTCATAATAAGATCCATGGGGTATTTCAATTTTGATAATGACCAAAAATTATAGTTGTAACTGTAATTATAGTTTAATCAATTGAGTATATACTATCACAAACTATCTATATAGACGTCCCCTCTGGGAACTATTCGTTAAAGTAGGAAATACCATCCTTTTTCTCAGTGTGTAAGTATGTTAGTGTGTGCGTATGTGACAGATTTGCATAATTTGAAACGTCTATAACTCTTGAACGGCTTGAGACAGCCAGTTGAAATTTGGTACACCAAAATAGTGTGATCGACTCACAAAATTGGAGATGTTACACGATTTTGATTTTTTTTTTTAATTCTCTGTGGTAGCTCCAACTTGCATAAATTTTGTGCTATCGTCCTAAAACTGCACACAAATATTCGATTATGATCAAAGACCTTTGGTATTGGATTTGGTAAAAATCTATCGAACGGGTCAGTGGAAACGATCGAAACGCTTAGATTTTGTAAGATTTTGACAATTTTTAATATTTCGGAAAATATTTATTTTACGTCTGACGAGTGTTTCTGCATCGAATATCGCTCCAGGGGTAAAATAAGTTCGAGATTCGTAATCAGCGGGGAAAAATACATTCGGAGTGGACACAAAACCGCGAATATTAGATGACTAAATAAATATTTTTCTAAGACCCTGTATTTTTGTTAAATGAAGTAGATTGAACGGATTCGACACAGTGAAGCGCGTTGGTGTATTTTTTCGCGCAGAACCTAAATCGGCCCGTCGTTTTGCATAAAAGTCAAACACGACGTTGACGTTGAAAATTGAAATTTTTATATGGCTTTCTCATAATGTTCTTATACTCGCGAAGCTTCCTCTGCGAGGAAGCAAACTATACAGAAAGTGCTTTCTCATAGATGAAGCTTTGTAAATGAAGGATCATTTTGAGAAAGTCATATGAAAATTTCAACTTGCAACTTTTTTCAATCAAAATGAATAACACCTTTTTCCGAATGGACGCATTTTTGATAGAAATCATAATTTTCAGGAAATTTGATTATTACTTTTTTATTTATCCAGCCTCACGGTGCTGTTTCGACTGTCAGTGCAACTCATTCATGAATTTGATTAATCAGTGTAGAGGGTTCAGTTCATATTCGAGTTTACACTGGTTGAATTACTCCAAAGTGATTTTTATATCCATTCACGGTATCTCTCCGCACTTCTTCAAGATACAATGTTCTATTCGTACAATCTCTCTATATATAGTCACTCTTTGATATAGCCGGTTTAATGCCAGAAGGGCATGCGAGCTATACACGTCCCATATGGCCTTATGGCATTAAGCCATCGATATCGCACGCACGTACGCACGCACGCGATAAACAAAACCCTGGAATAATTCCCGCGGTTATTTATAATTGTGACTACGAATTTCAATTATTTGTCTACTTATTATGTGACGCACACTACAGGTGCCAATTACATTCAACGTGACTGAGGATCAGATCAGTTAATATATTTAAAAGAAACACCGCATATATGGTTGCCAAGAGATGGGCGACGTCACCCAACTGGAGTAAGAACATTAAATAAATAATTACACAAATCATTAAAAATGGTTGTTACAATTATAATTAACCTCGGCAGTTTTTCCAGAATTTTCTTGCCATTTATTTCTGACCCTTAATTGTACGTCGCAACTTCTTAAAGGCTACAACACTCTCCAAACATAAAAATAAGGTTGTCGGTCGTTCCGACTCTGACGGTAAAAAAGTAGCATATACTGTAAGAAATCTGCGGTGTAAACTGCGATGGTGTGAGTGCTAAAAAAACCGGTGTTAAAATTAACAACATTTCGCAGTGGAAAGTACACCGAACATGTGGTAAACCGGTAACGCGGTGTACTCTAATAAATCTTCAACCCCTAAACGGTATTTTTAATCGAGCAGCGTCTTCCATTTTGGATTTTGGGTTTTTTGAACGGTGAACTCAAAATCTTCCGGATATTAAATTCAAAGTACATCCGTACTTATGGAAAAACATATACTTTAAAAAGGTGACAATTATCATTTAATTGATTACCAATTGTTGATTTGAAGACAAAAAAAAATGATATTTCTTTTTAATAGTACAATAAAAGAATATACAAGTACATAATCATGCGGTGTAATCATCTGAATGACAGTAATCTATGACCATTAATAACCGAAGTAGCTTAAACAGAATTTGAATCAGTGAAATTCACAAGTAAGCAATATCGTAGTCGGTAGTTTGTTAGGTAGTAGGCATTGGTAGGTACGAATAAGCATTAGGTAGGTCGTTCGAATCTCATCTCAAGCAATTCGCCATCATAGATATTCGTGATCGTAGCCTTTTTTTAAATGAATAGTCTTTTTTATTTATAATGATCACGATGTACAACGTAATTACTTTGTTGGGCGATTATTAGTTACGAATGATTACGTTAAAACTTGTGCATCTGCTTCACCGCTCAAACCCTTTTTACTCAATTGGGCGTAAGGTTCGGTGTTACTGTACACCGTTACAGCGTTGGAATGTACGTTCTGAAAGTACCATTGATTTTGCACCGCATGTTTTACACCATATTTCAACACTGCTTTTAACACCAAAGTAGTGGACCTATACGAAACACATGGCGGTGTTGAGAATTTAACACCGTTTTTTTTTTTTTTTACAATGTAAGCCAGTAAGTTAATCTTTAGCAATTTAGTAATCTGCTACGAATGGCAGCGAAATTTAATCAGTTATGACAAAGCTTCACCAATTCTTACGAAGGGAATTTTGACGAACGAATGCTGTGTTCGAAAATGTAAAACGATAGACAAAGGGAGTATTCTTTTATCTATCGTTTTACTTTCCTTTATCGTTTCACTTCTTTTATCTACCGTTTTACTTTCTTTTTACTTCACAATGCAATTAGCGCGAAGCGCAACAGAATCGCGCCAATGTTTCATCGACGTACATATCCGTACAGCGAGTTTACCTAGGTACTTCGATCGTTGTCGTTTGAAGCAGATTCATTCAAAGTCGTTCGTGAGCGCGACACAAATTCGCGAATTCGTGTACTCTACGTTCACGATCGATGCTACGAACAAAATCGACTTTCGATCAAACGATTTGGCTGAGTGAGGCTTGCGGCTTAATTCCATGCTCGACGACCTTAATCGGTCGACCTCTCGGTTCCTCTTCCGTCCGACTGCATCCTCCGTTCCTCCCTGCCACCCTGGATCCGCGGATCGTTTGCATTTGTCGTAATCCGCCACGCGCCAATAGACTCTTAGCTATCTCGCACTCGTTCCATCTCTCGTTCTCTCGTCGTGCCTCGACTATTCCGTGATCGATCGGGATTATAAAAGTCGAAAGCACTAGCCGATTCTCATTCACTTTACCGCAATCCGAACGGTACATACAGATGAGAGCGCGTTCACCGCTTAATCGAGGGATGATGATTGCAACGAATGTACATACGGAAAAAGGAGGAGTACAAGTTTTATAGAACTCGGTACAAATCAAATGGCGGGTGGTTAAAAATTACGATTCATTCCAGTAAAGATTAAGTTGTGTCACTTGTGCGGGATGACATTTTTGCAAATATTAGAGTACATACGTTCTAGTTTTTATTCTTCTTTTTATAATCGTTCCCGGCCGATGTCCGGGGAACGATCGTTAATGCGAGTAAACATTCCTTTCACCTTAAGAAACGCCATTCGAAGACCGAAATTTATTTGATTTTAATAAATATTCAATCAATTCGAATTTAATAATTTGAATTGACACCCAGAAAAATAAAATATTTGACGGCCGCCGTTTATTTGGTTCGAGTAAAATATTTATTTGATTTAAATGAATATTTATTTAAATTAAGTAAATAGTTACTTAAAAGAAATAAATATTTATTTAAATCAAACAAATATTTTATTTAAACCAAATAAACGGTGGCCGTCAAATAAATTATTTTTCTGGGTGTATAAGTCGCAATACGCCTTTCTAGAACGTGGAAATTACTTCAACTGTATTGGTAGTAAGTACATTTTTTTGTAGTCCGCGATACGCACACCCAGAAAAATTATTTACTTGACGGGCGTCCCGCAAATAAATATTTATTTCGTTTGAATGATTCAATTCAATCAATTATGATTTTCGGAATTCACCAGAATTTTTTTGTTTTTGTTTTCGGTGTCGCGTAAAAAGTTTCTTCTCCTATCGAATTTCAGACTCGTGGCGTCGTTTTTCTAGTTCAAAAACTTCTAGCTTCAAATTCATCCAAATATTCGACTTTTATTTCAACGACGAGGGAAGCTTCGTGTGGTCACGTAGCAACTTTCTTGATGCCAGAACTACTCGAGGTTGTGGCGCTGGGTCGCGATTCGCGTGCTGCTTCCATCGCGTGGAAAACTTTCTTAGCACATGGTATTAGGTACTCCGTACTTTGTACGAGGGCTGTAGGCCCTCTCGAACTTCTTCTCACCGGTCCACTTCTTCGCTTCAGCGAATCTCTTCGCCTACCTATATAGGAGCTACCATTGCCCGAAGCTACGAGCGATCATTAGATTAGTTTACAGAGGTCGAGAGTTTCACTGTACTACAAAACACCGTTGAACTTTTCACGCTAGTGGCGAATACGTGGTTGAGAATCTTTCCTCGCCGCTCTGTGCAAATTATAACCACTCGAGGCGACACGTTGAATCACAATGACTTTTTAAATATCTTTTCGTTTTTCTTTATAATTTGAAAGAGAGATTCGAGGAATTGTCAAAATGCCCACCCAAGAATAATCGAGCACACGCGACCGACTTTTATTCGAGGACGTTGTGCAGCTCGGCGAGCTCGAGAACTATTCCGTAGAACCAGTTTTTCAAGCTACTTTACGATCATACGATACCGACCTTAGAAACTTCAATATGGCGGCCCCACCCGGTTGGCAGCTCGGGATATTTTCTCGACGCGCTACTTCTGGAAATCTGTAATTTCTACTTGAGAACTGTGAACAGATTTCTACATTTTACAAACATTTCTAATCTGCAAAGTTGCAAAAAAAAGCATTTCCCATTTTTATCTGACTGTAGGTCTGCTGCGTCCGAAAACGCAATAACTTTTGACGCATTGACTTTGACTTCGGATTACCGCGAAATTTGCTGTACATCTTACACATAAAACTTATTTTTGGTTTTGAATTTTTAATGAATTCACCCATCCTTGCTGAACAAAATTCTGAAAGAATTGTAAACAGTTATGAAGTAAATACGAAGTCTCAAGATGATCCATGACCATCGTGCCGCCCCTCGATTTTCGAGAGTTTATTGTTTTCCGAGCTGTCAGTGTCACCTCGACGGTTCTCGATCATGTCGAATAAAGGAAAGGTGATGATATTTTCATTCGTGTTGGAATCTTGGTTTTGGATATAAAGTATTGAAAATATATTTTTGAATAACCCGCAACGACGGCACATTTAGAATCTAACCTCTTCCGATTGATATCCGTAGGTACCCTGGCAAGTTCCGCGACTTGAAAAACCACCACCAAACTACCTTCAAAGCGACCGAGTAAACGACCGGTCGTTTTCGTACGAAAATACGTCCTCGAAAACGACTGTCAAAACGACTTTATCCGTGTCCGTACCAGCCGCATACGAGCAGCTTCCAGGGAGGGCTTTTAGTCAGGTGGTTTTACAATTAATAAGCGAATGAACTACCGCGAAAACGACTGTTCAAAACATCTTTCAGTCCGGTCGTTTGTTTATTTTCAACCGAAGAAACGACCGCACAACGACAACTGGACTGAAAGGTCTTTTGAACGGTCTTGAAAGTGGAAAACTTGAAAAACCAGTCTTGAAATGGAAAACGACCTGACTGAAAGCTCTCTGACGCGGATGAAGTCGTTTTAACAGTCGTTTTACCGGACGTACTTTTGTCCGAAAACGACCGGTCGTTTTCTCGGCGGTTTTGTTGGTCGCAGGATCTGCCAGGGTACCCACATGTTTTTTCATAATAAGTTGTTTTTTGATCCATCACAGTTACGGTGATAGTTTTCGGTTGGCAATCTCTTTCAAAATCTCTAACCGAATTGCGCACGAGAAATACGATCTATATATACGACCCCACTGACGATTATCACAACTATAATTACGGCCACGAGGATGACTATGTTTAAGACTGCAAAGATTAGCGGTTTGCGAATACGTCGGAGTTCGCGACTATTACGTCTGTGACTGTTCAATAAGTGGTGAGCTGCACGATGATGAAGCCGCATTTTTGTTAGTTTAACAAGCGGAGCCAAACCGAGAGCCAAGCGCGGAGCACCCGATTGCTCGTAACAGCAAACAAATTTCTGTTTCGGTTAATTTTCGGTGAAATATTATCCACCGAATATCATACATACAGGATGACCGTGTAGGTAATAGTAATTATTTCACATTCATACGTGAATGTGCATACGCTCCTTAATATGCCATTCATTTTCGGTGTAATATCGTTGAGTGTACGATATTGTAGTTATTAGTGAAATTCAGTAAATCGCATAATACTCTTGGTATAATTAACGTTGAAGCATATTAGTTCGTAGATGTGTTTGTGCTCGTTCGACGAGCGAATCAACAACAATTACCCAATTGTTGTTGATTCATTCCGGGAAATCACCCAAAATCTTGCTTTGTAGACCGAGGGATGAATAGTCTTCGTTCGATGTGTGTATTTATGTGAGACTCTCTCTAATGGGCTGTAAATCAGCACGAGTGTCTGTACACGAGTACATACGCGACGTAAACCGGTGCGTCGGTTAGTGGTTAGCGTGCTTGCCTCTAAACCAGAGCATCGGTAGGTCGAGGGTTCTTGTCAAAATATAATATATATAATATATAAATATAAATATAATATATAATTATAAATATATAAAAATATGGGCGGGACATAGCTCCAGATATACACTTGAGGCATACGCGTACTTGTCCGTGTGTGCCACAAGTGTACAGCTGTAGACCATGTTTATATTCTCGGCGAAACCGGACGTAGGTTTTTAGCAGTTTCCCTATGCCTTTAATTGTGACACTGAGGCGAATGCGATACAGGGGGGAAGTCGGCTGCAGCCCAAAAATGAGAGGACCGGCTCGGTGCGTAAGGACAAAAAACAGAAATGGACAGCAAAAAAATTAAACATACACGACTTAATTTATTTACATAGGAAGCACGATAACGACAGGGTCGTGTTTTTTTTTAGAGAATTAAAATCTTGAGGCTATGGTTGGAGGACATTTTGCCCGAGGGTAATCTTGTCTGCGGAAATTAATCGGAGGGATTTAGTCCCAGAAGCTGACGTCATGCGCAAGGCACTAAAAACTGATTAAGGAATGTGCAAGTCATTTTGCACCTTTTTAAATTTTATTTGCAGCTTTTATTTGTGTGAGCGACTTTTTGTTCAACCATATTTGCTTTATTAGATTACAATACACATGGGACGATAAACGTGTGACGCGTGTTGCATGCAGTAACGTAACGCGCTATACGAGAAGGCTCACAAAGCGCGCACTGTAGCGATACTGGCCCGCGGCGTTATTAGAGACGTTGCCTACTAAATTGCTTCAACGCCAAGCGTTTGAAGCCCTTTGCATGTATCTCTGCGGGTTCTCGTCTTTCTCTGGCTATGCATAGTTATATAATCGCCAGTATATTCTATGTGAACGTGTCCTTTATACAAGTGTTTCCAAAGCTACAATGCTCGAAGGCAAACCAATTCCCGAGTTTCAATTCTACCCCCGGTAAGGTACCATAAGACTCAGGAATAGCCGTACCAATCCACCCCTTCTTCACTGCGATATGCCAACCGCGAGCTTTAATGACACATTAATTGCTTCCCGTTTGATACGAAATCCTGCCGTTCCACTTGGACGCCCGCGATCTATTGTATAATCACTATTGTGGCTTTTCCTCTGATCTCATCGACATGAGGTCCAATACCGTCCAGCTACAGTGTGCAAACACAATCCAAACGCATAATACATTCGATATAACGTTTCTAAACTTTCGTTTGACAATTTACGATTGTTTGCATCGTTAACTGTTCAGTTTTATTACCGATGCTCTCGATGGAATAGATCTAGACTCTGCTAACATGGACCATAAGTCCTCAGAGAAATGTCACAAATTTTTCGGTATTGTTGTTTAAATCGTATTTCTTTTAGTCCAGCGTTGTTATTGCGCCGGCATACTAGCTGATGTTGATAATGTTTGTCTTGTTAATTAAACGCTATTTTTTCGTTGAAAGTACGATTCGTATGATTTATAAAAAATCTAAAATTACCACGGTCAGAATGGTGGATCATTGTCGGCAAGACATGTTTGTTGAATTTACAAACCTTTTTTTTTTTTACTATGCATGCACTTAGCAATGGTTCGCACCATGTGTATAGTTATTGTGAAAGTCAAAATTCAAACATTTCTGTATTTGCGTTTTCAACAAAGTTGTTAATATGTCGTGATAAATTTTTTTTAACAATCCAACTTGCGGCATGAAATAATAATATTTTCTATATGAAAATCATTGCCATTTTATTCGTGCCGCGATTGATCTTTAATGTTAAACTCGCAACTAAATATCCATTAAATACTATGTGCGCCTTAACTCATTCGGCGTTAAGAAACAAAGTTTTTTTTCCGTAAATGCTTTTCTAGCTTCGCGTTCTTTCTTTCTAATGAAATATGTGACATTGGATCCAACTGCATACTGGATGAATTAAAGAATGCATGAGATTGCATAACAGATTAACTCGATCGGCATTGAAAATTAATAAAAGAACGTTCATTTTAAATCCGATGTAAAATAGTTTGAATAAATAAACGCGCACGTGTGATACATCTCAAATGAAAGCATGGAAAAAAACATGGATCATCAACAAATGGCTCGGAAACACTTCGGTACATTTTATTGCTCGTTGCTAAAATGATTCTACAGAATGAAAAAAAAAATTCCTCACGAAAATTTTCCTCAGTTATTCGGTTCACAATTTCTAACACTTAATCAAACTAATAAACTACAAATACTTCCCCAAAATCCCTGTCATCTTCTTTTATTCGCGAAACTAAACCGCCGTTTATGCCGCGACGAACACGATTGAAAAATGTCACGTTTAACATGGTTGCTTTTTGAGACACGCGGAATTCATCTTCGCTGTGACATAACGGATTTACAAGTGCACGTTCGGTCGCGAACGATTTCAGTCAAAAAAACATATACATCAATATATGTACATCAACTAACCGGAGAATCCCGGCACGTCGGATTCGCAGTTCGCGGCACATTTGTCAATTGCGGTGCCCGTTAAACAGAGTTAACAGTTAATCAACGCCCAGATGCGTTTTAAGAGACGGGCTGACGTTGGAACAACTCTGTGACCGGCTGACTTAGAAAGTTGACCCGACTCAGGTCGCCAGTGTAGGTCCGGCGACCAGTTAACGTCAGGATGATAACATTGGCCAAACGTTATCAAACGACGTTGACCCAATGTTGTCTGCCGATGTCCAACCAACGTTGAATAAAAAATATCAATAATCGACAAAAGGATATTATTATCGAACTTTGTGTGACTTCAAAATGCTTTTTCATCATTTTATGATTGCTTTTCTGTAGTTTTTTATCTTGACACATTTTGGAATCATCAGAATATTTTTTTTTAGTCGGTAATGGGGACGTGACCGCCGCACTACCAGTCGACGCTCTTGCGCACTCGACTATCCTCATCTTAAAGATTTTTTTTCGAATCTTATATATATAAGCTGTACGTCTACTGCACGTCTTTCTAACATTAACTTACCAATTGTTTTAAATTATCTAAATTTCATTATTTCATTTTTTATTCACACTTTAATTAATAATGTTGACGTAACTTAAGCTGTCAGCACTACAGTACTTTAAATAAAAAATATAATAAAGTAATTTGGAATTTAAAAAAGCATTCAGTATAGAATAATAATATCAGTGTAGAATAATAAATCGCGGAAGAGTTAGAAAAATACCATTGTTTATAAGTGTTTTGTATGGAATGTTAGTCCAACATCTGTACACTAAGAGAAGGATCTAGTAAATATGAGTATATCGCTTAATGGATACCCCAGCAAGTTGATGGACCGCAAACGGACCGAAAAACGGACACGTCCGTTTGGGAACAAAACGGACCGTAAAAAACGACAAAACGGACCGTAAAAAACGACAAAACGGACTGTATATTTTTTGTTGGCATTTGGTATTTTTTCTGTAGCGAAAACCGAAAACGGACCGAACTTTTTTTTTTCGAAAAATTTGCTCTGGTCCGTTTTCGGTTCCCGCAACCGAAAAAGGACCAAGATCGTATTTTTATTCTGTCCTTTCATTAAAAACAAAATTAAAATAAAAACAACAAAAAAATGTAAAAACTTAGCCAAAAATTTTGATAAAAAACGTTCGGTCCTTTCTCGGTTTCCGCAACCAAAAAAGGACCGATCAAACGTTCAGTCCGTTTTACCGTTTTTGTGGTCCGTTTCGTTCCCCAACGGACGTGTCCGTTTTTCGGTCTGTTTTTTTAGTTTTTTCCCTAAAAGCAGCTGTCCGTGAACTTGCTAGGGTATCAGCACATAACACATAGTTGTAGGGAACTAGGGCGCCACCTATGGTCGGACGTACCGGATTTATAAGAATTTTTCGTAGATATTATGGTAAAAGTTGTTGAAAAAAATCTGAGACTTTCCGCCATAGGTGGCGCCCTAGTGCTCTACTGCTGTGTTCTATGGTAATTTTTCTTAGACGATCGGTAGTTTTCACTAAACCCTTCTCCCAGTGTAGCGAATGAAGTTTCAAAGTCGTTCGGCATCGTAAGCGAACGTCCACTCGATATCTCCGAATAGGCAACACTTATTAGGTAGGCAGCGTCTTGCCAACTGGCGAGCCCAACGTCGGAGTGGTTATCAATCGAGAGTTCGGTTAATGTTGAGCACTATTCGAGATTCGATCGTCAGCTGCCGGCTAACAGCCAATCGTCGGCCATTTAACTAAGTGTTTTATTTCCAGCTGTAAACATGATTGATTATTTTCAGCTTTTGCTATGCCTGCACTTGACAAATGCAGGGGTCCAGGGGGACCTGTCAAGGCAGACACAAGAGGTTCCACTCCTCTAACAAATACCCGAATAATATGGGTAGACCTGCTGGAATCGGGCATGCACATGCCGGCGAATCTGCCTCCCCGTGGCCCCCGCCGGGTATGACTTCCGACACTTCGACTTAGAGCGAATCGTTTGAAGCCCAGCTAAATGACTTCGTTTCCCCAGTAGGGGTAGATTCAACTTGCTTGATGGGCTCGCAAAAGAGAACACCAGGCAGGGCGTTCTTCCGAGCACGCCGTCTCGGTGGAAGTTCGCTTGGTGGGTGTCTCAACGAAAGTAGATCGGAAGTTTGCTGCGTATGCTCTTAATGGGCGAGAGACCTTATGGTCGAGCATAGAAGGACGGTTTAGCCAATCGTCGGCCATACTCTGAGTGTCGACGAACCGCACCTGGGGCCTATAGATTAGGCGACGCGTGCGAAAAACAAAACACCCGTATGCCACCATATTATATGGATCTCTCGCATAAATTAATTAATACAGGCGATGTCAATCACTCTAATTAAGCTAATGAAAATAGCGAGGTGAGATCGTCCGGTAGCCGGCCACTCCGCCCTGCGCACGAACGAACACCGATCCATCAAAAGCGAGGGCGAAAAGTTGTATTTGCGTGGGTCGGAAGCCATCGCTGCGACAAGTGATGCGTACACTTGAAAAATATGACGTGTGAAAATTCAAATGGTCGACACAAGTCCGAAGAGAAGCGAGAGCACAAGCTCTACCGGCGAGAAACGCGTATTGTGTCGATAATCGGAGGACTTACTTCCTTCGATCCTTCCACTGATTAAAAAAATTAATGTTACATTAATTCGTTCGTTTGATTGATCAAACATTTTCGGAGGCCAAGAAGAACACTAATACAATCGACTTTTGTCGCTTAGCGACCACCTCGCAATTGCTCGTAAAGAATATATAATAAAACAAAATTATGAAGTCAATGATTACATTCTGCCTGACATCATTTGAACCGATGAAATCACCTGGGACACTGTCAGTAGAGAGGATGCGTCCTCGGAATCAACGGTAACGCGGTTTCTGCGACACGCTAAAAAAAAAAAAAAATACTACCGCACACCGCACACGGATTAAATATTTATGTATGTTTTCGCTGTGCCAGAGAATTCTATGAGCGACACTATATTTTTTCTCGCTGAATTTATCATTTAAGTATACAATACAATTTTTTGAAAACAACTATTAAATCATTACTATATTGCCATTACATTTCGAACATTATATTAGGTATACCTCAATTAATCCTTTAACCTATCAACTAAAAATAATCTACATGTATTGTGTTACGTGCATATTTTTGTCGCGCTTATCGAATTTTTTAATTCGTTTTGGAAATCAGCTAAACTGTTACGATAATTCATTGATTATGCTGCCGCGGTATCAACGCTCGTAGCGAGTTGCAATTGATTAGTATCACTAATGCGACATTACGAACCCGCGTTTCTCCGATAGCGGAAAATGCAAAGAGTAATGCGGCAACGAGAACATTCCACGTCATGAAATTTACATGAAATGCGTTCGCTAATCCTCAAAGCGGCACGGAATTGATTACTCTCTTATTATTAGAAGCTACAACTAATGAATGTCTATACATGGATGCTGATAATGAGAAAATGGCATGATCGTAATAGCAGCCGTAGTAGTTGAAAAAATTAATCCGAATGAGGTAATTGAGGTACAATGAAAGGATGCGTCAGAAAGCACGGAATATCGATGATAAAAGCTCATTTCGATGAGTCTTGAAATGGCATAGGTATCTTATGTTCGATGTCTGTCGATTTCTATCGTCAAACCGAATTGTTCTATTGTAGGGTCTGTCTGTTAATCACCCGGTAATCGGATGTGTATAGCCCATTTCACATGCACAGTAGAGGTAGTTCTCGTCAAGTGCGGTTTCGAACCACCCCCTTCCCTGTTAACACGTATTAGGTTGCACGGATGTACGATCCAACGTCTCTTACGAATTTGAGCAGCCCGCTTTTGAAGTTCTTATATTGCGCCATTGTTAACAAATAATGTTTAATAAAAACCAATGTCAAGCTGGTAGTTTCTAGTTTCCAAAACACATCGATTGATTACAAAGAGGCAATCTTTTTTTAATTACGGAAGAAAATAACAAGGAAGTTCAAATCGACCCGTCTACTGACGCGGTCTTTTGGTATATCCCCATATTTCGGACACTGTATGCCCCAGTGTTTCGGACAGTCATATATTTCGAGAATTCTGATGTACGAACTCAACTAGTTCGTATTAACTACGAGATTTTCTTTGCCATTTATTAATGAAATCAATTAAAAAATTATATCTGCGCGAAACAATACTGAAGATAAGGTACGTAGAAAGTTGGCTAATCTAATTTCTTCGAACTGTAGAATTATTGGGTCGCGTATGTAGTAACGCGTGTACCAATTTCCGGACACTACATCATCTGTCTTTTGACAACATGCAACCATAAAAATAATTTAGACTCAAACCTTGTATAACTTTTTTCTGTCTATCAAGTAATGTTTGAAGATACGATTACAATTGTCGAATTGGATTTCTAATACTCAAATTTGGAATAAATCAAAGCGACATACTGGTGTCCGATGACTGGGACATGTCCGAGCATTGGTACTGTTGGTTTACGGTTCAATAGTATACATTCAAAGGTGCCCCGAAAATTGATCAAATCGTAGGGTTGCGCGGGAAATGTATAGTTATCGTTATTTCGTAATAGTGTGCGTACTTTACAATCTTTAGTGTAGTACTCTGAACGTAACGATTCGGCTGGTGAGTTCTTGCTTAAGCGATTATTCCCAGAAGATTTTCTGTGTTTCCAATCTGCATCGAAGTTTTGTTTTTTACCAATACGCTATTTCCAAATAATACCGAAAAACTCGCTCGCTCGCTCGAACTCGTGCAGAACGAAAGTATCGACATTAATATTGGATACTTCTTCGTGATATCTTTTCAAGCCTGTCCTGATATCTCCCTTTTTCCCTGGTCTGATACTCGTAAGTAACAAACACTGTATCAGATAAATCGGATAGACAAAAATGGTACTTAACAAACCTACCCTTCGCGGGGCTTGGTATGGGGGCAATACCGAGTAGAAACATTTTCGGGCTGCCATATGTTTCATCATGGTCACATCAACGATGACTCAGTCGGTCTTTTCAGGATCGCTGGACTATTTACCTGATACGCATCAGTGCAGGTACTAAGAAGGCAGGCGACATCAGATCTGGCGGATTTCCACCTAAGCTGGGCCCTTGCAGGTTGCAGTGAAGCACGCCGGATGGATTTTCTTACACATCGCCGGATCCGGTGCCGATATGAAATTCCTTCAATTTGCCGGATCTCGAAAAGTTAATGTTTTAATTCTGGTCTAAGTCAGGAAAGGATCAGGCGTTTATAATTGTGATAGAATGTTTCTTAAATGATTTATATTTACTATACTATGAACGGATCAGAGCGGTATCTCGAGTAAACATTGAGTCAGGCTGTTAGATCAGGAAAGATCGGTGAAATCAAACAAGCGCTGACTCGTATATAACGCTTCTAATTTTACAAACGTCGGGGCCATCGGTATGAATTTTCTGGTTTCATACGTCGACCCTATTGAGTTCAAATCTTTGGTCGTCAAAAATAAAAGAATCGGTTCACCTACGAAAGTTATTTGCCGTGTTATTTGCCGTGGATGTTTCCAATGGCATCATTTCAAGTGCGTTGCGCTGAATCAGGCACCAAAAGAGTTACAATCGTGTTCGGCTCGAAATGCACTAAAACAGTCGGTTCATTGAATTTGAACCGTTATCGTTACAGATCTTAGAGATATAGCATCTATTACTCAAGACACATGTTACACAAAAAATGCGACATCGATATTATTTTCGGTTCATTATAAGCCTCATTGACATTAACCTTATATAAGCTCAGAAATCAGCGAGACTTTTATTTTTCTGCTACTGATTACGATTACGTTATTGGATACTATTCATAATAGTTAGCCATACTATTTTTAGTGGTGACAATGGAAACACTCGATCTTTTTCAAAATTATAGCAAGAATTTATTCACCGTGGTAGTTTATTCAAGGATCGGTCATGCAAATTATCTATCAATACACTATTGATCCTGCAGAGTCCTTTAATAGATCTGTGAAAATCTCAAATGTTACTTTGCTAAGATTTACGAAAAAAGTGTGTTTGAAACTCTACCTTTCGCAAATTTTGAGATGTCAGGCTGAAACCTTCTACAGAAGTAGAGTAACATCAAAACATTTTCGTTAATGAATTTGCTAAGAATCGGTCGAGAGGTTTCGGTTTTTATCACTTTTAACATTTTTTGAAACATACAATTAAAACTCTAGCTCTTATTATTTTACAAAATGTTTTCCTAAACAATTCAGCATAAATAAATTATTATGGACCCACGTTCCCTATTAAATTTGGCAAGAATCTCTTCATCCGTCTAAATGTTATAAAATGTTGACAAAAGAAAAGTCGTACCTCACAACAGACGCCGTTTCCGTTTTAAAGATTGACGAACAAGCTAAATAAGTGGAAGATTCGTGATCAGTGTGAAAAATAGATTAAAAATAGTTCCTGAGCGACGATCAAAGAAAAACTTTTTCGAGCATTTTTATAAGCAATATTGCAAAAATTAGTGGACTTGCGTATTTTTAAACGACGATTTCTTTGCTTCTCCGTAGCATCGCGGAAAAAGTCAGGTACCTAACGGGGTTTAAAAAGCTAGATAGAAAGATATCATTTGGATTTCTTGAGTAAAAATCGACGGTAAAAAAAAAAAAAAAACTCAGGAGCGCATAATTCCATGTTTTCTTTCGCGCCGAGCACCGATCCGACAAAGTAGGGCGCCGTTGTGCATAAAAGTCAACCACAACGTTAACGTTGAGAAAGTTGAAAATAGTAATTTCCATACCGCTTCTTCATAAAAATTTCGATACGCAACTTTTTTTTGTCTCGCCAGTTTCTTCTTCGAGTAAAAATACACGTATATTTGTGTACCAGTTTGACTGTGCGTAACTAACCAGAACTCGATGTGCTGTCGCAAGCTTACCGGTAAGCTATTTTGCGCACACTTAGACGGGACGGTCAGCGTTGGAAACAGACGCGTCAGTAGATAGGGATCGTGTGCGGGCAGACGGACGACACAAGTGGAATTAGCGCGTTCCGTATGCGCTAATGCCACTGTGGTTAGCAGGTAAATCGCGAACATCATAGCAGACGGAGCACAGTAAAATGTGTGTGAATCGTGGAGAAGGAAATTCCATGAAGTTTCGTGTGCACTTTACCATCAACGGAACGGAGTACCAGCAGTCGGCGCCTCGCGTTTGTAACGCGAACCTCGTGCGATAGAGTCATAGTTTCCAGAAGATAACGCCATGATAGCGAGCGTAACACGATTCGTACGGTTCCGTCGCTCGTTCGTACGAAACCCGGAGTGCCACACGTTTGCTTCAGCTCCGAATCCACCCGTCTACTGTCGCGGTCTTTTGGTATATCCCTATATTCGGACACTGTATGCCCCAATGTTTCGGACGGTCATATATTTCGAGAATTCTGATGTACGAACTCAACTGGTTCGTGTTAACTACAAGATTTTATTTGCGATTTATCAATGAAATCAATTGAAAAATTATATTTACGCGAAACAATACTGAAGATAAGGTACGTAGAAAGTTGGCTAATCTAATTTATTCGAACTGTAGAATTATTGCGTCGCGCATGTGGTAACGCGTGTACCAAGTTTTCAGAAGATAACGCCATGATAGCGAGCGTAACACGATTCGTAGGGTTCCGTCGCTCGTTCGTACGAAACGCGGAGTGCCACACGTTTGCTTCAGCTCCGAATCCACCCGTCTACTGACGCGGTCTTTTCGTATATCCCTATATTCGGACACTGTATGCCCCAATGTTTCGGACGGTCATATATTTCGAGAATTCTGATGTACAAACTCAACTAGTTCGTGTTAACTACAAGATTTTCTTTGCCATTTATTAATGAAAACAATTAAAAAAATTATATTTACTCGAAACAATACTGAAGACAAGGTACGTAGAAAGTTGGCTAATCTAATTTATTCGAACTGTAGAATTATTGCGTCGCGCATGTGGTAACGCGTGTACCAAGTTTCCAGAAGATAACGCCATGATAGCGAGCGTAACACGATTCGTACGGTTCCGTCGCTCGTTCGTACGAAACACGTTTGCTTCAGCTTAGCGTACGGGGCGATTCTCGCTGTATCGCTAACTCATCTCACTTTCTCCCCAACCGCGTACCCCGTTTCTACGGGATTATTATTAGCGATATTGGGGTAATCGTTCTCCGCGTCGTTACGTACCACAAACCGGAGCGTAGCGCTTTAACTGTCTTGTCGCACGAAACCGTTCGGGGGCTGCGTGTTCGAGCCACATTTTCTAACCGCGCGTTCTTCGACATCCCCTGAATAAAATATGCGTTGGGTAGGGAAAGGACTTTTTTTTTCTCACTTGTGCCCGTTCATTGTTTGCTCTTACTCTGTTCTTCGTTACATGCACCGATGTCTCGATATCCACCGGTAACACGTTGAAAAACGGCGAATCGACTGTGTGAGAATATTTGGATAAGTCGATAAGAAGTCTGTATACATTTATATGAAACACTTTACCATACGAATCTTGTGTTTGTGAATAAGAGCTATGGCCATTCGTGACGAAGTAAAAGGTCGTGACGGGGAAATTATTTTCAAAAATGTAACCCTCACAATAAAAAAGTTTTCCATACATAACAAGCATTACTTGTTCACAAAGGTGCACGATTTGTTTCCTTTTGATCTCACAATTTTCTTTGTCAACGAACAGTATTTTTAGCTGGAAAACGTATAATTAATGTATATATGTATTTTTTAAGGGTGGATGTTGACAGGCAAAAAATGTTTGCCAAATGTACAAACAATTTGAACTACAAGAACGAGCGTACGAACTCTGCGGAGTTTCATAATTGGAACGGCTTCTTGGAATGCTCCGAGAATAAAATTATTTTAATTACAATTTCAAGAGATCCCGGATTGCGCTGCCGCGCTTGATTGACTTCCGTCGCGTTTCTTCGTAATAAGTTTAGTTATGGAACAAGTGTAGACTTTTTTTAATGCACAAGTCTACAGTCGTCTAATGAATTTACAAAAGAAAACTGGTGGTGACAAACAATGCGTCGCAAAAGGAATGAAGAAAGATCGAAGACATGTCTCAAATATAGATATCTTAATTTGTTTTCGTTATCGATACTCTGAAGCGTATAGTGTTTTACATATGGAATACCTTTTTCCAATCCATATATATATATATATATATATATATATATATATATATATATATATATATATATATATATATATATATATATATTACCTTCGATAAAATGTTATGAACAATCTGAAGAAATTCTCGAACAGACACAAAAACTTTGACGGTGTCTTAAAAATTCAATTATGTTATTTTACATCTAGCCGTTTAACAGATGCAACAGTTTACCTTATTTTGATTCGACGATTAGCAAAAATTTCGTTCGTCGCATCACTCCCAGCCCAGTTTGCCGGCTCCCCGGCAATAAAATTATCTTAGCCCGCTACGATAGAAAAGTGGACAATTCCACGACGACCACACACGCGTAACAAATTGAATCGTAGTTTTTTGTCGTTGCGTTGAGCCACCAGTCTCGTCGGCCACCGACAACGAAATTCTTTTTCAGTCGAGTGTGAATGCGAGAGGAAAATCGACTGAGGTCGTCGAGGCTTCACCGGGCTCGCGTGGAAAGACGAGTTGCAAAAACACTCGAACGAGAAATCCCGCTCCGAGTGATGCCGAGATCGACAGGACCGACCGGACTAAGGCTTCCAGCAATTTACCAGGACGTTCGTGTGCGACCGAACTGATTTTCGCTGCTCGGACACGAAATTACTTTGGCGAAAACCGCGGTACCCTCAATTTCAAGCGTGGCAGGTCACTTTCAGTCGGTTGAATCTTCTTTTCCGTAAGTTCCGTCAGCATTTGCTAACGATTCTATACTTTTTGCTTTGACGGGAGGGGGAGAGGTCCGTTACGGGAAAATATCGCTGAGAATATACCAACGAGAACTAGCGAAATAGCAATTTCGTTAGTTTCAATACTCTTCTTCGAGTAGCGGAGTTAGATTGTTAGATTGTTAGACATCGGATTAACTTGAAAACATCTTTTTATATATATATATATATATATATATATATAATACATATTCATACATGTACTTTTTCCATCTGGTGTGCGGAACACTAAAGTTTAAAGCTACTTTCCGAAAATCAAGACATCAGTACAGTGATAACATCTGAAGTAAATAACACTTTGAAGAAATGTGAAAACACATCACTAGGCATCAACGGTGTGCCGATTGAAAGAATTAAAAACTGGACAATAGATCTCATCTATCCATCACTGAAGACGACTCATCTTTTACGTCAAAAAAGCACACTTCCGAAAATTTGGAAAACTGGCGCAATCATCGCTGAAACCCAACCAAGAACATAGTGAAATGAGTAATCACCGTCCGATAACCTTACCATCTACCATCAGCAAATTTGTTCAGCCTAGAGTCAATTGTTAACGATAAAATCGAAGAAACTGTCGAAGCAAGTAGTCCACACTATAAATTCGGTTTAAGAAGCAACAAATCAACTCCAAAAGCGCTCGCGGTACCAATCTCCAACGTAAAATCAAGGAAACGACAGTCGCTCCCTCTAACTCGACGCTATCTGGTAGGCCACTTTCCATCGATGCTTACTTAAGGCGAAGCCCGAGAGGATAAGGCGTTACCCCCACTTTCTTAAATTTGTCCGTCACACGCGGCCATTCGTGGTCTCTCGTAATAGTAGTATTAGCAAAATGGTTCATTTAACCTCAAAGTAAAAAAAAAAGTAAATACCACGCCGGCAAATTTTCCTAATAATTGACCATATATTTCATAAACACTCGTGTGTATGACCGAGCTGTGGTCGAGTTTGCATTATTCACCTAACCTAACCTATTCACGCACATCGAACGGCTCACAGTCGACTGTGGTGCGCTCTACCCCCTCCCCCTCCCGAGCAGCCATCGGAGTCTCCACTCTCTCTGGTACTATGGAAATTCAATCCCGAGAGTGTTGAGTCAGAGGGAGTTGAGTGTATCTAATAAAAAAATATCAGACCTGTTTCTGGATATCGCGAGGTCCTTCGAAATCGTGTGGCGCAAAGGGCTACTCTATAAATTACACCAACTGCGTTACCCAAAATATCTCATATTTACGATAAAAGATTTCCTTCAGCCGGGCTCACTAATTGTTATAACGGAAAATGCAATCTCAGGCGCATTCACACCGGAAAGGGGGGGGGGGGGTTGGAAGGCTCACCGCTCTCCCCATTATTATATAATATCTACTGCAATCACATGTGCAATAGTAACTTAGCCAGCAAAAAATCAATAGACCTCAGCCAATATATACTACAAGTCGACGATGATGCAGCTCTCATTTGCCCCCAGAACAATCTACAAAAAACTGCAGGGTCACTTCAAAACGCCAACAATATTATAACATGGTTTAATAAATAGGTACTTAAGACGAATACATGGGAATCGCAGCTACTCATCTTCGATGATAAAAATCACCCCTCAATCGCCTGAAACCACAATTGCAGCACAACCCCTGCGTAAATAGCCTCCCACAAATATCAAGAGACGCGACAGTGTTTCGATTTGTATACCGAACGAGGGCAGGCTGACCCAACCAAGACTCTTTTACTCCACGGACCGGGTTTTTCAGCTTCTCGAGATTTTGTTATCCGATTTTTTTGAATAAACATTGAATATTAACATTCCGGGCATTGCTGCATAGATATATTTACAGATGTATTACGTAGCTTTCAAGTATGACAGTAATGAACAATATTCCTTCGGTTCTATTTAAAAAAATTAAATTATTATAAATATTCTATGATTACATTAGACGAAATAATAAAAAAACGTTTATCTTAAATTAAAAATAAACGTTGATTTTGCGTTCTTAGATCGCGACAAAAAGAAGTATTCAGTCGTCATGTTGATCGAACACTCTGTCATCGCACACCCGCAAACTGCTAAACTTCCGTGTACCCGGCATCCTGAATCATAGCCATAGTGAGCAGTATATACGGAAAGCAACTGATTGGCACCAAACTTGCTGAATATTCTTATTTCGTGAAAAACACCATAGGATAAACCGGCCAATGAATGGACAGTTGAGCAGACGAAAAAGCCAGCAAATAGAGTTTTTTATGCACGTGCTCTTATGGAAAGTGTCATTCATTGGTTATGTCCATTCATTAGCTGGCTTACCCTATTGCGAGTAAAAAATTGTTATTCGTTATTGTTTAAACGAATAATTGTCAAATGTTGACCGATTAGCCCCAAACTTTGTTAATATTGTTATTTAGGCAAATAAACAATTTTTCTGGTAAAAATATGTTGCTAAATATTATTTAAATGAATATGGACCGGTTGATATAAAAATTGAATCGAGAACCGCAACTCAACATATCAATGAGTTTGCGCCGTTCGCCGTAGTTGTCGAACGGTAATATTAAATTCACGACGACCACACAAATTTTCGAACAATAATAACATTTTGACCAGCTATACTAATAATCACGCTATAATTATTTTATATTCTCTCTAGATATTATCTCAGTCATTGCCATATGATACTCTTTCGCAATACACACGGTTATAATAATAACAATAATAAAAATTTCAGTACTCAGCTGCGATTTCGACGTCATGATTTTCTCGTTGGCTTGTTTGTTAATTTCTGGGGCTTGCAGTGTAGACTCTTTTCCGGTCGGCCCAGAGTTTGGGCACGAGGAGATTTTCGCTATCCCTGGTAGAAATCGTCAAAGTGAGCACCCGGTGTAGACACGTTCCGCAGTCTTGACTTGCCAAAAGTGAAAGAAGCAGACGTTTTCACGACACCGACGATCGTAGTTTCGTAGTGACATCGCGAGCGTACGTACTATTTCATTTGAAAATTCGGCTGGGCGTGGATCTGAGTTGAGCGATCTCCGCGCCGTTAATATCCATTTTCGGTTACCGCAAATTTTTTTAAATATTATTTATCTGTTTATAAAAAAAGCATGCATACCATTTTTCAACATATTGTCTCAACGTCGTCATAGTATAATGGTACGGATTATTAGAGTGGTATAAAAAAAGCATTAACGCTCGCTGCACAAACATATAGTTTTTTTTTTCTTTCTGGAAAGCAAAGAATCTCGTAACAGTGCCATATGAATATTAACCCTTCAAGTATGGGTGAGTTTTTACCGAGAGCAAACGACGATGCCTTCTTTTAAGCACAAAAACGATACGGATAAATAAATTTTCTTCTGCGTTATCAAAAAACACTTAAAGATACGTCTGTGAATTTTCAGATTTTTTTTTAGCACAACTTGTTATTCGAATCGTCCGAAGGTTTAGTCTTGGCAAATTCTAGGTCCTCTTTAAACAAGGATTCCGTACGTGAAGGGTTAAAGTATGACAGATGGTAGTAGCGTTGATTTGCCCTACTTTGATATAGTTTTGGAGTATGTATGCAAGCCCGCCTCGTATATTCATCGGGGTTTCGTTGGGAACTCTCGCTCATTGCACACATAGCCGGAAGGTCTGAAAAAGCTTGGAGTCTTGTTGATGCGAGGTAGCTGGACATATTTCGAACCCTTTGAGCATTCGGACGAGGATGTTATGAGGCTATGGTTATATATGGTTATGCATACCCGTGAGGTTCATTCGCGTAAATATAACTACATTTTTTTTTCCGTTCGTAAAGACGGCCAGAGTTATATTCCTAACAGTAATAGTAATGGTGGCTGGTGGTAGGCTGGCAACTGAAAAGATAAAAGGTTGAAGCGCAGATTAAAGAGCAGAGAAGAAAATAACTAGTTCCGGGAAAGCCAAACAATATTTGCTCACAAACTCCCGCCTCCGTACATTTTTTTGTAAGTTACACAATTTAAAATACTACGATTTAATAAAAAAAAATAATACAAAAAAGATGTAACAAACAACGATTAAACCCAGATAGAAAAATGACGGCACAGCGACGAAACGGTAGCGGTACCGATGGTACGATGCGTGTTTGACGGCACGTTTCTCTATCTGAGAATATTATGTTCCACGGAAACTCCGTTTTGTCCATCGATATTAACAACTTCCTCGCTGAGAAATTAGTATATAACGTTATGCTTTCTTTATTATCAAAATTAATAATCGTTATTCCATCACTCATTACTGTATTTTTAATTTGGGACTTTTAATTTGGATAATTAACATAGGTTAACATTATACATTAATTTCTTACTGGGGGCATCACTAATATCCATACAATGGCGGGAGCTTCCGTGGACAATAATATTTAATCGATTTGTATGATTTTTTGTTAACCTATTGCATTTTGAATTAACTGACTTTTTAAATTCATATGCAGGTGCGAGTTTAAAGAAAAATTGAATTTTGATCTCATGTTATACTTTTTAAAGGTGACTGTTATCTAATATTAAACTATTTCATCCGGTAACATGCGATAACAATTATAACGTTGCCTGGTTGGCTGATGTTTTCCTATGACAAACATATTTAGATTAGTGCAATAACTTATAAATAACCATTTTTAAGGCCCTGTCGGTGATTTGAGAAGAGATGATATTTACAATAGAGCACGATTTAAAAAAGAAACAACCCTTTAAAACTTTCTCCTCTGAATTTTTTTCGTCGTGAAACGCAGTTTAATATAAAAATACTAAGAATAATATCATTAGACATAAAGAGTTTTTTTTATTTCTTATTATTCAAAATCTCATCACCTGCTATCGTTATTAGCGACGGGACCTACTATTTTTCCTTTAGTGCGAACCGTACCACTTCGGGGGGTAACTCAATATGAGTGAACGTTAACTGTACTTTTGGATGTCAGTAACAAACGGTCTTCTAGGTTTGCTTCACGGCGCCGAAGCTACGTCACGTCGATTACTGGCTGTAATCATTGGACGTCTGCTGACATATATATCGGCTATCGCACGATAGATGCCAGGAGCTACCTCGCGTCATAATATTTTTCCGCCAGTAAGACTACGTCACCGAGATTCGAACCCGAGACCTTCCGATACTCTGATCTCGAGGTACTCTAATCACGAGACCAAGGGTGATCGGTGTGTCATAAAGAGTGTTTTTATCGAGTTTTACGTAAAAAATATGAAGTTTCACTAAGTACACCGTCTCCAATTTCACCGAAAAAAAATCACGAAAATTGTTCGTTAAAAACCAGAAATGTTAAGCCTCAAACGATGATGGAGAAATAATTATAATTCAATCAAATTGAAAACAAATTTTTTACTTTAGTCCGGCCGTACTGTTTTTCGAGTTTATCTAAATTACCTTTAATGTTTTATTCAACTACTATATGTTAATTCATCAAGTTAGCTCGTCGCCTACGGCCGGAGAAGATAAATATTTTTTTTATTTTACACAAAAAAAACATGTTATCTTTTTATTTTAAAACTTTTAAAAAATGTTCGTCAGGTGGTTAACTCGACTTTATTAATCAGAAATTAGCTTGTTAATAAGGAAAGATAAAATGTACATGGCATTTTTTTTGCTGTGTGAACTTATTAGGAAAGATAAAATGTACATGGCATTTTTTTTGCTGTGTGAACTTATTATTTCTCCGTCATCGCTCTGGGCTTGAAATTTGTGGTTCACAACCAATTATTTTCGTGATTTTTTTGGGAAAAATTGGAGAAAGTAATAACATCTTCACATCCGGACCCTGGGTATCTTATGTACCCTAAGAAATGCCTCATTTTTTTTTTTACACATTTCATGTCAAGCTTTCTTAAATAATTTAATTTGTGTAAGAAATCTTACCCCGATAGCTTGAGAATCACACAAGTGACATCGAGCATAAAGAGTTTAGAAAAAAAAACCAGTAACTAAACATTTATAAATTTTGAACCTTTTTACCGATTTAAGCCAAATTTAATACCAAATGACCTTAATGGCAACGTGAATTTTATACAAAGTTTTCGACCGATAGCTTGTAAATTGCGCAGACAACAGTAAGCACAATCTTTTCAAAAAATAAAAAGAAAACCCAGAAGCGAATTTTCATAACTTTTGAATACTTTGACCGATTCTAACCAAATTTAATACCTTGGTAGTAAGTCGGTTTATATGTACAGTTTCGGCTCGATAGCTTACAAATTGTGCAAAAGACAGCGAACAAAACATGTTTGAAAGATGCAAATAGGAACCACTTTTGAATTATTTTGGCCGATTCTGGCGAAATTCAGTACCAAACAACATTGGTGATAAGTAAATTAGGGTGCAAATTGTCTCAACACATCGTCTAAACATTCACTAATTTCTGAACATTCTAAACACGTGCACTTAAAAACCTCGAAATAATTTTTTTCATGATAACAAAGCACACTGAAGAAGCTCCTCTATAAAGAAGCAAAAAATTGTGGGCCTATGTGGACTAGAACTGTGCATTTAATGTACAAATAATCTCAATTGCGCAGGACACTTGAAGGTTTTCTCAGAACCTTTTCTCTGCATAAAAAATTATTTGTAATTAACGAAATCGGTTATCAATTCAGGCACTTTCGGTATTGGTGCACCCATCAGAAGCTCATTTTTCTATGCTTTATATTTTTTAGATCTTATTTCTCATCTCCCCTCGCGGCTATAATCGAAACGCAGAGAGTCTTCATTCCCCCATCAGATTTATAGGTAAAACGCTCGATAAGAAATGGAGTAAGAGCTGTTGAGTGAGGTAGTTAATTTTTCATGAATCACGCCGTCGCTCCGCACCGAAGCCGCGATTGCCCTGAGAATTTCCGATCATTTTTCTTATCCACCGTCGTATCGATTAACCGGTATGGCATCGTCGTATCGTCGTGCCGATGTTCGACGGTTTTCCAGGCGTGCATGTTTGGCCACGAAGCGATGAAACCCACTTATCTGTGCATCCCTCAATTTTCGCCTCCGCATACTTAATCATTGCGTACCATGTATGCATCACACTATATAGTACATACTTAGGAGAGACCCGGACAAAACGAACGCGTGCTCCCCATTTAAGATGAGACTTTGTTACGAATGTCCCACAAAAATTGTGTAAAAATGTAGTAGAACCCCGTTTATCCGAGGTAATGTGGGGAGAGCGTATGTCGGATAAGCGAAAACTCGGATAACACGGATAACATACTCAATTCAAACTTGTACCACTATTATATATTGAATAAATAAGACACCACTTCATATAAACATTAACTTTACTAATCAATTTACGACTTTTTTCCTTTTTCGAGACATCACAATTTTCGATGTTCTACCATTGACTCTAGAATCGGAACTGATGTATTTACAGCTCGCAACATAAAGACGCAGCGAACGTGTATAAGTTTAAGCGCGTATGCAACTATGTTGCAGTTACAGACTGCTCCGCGCACGGGCATGCTGCTTCATCCGTATTATCCGAGTTTTCCGCACTATCCGAGCCTACACCTAGCTCGGTGAGTCGGGTGCTTCGGATAACGCGGAGGCTCGGATAATCGCGGGTCGGATAAGCGCGGTCCAACTGTAGTACTGTTTTTCCCCCAAAATTCCGTCTTATCCCGCTCACTCCTACCACACGATACGAGGTGCTGGTCACATCTCGAGGACAAGCCTCTAATCCTTATGTCCAGAGATCCGAACAACTCCGACTGAAAAAACCTATAATTCATCGAACGGAGAATAGACTGCGTCGAATACCGCTTCGTTTTCTTTTTCTTTTTGCAGCCTTATACACCGCGACACGAGGCCCGAACCTTCGATAAGATGCTCTACCCTCAGAGGAGCGACGAGATTGCCAGCAGCACCGGATCACCGAAGCGAGGCACGTCTCAGGATAGATCCGAAAGTTCTCGTCTTTGTCGAAACACTTTACTCGAGGCTCGGTCGCGAGATTGCCGAATTACTCGTCTACAACAGAATAAAGTGAGTAAAAAATCTTCGTTTCCAAGGATTACCTTATCCAAGATATTTTTTTTTATTAGTATGATTTAGTTGTTTGGAAAAAGCAGCGAACTTACATGATTCAAGTGGCGCATCTTAATTAGCATACTATTAGCGAGGATATATGTGCAGGTTATTGGTGTCCGTAGGATTTTCTGGTATTTTACTTCCTCACAGAGGGAGGTATGTTTTCGTTTAAAAAAAATGTTTCGCCATTTTAGTGTCAGAGTACTTGAAATAGTCTGAAACGTCGAGAAATTTAATTTTTACCTGGTGAGCGTGCGTGCGTGCGTGTGACTTACATTGTTGAAAACGACTGTAACTCGGAAACTGTTTGAGCCAGTTGAAATTTACTAGTAGAATGGTCACGTCTCTTCGTCCAGTGCAATTTTTATGAAGATTGAAGCCGGATTGGAGATTTTAAGAGATTTTGAATTTTTTGTAAAGTGTCTGGTATCTCTAACTTGCATACATTTTGTGTTATCGTCCTAAAACCGAATACAAATATAATGTTTTCATCAACGACCTTTGGTATTGAATTTGGTTGAAATCTATACAAGAGGCCATATTTTATGGAAGTTTGATATTTTGCAAAAATTACTGAAAACGGTCTAATTCAAGTAAACATGGAGCTACCGGACTTAAATTTGATATGGGAATGGACTGATACTGTACAGTGTTTGGTATTAAATATGTTGAACTGCGATCTAATCGTTTAAATTTTAAGGGATTACATTTTTTTTTTTCATTGTATGTTATTTTCGGCACGACTTTCCGAATCCGGTATCACGCTAACAGTAAAATGAGTTATAACTTTGTAGTCAATAGTGAAGAATAGATTAAAAATGGTCTTTAAACGACGGAATATGCAGATTTGCTACAATAAATGTTGCGGTAAATTTTGACGGTTCGAATTTTATGAGATGCAAACATTTTTCATGATACGAAAATAGGTGCAAAGTAATTGCATATGGCTTCCTCATTTATTACAATTTTGCGTTTCATCTAAGAGGAAGCCAAAATCGATCAACGAACTTTCTCATGGAGAAAGCTATGCGCAAAATTGTAATAAATGCGGAAGCCGGGTGCATATTACTTTGCACCGTTTTTTATTTTTTCAGTGATTATATAAATTACATTCGTTTATACTTCCTATACTTTTACCGACTGTGTAGTTTTTTTTTTTTTTCTTGTTAACTTTCTCACAGAAACTTCATCACTCTCATTGTAAACATATCAAAGGTAATTACTCACATTTCGAAGAAGCTGAAGCATGGTTAAATCTACCCCCACAATGTTAAATTGAAAAATATTCAGTGAAATCCATTTTTAGACAGCCAGCCGAACAACGTACTTTTTCACTTTTTCGGTGCCTCCCCTGTGGAAATAATATTATTGAAAAATATTTTATGAAAATATTTTACGTACACGTCAAACGCCGAAAATATGAATTCTGCACATACATTAAATTATTGCATAAATATTATATGTAAAGTTAGCGAAATTTCCGTACGAGCGAGTATTTCGCCTTGAATACACAATGGCAAATTGTACTTTGGTTGTAATTATAGGGAAATGTATGGTATATAAATGTGAACAGTACATCGTACACGCAAGCTCGAGCTCAAAACGTATTGTACAGGCTCACCATACGGGGAGTGGTAAGTACGGTATGCCGTTCGTAATTAGTCCCTCGTACGTCAGTTTCGTCGTTTCGTCAACTCTGGCAGAACATCCGCCAATTCAAACAAGCGAGGAATATACGCAACACGTAACATTCCGAGAACTAGAAAGAGGGAAGGAGAGAGAGAGAGAGACAGAGAAATCGCAAACAAAAATCACACAGTGTGCAAAGGGTGGATATGTATCAAGGTCATGACTGACGTGGGTTTTCGTATGAAGGGAGGCGTAGAGAAAACGTACCGTTTGTCTCGATATTAGCCACGACTACTGGCATACTGTTTATCTCGTGCTAATTTATTCCTAGCAAAAACCGGTATCAAGTTCCTAATGAGGACGTAAAGCGAAGATGAAATTATAAGTTTCTATCGAGTCAACGCAAAAACGAGTAATATAAGACACTAGGTAATTTTAACTTTATCATCCCGTACGAAGAGCACAGAGAAAAAAAATCAATTGCGTCAACAAAATATGCGCTTACGGGTGGCGAAACAAATGTTTGGTTGATCGAAAGGAATACAATCAACGGATCGAATTAACAGGCACGAGATGACGGCATAGAGACGGGAGTTATTTATTTTTTTAGTCTACCCGTAAATTTTTTTCATTTTGCTCAATCAACTTTGCGAATGATTTAGTCAGGCAAAAAAATTTTAATATCGCTCCACGAATCCAAAAATCGGATTTTTTTTTTTGCAACTCTCACGCCCTATTTTATTCTTAATTTAGTCTTATTGCCCGATACCCAGTTTGAAGGTTTTCACAATACTGAGACACCATTTGAAGTTGATATTTTCATTTGCAATGGTATGAGTTTTGAGCAAATTCTTTTTATTTTATTTCTTGTACATTTTTTATCTAACGAATTTTTCGAATGATTTTTGACGAAATCTATTTTTGACGTATTTTTGCCACGACCTTCTTTTTTTGGTATAAACAAGTTTCGTATTCACGCACGCACGCACGCACGCACACACACACACACACACATCCGGACAGTTTTTTCTAAATGTGATTTCTCGATGTTTTGGAACATTCTGAACACTTTTTTATTAAAATCCCGTTTTTTTTTTTTTTACCATAACAAAGCTTTCTCTATTTGAAAGCAAAATAACAGAAAAACAGAAATGAGATATCTGTCAATACACAAAGGTAACAAAAAATTAATACAGACAAATTAACAACCAGCAATTTGCGCTCAATCCACTGATACGTTAATATTAACAGTCAATCAATTATTTTGCGGTCCCCGTGAAAGATTCCGTCACTTACTTCGTATCAATACCCTATATATATAGATCGTCACACCACGAATAAACCGCCAAGGGAAATCGAAATAAAAATCATGCAACTCCGCCTTAGCCCACGCAAAAATAGGACGCCACAACGGGATATGGCAATGTCGATTATATTGTACGATTAACAAATTCTCTGGATACTCCATTTAAGTGTTTAGCGCTTCCTCGATGGCTTTTTTCAACTACGGAGACGATTAATTGAATGGAGTAGATTTTTAGGGGCTGATCAGCTGGCCAGGTCGATCCGGACCTCTGAAACCTAACGTCCGCTAAGTCCGGATACCTCTCCTTATTGATGACACGTCGGTACGCCCGTCTATCGTCTTTGGGGTCCGCGGAGAGAAAGAGGCCGATTTTTGTGCCTTACCGCTGATATTGCCGAATTTCGTACATTGAGCGGGTATACTACCCGTCTCGAAAATTTTGGGCTGCACCCAGAAAAAAAAATTTGATTTAAATAAACATTTATTCAAATCAAATAGATATATTTATTTCATATATATTTATTTAAATCAAATAAATATATATTTATTTCATATATGTTTATTTAAATAAATATTATATATTTAAATAAATATTATAGTAGTAGTGAAAGATATTTATTGACCTCCCACACATTAATACCATATGGTGGGCCAATCGGCCATTGACCGAAGTCCTTCAGCCTGGATGCTAACGCTACATTCAGCAGTTTAACAGTTTGACACGTAGATATATGCAAAGGTAGCTTGCAATTAGTTGAGCACAACAAAATTAATAGCTGACATAGGTTGTATTGCCGGTGTGTGTACTTTCTTGAATGATCACGTAATATTGTTAGGCTCGACTTTTAATTGTTTTAAAATTTGACTCAAAGATGTCGACGGAAATTCGTGTATTCTGTGGATTCCCGGTGGAATCGTTTTGCATAGGGGGCCATTACTTCAAAATGTTCTTTAGCGAATTTTGTGCTGACGATTTTTGTTCTTGTAATGATGGGCTGCACTCCGGTTTTTGCGTAAAGCAAGGTATTTGAGGGGTTATACAATGGGTTATCGGGGTGCAAATATTATATTTAAATATCATCGTTTATATAATTATATAAATCATCGTTTGGTCTACCGCATATATTCGAATTGAATTTATTGTTTTACAGTTATGAACAACATACACACCTACACATTCGGACGTCAGGAAAAATTGAATTTCCCGACGTTTTCGGCTATTTTAAGTACTCTGATATTAAAATGTCGATTTTTTTACGCACACAGCTTTTTCCACGAGGAAGTAAAAGAATTGAGGTCACTAAAAATGTTATAACAGTCATGTAAATTCTGTCATCCTAATGGACGCATCTGCTTATGGGTATGTGTAATGAGTGCTTCTGAGTGTTTTTCGTTACTGCGAATAAAAATAAAATGTAATCTCCTGCGGAATTGGTTTGTGGCGGGCATGAGAGTTTGCTTTTTTCCAAAGTGTTAATCACCCCGGAGAAATGATTATCATTCTTAGAGCTCGTAGTAACTTCCCTCCATTACTGCCAGCTTTGCTGTTAAAGTTACGCTAGACACGTGCCAAAAAACCTGGAATTAAATTATGCCGCAGTCGGCGTCTCTCAGTTGAGTTCGGTAGTTGGTTTCCTGGCTAGGAAAGAGCAAGCTGAACTCAACTGAGAGGCGCCGTCGGTAATGTCATCTCTATCGAGGTTTTCTAGTCAGTAGCTCGCTAGGACATGCCTATTGTAACTTTGTGAGCAAAGCTCGCACCAATCGATACCCGAACGAATGTTCCTAAGTACCTATTGTTTAGTACCTTTCCGGCAAACCAAGATCGGAAAACATGCCAGTTACGTACTTCAAACCAGTGTACAACAACCAGTAAATTTCCAGACGTGATAATCCCAAAAAAATGTCATTGTCAGATCATGGTCTGGAAACATGTTTTGCACATCCCAGAATGCAAAAAAGCATCTCCTCATTTCTGTCTGTTTGGCCGTATCCTCGGAAATATTCTATTAAAATGTCTAATAAAACCGCTTTCTTCAAAGCACCATTCGGAAACTTTTAATGGGCGGAATTACTTAACGGAGATATGAAAGGATTTGTCCATCTTTGCAACCACTGAGACGATTACGGATAAATTCGTTAGTTGTGGCCGTTTAAGGATATCCTTACCAGAAATGCGAGGGGGGGACGGGAGAGGGCGCCGCTGAACGCGGTAGTCACTGTGCAAGAGACAAAGGAGAGAAAGCAAGTGTGCTAGAAAGAGCTTCGTTTTTTTTTTGACGGCTGTTAAAAACGAGATCGTAAATATTTGTCTAATTTGGATACCGTCCGTAGTAAAGTATGCTCTTCGATCGGTTAGTTTTTAATATCAATTGAACAGAAATTGGCGGAGATAAACGCTGCATTGCATCCTTTTTGAGGTTAGATCTAACCCTTCCCATGTTAAAATACGTGACTTCGAAGTCACGTTGCAAAAAAACGACACCGTCAAAAAATCTTAAAAAATGCCAACAAATAAAGCGTGTTTTTTCTGGAGACACGAATCGATTTTGTCGAATCTCAAAATTGCTCAACTTCACGATCGTGCTGGGATACTGACGATTAAATACGTTCCTGTAACGTCGAACTGTTACAATGTCATAAAAAGTACTCCCGTACGGAAAAAATGGTCTTGATACAGCATGAATTTTGTTAGCATTATTAATTTACCTACTTAACATAGCGAAAATAATATATCTTCCTGCGGAGGCAAGTTTTATTTTTTCTGCGGCAACAACAAATTATCAGTGGTCCATATGTTAGAACAACAAACCATTTTTCTCGTGAAAGCCAAGCCAACATTCTCCGTTAAAATGCACAAAAATACGAAACATACACTGAGAAAAACAAAACATTTGGATTCATCAAGGCGCGTTAATCTCCGTTCAAAGGCGTCATTTGGTTGGAACAATAAAAAAAATGTTGAATCGAAATCTTTTGAATCAACTGAAGCGAATAATCGTACACCAAAGAATTTTTTAGTCGCGTCAACCAAATAACAGCTTTGAACGTGTGTGACCGCGAATATGGTTAATTCAACATTTTTTATTTCTCAGTGCAGTGCCGAAATCCACTATGCATACTGAATATCCACTAAAGCTATCTGCTTAAAATAAAATCCATCCGGTCGATCGGTGAGGATATTCAAACAATAATTATGGCCATGATACGCGGTGCTGGTACAGACTAGCACAAGCTTCAGGGGCTATCAGCTATCGGGAATCTTCGATTCGCGGCAGAGGTGCGAGCGAATAGGGGACAGGCTGCGGTGGAGGACGTTGTGCCCGGATCACGTAGCCGCTATAGGGGGATGAAGTTGTAGCGAGTTGGCTCCCGGCGGTCCGGGCGGAGAGCGAAAGAGAACGAGGACGAAAGGGTTGAGAGAGGAAATCTGTATGAGAACGGAGGTACGTTCTGCAATCGGAAAACCGGCACCGCAATTCAAACACATGCACACTCATGCATTCATGAGTGCTCATCCATGACTCTGGTTCATGCATGGTACGTTACGTTCGTTCTTTTTCTACCGCTCGTTTTATTGTTATTCGACAAAATTTCATAATCAATAATCGTTTCTCTGACTTAAGTCTTCGCATTTAGCTTCTCTCGCTTCTGCTACCGATAATCGAGGTGCTTGCCCGAGTTATCTCCGCGCAGGCTAGACCAACCAGCACTTCGACGGCCATTCTCCGTCGCCTTTCCGCTATCTCTCATTCACTCGGGGATAATCCCTCTTTGCAAGTTGGCTTACCTCGTAGCGCCGTGTTGAAAACGATATCCATCCGTGCTCTCGCGTCTCTATACATCGCGGAGTGTCGTTACGATAATTCAAAAAAATTCATATTTATCTTACCCGAATCGTTAGTATTAACCGAAATTGATAAATAGCCATCCGGAATTTACCCGGCGCATCCCGATAAGCCACGAGCCATACACATAACCAACCTTTATTTCCGTTAAATGACGTCATTTTACTTTGTTTTTGGTTTGTTTTTTAGTAATATTAGTTTACACTCTTATTTGTTGTTTCTTTTTCGTTTATTCTTTGGTTTGTCCGGCATTGTTGCTGCGCGATTTTATTTTCTTACAATGTGTATACATGCAGGGTGTTTTTTGTGGACGTGCCCCAGGACATGGAACAAACGATTTTGTTCTGTCCTCGTTAAAAATTGCAACCTATCCGCTGTTTTCGCGAATTCCATGACATTCGTGCAGAGGTAGATTGTTTGCATAGTAAAGTTATTTCTTTGATTGTCATCGCAGCAGAGCTGCCATTAAAGTCTCCGACCAACATAGTATGATGTTTGCCGGCTTTCTAGGCCAAACACGGTATTTTTAGACCATCAATTGGAGGAGATAGACATAACTCAGAACGCTGTACAATATTATTAACTTTATTTTTTTTTAATTCTTGGTCTCACCGAAAACTTCGACTCTTCATTGTTATGAAATAAATTTCCCGTCAATAATGATCAATAGTAATACACTTGTGTAATGTCTGCTTAACAATAAAATACAAGACCACTAAACACTCATACAGACATCACACACAATCGCATGCGGTCACGCACGGACATTCGCAGACACTTTGTGAATATCTGTCAGTGTCTACGAGTGTCCGTGAGCGTCTGTGAGCGTCAACGGTCGCGAGGGCACAAAACGCACGAGACACAACCCGCCTGTTAATTTTTATGTAATCAATAACAAGCCGTATAATGCTTGCAAAAAATTGCACAAAAGTTATGATCCAAATATGGCGACCCTATTGTTCAGCGTTCTGAATGTGTGATGCGATACGGTATAAAAATATCAATTTATAACGAATAACGAAATTTCTGGTGCCATTTTTAAACCGCTGAGGCGATCGAAAGTGTAGAACACCACCAAAGAAAAATTGTTTTTTATGCGAATAGTGATATTTTTTTACGGCCATGTCATGACCTGTATATATATTTTTTGGATCCGGTGCAGCTTTTTCGGATCGAATTGTATGACAACAAAGTGTAAAAGTCAACGAACAGATAATGTATATAAATATATTATCACCCTACTGTACAATTCAGGACGACATAACTGAATGTCTTAGAGCTGCAGATTCTGGGCCAAAATAATGAGCCAAAAGTCCTCGCGTCATCGTCCTTTGTTGTTCGCGTTCCAAATTGTATATTACCGTTTAGGACCGTTTGCATATCACACATTCTGGGAATCGAGAATGTGTGGAACTCCCTGTACAATATGAGAACTACTCTTATTAATCGACGTTCTGCATTACGCAATATTATGATACATACTTTGATGATCGGTAAAAAAATAATTGGTAATAACCATAGTCGAGTAGTATTCTATCCTTAAATTAGCATATCACCCCGTTGCTTTATGTGTGTGCACGTAAAAGAATTGCAATAGAAAAATATAAACACCGTGAAACCGGAACTGAAATGAAAATATCGGTGCCAAACAATTTCCAGAGCTTGGAAGAAATTCTATGACTCTTTCTTGACTTATCCTGGTTTTCCAGTTTTGCAAATCTGCGTGACGATTATAAAAATGATTACTGGAGATTACTGACAAATTATTTTTTGTACCCTATTGAGCTACAAATTTTTGCGCTATAGCCTCGTTCGAAAAGGTATTAATATTCTATTTCCACGAGTTGCATAGAATCCATGTGTCAATTATTCGTGCAACCAACTTTTTTCATTGATCATCATTACCGAAGTGGAAATGGTCCGAATATAATAGTAATTATATGTGCAGAATTATATTAAATCCTTGCGATACATAACGCCCGTTAAAAACATCCTCTAATTTCACCAGTTTCATGCTGTATTATAGACAATCGTTTTGTAAGGCGAAATGTTTTATTCAATCATCGTTATAGTTATGGAAATGCAGTCTCGATATTGTCAATCGTAATTGCATTGTCGGTACGGGCTGCATTTAATAACGAATTTTTGACAAAAACTCGAATTTATTCGCTCTTCGTACGAGCTCGACGGATACACTGCAAGTACATATTTGTACACCGATAAATATTCATTTATCGTTTATATTATGGAGGTACGAGATTAATCGCAATTAAAACTTCAGTACCATTCACCACGGTTTTATCGATTTCTCCGATACATTTTCGTTGAAAATACACATTCTGATGCGTTTATTCACGCATATGCGTAACGTTCAACATTATTTGACAACCGTTTTGCAATGTTTACTTCGAATTTTAATGATAATCGGATCGTCGATAATTTCTCGGTGATATTTTTTTAACCGGCCTCACCAGTTTGGCATACGCATTCAGCAATGTTCCAACGTTTACTTTATATTTTGATCCCCGAGTAAATTTCACAAGAATTTTCGATGAATTTCTATATTACCCCAGGCGCGGGTAGAGCTTTCACGTTTTTTTTTTCAGCACTCGCGATATTTGTAACGCGGCGTAGGGACGGAAAGAGTTGTACGGACCGCGAAGTTACACGAACACGCGTATCAGCGGCGAGCCGTTCCCTCCGGGCGGTTGGCCGTGCACCCCGTTTACGTTCGTTCACGTGAATCTATATAACTCGCTAATACCACCGTTGCAGAATTCGCAATGCCACGCAAGCTCGCCCCGGGGCGGCGAAGGGGTTGGGCGCTCGACGGGTTTCCGCGGATTTCCGTTTGAAATAAATACAGAGACGTGGCAGAAACGATGGTACGGGCATCGATTTTCCATCGTTAATACGCGACGAGGCTTCGAACCCCGCCATACTTTTTCGTTATCGTGCATGCCGATAAAATACACGAAATAAACAAAAAAGATGTCCATCTTCTCAGCGCTCCGATATCTGCATCCAATGAAATTGATACGTTATTCTTTATTGCTCAAAATATACGATCCGAATGTGCGTCACAGTTCCATGGGATTGTTCGCTTGACGAATATTTCTTAAATTAATTCAGCAGCTAACGTTGGGATTACAGGAGAAGCGGGGCGATTAAGGAATTTAAACTCGCGATCCGAGATGGGAAGGTGGGGGGTGGGGGGGGGAGGGGGGAGGGGAGATTATTGAGATTTCCGGGCGTCTCATGAGCGCGTCTGGACGAGGCAGAATTAAATCACCGACGACGGACAAAACGACTTTTGGCGTCGGGATGGCGAAGCCTGGTGATGGCGGCGCCGACATTGCGCCATCGGAATAATGCAGGGAGGCGGAGGAGCGAAAGTGCACAGGTCGATGCGAAGTTAACCTGCTGCTGCTGATGCTGCTGCTGCTGCTGCTGGTGCTGCTGCTGCGGGGTTGAACACCCCCGACTGTACCGCGTCGGTGCCGCCCACCGTTCATTAAGATAATCACCGCAGCCCGAATAAATTCCAACCCGAAGCGAGACCGAGAACTATTTGGGTCCCTCGTACTAGGTGTGGCACCATCGGGCCATACACAACTCCTGTTACCTGTTCGCGAATCGGACACATATGCGACATGTCACTGTGCAGGTAATCTAGCGTGTGTTGGTAACCGCATATATGCATATTCTCACGTGTACGATGCGAGCGCCTGTTCGAATATTTTCGTACACAATACGAAATTCAAAGCCACACAAGAATTTCGAGCGCGCGCAAAATTTCACTCACACGTGTACTTTCGCTTAACTGCTGAAATTGTCGAACCCCTAATTTCGGGGGTGTACGCACGACGAGGATACCTTCTATGCGATTTATCTGAACGTATCGAATATCTACTGGCAGCGTAGCGCTTTGGTTCGAGGTCTTCGTAGTCTCGAACGAGTTATCGCGATATGTTCGATATAAACCTATAATATAATATAATATATTATATATATTAACCTATTGTATTACCTATAATACTAAAATTACATATATAGTAAAATATTATATCACCCATAATATAATATAATATAAGTCGGAACTTGACAGCAACATGCTAATCGCGATACCTCGTAAATTTTTTTAGTCAATTCCGGTTATTCGTAGCAACAACTACATTTTTCTACGGAATACCACTACTTAATGGTATTGAAAGAATGAGGATAAACTACAACTTTTTAACGAAAATTTACAACTGCCTCCGAACATGTTCCAAATCTCCCATTTGTTTGTAGATAGTCTAGAATTTTACACGGAATCCTGACACTCTACAACTATCTACAAAAAAATGCGAAACATTGGACGTCTTAAAGGTACTCGTTGAAGTTGTACTTTTTATGCGGAATTACAACTATGCACGCCGTATGAACATTTTTCACTGGAATATAGTAGTTGCAGAATATCGTCATTTCACGCAGAAACCCGTACTTTCTATGAGGAGATACGAAAAACTACGTCCAACTGCGTTTCTTCTTCTCTAGACGGTTCAAATATGTTGTAAAATATTGTTGTGATTCGTGAAAAGTTGTAGTTTCTGCGAAAAATTATAAGTAATCATGTTTTACTTGTTTACTTTTTCGATCCAAGTCTATGATGGTGTAGAAAGTCGTACTTTTGCTTCCTCATAGAGGAATCTTTGTGATGGTGAAAAACGTTTTTTTTTTTTAATTTTAATGAAAACGTGTTCAGAATGTTCCAAAACATCGAAAAATCACATTTTGAAAAAATGTCCGGATCTGCGTGCGCGTGTGCGTGTGCGTGCGCGTGCGCGTGCGCGTGCGCGTGCGCGTGCGCGCGCGTTAATCGGACGTGAAAAATTAAAACGGCTATATCTCGAGAACGCCTCGACCGATCAAGCTGAAATTTCGCACACAGCATGTGTGGTTAATAGTTAATGTTTCCGCAAAATTGCATCAAAAAATGTTCAGTTGTTTTTTCCTTTGTACGTCATTTTTACTTTCGCAATTTTTTTTAGCTATCGGGCTAAAAACACGTATGCAGATAGAATATCATCACCCGATGATCCCATTCAAATTTCACGAAAATCGATCGAACCGTTTTTATTTTATGTCATATCGAATTTTTTAATTTCATGATTTTTTTTTTCTTTCTTTGCGACGCATTTTTTTCGTATCAAATATTTATCTCCGAATACAATAAGTGTCAGATTCGTTATCAGCGTGAAAAAATACATGGAATTATACTCCCGGAGCGACAACTAACGAGAAAGTTTATCGGGCATTTTTATAACCAAAATTGCAAAAATGAAGGATTTTGGGTATTTTTAACTAGCGATTTCTTTGCTTTCCAATGGCATCGCGGAAAAACCCTGGTGCCTATCATGATCTACAGCAAACAGCTACATAAAGTGGTATCACTTGGTATTCTTGAGTAAAAACTGAAAAGGGCAACAAACAAAAAAATTCACGAGCGTTCACTTCCATGTATTTTTTTCGCGCCAAGCGCAGATCTGACAAAGCGAAGCGTGACGATGGAGTATTTTCTGACTCGCTGAACCTGAATCGGCCAGCAGTTTTGCATACAAATCTAACAAGACATTGACGTTGAAAATAGTTAAAAATTGAAATTTTCATAGCGCTTCCTCATAAAGTTGAAAATTGAAATTGTCGTGGCGCTTCCTCATAAAAGTTGGAAATCGAAATTTTCATATCGCTTTCTCATAATGTTCCTTTATTTGCAAAGCTTCCCCTATGAAGAAGCCAAAAATACAGACAATGCTTCCTCATAGAAGAGGCTTCGCGAATAAAGGAACATTATGAGAAAGCGGTATGAAAATTTCAATTTCCAACTTTTTTTTGTAGAAAGTTGTTATTTCTATGAAAAGTTACAAAAAAAAACGCCATCAGCTTTTCGCTTTCCATTCATGTCCGAATCGTGCCGTAGAAAGTAGTACTTTGTCATATATATTTATAGTTTTTATGAAAAACTACAACTAACTATTTCAAGTTGTAGACTGTTGTAGTTTACCGTAGAAGTTTGTATACATTTTCTACGCTAAAGTACAACTTTTTACAAAATGAGTGAGTTGTAGATCTTGGATACTTTATTGTATAATGATAATATAATGTTGAAATGGCATAGTTGCTCGTAGTTTTTGTCGCCAGCGAAAGACTCATTTGAGAGATAATCTGCCGCGCCATAAATGGTTTTGACGACTTGACAGAATCATCGATAAGGAAACAGTGGTAATGGTGGATGAAAAATTGAAGCAATCAGTTGCTTATTCTTGTCGACGAACAATTGAGTTGAATGGTGAAAGCGGCGTTTTATTTGCTCAAATGTTCATGGACCCCTGCACAGGAATCCACACATATATGTACATCCCTACATCCCAAGAGAAACATTTTCGCACGAACTGCCCGGCAGAGATGTGAAACTTTATTTTAAAGCAAACGAGCCGCTTCGTCCTGTCTCCGTCAGCTTATATATATGAGATAACATATAGTATGTTTCAATATAGACTATATTTGTTTATGTTTGGTTTAAAGCAGTGAATTTTTAATTTTTTATTTCATTGGCTTCGGTGGTTTTAGTCTTTGTCTAGAAAACCAAAGAAAAAATCGCTTGAACGAATTGCGCACATACAGTTGAATCAAGACTTTTTCGCTTTCTCACGAGGGAACTTCGTTTTCGAAAAAAGAGGTTTGTGTGACAGTATGTTCAAAATTTTCCAAAACGTCGAAAAATCATGTTTCGAAAAAGAAACGTCCGAATGTATGTGTTTGTGCATCGAATAGCATTTTTCGCTACTATTACGACAAATCGGACTTTGAACGAAGGTTGTGAAATTGGTCGCACCGGCCTGGAGGACTGTCTTTTGTATGAGCTGAAGGCGAGTGGTGCCTACTTCCTAACCGCCATTGGGAGTCCACTTTTTCATACAAGTATCGCATACTACTTTTTCTAACACATGCCCATAAAATCCATCATTTCGTGCCTGTAAGACGTGCCGAAAATGACGCTTATTAGTAAGGCGTGCGAGAAAAATACCGCGCATGTGCAAATACACACTAGCTGCTTTTTGCTCACTTTTTAATGCTATAGTTATTTTTTAACACGCTTATTTACCATTATAATTACTTCTTCGCACGCTTTCGCCATGCTACAAGCATAAAAAGGGACATTTTTTTGCATCAGTTTAAAAAAGAAGCGTGGCTTACTTGTACGAAAAAGCGAACCCCCGACAGTGGTCCGCTTTTTAGGCAACACTCGTTTCAGTTCGAATCACAAACAGCACTTGCCCTCAGCTCGTACTATTGTGGTACTTGTTTCCGGCTCGTACGGCGAACTTCACAACCTTCGTCGCAAATCGGCTTTTCCCACCAATATCGCATAGTACTATTTTGTAACGATCGCACAAAAACTCCAACTTTTGTGTATGTTGCGTGGGGAAATCGTGCGAAAAGTAACTAGTGTGAATTACGTACGCGCATTGTTTTTCACACACCCTTATTAAAACGCACGACTTTCGCCACGCATTCCAGTCACGAAAAAGGGGACTTTTTGTGCATCGCAAATCAAATTCAGAAAATGTTCCGGACCACATATTTTCACGTAAATTGGCGCGAAAAATGCATCGCGTAAAAATGTTGGGTTACAGTCAAAAGCGACGTTGGTAATTCTCGAAAAAATGTTTTTTTACGTTTTCCATAACCCTGTCACGGCTTTAAAATGTTTCTCGAAACATCTAACAACAAGCAATATGAGGCTTGCGGAATATTGCTCAATATAGCGCGGTGAAATTGTAAGCATATAAAAAAAAGCTGAAAATTAAAATGTTCATATCAGACCCTCAACATTTTCCTGTATTCCCAAAACTTCCTGTGTGCGAAAGACAAAACAAAAGTGAACAAATGAATAAATAAAAATAATGCGGAAGCGATGTGTACATTTCAATTGTCATTCGCTAGGATTTTTAGAATTTTAAGTTGTGAAAATCTGTCATAATGAGAAGTAGTGATAGCGATAAAAATAATAAATAATAAAAAAGGCAATAGAACGTTGTATAATATTAGTAAATAACGAATGGTATTTGTTACTTATTAATATTATAAAGTATTAATCGTCAGTGTCGAAGAGCGACACCAGATAAATTTGAGTGATACATTTATAATATCTGATGAAACACCGACGTTGCTTTCTTTCATCGGATCAAGAATTTATTTTCTCGATTAAATATTATATGTTTATCGTATATTATCATTATCATCATAGTCACAATAATCATGAAAACCATGAGAATCATAATAATATTATGATTTGTTCATTCGTATATAATAGTTTACCTATGCTCAGTTTATTTAACTCAATTATGGATGTTATTCACATTAGTATATTTTTTCTGATTTAACGATGTATGTAAATGAGATAATGAAAAGATAAAAATTGCATTTGATTTTCGGGCTGTTTCCTTGAACCAATTGAAGCTCAATCGATTGGAGCGTTTTTCAATTATACACAACCGTCAGTTGATTTATCGGATATATGCAAAATTCTTTCTAAATAACCGCAATTAATGCTTGACCCGTGCACTACAGTATTCATAATATCACTGTTTGTCAATACGTATATGGCACCCACATACGATACGAGTGCATCCGGTGTGGACCGATTGCAAGCTGACACACGGCATCCACACAGCGGGTATTTTAAACCACTGCGTGATGCGCCGGATAGCTCATCATAATTCTGTCGTTTAATATATAACACAACATTTCAGATAGATAGTTACGGTAATCGACGCAAAAGATCTTATTCTCTTTACAACATATCCTCACACTGAATTTACAAAACAAACAACGAAAAAAAAAAAAAAAAAAAAAACTAAAAACTTATAAATCCGATTACTTTTGGAAAACAGTGGGTGACAAAAATCTGCTGGGAAGATACATAACTTGTATGATTTTTGTGAAGTATTATTTCGCAGAATATCGTACCGGATGGTGTGATCATGCGTTAACTTGCTATAACACTCTTGTTCCGTAAGCGAATGAGAACATGCCGTTGCACCAACGAAATTCACAGAATTCCGGGATTTTATATCGAAGTAATAGTCGTGCAGCACCGTCGATGCGGTACATTTGTACGGTACTGTACGGTCGTAGGAAGGTTCGGGATTTTAACAATCTCCTCTGTGTGGCCGGTGCGGATCGAAGAATGTAAAAAAGAGGGAGTGAAAAAAAAGGACGAATACAGAGAGAACGGTATGTCGCTGCCGCGAGGAAAAATGAAATAGTTGGCCCGGCCACTCGGGAAATACAGTATTCGAGCCTCAGGTGGGCAATCGCGTGGTTTCGCGAGGCTTTCCCTACCGTCCCACGTTATGTACTCCACCAGCACGGTTCGTACTTTCTCCGCGTATATCAACCCACCGATGCTGAAACCATCGCACCACGTATTGCTATATAGATACACACGATACATGAACTCGGAACGAGTCTTGAATAATAGAAAATATGTCCTACCGCAAGCCTCTCGATACACAGCCGCGAATTCATACTCTAACTTCATTCACACAATCGGGCCAATTACCACACTATATTTCTCAATTTAATTATACAATATATAAACCACTGTACGATCTCGTATTCATTATTTTTCGAAAGTTATTTCGAACAGCAAGTTGCACAAGAAACAAAGTCACAGTTCAGTATGTTCGTCGCTCGAAATAGATCGACAGTCGCCGTAGCGATACGACACGTTCCGGAAAAATACCTCCAATATTTAAAGCTATAATTGCAAAAAAAAAAACAAAATCGTTTGTAAGATGAAATTTACTGTTTTCAGTCTCGTTGAAACAATAATTCTTTTTACTGAATGCATAACCGAATATTGCGCGCAATATTCTCGATTCCCTTTCGTCCACCAGCGCGATATTGCAAGCAAATTCTGTGAAAGAAGCCCCAAGGATTCCTCGTCGAGTAACAAGACTCCTGCAGAGCCGGTAAGAGGATTAAAGAGTTGTTGAAGCAGAAACGTGGACGGACAAACATCGAGTTCCGTTATTCCTCCGATTTAGCCTTCACAAGAGAACAAAATCTTCAGGCCATTTCAACTCTCCATGGCAGAAGCGTCGGTCGATCCACTTTCAGCTGGGCACCGTACAAACGCTCCAGGTAATCCCGCACAGCTCGCTAGCTGCTCCGATAGACGCACGTTTATCAATTCGATAATGCACTCGTATCGTATTCAAAAAAAAAAATAGGAACGTTGTGAATCTTAGGAATACGCTTTGACATACCGTTGCAAACAAGCGAAACGAATGAGACCCGTGTCGTCGGTGTTTGGCGACTGTTATCACACACCCGTCTGATAAATCCCCGTCGATCTCGCGATCGTGTCATCTCATCTTTTGTACACCGTCAATTCGCGAACAGATCGGCCATTTTTATGCGCTACACTCCCCATATTTGCTTTAATGCGTTTTGTACCCAAAGTATAGTGGAAACAAATCCGAGAAAAATGTGGGGTCGTTCGAAAGGAAAATGTTGATAAAGTACGTGATATCTACGTAAGATCGGATCATCGGAGAATGAAGACGGAGGACCTCAGAGAACGACCAGCTCCACTGAGTTTTCGACGAGTGCGCCAGCAGGCCAGAAAACAAAAAATAAAAATAAACGTTCGCGGATATAATTCGTCGAGCGCCGTATAAGGATATATGATCCCTTACAGCGCGAGCCTGTGCAACCTTACGTGTACGTGTCGGAGAGAAGCCCCGATCATTCGGCAGCTCTATTTCACTACCCATCGATGGCTCCCATTCAATCCTGAATGACTTCCACCCTTATTCGTTGATCCTTTTATACCTAAAACCCTTCGCCTTCTTCCTATTGGTGCATCCCATCGGTACTCGATGCTCAGCCTTTTCCTCTCTGTAATACCACCGGATATCTAATACTTTCTTCTTCTTACTCTATCGCCCCTTTTTTTTTCTTTCAATGTCTCAATCCCGTTCACCGTAGCATGGCGACCTCTTGCACATCCCTCGATGGGGTGTCACTACAGGCATTCATTTTGTCCCATATGCAGTTTCTTTTACACCACACACGGTATCAGTTTGGAAAGTAGAATGTTGAAGTATTTCGGTAATGTCTTCGCATGAGCGGCTATGATTTCTATCGCGGATAAATACGTCGCACCGATATTCTGTTTACAAAAAAATGGTAAAGCATTACTCTTTGCATCGGACCAACGATGGCCACGCGAGTGGAAAATTACGTCAGGCTGGGAGCCGAGCTAAAGTAGGACCAACGGAAAGTAACCTCCGGCCCGGATATGGCGGATCAATATGACCCCAATCAGGGGTGCAACGCTCTCGCCGATCCGGTCATGATCCGGCATCGGTCCAAGTTCAGGCCCCGACATCGCCCTAGAGTGGCTCTGATCACGCACCGTTACTCGTTTCGACAACGAAAAAAAAAAAATATATTACACTTGCATCTCGGAAAGACGACAGTAATTTACTGTCAAGCTTAGCGCTCAAACCCCGGTCCGGTTAGGTTTGTAGTCACCCACTCGGCTATTCATGCATACGAATAAAATGTTGAACGTTGTACATAACGTATCACACCGAGAAAAATAATTTATTTGACGGCGACCGTTTATTTTTTTAAAATAAATGTATTGTCTGGGTGCAAAGAAGTAGTTACGGATCGTGCTTGAACGACTTGATTCGTGACGTATTATACGAAAAATTTTATTAACATATCCCCGTCTTCTTGTTTGTAAAGTATTGAGTCCTTATTTGATTTAATTCGTTGATTATTTCTAAGCGCCAACTATTTAGTTAGAAAATATTATTTGAAATATGTTAATAAGCAGTTACCGATGAATAAACCTTTTTCCTTTCCGTTTCCTTTCCTGGCACTTTGATGTTAACGATCTTTCGATGTTATAATTCTTCTTCGCCAATGTTGAACGATAAAGAATTGGACAATTTACGTTTCGATGACTCCCAGAGCATTTTTTATAATTTGTATCTTTTTCTGAGTCGCTCGACTAATGGGTACTATTATCTTGAACAAAGTTAGAGTCAAAATGGATTTTTTTTTCGAGATTTTCACCAGTCATGTAATAGTTTCCTTATATTCCTTTATAGATAATAAACAAGTACGAAACCACTTCTCATGCTTTGCGCATTGGAAAGTGCCTGGTAAACAATTATATAGCGACATTTGTAAAATTGGAAGCATTACATAGGGGTGAGGACCTATTTGATTTTTGTGATCTTCACTGATCTGGCAGCCTGACTGAACTGAAAAAATTCAAGTTTTATTGTTCCGGCAAATCAAATGAAGAATCGAAATCGATATGTCAGAAAACACTTCTGACGTCCTTTATTACAACCGGTAACGACCCAGCTCCGATGAAAATCTATCAAATACGATGATACGACAGCCTGACTGAACTGAAAAAATTCAAGTTTTATTGTTCCGGCAAATCAAATGAAGAATCGCAATCGATATGTCAGAAAACACATTCGGCGTGCTTTATTGCAACCGGTAACGGCCCAGCTCCGATGAAAATCTATCAAATACGATGTCGCCTGCCTTATTAGAATCCGAATCAGGTCCGACGAGCCTGAACAGGCCACCTGGTTCATCACTGATTGTGGATTGCCCCGATGAAAAATAAGCCGAAGAATTTTTGTACTCGGGCGATACGTGCAAGTAGGACGTCGTGCAATGTCACGATAACAATAACGCTGTTTAGTTTAGCTTTGATCGTCATTGACAAACGATAATGGAATCTCACGGTTTCTATTCTGACCGATCAACTGGTTTCACACAAAGGATCTCTCGGTTAACCGCGCGGTTACTTTATCATCCTCAGCACCTACATATATATACCGTTATATGCGACCGATACTGGAACCGCGGACCTTTGAATCCCTCTTTCTCTAGCGTGCCTGAGATCTGCACAGTTCCTCATCCTTCCTCGGTGAGCTTCCTTCGTCTACGTCGCAAACGTACGATGCGGACAGGATGAAACGAGTAGAGGCAACCATCTCAAACACTACTGAAGTCCGGTATCGGGACAAGATGGATTAAAACAACGATGCTACAAAGAAACCGAAAGCAATCACCTAAATTGCTGGATAATCGAGTACTCCAAGCTGGATACTGTCCACTGAAGGCACATTTACATCTCTACCACTCACAACTCTACCGTATTAGAATTCTACCAAAAACTCTACCAGAAACTCAAAAAAACTCTACCAGAATCCAAACAAAACTCTACCGGCATACAAGGCTACCGTCTAGCTTTGTATTACGGTAGACTTTTTTTTCCATTCCAGTAGAGTTTTAGTTCCATTCCAGGAGAGTTTTAGTTCCATTCCAGTGGAGTTTCAGTTTCATTCCAGGAGAGTTTTAGTTCCATTCCAGTAGAGTTTTATTTCAATTTCGGCAGAGTTTTATTTCAATTCTAGCAGAGTTTTATTTAAATTCCGGTAAAGTTTTATTTCAATTCCAGTAGAGTTTTATTTCAATTCCGGTAGAGTTGTGAGCGGTAGAGATGTAAATGTGCCTCCGCCGAACGGATTTTGTTAGCTATATTCGCATTCTCCTCCGTCGCTTATTGACTCTCGTACAGTGATGAAACAAACTAGACAAACGGAAATTGTACCAAAAAAAACCATCAACGATTTTTTAGAAACATTCGTCACTACAGTGATAGATGAAGGAAAGGAATGCGAGATGGCGTTTGCGGGGACTTTGAAACTACATTACGATTCAAGTACACAGCACAGTTTTGCGAGGAGAAGTTCGCCGATTTCGTACGGTGGCTCGTTGAAACTCCTCGGGAGAAACAGTCGGGAGTCGGACAGCTGTACCGTCGCGAACTTAATCCAGACCCCTTGGATGTATCCCTGCGAAGGACGCGGAGCCGAGGTGCGTAATTTTCACCTTTCGTACGACTCTTTTCCAACGTGGCTTCTTTCTTTCCTTTCCCATTCAACGCTCGCGAACGAGAGCGAGCGGCGGGGCCGCCGCTTCCGTACACAGTTCGCCGCGAGTTAAACCCCTCCGAGGAAGAATAGTAGGCGACTCGAACGACTGCGAGTCCTTGCCGAACCGATACACGTAGCCCTCGAGACTACCCGTTTGTCTACGTAGCCCTCCGGAGTTGAATAGGCTAACACCCGCCGCCGCTGCCGCCGCTGCTCATACTACGCTTCGACGTCTTTTCCCTCGCGTGCCGAACAACTTTCCTCTATTCGATCGGGGGAAAAAAGGCGGGGGAAAAGAGGCATCCGAAACTCGATGTGCGCCACCGGAGAATCTTCGTACCGACGGTAGCGGCAGAGCGGGTCGCAGCGCTCGGCTGCCGGGACTCTGAAAATCCCTCGACGGGAGTACAAAGTCCAGACCTTCCTATCTTCAGCTTCCCACTTTCCGTTCTCTTTCCTCTTTCGCGGCTCTCTTCCGCGCCCCTTTCCGGTTTTTTTTTTTTTTTTTTTTTCCCGTTTTCTACCTGCCATCTCCACCGAGTATTCTCTCGTTCGGCGAGGAAGGCGGAAGACGTCGCGATTCCGCGGTTATCCTTTTCGACCTTCGTCGCTCCGATTCTCAATAAACTGTGACTTTCTTCGTCTCCCGCTTCCGCCTTCGGCTCTCTCCGATCGATGCTCCGCGACTCGGTTGTCTCTGATCGCGTGCGGGCGTCGCAGTCGATTTCGTCGTAGTCCGCGGAATTCGTCTCAACGAAGAGGAAAGAGAAGGGAAAGCGCACCGGAGTTTGATTTCATCGGCGTCGTCTTGCGATTCTGTACATTCTATCGATTCTATTGTAGAACGGCGAAATCGTCTCGCCCCGAGTACAATGCCCGGTACAGCGAAAGGCATTGCTAGAATCCTGCGGATGCGGGGTGTTTTATGTACGGTCCAGAAACACAATCGCGCACGCTCAGACGTAGAGAAGTCATTCGCACTTGTTTAATATCCACCTTTGTACCGATTATTCAGATCAACGGTGGATCTTTCGTTTTTATTTCACCACGTATATTTCCGGTATCGATTTGGCACGTACCCGTATGATGTATACGTGTCCTATTGATATGTAGATATGTGCTACACAAGTTGTAATACTCGAAATAAAACCGAACGCATTATGACAATACGACACAAGATCGTGCTTAATATTTATCTAAAGATTGTTGTGTCAAAACCAATTTCTAAGTTACCAAAAATTCGACCATGTTTTGAATTGTCTCAAGTGTTTGACGACGCATAAAGATCTTTGATTCCCATGTTGGTTCGATGTTATTAGAGAATAACAAGGTACGGCATTGCAGTGAGTCTGCCTTCTGTTTTATTGTGATCCCTCTTCTTTTATTCCCTTTTGGAGACAGTGTGCGAATATCGGCCGGTGGGTCAACCCGGGTAGGCGGATTTTAAAAAATTGAGTAGTGCTAGGGGAGAGCGGGGCAAAATGGCACAGCGCGGCAAAACGGGACAATGAGACAATTTCGCAATTTTCCAATAACTTTTGAATGGTGGCGATGGTGGTACGTGAGGCAAAACGGCTTTGAAAATCCTGATGCATCGTTGGGACAAAATGTCGCGTCCAAAAATTATTGGAAAATTGAGTTTTGCCCTCACTGTCCCGTTTTACCCCGCTGTGCCATTCTGCCCCGGTGTCCCCTATAAAAATATACAACTTATCATAGTATGTGCGTCAATACGCAATTATATACTCTGATTCATCGTTATAGTTGGTATAAATACGTTTTTAATGCAATTGGTGGTGTTGATTTGTTTTTTATATGACTAGCCACATTCGAGTGGTGCATTTTTTATAGTTAATGTATCGTGGCAATAAGTAATACACACACCTACTTTTATTACTCTTTCAACAGTAATTTGAGTCCTGGTAAAAATCAACATGTCGATAAGTATAATTTTTATGGGTAACACGGAAGTAACAGGCGACGACGGCTAATACAGACTATTGGGCAATAAAATGGCATCCACGAAAAGAAGTTACGATTACGCAACGTCTACTTTTCTATTTTTGCACAGTTATCCGTGATTAATTATTGATTTTCTAGAGTGAACTTTAGATGAACTCTTCCGATTTGTCGGGTTGACGATTAATTATTATTGGTAAATATTTTTAAAAAACTACGTGACTGGTTTTACTCGAGTTCGACGGGTAATACGGGCCAAATCAACTTTTTTTTCAATTGTTAAAAATAGTTGCCAATCATCATACAGCGTGATACTTTAGTATTTAGAAGTCGACATTCTACAATTAGTATCTGTTCGAGATTATTTATCGAAGCTCCACATTACAGGTAAGATATCAAGGTTCTCGTTTATGCGGATCGCATATACCGACTCTCCCGTATCCAAAAAGTATCTACCTTCATATCTCCGTGTGGATATTCTTGGGAAACAACAATTGACATTAACAAGTAACGAACGATCGTTTGTACCGATTTCATCGTAACGGACATTCGCCGCGGCAACTCAAAATTATCGAACTTTAGATGTCACGACGGAAGATTCCTGACCCGTATCGTTGCTTGCTCGTGGAAATATGAGAACGAAGTGTTACAGAGGACGTTTGGATCGGAGAGAAGGCGTCCTGGAGGGTACACTGGAGAGAGGGAAAAAGGCAGGACGAGGATCTAGCTCAGGATCCTTCATGAATAATTCCGAGAGCCCTCGTCGCTTCCCGAGAACGTACGGCATATCCGGCCGTGAAATCTAACGAGAAGTTCGCCGTTACGTACACACCCCTGTACCGTCTACCGCGCGTACCTCGCATGGCGGGGCCACTCCGAGCCACGACAGTGTGCGCGGGTCGTTTAGCGGATACTCCCGTAGATATTCGGTCTGCGTAAATGCGGTTCATCGTGTACGGTGTATACGCGGTAAACCCTTGGCTCGTCCCTTCCTCTCGAAACTCGGAGTCTCCCATCGAAATTCGTCCTGACAGCCTACCGTGTCCTTCCGGTAAGACGCCCGTCTTTCTGATCCTCGGGTCGCGGCGAATTCGGAGCCCGGCCCGAATCGCTTTCCTGCAGCGCATCGCGGCGGATTTGTGAATGCTAAATATTTATTTAAAGATTGTTATTTTTTAAGTAAGTAAGACGCCCATCTTTCTGATCCTCGGGTCGCGGCGAATTCGGAGCCCGGCCCGAATCGCTTTCCTGTAGCGCATCGCGGCGGATTTGTGAATGCCAAATATTTATCTAAAGATTGTTATTTTTTAAGTAAGTAAGACGCCCGTCTTTCTGATCCTCGGGTCGCGGCGAATTCGGAGCCCGGCCCGAATCGCCTTCCTGTAGCGCATCGCGGCGGATTTGTGAATGCCAAATATTTATCTAAAGATTGTTATTTTTTAAGTAAGTAAGACGCCCGTCTTTCTGATCCTCGGGTCGCGGCGAATTCGGAGCCCGGCCCGAATCGCTTTCCTGCAGCGCATCGCGGCCAGTCGCCCTTTCACGTCAGGCTTTGACGGTGGACGTCTATAGCTGACCATATTGATACGTCTGTATCGTGCGTGAGAAGCTGGTGCAAGTTCGGCGGGCACGTAACTCTCGCGACGGTCGCCCGGTGGATTCACCCTCGTCACACAAGCTCACCCGGACGAGCCGAACGATCGATCTCGTTCGATGTACCCGATTGCACGTGAAACGACGTGTAACCGGTCGTGGTCACAGACGCCCCGGGAAACGAACGATTGTTACGTGTTACACGCGTTGTTCGGCTAGAGGTACGCTGCCGTCTTGTTCTTCGTGTAAAATGCAGTTAAATCGACAGTGCCTAGTTTTCCAAGTGGAATAAATTTAATCCGGTGTTACTCGTATGATGAGAACTCTTCAGACGCTAGGCGTATTTGCATTGTTATGCGTTGAATTATTAATAATATGCAGCAAATCAATATTGAAACTGAATCTTGATTATAAGCCTAGCATTCACATCTGGGGTACAAAATTACCCCAGACGACATTCAAACTGCGCTCCTACGGTAGAAATTGGCTATATTGGCTCGGGACCTCGACGATAATTTAGTTCTATGAACTGACGATGTGCGGGGGTGGGTTGTAGCCTCAGTTGCTCGCTGGCTGTCGCTCAGAACGCTAACGCAGCGCGATTGAGGTACCAAAATACCCCAGTTGTGTGTCCACGTTGGTGTTTTATGTAAATTAGTTATTTTTTTTTAGAACAGTCGAATGTAAGATACTATTATATAATTTGGATTTATATAGTCGCCATTTTGTTTTCTTCCCATGTAGTTTGTGCGTTCATGCTATTATAGGTCGCTAAATATTTAAAAAATATTTGGCGACCTACAATAGCATGAACGCACAAACTACATTATTTTTTTTTCGTAGTACAATACACACAAAAAAATTGTATATTTTCGATTACTTAATCGAAAAACCTTAATAAACACTGTCGGGCACCCTTTGATCGAACCGCATCTGCGCGAACGATTGCTGATTGCAAATCTTCGACGTAACGTGCGCGTGTGCGTTCCGACGATCCTTCACCGAAAAAAAGGTTTGGTAACATCAAACCAAGCTGTGGTTGCGGGTGGCGAAAGAAATATTTGTTCGATTGAACAAAATGTTTGTTAAATCCAAGCAACTATTTGTTGAAGCAACTGAATATTCGGTCAAACAATTAAATATTCGTTTAATCAACTAAATGTTTCTTTCAATCGACCGAATATTTCTTTCGCCACCGGCAACTGCAGCTTAGTTTGATATTACTAAACCTTTTTTTCGGTGTACAAGAAGTGGCAGTTGCCGTACCACATGACGTCACAAAAAAAGCACAGGACGTGCTTTTTTGCATAGTAAAAGTGTTTTGCCGAAGATGCCACTGTGCACTGAGAAAAAAAATTGTTAGATGAACCAAGTTGCGTTCCCCCGTGTTCAAAGGCGTTATTTAGTTGGTACAATAAATTTTTTTTGTTGGTATCGAAATATTTTGAATCGACTAAAGCGAATAATCGTTCAATAAAAGAACGGTTTAGTTGTACCAACCAAATAACAGCTTTGAACGTAGGTGACCGCGAATTTGGTTAATCCGACAGTTTTTTTTCTCAGTGTACTGATAATATTAAACCTTTTCTAGGAAAGGTAAAATCATATATATTAAGGGTATCTCTAAAAAAATTAAATCATATACAGTAGCTCAGTATATCGATGTCTTTATTTCATAAGGGCGTACAAGCTATGCTTAAATGAATAAATAAATGATTCGGATAAAAATTTATTGACAAAAACTTGGCATGCTAGTGAATACCTTTCGTGGATGCTTCATTAACAGTCCGAAACGAGAAAGGAATGTGAACGGAAAGTATCGGACTTTTGCGAGAACTCTGTAGGGTACAACCAACAAAGTAAAATCCATTTGATGCAAGGGTGCACTACTTGCAGGAAATGACAATCCACTCGCTGCAAAAGGATCCTCTTGCATCATATGGGTTTTATTTGGATCGAATGGCCTGGCTGAAAGTCTTTGTAGTTTATGTGAATACAAGTTGGCATCATTTATACTTTTCGATCGATCCCTTTACCTAGTATATTCACAATTACATTTGTAGATACGTTTAATTTGTTACGTACTTATTGAACTGTAAGATAATCATTGTTATTCTATCGAAGTCAGTATTCTTACATCCGTTTTTCTATAGATGAATATGATTGGGAATTTATTCTATTGGTTGGATACGATTTTTATTGTCAAGCCAGGGAGCGTCCGAAGAATCATTCATTATCTTACTAGTCGAGACCATCTTCATTCATTACTGCACAGGACTAAGGAAAGGTTTCCAAAAATTACGAAAAAATATACACATAAGACAACGTAGTATCGGTTATACCTACAAACAATGGGCAAAACATGAAACTTGAAGCATTATTTATGATTGATACTGACGAATCCACATTTACAGGCAGGTTTTTGTTCTAAGGATTATTCGTGGAAATTCTACTCTGTGAAGTTGTAAAAATGTTCACAAAAAATTAATCAATCGAATCTTATATAGGTATTGTGTAATAATAAAGGTGTCGATGAAATTGCATCGTAATTATGAACCCTTTCTGTTTAAATCTCTTTGAATTTCAAATGAGTCATAAAAGTGTCATCTTCGCATATATAGCCGTTGTCCGTCTCACCGGCATAAAATCATTAAATTTCATTAAATTTCTTTTATAACTTTTATAACACTTGTAATCGTCCATACGTTTTTGACTATTTCTTTTCATTGTGTAGCTCTAATTGTATATAAAAAATCTAAATTGAACTAATAGCAATCGTAGATAATGACGATCGCGTCCCGACAAATAACAAAATAAGCGTCATCAGGAAAAAACATAAATGAATAACGTGTCGCGAGGGGTTCCCGATTTTGGGAAAGACGCGTACGGAAAAGCGGTAGATACGAATGTAGATACGAATGTAAAAGAGCAGTATTATACACCTAAAAAAAGTTTATTTCAATAAAAGCAAATTTATTAAGAACGAAGAAAAACATTTGTTTGCTTCATGACCTAATAGAGCATTTTTAACTTCTAATATATTTATTTGTTTCATAGTATTATTCTTATTTTTTAATAATGTTTATTATTATCTAATAAACAGATATTCATGTCAAATAATTTATTTTTTTATTTTTTTCCTGACAGACCTCCTACGTTTTATCGTATGGGAATAATGTGATTTGTGAATGACGCAGAAGCGAAGTTTCTGTTGAATACGTCATTTGTACTATCAACGAAGCATTAACAAGGAATGTTTTATTATTAAATAAGCATACAGGTCCGTTATCGACGCATGATTTCTCACTCATCACGTCGCACATTCACGTCATGATTTCACCAATCACGTCGCACATACCAATAACATAAACAAGCTCGAAGTTAGTTCTTTGAGGACTCATTCCACAATTACGACTCGATCGAGACACAAAGCCTGAAGTAAACAAAATTTCATAAAAACAAACCGATGAGTTTGTAAATGTCAGAATCTCAAAAAAAGGGTTCAACATCACAGATCTCGCAATAAAACACAACGGCACAATTAACTAAAATAATCACTAATTTAAATGCTTAAGATCGTTTGAACAGCGATTTAATGAGCCACTTGCGTGTATTTTCGGGATCATTGTAGGCCCGATTTCAGTACTAAACAAATATGTCCTCGAGTCAATTGACCAGCAGATAGTTATGCCTGACCCTTGTTCGTGCTCTTATTTGACCATGAATTCGTTTGATAGACATAATTTTCATTCAATCGCTTTTCACACCCTTCCTTACTCGTACACTTCGATTCCGCAATATAACTGTAACTAGCAAATATAATCGCGCGTTATACAAAGCAATAAGATATTGCGACTTATCTTTGATGGTTGGCTCTTTCTTTAAAACTCTGGGGCTCGCAGGGAAATTGAAGAAGGTGAAACGATATTTTCTTGGTAATGATCGGCCGGCCACGCTCGATCGGGAGATTCCGACACGAGCCCACCTCGCTAGTCTCCTCCTTCCTTCTTAGAATATAGACGCGTCCGTCGCACACGACGTGCCTAGAGAGAAAAAGGCCGAACGAGAGCGTAATTTTCGGAGCATGAGGACAATAAAAGATTTCACGCCGGCGCGGTTCAAATTTAACAATTACGCAGGCGCGCACGTCGTTTGTATCGATCGCTGGCGCCCTCGATCTGCTCCTTTTATTTTTCCCTTATTTAGACGGTTCTTTCGAAGCTCACAAGTTGCCTCTCTATAACAATTTAGCGGTTCCCCGTAAGGAATAAATATAGTCCTGTACTATCAGCGAGACATGTTTTCAGACGACTGACGCGTTGACGACGCGTTGACGGCTATCATCTGGCTCTACCAGATAATAGCCGCGTTTGTCCTGATGTCAAATATATGATTTCTTTGGCGTGAATAAACATTTATTTAAAGGAAGAAATCTTTGATTAATTTTTTTTATTTCCACTAAAGTATAGCCGTTATTTGAATGTAACAAGGATTTTGTTACGGCAAGTAAACATTTCTTTTATCTTAATAAACGTCATTTGAGAATCGAAATTTATTTGATTTTCGGAAATCTTTTTTTGCGGGTGTATTGGAAAGAAAAAGGAACATCTGGAGGGCTGGGTATAGCAGGGAGCGTGCAACGTTGTTCAGAAGGGCGCCAAGAAAGGTTTGAAGAAAAAGCTAGAAAGATATTAGCAGATGGGATAAATAAATATTTAAAGGGACGTAGTAGCAGTACAGCGGTGTGGATGAGTTCGGATAGGCCAGCAAGCCAGTGGTGAGAACACATAAATTTGGCGGGAAACGCATACAATTTAGACAATTTAGAGATCTATGGCGGAAAGTTTAGGATTTTTCAAGAATTTTTACCATAATATCTACAAAACATTCTTATAAATCCGGTACTTCCTACCATAGGTGGCGCCCCAGTTCCCTACTATTATGTGCTATGGTAATATCTCTCAAGCGATATAGTCATATTTACTAGATCCGTCTCTCAGTATAGCTGACGCAACACGGTATTGGCAGTATTACCGAAACTGTTCTAGTTTTGTATCGGAAGAAACTATGAAGAAGATAATTAATACGTGGGATATAACAGGATGATCATAGAAACTCTAAAAACAAAAGGGTTTTTTCAACCCATTTACTAGTTACTTTAGTCACTCTTAACACCCGCGTAAAATATTGAAAGAAGTCAGTGGTGAAGGGTAAAAGTTGAATAGATTGCATAGGAAAACAGAAATCTATCTGAGATGTTACACCACGTAACGACCTCACTTTCCAGTTTATGCCACTTCCAATGTTCCTGGAGAATAAATCTACTCTAATGGAAAATTGACTATATAGATTTATCACTTTAATCGAGCACACGAGAGAGGAGTCCAAAAATCTATCCATACGATATTTCATAAAAACTATCTCGGACGCAAAACATGCATTATAATTTCCCTAAATGTCCATCCATCCAACCCCGGGCAGTCTACTATTTCGATAGTAATTACAAAACACTATCGAGACCTCAATTTTCATTTTTACCGAATACGTATGATTCTTGTGACTTTTGAGATCCATCGACGATCATATTTTAACATCAATTTTGCTTATTATTCTCTTTTTCTTTTTTCCTTTTTCCCCTTCCTATGTGCTTGGCTTATGACGCAAGCTGCTCTGCATCCTTTGCTTCCCAAGACGAACTCAAAACTCCTATTTTCTATTCTCCAAGATCTGCCGATCAATTACGCTATCCTATGCTCGACCGCGATATTCCTCTTTTCTAACCACCGACTTCCAAGATCATCCAAGACCAGTCCGGCCAATAAAAATCCCACGCGAACTCGCGATAGGTTGAAAAATCGATTTTTGCTTCATCATCGCAAATACCAACGGTTGCAAACACGAACATACAAGTGGGTAGCCGTTTTCTGAGAGACAGTTCGTCATTCCCGTAAAAATTAACCCTTTGCTTCACTGAAATTTCTTCCGACAAGATAACCATAGCCTGTAAATTTGGAAAAAATTCTTTTGGTAATGATCTGATGTTATGACCTGCTGAGTTAATGATTAACGAGCATAACCGAGAGTCTCCATGTGTCTATCTAATTCCTCTCTGATAGTCGTATCGTCAAATGCTTCGTGAAAAGTACCGGATGGTATTTCCAGGAAAATCTTGGCGCACTTCTTAATGAGCATAGCTTGGAAGGTTATTCTCGAGTCACTAATTCGCAAAACGAATACATTCTGTCGCTGTATTAATTCGTATGTTTGTATGCGTGCAGCGACGAAACGTGTAAGTTTTGCAAACGAGCGACTCGAGAACAGCCCCTTGAACCTCAGCGCAGCGTTTTCACACGCACGAGTTTTTTTTTTCGCAAAATCTAGATCTGCTGCAGACTCTGAAGTTTACGAGACCGTGCATTGACGATTCGCAGGGATGGAGACATGTATTGTTCTCATTCGCGATTATAACCTCCGGACCATTACCCCCAGCCATGATCACCTGGCGTACACTGAAAAAATTGAAGGAGCACAAAATTTAACAAATTCTACCTAAAATCTGAATTTCATCCATACCTTGAAACGTTAATTGAAATGACAATTCGTGTATACCACAACACCAATCGGATAAGAGACAAGTAAAAACACATTAGTCACTTATGACCAGTCATTTAATAATTGACCGAAACCAGATGAAAACATATCCCATTTTAATAAAACGGTAGTTCAGCCAGTGCAAACGATAAGATAAACCGCTAGTTATATAAGGTATTAGTTACCTTGATAATTATACGTTTATATGCAGAGCAGACAAAACTCTAGGTAACTATGGAGGTTTTTAAAAGGCGATCGCCTACGAGGAGATTTCGATTGAAGGAAAAAGTTCACCAGATTCATTGAACGAATTGTCATTTGCAGAAATGACAATTCGTTCAAAGCACAACACCAATCGGATAAGAGACAAGTAAAAACACATTAGTCGCTTATCACCAGTCATTTAATAATTGACCGAAACCAGATGAAAACATATCCTATTTTCATAAAACGGTAGTTCCGCCAGTGCAAACGATAAACCGCTAGTTATATAAGGTATTAGTTACCTTGATAATTATACGTTTATATGCAGAGCAGACAAAACTCTAGGTAACTATGGAGGTTTTTAAAAGGCGATCACCTACGAGGAAATTTCGATTTAAGGAAAAAGTTCACCAGATTCATTGAACGAATTGTCATTTGCAGAAATGACAATTCGTTCAAAGCACAACACCAATCGGATAAGAGACAAGTACAAACACATTAGTCGCTTATCACCAGTCATTTAATAATTGACCGAAACCAGATGAAAACATATCCTATTTTCATAAAACGGTAGTTCCGCCAGTGAAAACGATAAACCGCTAGTTATATAAGGTATTAGTTACCTTGATAATTATACGTTCATATGCAGAGCAGACAAAACTCTAGGTAACTATAGAGATTTTTAAAAGGCGATCGCCTACGAGGAAATTTCGATTTAAGGAAAAAGTTCACCAGATTCCGATCTACGATAGAATGGCAGTCATGGCTCATGATGGAACTTTTGATTTTTTGTCCATCCATATGTTACCCGCCCGCCTGACACAAGGACCAGTCCGAACATTCGAACGTTCAATCGTCAGACATCAACGGGTTAGCAGTGAAGCTTAAACTGCATGTGCAGTATCCAAGATTGATTGGATTCTTGTCGTAGCCCGGGGAATCCCAACTACAAACTGCCGCGGAGAAACAGTTTCTCTTTATAACTAATTATTATAATCGCTCCAACACCTGTCTAAGACGTTAATCACGCTTCGCGGAACATATCAATATTGCTATACGTCATCATCCTTAGCCGCTGAATTCCGATTTTTCACCAAAATTTTACGTTCTCATGTCGAGCCTTCGGTCGCTATGCGCGCCGTGAAGTTCTCTCGTGAAGTTCTCTGATCTCTCGTGAAGTTCTCTCATCTCTCGTGAAGTTCTCTCATCTCTCGTGAAGTTCTCTCATCTCTCGTGAAGTTCTCTCATCTCTCGTGAAGTTCTCTCATCTCTCGTGAAGTTCTCTCATCTCTCGTGAAGTTCTCTCATCTCTCGTGAAGTTCTCTCATCTCTCGTGAAGTTCTCTCATCTCTCGTGAAGTTCTCTCGTCTCTCGTGAAGTTCTCTCATCTCTCGTGAAGTTCTCTCGTCTCTCGTGAAGTTCTCTCATCTCTCGTGAAGTTCTCTCATCTCTCGTGAAGTTCTCTCATCTCTCGTGAAGTTCTCTCATCTCTCGTGAAGTTCTCTCATCTCTCGTGAAGTTCTCTCATCTCTCGTGAAGTTCTCTCGTCTCTCGTGAAGTTCTCTCATCTCTCGTGAAGTTCTCTCGTCTCTCGTGAAGTTCTCTCATCTCTCGTGAAGTTCTCTCATCTCTCGTGAAGTTCTCTCATCTCTCGTGAAGTTCTCTCATCTCTCGTGAAGTTCTCTCATCCCTCGTGAAGTTCTCTCATCTCTCGTAAAGTTGACAACGTAATTGTCAAGCGCACGATGAAAAGTCTCTGATCACGTTGACGAAGTCGAGGTTCCTATTGAGATTTTTGAAAATATGTTGGGAAACTATCGTGGTATTTGTGATGCTTGAATTGGGAGATCGGTCAAGCACGATGCATTGTACGTAGTTTCCCAAACTGACATCACCTGGCGGAAGGGGCAACACTTTGTGACTACGTGTATAAAATTTTCCGCTGCCGCTGTACCGCCTATACTGAACGTGAAAGTTATTAATTTTCGCGTCGACGAGAAAATTTTCCAACGTCCGGTACACGATCCGAGGCCGCGAGACTCGATCGTCGTGAACTCTGGGCATCTCGTCGACATCTCACTCAAGTACCGCCGGTATTCACACGATAGAATTATGACGTATCGGAGTCGTCCGTTCCGTGAGTCGAGAGGCAATTCACGATGAGGCATGCACACGAAGAAAGAAGAAGCACAGTTTCCGAACGGCTATGAGGAAAAGTGGTATTCCTTGCAACTAATATATTGCCGCAGTCGCGTATAGGCCGTATAGGTGCGATTGAGGCTATTCATTCCTCCCCGCCCAATCCGAGTCCGGTCGACAACAAAAACCGTAATTAATATTTTTCATAGCTGTTAACTACTTCCAGATAAAAGCAAATTATTACATGCACCCAGAAAAATAATTTATTTGACAGCCACCGCTTATTTGGTTTAAGTAAAATAGTTATTTGTTTTAAGTAAATATTTATTTCATTTAAGTAACTATTTACTTAATTTAAATAAATATTTACTTAATTTAAATAAATATTCATTTAAATCAAATAAATATTTTACTAAAACCAAATAAACGGTGGCCGTGAAATAAAAAAAAATTCTGGGTGTGAAGCGGATGCAAGAATTTGCTTTCGAACGTAAGTGGCCGGCGTGGTTGGAAATAAATTAATTACAGTTTCGATTATCAATCGCGATATTTGACGTCGCTTTCATACGTATAAAAGAGAGGTAGTGATACCGTTATGATAATATATCTGTGTACTTGCATATGTCGTTCCGTAACGGTACAGTAATATTCACTACAGAAGACTGGGAGTTAAATATTTTCCATCCATTTGGAATGCATTATCCATCATATCGGAGTGCGTTACCTAGCGCTTCATCTTTTGGAAATCCGAATTTCGCGTGTGTGGTCGTTCTTTGAACTAAAATTCGGTAATTCAGACTTCCGAAATGTTCCTTATTTCCCAAATTCAATGTCGAATGTGTACATTTTTCTGAGTATTAAACCGTCTTGTTTTCGAATATCGTAATTATAGTTTTTTGAGAAATAAGAATGCCGCATACCTTTGGAAACTTGGCCTTTTCTGGGAATTTAATTTCGTATTACTTTTCCTTCGTAGCCATAATCATCATACGATTATTTCTCTTGATTATTTTTGCGCCTTAGAATTTTCAACATTCGGGTATTCAATCCCGAGTAAAATGAGATGTCGTTTCATAATCATCGGTGAAGAATAAATTAGAAATTGCCTCAAAACGACGAAATGCACAAATTTCAGTTTGCGATTTCCTACACCAAATTATTTATTTTACGGTAAATTTTGACGGGAATTTTTGCATAACTTCCTTTCACATAGCTTAAGCCAAAATCGATCAACGAAGCTTCTCACAGATGAAGCAGTGCGCAAAATTTTAATAAATGAGGAAGTCCTGTGCACGTTATTTTTTTTACGAAAGTATTGCTTCCTCTAGACATTTTAGCGTCTTTTGAAGTTTTGTTTTCCGCCAAGTTCCTTTTTCGACTACAACCGTCCCGAAGTGGATGCAATCTTTTTTTTTGTTTCAAGTGTAGCCGGGCAAAATTATAAACCAGATGACCGAGACATTCGGCCAGACGATCATCGGTGTGTTTAAAACTTTCTGTTGTATATCGGGTGTCTTAGACAGCTCAATCTTCACATTCGTAACGATACATGATGAGAGACATGATGAGAAACGCGCCAGGTCTGTTCGACACGGGACGATGCGTGATTCGAATATTGAAGCCGAACGATGTAAATAAAATTAAGCGTCGCTACACTCGTGCCTCGATGATTGGTATATCGCAGGAATTAATTGTTTATTCATTGTGTGTACCGTGCTGATTGGTATTTTTCGCGGCGAGCGAGTGAACGATTGGACGAAGAGTAGGAAGAATTCTAAGACAGAAGGTATCGAAGACAACACCTCGCCGATCTTCCTTCGCGTTCTTGGCTTATCCGCGAGCGAGTGGGTGTATGTCGAACGCGCCGAGACATCGTGAAGCAGCACTCGAGCTACGTGATTTGAATCGCGAAGCGGAGAGTATGTGTCTCAACGCCAAAAGGGTGAACGAACACCCGGAGACTTCGAAACACGCGAGATACGCTGACGCAGCGCGAGGCATCAAAGCTGCACATGGTTCCCGAGGGTTCTTTGGCTCTTCGGTGCGCGCTCGCGCTAACGACGAAATGGAAGTTAATCGAATCTTATCCCGGGGTTAATTGGATTAGCTCAAAATTGCTCACGGAACAAGTCCATTGTACCCGGCATACACTTCGCACACTGTGCCAGAAGGCTTATGAAAATTTAATGTTTTCAACTATCAAACTCAGCGAAGATGCATTTCATATATCACATCATATATAAAAAGCGATGCGTGAGTCGTTTTAACACTCGACGTTATTTATCACTATCAGAATGCACGAAGTGAAACGTTTGACATTTTTTACGACACATTTGGTTTTCAGCACGCATATTTTTGGATAAATTTTATTTTTCCAGGTTGATTGTGCCAGGATGGAAGCACCATGTCCGTTCGATATGGTGTCGATCGATATAGTCTATATTATAGGAGTTATAAGCTTAGTAATATATATGTATATATATATATATATATGGTATGGTAAATATATGTCGGAGGGTGTTTGTCAAAAAGGAAATTTTTTTTATTTTCCCGCCACCTTTTAAAAGTGAAGATTGCGATCTCCTAATTGAACCTCACGAAAGGCGGTCCCTAGCAAAAAATCCTGAGGTGCCGCATTCAACGTTTGTACCCGAAAAATTCGACAACTCCTAAATTTAATTGTTGGCATTCCCATTAGCGAAGTCGTTTGAAAGCCTTTTAGTGTTTTTTATTAATAGAAATATCCTGCATAGAACAATGCACGTACCGCTCGCGTTCCAGTGCAAGATTCCAGAATAACTCCTGCCCAGAAACCATCAAGACTCTCGTAAAGACTCTTCCGGATTCGTAACCGGACTCTGAAAAGACTATTGTCGAGAGTTTCGCTCGAACATGCACTTTTCTTTGCGGAATATTTTTATTAAAAAAAAAAAGACTTATCGAATAGAGAACGCTAACAATTAAATTTAGGAGTTATCGATTCGTTTTCGGTACAAACGAACAATGCGGCATCTCTTAATATTTTTTTCCTTGAGCATGCCGTTCGCGGGGTTCAATTTCAGATTTAAATCTATACTTTTGGAGGGTGGAAAGAATTTTTTTCAACAAATTCACCCCGCTGAAGATTCTTGAAAATGATAAAAAGTTAGGCTCCCACTCCGTAGAACTCCGTCAACTATATATTTTTTTGAAACACCCTAATATATATATATGATATAGTAGAAACGCGTACATAAAACCGCTACTATAGAAACATCTAAAACACATAGATTGGGAAAGTCTCACAAAAAATTTTATTGTCGAATATTAATTTGAATGATATTCTGTTTTATGAGCTCCTTTCAAGGGTCCAGTGAATGCTAATTGCGACGGACTCAGCGTCTGTCTGAATGTTTAAAAAATCCTAGATTTATTCTACAGCAGTATAATATAAGGAGGAGGGCGGTTCCTCGCGATCGTTTCGCGCCTCTTCTATGCACAAAAGAATAATAAATAAAAGAATAAGAGGCGGAGAGAGAGGGTTGTATAGTGAAGCGTACTAGAGGCGAGCTTACAGAGAATTCCAGCCAGGGTCTCTTCATCGCGGAAATCGTTCGGGCATACAGCGAGAGGCCAGCGACAATGCGCGTGAATTCGAACGCTCCGCGACTCCAGCAACAGCGGCAGTAGCTGGGACGCTGGAGAACGAGTAGCAGTCCTTCTCTCGGGATTATATAGCAGTGGCACAATGCTCGCCGCGAGATTCCACGGGGCACACACCGGCTGTGGCTCCTGGGGATGCTTTCAAATTAGATTTCATTTCAAGATACAACCGCGCTCAGTGGTAGCGCCCGCGAGGGCGACAGAGTGACGTGGATAGAGGAGGAAAAGAGAAGGAAAATAAGCATTCCGAGTTAAAAGGGAATGCGGTACGAGTGAGAAAGATTCATAGATCTAGGCTCGACAAAAGGTTACCCCTTCAATCCTCGCCACAACAATTTATTCGTTTCTATTTCATTCGCTCTCTTTACCTTTTTTTTTTCCGCCGCGGTACCGGCGAACCCGTGGAAATTCTCTCTGTGCTGGCCACTGGGTTACACTACTTACCGTATTACCAATACCATTTTCTCGCGATACTCTCGAGTCCCAATCTTTTCGGACTAAAACTATACATCATTCGTTCGACTGCAGTCAAATATACGATATCGCCTGGGTTTGATCAGAAAGATCTATCTTCCACGTTTGTAGGGACCAAGTATTTTCGCTCAGAAAACGAGTGTTTAAATTAACCGAACGTGCAGTTGAGGATGGAAAAAAAAATTTGGATGATCGAATGAAAGACTGTTGATTCGACTAAATTTTCGTTGAATCGACCGCGCCTTTCTTTTTTACTCGCGCCCATATTGCTCGGGCGTAATTCTCGAAAAAAGATTTTGGCTTCTACGAAAGTACTAGAATGGTGAGAACTTCGGTTTTGGCAAAGGTAGAGAGTGCGAAGACCCGGGAATGATCCATGTGCAACTCTCGAAAAAGATTTCTAACGTGTGTGAAGGGGCTAGAATTTCGAGACTGTGTGCTTAACTATGCTGGCTGTGGAGACTTGGCAATCATTCAGGACTAATGCCCTTTTGTAGTAGGTCGCTGATTTCTATAGAAATATTAAAATGATCTATCTGCATGATATATCTAACAAAAAAAAAAATCCCACACTGAAAGAAGCATCTAGTAAATATTACCATAGCAAATGGTAGTAGTGAAGTAGGGCGCCACGTGTGGTAGGAAGTACCAGATTTGTAAGAATTTTTCGTTGACATTATGATAAAAATTCTTGGAAAATCTGAGACTTTCCATCATAGGTGGCGCTCTGGTGCCCTACTAGTATGTGCTATGGTAATTTTTCTAGATCCTTCTCTCAGTGCACCGACTTCACGAATTGAAAAATATATCAATAAGATTTTTGAAATAAAAAATACTATTGGCGGCTATCCAGTGCTCTACTAGTCTCTCAGTGCAGAGACTTTACAAACTGAAAAACATATCAATAAGATTTTGCAAATAAAAAATACTATTGGTAGCATTCTTATAACATTGACTGCTAAAAGACCTAAGAGCGTATTGCGATTGCGAGAGCGATTGCTTGGTGTTAAAGAATACGGGTTACGTCCTTTTCATGTCTTTTGCTATCCACATCTAATTTTAAAGCATCCACAGCCTGTGTACATGTTGTGCATAGTCTCGATCACTGTAGTATCGCTATATTCTTTCAGTTTCGGAAAATTCCAGTGCACTTCAAAGAGTCTAAAAAGAAATTAAATTTTCATTTAATAAAAAAAACTCCCAAGTGCGAATTAAAAATTGCCCTGACAAAAATCGCTATAAAAATACTGAAATAATGCGTTATTCAGTAATCATTAATATTGGTAATTAATAATAAAAAATCGTAAATCGCTTTCATTAACGTCAGGAAAGCTCTTCCTTCTCAGCAAGAATTAATCAATTAAACGAACTTACCTGTAAGTGAAGTTCTATTGTAATTGTATGTAGCGCCTCTTCCTCAAGATCAATCGTGTAGATGTTTAAAGTTGATTATGGCAACAAAATATTCAATGTTACTGGCAAATTGATGATATATTATGATTCTTTAACGAGATCAATAACTATAACCGTTTATTTGTTAGAACGATAAATTGAAGAAGAGAAACCATAAACCCTTAGTCCTCCAAGATTGCTTTCGCAAACGCGTTCTTATCACTAATTACAGGCAGATTATAAAACTTGGCAAATGTTTGAGAGTTATTTGTCCATCCCGCGGTCTTTCTTATACTATCAATGTTGACGCCCTTCCGTTTAGCGGCCGACGTCGATGCGTGCCGAGTCTTGTAAGCTGAAAACATTTCGGTATTCAGACCGCTTTCCGTCAGTATCTTCTTCATCCAGCGACTCAACGTCTGGGTAGTGATCGTCTTATGAGGTTTCTCAAACGCGATGAATAAGAATTGTTCCGAACCTCGAATAGTGTTCGTTCTGCTCAGATAAGACTCTAATGTAGTTGCGGCACAAATATTCTTCTATTTTTCATAGACTGGTAGTACTAGCAGTGGCTGTTTTTTGTTTACTCGCGATGTCTTAATTTTATCGGGAATTTTTATCTCGGTAGATCCTTCGAGTCTTTCAATGTTTTCTATCTTTATTGAGGAAAGAGTCTGCATACGATGTCCTGTTATTAAGGCGAGCACGGTGACGAGCTTCATAGACAGCGCTTCCAGTGTCAGATCGTCGTTTGGGCCAAGGGTCGTTGCGTAATTCAAGAAAATCTTCGGGTCCCACGTCTGGTCGTACTTTGGCTCCGATGGTCGCAACTCTGATATTCCCTTAAACAATCGCTTTATCCGATAATCTTGTCCTATCTCCGGTCCAATAACGAGCGATATTGCCGATCTGAGACAATTTAAGGAACCGTGTGACGCGCCTCGGTCGTACTCTTAAGTTAATAACTCCAGTACGTTCTCGACAGAAAAAGAAAACGGACTCACATCCTTGTTAACGCAAAATTCCCACCACTCTTTCAAGCCGCTGTTGTACTGTACCATCGACGATTTGCGGAGTGAGGCGATTATAATGTCTACCGATTTCTCCGGTACACCCTTGGCCTCGAACGCCCGCCTGGCAAAACTCCTTCAACCAGGGTAATTTTCCTCCAGAATGGGTGAGGATCGCTGTTAGAAGACTAAAATAGTTCCTTGTTAATAGTTCCTTGTTAGGTCTGGAATAAATTGGCTCAGAGATGAGGAGGGCTTGAAATAACGGATACCGGGGTTGAGCCGGCCACTCCGGGTCTACCAGGATCCCCTCTGAGCCTTCGTCTCGTATTTTCCGCAAACTGCGCAGTATGACCGCAAACGGAGGTGTACTGTAGACCTCTCGATATTCTTTTTGAAGATCCACGGGAGTTGTAAATTCCCGTGCGCTGTGTCACGACGAAATCGGACAGTACGGGTTGTTGTGGAAATTAATCGGCAACAACTAGTTTCGCGTAACTGATTGAGTGGAAGGTTTCATCAACAAGGAAAGCGATAAAATAAACTGTATTTTTGACTTCACGGTTAACTAAATTACAAGTGTTTATGTGTGTGTCGATTGTTTCTTCTTTGAACTTTCGATGTTGACTCGGCAACAAATCGCTGAAGACTGATGAAAAACGGAAAAGACTCAAAAACTCTCGCTTCCTTTTGCAGTGGAAGGAGAATTCGTATCGCACATTCTCGTTGGTTCCCCTTTTGTACAGAGCATGACTAGTTAGCTGATTGGCCCTAAGGGTTCGCGTCCCCCGCAGGTACCGAGCGTCTCGAAGCGTGGATTTGCGGACACGACCCTAGCACGGTCAACCGGTAATAAAACATTTGATCGCCAGAGACTGACTCATTGGTTTTTCTAGTAATAAAACATCTGCGTACCAAACTTCGGTACTTTATTTTTCAATGAATGTCGGATTAGCCTTTAGAGACCCTTTGAAAATACGCGATCGTCCATAGATTATTACGTTCTTTTGAATTGGTATATTTTTCTTGGGTGTGTGTTTGCGAATGGATGTATGTGTGTTCTACGAGAATTATTTTTACATATACAATTGAATATCGTCGTTGTCGACGATCCAGGAGGGAATGCGTCAAAAAAGGCATCTTTCCAGGCCACTGTAAACGCATCAACCGCCACGCTATCTGGATCACGAAGCCATGAAATATATCGTTTGCACTTTGCATTTACGCGTGTGGCAAATAGATCGATTTCGGGTGTTCCAAAGGAGGGGACGATCTCCCGGAATGCCAAATTTGATAACACATACTCGGTTTCTAAATCCAACTTACGAGACTCGAAATCTGCTTCGCCATTATCCCGTGAGCTGATGAACGATGCAAAAATCCAAATACCCCTCTCCTCGCACCGATTCCATATTGACCTTGACAACTGATCTAATTTCTCGAATCGCACTCCACCCATTCTATTTATGCATGAAATAGCCGTGGTGTTGTCTATGCGCAACAGAATGTCACAATCTCTTAGGTCACTGGCAAAACATTTCAATCCGAAGAAGGCTGTGGTTAACTCTAATACATTAATATGAGACTCGCGTTCTGTATCGTTCCAAAAACCGTGCGATTTCTCTCCCTCACAAACAACCCCCCAACCTGATAGTGACGCGTCAGTGAAAATCTCGCGACAAAATCTCGGAGCTCGTGTTGAGTTCTTCGCGGAAGAAATGTCTCTCTCCCACCAGTTGAAATCGGGTTGAAGACATGAGTCTAACGTCATGTACCTATCGTAGCAATCATTATTGGCTTCTAAAGCTAAGTATCGGGCTCTCTCAAACATATTTGTATGACCTAAGCCGTACTTAATCGCCGGACAACACGATCCGATTGTACCCAGGATTTCCACAAAATCTCGGATCTTGCATCGGCTCAGGGCGCTATACTTCCTTATTGCCTTAGCAACCTTCTTTCTTTTCTCTTGTTTTAGTTCAATAGTCATTGTCATTGAATCAAACCAGAACCCGAGGAATTTACACCGTTTTGACGGAACGAGCTGACACTCCTCTTCATTAATAATGAAACCCAACTCGTTTAAAAGTGTGCTCGTAGCATGAACGTTATCCTCACATTCCTCATACGATTTTCCGAAAAGTAACAGATCGTCCAAATAAATTACCGAAAGATATCCCTGCCTTCTTAACTTTGTCATCACTGGTTTTAAGATCTTTGTGAAAACATAGGGTGCCGTAGAGAGACCGAAAGGTAAGCAGGTGAATTCGTAGAGCTGACCATTGAACTGAAATCTTAAGAATTTCCTATTTGACTGCGCTACTGACACTACGTAATACGCATCCTTTACGTCTATTGTCGCCAAGAAACAGTTAGGAGTCATTAAATTTATGACCGTTTTTCTGTCCTCAAGTATAAAATGCTGAGTTTTGACGAATTCGTTCAACCTTTTCAAATTCAATATTAATCGGTTACTACCGTCTGGCTTCGGAATCTAAAAAAAGGCAGAGATAAATTGATCCCGTACTGCGCTACATCGTATAATCGCGCCCTTCTTAAGGAGTTTCAAGATTAGATTCTTAACCTCTAAACGCTCTATATTAGACATAGAGCTGTCATTTGGAACGTTATATTGAAAAGGCGGAGACTCAAATGGTAACCTGTAACCCTGTATCCATGATAAAATCGATTTATCGGAGGTTATTTCAAGCCTGCTCCGTATAAAACACTTGAGTCTGCCTGCCACGGAACTTACTACTGTTAGCGACGTTTCTGATGCCCATTGGTTTCGTGTCTCCGGTTCCCCTTCCAATTGCTTTCGGATCTTTGATTGCCTCTTCCATTCGTCGCAAAACCCGAATCCTTCGTGGTCTGTTGTCTTTTCCCGCCCGATGTCGATTGAAAGGATCGCTGATTGTATTGTGGTCGACGGAACGGGAATTTGAGGTTTTTGGAGCCTTGGATGTTTGCGATTTTTGTACAGACTTCAATTCTTTTCGCGAGGTCTCAAGCGCCTTTGCTGTCTTTAATTTTTCATCCAGCTGCTTACCGAATAAGAACTCATCCGGAGTCGCTGCATTAAGGACGTCCTTGAGTGATGCGTTCAAATTCCCTAAGATTGAACTCTTCCGTATAGCCGATTCGTCATGTTGGAGATTTGATAACACCTTTCCGACATCACTCAATTGTTCAAAAATGGCCAGATTATCTTGGCCCTTGTAATGATCCACAACCGTTAAAAAAAATCATCGCGACTGCCGCGAGACAAGCTGTGATCTTTGTTTGCTTTGCCAAAATTCGTTCATCCCTCTTAACGATTACCTCTTGTAGCGAAGCCTGAACTTCAGGGTTTACTCTTGGTGAGTCGATAATGACGCAATTCTCCGGAGGAGGATACTTCTTTACCAAGGCTACCCTAGCCTCCGATGGTAAGCCAGTCTTCAAGATCTCCTCCCAGCGAACCAACAAATCTTTTGGAATTGCTTGAGCCAGGGTTCGCTCTCCCAAAAAACGCTCTCCCCTAACCTCGAGTATCTTCGGATCGAGAGGAACTTCGCTTTGATCCTGTTCTGTAACATTATGCTGCTGAGTGTTTTGTGTTCCATCCCGATTCACAGTCTGTTGAGCGTCTGGCGCAGTAGCTACTGCAGCCTGCCGATTCGCAGGGGCCGGTAGGGTTTCTCCTTGTGCATCTTGCACTTGAGATTGCGCCGTAGACTGTAAACCAATATTTCGACTCTGCGAGGGAGTCTGCGAGTGCGAAGGTGTCTGAGAAGGAGCCAGCACTGATGTCTGCGAAGGTATCTGCGAAGGGATCTGCGAAGGTGTCTGCGAAGGTGTCTGCAAAGGAGGTGGCTCATCCAGCGTAGCACCCTCTATGCCAGCTGAGTCTCGGTCCTGATTCTTTCCATATTCTTGCTCAATGTCTGAGTCGCGTGAACCCTGCGAGGATGTCGATATATCGTGTAAGGGTCTCGAGTTCTGAGAGTATCTCGATGTACGCTCCCTTCCCTTTCTCGACCTAGGGATTGTGTCCATTGAGCTCCGTGACGATGCCGATTTTTGACGGTGCCCTGGCAAAACGTAACCAACAAAAATAAAATCTTTTAGACTCTGAGACTAACTGTCTTTTATTCTGCCCTCTGATAAAACATCATATATGACACATACATGCGTCTGCAACTATCACTGGGTGGGTTAGAGCCCTCCCCAAAATGACAATATCAGGCAAGGTCTCTGCCGAAGAGTGAATACAGCCCAATCAGTCTGTCTAAAATAGGTTAAAGCCTTTTCCGAAGACGGACCGCCATTTTGCCTAAGTATAACTCGCCTCGTAGAGGTTAGCGCCTTCACGAGTGGCCAGAAGTAATTTCTCGATCAGAGTAATAACTCGCTCGTTCAGGTTAGAGCATGCACGAGTGATCGTTAAGAGAAATAAATTCTCTTCCTTCTGTTTCGCACTTTCCTAAGGTCCTTCCAAAACTTTGAAAGCCTGCAGCCGTGCTTCAGTCTGTAACAACGAAAACAAAAAGGGGACGCGCATATACTTGCTGCGTCTACGCTTTCGATGTTTCTTTTTTCCTTGCTGCAGGATAAGATCTTCCAATCGCTTGAGTCGTTTCTCTAAACGATTCTCCTTATCCTCGCTCTCCGAAGCTGTACTTCGGTCCCGTTTTTTACCCATAACTTTTATTTAATAAATCAATATTAATTTTACACATGTTGTTCTTCCTGCACAAAGAAGAAGAATGGGATTCTAGGACTATACAGCGAACGGCTGAGAGGAGAAAGAGTTCTAGATCGGCTTTGAACATGTGGTGACACCGGCGTGAAGTGGGGGTACTACACGATTGATCTTGAGGAACAGGCGCGAAATACAATGTACAGTCGCATGGTGTTCCTAAAACTGAGCCTGAACATATGCTATATATTAACTGAAATAAAAGTTTCTTCGGTCTCCCGATTATAATAAAAACGATTAATGAATTGTTATTATTAATTAACAATATTATTGTTTACTTAATAACGCATTATTTCATTCTTTTTACAGCGACTTTCATGGTCTGCCGATATAGTACACCCAGAAAAAAAATTCATTTGACGGCCACCGTTTATTAGGTTTAAGTAAATATTTATTCGATTTAAATGAGTATTTATGGAAACCAAATGTTTTATTTAAACCAAATAAACGGTGGCCATCAAATACATTTTTTTTCTGGGTGTATGTATCTCCCGTTTCAGACGGTTATCGTGACTGCTGTACTCACTTCATTGTATATTGATAGACAAAAAAATAGAGTAAACTTAGAACTTTATTCAACGCAAGGTTCCAAGGATTAGTGAGTTTATTAATTATAATAAATTAATAAACTACACTGGTGTTTTGACGGTAACAATTAATTTCCCTCATTGCTGGTTCTTTTTCAATGAATGAAGAAAGAAGATGGTGAACGGTGGGTGGGACGGAGGTTTCAATTTCGGGGCACTGTTGGAGCTGGTACGATAATGTGAGCGATATAATGATGAACGCGAGCGGGCTTCAGCGGGCAAAGGTAAATCTCGAGCGGGGAGATATTTCGTGGTCGTGTGTAAGCTCGCGCAATGCGCTAAAATACAGCGAGCTAGTAACACTATAGAGCTTCAATTCGGGCAAACATGTCGCTTGGAAATCCCGGAGCGAGAACGTTATTCCGCGCGAACGAAATCGTGCTCTCGAGTTTCGCTGGTGATGCCGGCTCGTGCCTCACGAGCTCACCAGCGTAATTCGATGTTTTGCCTTGTCGGAACTCGCCGATGCTAACCCATTCCCCCGTCTCCTACCTCGTCGGTGCAGAGTTAGAGAGCAGGGATTGTACGGCAGCATCCCTCTGTCTGTCACCCAGGCCACACCCCGCGAGATATCCCACGAGAGTCACCCGTCCGTCGTTCTCGTCGTTCGTAGACCGAATAATGCAATGCCGGCAAAAAGAACATTTTTAGCCAATTAAGACTTCTTGAAAAAAAAAACGTATTATCGACTAGCGAAGTTCTCCATCAACTTCTGGATTTCTACTGAAGTGTCATAGCGGAGAATTAAAGTTCTGTTACATTTTTGCCGTAACATTTAATATGGGGGTCATTCCAGCAGAAATTTGCATGCTCTGAGCTCGCGGCCACCTTCAATAATTGCGCCATTTTTTTTTTTTTTCGAAAACTATTTTGAAATAGAAAAAGCACGTATTTTTTTATTTGGGCCTCCGATCGATATTTCCAACCGTATGAAGTTTAGAAAATTTTTATTTTTCTGTGGGGCTACTTTTTAAAACATTAATATCTTGGTAGACTTTAATGCTATCGAAACATTTATTAGACGAAATTAGTTCAGTTTAAAGTGAAATCAATTGTACATATTTTTAAGAATTTTTCTGATCGGTCTAAAGTTGTGTTATACAACGTTACAGTGAAAAATATAGTTATTCATCAACTTTGTCATGATGAATAATAAACATATATATATATATATATAAACCCTGTGTTAAATTGCGCAACTTTCAAACTAGGTACGAAATGGCAAGACGTCTTTCCACGAAGTTCTACTTGATTGAAGCTTTTTTAATATGAAAATTCGTGACATTTGTGACATTCGTTATTCGTTATTCGTTTCATTACTCGGGTTAGTTAAAATGCATCGGTTGATAGCAGATTAGATACATATGTCTCAACATTATATGTTAATAACGAATACACATTTTTCGCCACCACATTTTATTATTAACCTTCGCGGGGGAGGCGGTTATGCGATATCGTTTTTGGAATTGTTTCAATTAAAAAAATGAAACTTCTACAATTTTTTATATTCACCATGAGGATTTTTTCAACCCTGCACAAAGCTCCTATACACCGGGTGTGCTACCCGTACCTTTCATTCTATTTAATACAACTTCAGTGTTCAAAATCTTCCGAAAATAAACACCTTTTAGTGATAACTTTTCCATTGCCAATTGGGGTAACACAGTGATGTATTTGCGTATTTAAAGGAAAAACTAATTTTTTTGGTAAAATTTAAAAAAGGACCTCGAGTAGTTGAAAAAAAAAACATTCATCATGAAGTCGATGAAAAACGATATTTTCCAGTTTAAGGTCGTATAACACATCTTCAGACCATGACCACAAAACTTCTTTAAAATATGTATAATTTGGTTCGCTTTAAACTGAACGAATTTCGTCTGAGAAATTGTTCGATACGATGAAAGTAGCCTTACCTAAGAAATCTAACATGGGGTTAGAGCATGAAAATTTCTAGTGTAATGCCCCACACACTTTGTACAAGGTAAAAGTGGTGAATATAGAATACACCCAGAAAAATAATGTATTTGACGGCCACCGTTTATTTGGTTTAAGTAAAAGATTGATTCGATTTAAATAAATATTTATTTCATTTCAGTAACTATTTACTGAATTTAAATAAATATTTATTTCATTTCAGTAACTATTTACTGAATTTAATTAAATATTTATTAAACTCAAATCAACATTTCACTTAAACCAAATAAACGGTGGCCGTCAAATATATTTTTTTTTTCTGGGTGTAGGACAAGTATATGGCAAATTAACTGGGCCACATTTACAACTCACTCCAACTGGGATAGCAGACAGTTTGGTTTAACTACCTGATACCTATCTAATTTTTGTTTAAACACCTGATTTTTAAAAAATTTGAAAGTCCGAAGAAAGCGTGAGAATGTTCGCGTACAATGCTTAAATTGAGATTAACCAAGAAGGTATGTTTATGTGCCGTGTCGTAAAGTTGATGTAAATAGGGAGATGAAAGCTTGACGTTCGTGAAATGAGATTCGTATCGTAGGTCGCATGACCGCAAAAGCACAACGTTACGGAGTATTGCAACAACGCACAACCAAACTCCCAAGTTGAGCTATGCGAATTTCGTTCGCAGGAAAATAAAGAAAGATCAAACGGCCCCGCGATAATCGCGCTTCAATATCGTAGATGACCATCGCAAAGAGATGGAAAAAAATATGTAGATTGTAAGAGAGTGAGGAGAAAAAGAACACATTACACGAGGCAGGAAGCTTCGAGAAGCATACACTGAGAAAAAATGAAACAGTAAAAACAACAAGACTGATTTTTTACCATAAAAAATCATCCCCAGGCGGAACGTTTACATTTTATAGTTACAACAATGACAAAACATCATGGTTGCAACCATAATTATAATTTAATCAATTGAATATACGCTATGAGAAAGAATCTATATAGACGCTTCCCCGGGAAACTATTCGCTATATTAGGAAATGTCATCTTTTTCTCAGTGTAGTGGACGAGTAGAGTTGTACGATGGCGTCCGACTGTCAGAGCGAACGAAAAAAGCTTGAACAACGAGTTCGGTGTCCCACCAGAGGGAAGTTATAGGGTAAAGGGTGTGGAGGAACCCGTCGAAAAGAATATGCAGATAATAATGCGCACACCGGCGCATATCCGTGAATAATAATGTATGAGGAAAGAGTGGAATTGCGAGTGACATGATTTCGCGGAAATAGGTGTTCCAAGTTTCGTTATGCACCGTGAAGGCGAATCCGTCGGAGGAACGAGTGTACACAACGCGAGGGTGTATATGTATATGTATGTGTATATTTATATGTATATGTATATGTATATGTATATGTATATGTATATGTATATGTATATGTATATGTATATGTACATGTATATGTATATGTATATGTATATGTGTATGTGTATGTGTACATGTGTATGTAACGCCAACGTTGCACGGTGAGCACTCTGCGCTTGATTACTTAATTAACTTCGACCGGTGCGGCTGTGTCTTCGCGGCATTTGATGGACGCGCCATTAACGAATGAAGCCTGGTTGTACTCTCGAACGTAGAAGCGGGCGGCAGTGTGGAAAATTGCGTCAAGGGGAAAACATAGATATGCAGAATGCGCGCAGTTGGTATATCGGGCGGGTTGAACTGACAGCCAGAACGAAACGGCAAAATATTCCGTCAACCGAGACGTTTTTATTTTTATTATTTTCATTCATAAATAATAATCGATCGATCGTGTCGGATTAACAAAATTTGTATTTCACTGACGAGTGCGATGAATTTATTTTGTTCAGGTACAAAGTGGAAGTTGCTGGCAAGAGTCTCCCGGTACTCACGAATCTCGACAAGGGAAGATACGGAGTGTTGGTTTTCGAGAATCTCAACAAGTATCTGCAAATGGACAAGTGGAATCGCGAATTACTCGACAAATACTGCAGAGAATACTCGGTAGGGATTGTCGGCTTCGCACCACCGGGTGAAGAGAGCCTGGTTGGTGCTCAGCTCAAGGGTTTTCCACTCTTCATACACACCAATCTGAGGCTAAAGGTTCGTCACACGTACTACATGCGGAGTAGAACATTTTTACGCATTCGTCAACGCCTTTTTTTGTCGTGTACGAACGATGAATGAGCGTTAGAGAGTGTTCTCGGTGATAAAATTTTCTTTATTTTTATTATGTTCGCGAACAGGATGCACAGCTGAACGCCGCCTCGCCCATCCTCAGACTTACCAGATCCGGGGAAACGGCCTGGGGACCTTTGCCCGGCGGTGACTGGACCATTTTTCAGGCTAACCACAGCACGTACGAGCCTCTCGCATGGGCGCACAGAGACAGCCTCGACTATCCGACGAACAAGAGTCCTCTCGCCACCGTCATACAGGTATATATGTACATATATACAGGTATATATATATATATATATACACACACACATATATGTCATACATTTTATAACGTTCCCGTCTCCTTCACGTATCCTGCGCGATATTCAACATTCGTGACTCATGTGCACCGCTCTCGTTTCCATGCGAACCCTATCGATCCGTCCCAACATCGTTCTTCTTTTACTTTCCTCGAAAATGAAACTTTAGTTTTCGTGAAAATCAATATAGTATCGGAGAGTTATGAATTATGAATGAGGTAACTTTCAGACGGTACCCATTTACCAGTAAATCGTTTGACTGCATTTTCATTCTCCATTTTACACCCGCCGTTCTGAGTTTCAGATTGTTCGACTTTGAGCTCAGATTGCACGACTAAATTATACCAATTTTCATCTAAACTAAATACTATTATGAATTTAAGATCCTGTCTGTAATTCTTGAGTATTTCATTTTTTTAATGTCAGATTCACTATCATCCTATTTTTTTTTCTTTTGGGCAAGAGACAATCGTCTTGAATAATGGATAATAGAATTTCTGTAAAGTAAAAAAAAACAACTTTAAAACCGGTAGAGGCTCATATAAATTGATAACAAAGCTCCATTCTTTTTTATTTGCAATCCGCAATGTTGTGTTTGACTTTGCGGTATCCCTGATGTCGGATTTATGTTCGGCGTGAAAGAATACATGAAATTATGGGGGCCGGAACATTTTTCAGAATCTTCAATTTTTACTCATCTGTCCGGAAATTTTTAAAATTCAAAATTCGTTAAAATTTAAACGGTTTGAGTGATTATTCTTACATTTAAAGTAATTATCTCGCGAAGGCAGTCCAAAATCATGTGCATAAACGTTTGACATGTTGTAATTTAACCATCAAATTTTACTTGTACAAAATATCGAATGCTTTTACCGATCATTCGAATGAATAATTAGATCTTGACAATCGGTCTTTTTACACAACACGCTTACGGGAGAGCTAGCGAAATTGATCTTCAAATTGAGAATTAACATACTTATATCTGTCCTGCAGACTCGCGAATCGATCAGGAATTTATGCGCAACGAAAAAAAAGTTAAGTCAACGGACTAATAGAACTGCAATCAAAGTGCACGGTTTTGGGTCAAATGACATTTGCTAACCTAATTTTCGTAAAAATTAAGGCAAATCCACACTAGACCAATAATCTGCTTACAAATAATCGGTTCAATATAATTGCGAACATTTTCATAGATATTCTATTATTTTTGCTTCCTTATAGAGGAAGCTTTGTTATGGTAAAAAAAATCAGTATTTTAATGAGAACGTGTTCAGAATGTTTCAAAACATCGAAAAATCACATTTAGAAAGAATGTCTGGATGCGTGCGTGCGTGCGTGCTCGCATGTTAACCGGACGTGACAAATTCAAAACGCTATAACTCGAGAACGCGTTGACCGATCAAGCTGAAATTTGGCACACATCATGTGTGATCAATAGTCAACATTTGGTCGAAATTTCGTTAAAAATGTTCACTTGTTTTTCTCGTACACCATTGTTTTTCGTCAAAAATCTCGGTTCGCGCTCTAGCACTTACAATTTTTTTGCTATCGGTCTAAAAACGCGCATACAGGTAGAATATCATCACCCAATGATCCCATTGAAATTTTAGGAAAATCGATCGAAGCGTTTAATTTTTATGTCATTTTGAATTGTGTTAACTTCATGATTCTTTTTTAGACGCATTATTTCCGTATCAAATATTCATCTACGAATGGAATAAGTTGCAGATTCGTGATCAGCGCGAAAAAATATAGTCCCGGCTTCCTTTATGAGGAAGCCAAAAATACAAACAATGCTTCCTCATAGAAGAAGCTTCGCGAAAAAAGGAACCTTATGTGAAAGCGATATGGAAATTTCAACTTCCAACTTTTATGACAAAGCGACATGAAAATTTCAACTTCCAACTTTATGAGAAAGCGATATAAAAATTTCAATTTTCAACTTTTATGAAGAAGCGATATGAAAATTTTAATTTTTAGCTTTCATGAGGAAGCGACATCAAAATTTGAATTTTCAACTTTGTGAGGAAGCGCTATGAAAATTTCAATTTTCAACTTTTTATAATATTATTGATGCAGACAAAGTACCAGATACAACTAATTTTTTATGTCATACAGACGCTAATTTCTATGACATAGCTACCTTAATAGGGATCGTTGGAAGATAACATTTTTTTCCCTGACAGCTACAAAATCGGACGAACAGCATTTTTGAAATATTTTTAAATGACATTTGAAAAGAACAACTGCACATTTTTCAATTATATTTTGTAGAAACATTGATTATTGACGATACATACTTTGTGTGAAATTTTAGCTTGATCAGCTTGAACCGCTTGAACAAGTTGTAGTCGAGTTACAGCTGTTTAAATTTTTTGGGTGATACACACACACACGCGCACATATATCCAGACATTTTTTTAGTACTTGTGCTTTTTTCGAAGCGAAAACAATGTATTTTTTCGTAGTTGTCTACATTTTCGATAAATTTGTTCACATTCTTGATGAATCCTATACAAATTCCAAACATAAATAGATGGCTGAAAGAGTTATTTCCACCATAGCACTGTATTAATTGAACTATGTTATTGAACAGGACGGTTCAATTCAGGCGTAAGAAAGATACACTATTTAAGCATATAATCCATTTTTACTTAAATCCAACAAGATTTTCAGATCGTCGACTCGCGTTTACAATCTAAAAATGTGAAGTCACCATAAAAATATTAATTATACTTTATTGAAAATATTGCGAATACGCAGCTCAATCACATCGCGTTTAAATTTTGTTGAGAATTTATAACGAGCATCGTCTCAATATCACGCTTGGATCCTTTGTGTAACAAGGACGAGAGAAATTATCGTCACTTCCGTCGGTAATAGGTAAGCAAAGTGAGAAAAGCGAGCGACCGAAATGGAGATGAAGATAAAAGCGAAGCATTATAACGACGGTGAGGTGAGGCGATGCAATAGAGAGGGTTTCATCGATGCCGCCGGGAATCAATTACTCGATGCCCTTCCATCCCCCCAACCTCCTATTGCCGTAGCCAGTATAGAATTCGGGCCTGCGAAGCCAGTTTTCTATCTCCAACGCCACCATCCACTTTTTCACGAAAGCTCGCTCAACGCCACGGCCGCCTGCATCGCGTTCCGTAAAGGCCAATTACGAAGAATCTGCTTTACACAGGCATAGAGCTGGCTTCTCAATCGTCCATCGAGGGCGAAGAGCTGAAAGAGAGGGGAAAACGGCATTATCGGTTCCGCGTACATTAACGACTATTTGCCCCAAGCATCCGTTCGGAAACTCTCATGTGTGCCGGAGCAAACACTCGAGGCTCTAACGATGCCAAAGTTCAATTATGCATCGCTGAACTTTCTTCGATCCCGAGAAAGTCCGAGGGTCAACCGGACTCGTACATTCGTTGAATTCTCCGTCATTCCCGGTGCTCGTGATTTTTTTTTACCTCCGAATCGTTTTGCTTCCTACCGAAGTATCACCATCGGCAACGAGTTGGGAGTTATTGAGTTTGAAAAGGCCGGGAACCCTCGAGCTGTTCGTTCGCTTTGATGCCGTTGTTCCGTGATAAATGAAAATTCGTCGCCGTGAATTCCGCCGTTTCGATAAGTTTCACAACCTTTCGAAAACTCGCGGCTTTGATCGGGACGATTGTTTGAAGATATATAGCTTTTATTTGTTTCATCGAATTGTCGAGGGTTCGCATTCAAACTTGCAACGTTACTTTGGTACCTGTCGTGTTCGAGAGATTAATCGACGGGCATTCGAAGCTTCGACATGATTGGATATTTTTACGGTTTAAGCAGGGGAAAATGGCCATGTACCGTTCTTTTTTTAAAACTGCCACGTAAAGCACCGCTTTTCATGGAAGTTTTGCGGGCCGAAAAGGGCTAATTTCGAAGCAGTACAGAAAAGGTGCGTCGCGCATGCTCAGTTCACGATTGGTTCACTTTCGTCCCTAGGGAGGAAAAGTTATGACCTCACTTTTCACAGTTCGTCCCGCAAAACTACCACAGAACGCACCACTATTCGTGCAAAAAGTGTGATGTGGAACGAGGACCGAATTGGCAATTGCGACTCGTGTGATTGCAACCAACTTTCCAACTTTCGAACCTTGTTGCACAATATACTATTTTTTAAGCATTAACGTTGGGATGTTGACTAGAAAATACTAGCTTTTTACGCTAATTATCGATCTACGCCTATGAGACACCTATTTATTAATTGGTATTGCCAATACGTATATCAACCCAGACAGCCAACCGTAGCTCAGGCAAGCAAGGGCAATTGCTTGCCACCAACCTTAGCAAGCAATATCGCAATTATATTTTGGTAGCAAAAGTTCAACAACGGTGGCTATAAGCTGATTTCTTATTCTTGACAACCGTGAAAGAGATCAAAATTCCTCCTCATCGGAAGCCGACCTCTGATTACACATTTCCTCAATCAGTGTTATTGCTAAGGATAACGAAAGCTTCTTTTTTCATGCGATGAATGAGTTCGACAATGGGTTGATAATGAATTACGTTACATGATAATGAGTTATTTAAGAGTTTGCTTTCCTAAGTGTAATGTTTGATTGATAATGAATAACGCAACAATTATTGCATTACTTATTATACTCCACAATTAATTTTTTTGAAATAAAAGTGAATTAATTGGTCTACGAATGATGTAAATTATAGCTGAGTGACGAGTGTATGTATGTGACGCGACTCGCTGAAATGAAACCTCTAGAACCATAATAAAAAAGAATGCGCGTCTTTGGATTTTTAATTTGGTCGAAATTTGTATCAAATTGTAAGTTCGTTTAGTGTCGAAATATCTTTCTATAATATACACAAATGGACTAGCACCATCGATACATGGAATTGAATTTTTGGGAAAATCGATGGAAGCAGTTAAGTTTCATAAGAAATAATTTCTTTTTTTAATTTCACGCAAGATTACCATGACTCAAGTAAATTAATCTTCGTAGTGAGACGCAAAGCACCAGCAAGCCTTGCTGACAACTTGCTTACAATATGTTCCAAAGAATTTTCAGCATTGAATGCTGGCAATAACATAGTCAAAAGCGGACACACAACGCCGCAATTTTGCAGCCATCCTGTTCGGACATACGCTGCCGATTTGCTGGCGGGTTGTTGGCAAAATGCTATCCGGGAATCGTTTTCCATATATTTGACAATAACACATCGAAAGGTAGCGCCGTAGCGTATACATGTGTCATTCGAATCGTTGCGTTGAAATGTTGAAAAATTCGTGAACATCGAGATTTTTACATAGCTGTGTCGTGTGATGCACTTTTGTGTACAAAGCTTCCGTGAAAACGCATTTCCCGTGATAATTTGGCGTCGTCAAAGAGGCAGCTTGACCAGCAACAGAAAAAAAGCGTTTACATTTTTCAATTTTAAACCATTCCATAAACCCAATGTTTTGTTGATTAAACATTTTCGCAACATTGGCTATAACGATGTGTTATCGAATTGATTCGTTAGTTTTCGATTTGAAACTATAACTAACGTATTTTTTCCACCGCTCAAAAATCCACCGCTTATTTTAGTCCGAGCTAAATATTCGATACGCAAACATGGGTCTGAAGTAAAGTACTCATTTAAATGAAATTTGAAAAGTAAATTTATTATGAGATCAAAATAAGGATTATCGATCGATAATAGTCAAATAGTGTACAAAGTTGTGTAGACCAATGTCCCCAAAATTGTACGAGCCAGAGTGCGTAAAACATATTTTTCGACAATTTTAATTGTCAAAAAATGCAGACCTCTTGAGCGATCATTATTAAATTTAATAGCAAACATTTTTTTGATACTTTTTTTGATTTTTTGGATGACTCTTGACTGATTGACTTTTTTTGATTTTTTTGATGAAAAATGCAGACCTCTTGTGCGATCATTATTAAATTTAATAGCAAACATTTTTTGATACTACTCTACTGCTGCAGAAAGTTTCAGCCCAATAACTTCAAACTCTAATAAAACGAAATATTCAAAATCCAATAAAATCTGAACGAGTGTTTAATATTTTGCATAATTTGTAACAAATAGGGTATAACTGCTCTACTTGCGTGCCAAATTTCAGCTCAAAGATAAAGCCGTTCTTGAGCTATAGGAGTAAGCATTTTACGGGCCTGACACACGCACATATATACGCAATATCTGGCCGAAAATCCAATTTAAACCAAACCTATACATCGCTCTAAATTTTGTTTTTACACGACACCAAACATAAGATTAAGATGTAACTAAAGTTCGCAACGTTGTAGCAACGAAACGACCTCAACTGTCATTCGTATATTCAATGTAGATAACCTACGAATTGACCTGGTATTTTAATATGAATAGAAATGGATGTAGTTACAAGCCGTGTGCACGATCCAAACAATTATTAAGCATCCTAAGCAATTCACAACTGGTTCCATACAAATGGTTGTGGTTCCATACAAATGCAACGTTGGACTTGCGGTCCCAGCGGGTTTTCAAAGCCCCTTAATTTTTTGTTGGCAAACGTTTACGAGTTAGATTTGACTCGATAATTATTGTTGATCATCCTCGAAAATATTGACTAAGGTTTATGCGAGTCTATTGTGCGGAACACTTTCTAGGAGCCAATGACGACGAGATTAAAATTCACCTAATATTCGAAGCCCTTTAATTTATTTTTTTTGGCAAACATTTACGAGCTGGATTCGACTCGATAATTATTGATGATCATCCTCGAAAATATTGACCAAGTTTTATGCGAGTCTATTGTGCGGAAAACTTTCTAGGAGCCAATAACGACGAGATTAACATTCACCTAATATTCGAAGCCCCTTAATGTTTTTTGGCAAACATTTACGAGCTGGATTCGACTCGATAATTATTGTTGAATATCCGATATCCGATCGAATGAAAATCCGCTGGGACCGCAAGTCCATCGTTGCATTTGTATGGAACCACTTGTGAATTGCTTAGGATGCTTAATAATTGTTTGGAGAATGCACACGGCTCGTAACTACGTCCATTTCTATTCATATTAAAATACCAGGTCAATTTGTAGGTTATCTACATTGAACATACGAATGACAGTTGAGGTCATTTCGTTGCTACAACGTTGCGAACTTCAGTTACATAAGATTAGACCGTAAAGTTTTGCCATGACATACGTAAAAAGATAAATCGAGTCTCGTCTTGAAAATACTGCAAACATTTTTTTTTAAATCAATGGCCGTTATTACGCGGTAGTCGGCGTCATAGGTTTATTTTCTGACATATAAATATTTTTCTTATCTCTTTTATTTTGAAGGGAATCCCCGACGTATCGTCAGTCGAACGCCAGACGGGTGTCTCGCGCTCGATAAAAGTTCCGAGAGGTCGCGCCAGACTTGCTACGGTCAGGTCGGGTCACCCTGCGGGTGATGAAAACTGAAAGAGTGAATAAAAAAGGCGGATACCGTCAGTGTTCCTATACTGTTCAGCTGCCATGTACTCGTTTCCTCGGCTCGAAGGACTAAAACAATTCGCAGCGCTGTTCCGGGTCGCGTTTACATTCGAGAAGGAATTCGCGATTGCGAGATTCCGGGATAGAACGGAAAGCAACGATCGCTAGCGTTCTCGGAGGAACGACGTGATCCCGAGATAGCGAATACGAGAGGGTTGCTGTTTGCAGCATCGTGCTCCGGAAAGGAAGAACAGTGCTGAGAAATCTCGAGTATCTATACCGACGAAAATGGGGTGGGTTGTACCAGCACAAGAATCGCAAACGCTATATAGAGCCACGAATTTTACGAGGCAGATATAAAAAAATCTATCGTCAGAGATTTTTCTTGGAAATTCTTTATAGTCTTGACAGCGATACAGTGAATCTTTTTCAATCATAGTCAAAATTGTTGTCGCGAAATAAAATCGATAAACGCACGAGGAAAAAAAAATTGCTTCGATGTATACACGCATGTTACATAGTAAAAAGTTAATGGGTAAAAAAAAATTTACGATATATCGAAAATAATATAACCAAAACGAAAAAAAAACTAAGATTATATATAAATAACAAATAAAAACTAATAATAATTTTTAAAGACACGCATAAACAACTTTTATATATATATTACAAATTATCATAGACACAGCTCGACGTGTATCTACGCGAGGTAATATTACACGTTGCGTAAAGTGAATTCAACGCACTACAGAATAGCACACAGCTACAGCATTTTTTATAGCAGACGACAAATAATCGCAAAGGCAATAGTAGATAATGGCGGCCGCCTGTTCAGATATATCTGAATAGGCATGTGGCCCGTTTTTTCGAACTAATTATCTCTGTCACTTCACATTGATTTTCTTAATCCTTTGCTACGAACATACTCCCACATACACAGAACTAGTGTGCCAAATTCTGTCAAGAGACATTGCGCCGTTCCGACAAACACTGAAGACAACGAAAACGGCAAAAATCAGGAGGCCTCAGCGAAACGCATCGCTCCCGTCTTTTTGCCGTAGCGCGCAGTTGGAAGTTAAAAACTGATGATCCATCGATATCGTTCTAGTCATTATTCGACTGGCTTTTGAAAACCAATAAACACATACAAAACCAATTTTTTAATAAAAAGTATGTGAAAAAAACTTCGAAAGTTGAACAAGCGTCACAGAGAAATACCCAAAACAAAACAAGAAAGTTGAAAATTGAAATTTTCATATCGGTTCTTCATAAAAGTTGAAAATTGAAATTTTTATATCCCTTTCTCATGAGGTTCCTTTATTCGCGAAGCTTCTTCTATGAGGAAGCGATATGAAAATCTCAATTTTCAACTTTATGAGGAACCGATATGAGAATTTCAATTTTCAACTTTTTTCAACGTCAACGTCTTAGAGGTTTATGCAAAACGGTTGACCGGGTCAGGTTCAGCGCGAAAAAAAATATTCCATCGTCACGTTTCACTTTGTCGAATCTGCCTTTGGCGCGAAAAAATACATGGAAGTATGCGCTCCAGAATTTTTTTTTGCCCTTTCGATTTTTGTTCCAGAATTCCTGGTGATACCTCTTTATCTAGCTTTTTCATCCCGTCATATCCATCGTCTTGTGTATGTCTTGCTGTAGATCACGATAGGCACCTGGGTTTTTCCGGGATGCCATCGGAAAGCAAAAAAATCGTTGTTTACAAATACCTAAAGTCACTCATTTTTGCAATTTTGGCTATAAAAAAGACGGGTATATTTTTTCGTTAGTTGTCGCTCCGGGACTGTAATTCTATGTACTTTTTCACGCTGATCGCGAATCTGATCCTTATTTTATTCGTAGATGAATATTTGATACGAAAAAAATGCATTAAAAAAAAAATCATGAAATACAAAAAAATTCAAAATGACATAAAATTTAAACGGTTCGATCGATTTTCCTGAAATTTTGATGGGATCATCGGGTGATGATGTTCTACCTGTATACGCGTTTTTAGCCCGATACCAAAAAAACGGTGAGTGCTAGAGCGCGAACCGACATTTTTGACGAAAAAAAATGGTGTACAAAAAAAACAATTGAACATTTTTTGACGAAATTTCGACCAAATGTTGACAATTTATCACACATCATGTGTGCCAAATTTCAGCTTGATCGGTCAACGCATTCTCGAGTTATAGCGTTTTTAATTTTTCACGTTCGATTCACACACACACACACACACACACATACATCCGGACATTTTTTCTAAATGTGATTTTTCGATGTTTTGGAACATTCTGAACACGTTTTCATTAAAATCTGGAAATTTTTTTTTCACCATCACAAAGCTTCCTCTATAGGAAAGCAAAAACCATTGTATATTGCTCAAGGAACATGAAGCTGCGAAATTTAAGAACGTGTCCAACCTAATGAGAAACGGTCTCGCAAAAGCAAAAAAATATTCCAATTACTAGTGCCCAATTATTTTGTGCCCACAACTGACCAAACTTAGAAAATCGCTGATGTACACTCGAATTGTTTCGGATAGCAACGCTCTCTTTTTTGATTCCTACGTTTTTATTTCATAATGGCAAATATATCGTTGATGCGTTTATACAGAATAGAATGAGCGAACCGTGAGTGGAAATAAATTGTTGTTTCCCGTCGGTATGAACGGGGAACGAAGTGAGCCGCGACATTGCTCATTAATCGAATAAACCTACGGCTGATTGGCTACTGATTTAATTACCTGCCGGGTCGTCGGCACTATCGGCGAGGGGTGGGCGGGCTGCAGGGGGCGGCAGGGGGGCCACGGAGCGATGCCGCTCATCCAGACCTGTATCGCACACCTGTGAGCAGGTAATGAGGTTATCAACGAGATTATTATTGTTGTTTACTGCTAACAAGCTCACTCGACGCCGCGAACGGCTGGAAGGGTGGCTGCAGTCGTCGGTCGGGTCGGACGCTCGGGGGGTTGAAAGAAAGGGCGCACTAAAAGGTAAAGCACTACCTGTGCGGCTAGTGTCGGTCGATGCAATTAACGGATCGCGCATTCCCGTCTTCACTGGTTTTCATCTCGACGATCTCTGTTTCCGTCTGCTTGCACTATTCACACTCGGCAGACAAGCTAGCGGCATACAATTACGGTTTGCGCAAACCTCCGAGATATTTTGATACTATTAGAGATTGGACGTTCTTGTCATTGACCTAGCGCAGTATTTATTTATATTTGTTCCATTTTTCCACCGTATACCCTTCTGGGCTTTTACGGAACCCCATCCCGATTCCCCCCCCCCCCCCCCCAGCACTCCCTACCCGCACTCAGCTAAGCTACCTAACTACCGGTGCGTCCGTAGCCGACTTAGCTACACTTTACCGCGTTTGCCGGGGACACGGGGAAAGTACGGAAAACCCGTGCCGGTACAGACTGCCATATTGTACTGATGATCCTTCGGTATTTTTGCACTTGAGTAAAGTGTAGAAACACCAAAGTTTCAGAAGAAAGGCCCCCCCCCCCCTCAACGGTCTATGCGCCAGCTAGCGCACGGCTAAGCGGTCACCCATCCGAGCACGGACCACAAACGATCTTGCTTGACTTGGGAGACCACCGGAGCCGTGCGCCAACTACGCATCCACCGCTGTCGAGACCTAGTGTAGTATTTTTTTTTTCGAAAAAAAATCTTTAGCAGGAGTTCCAAGTAAAACTTGTCCTCGACAAACGGTGCAGTCAAAGTCCCACTGAGGACGAAGTTTGTCCGTGGAAGACTCGACAGTAGAAAAATTTAATGACCACCTCTTTGTAATGCTTGTAAAATTATAATAAAAGGTTGTTTGTTCGGTAGATAGGCTTACAACCTAGTAGGTCACAACCAAAAAGTTACTGTTACGGTACAGTCACAGTGGTGACTCCATTATATCTCATGAAGTCACTCGTACGTACTCACTGTAATTGTCGATAATATAATTATGATTTAGTTTCCTTAATATGAGAAGTAACGAGACGTGAACGCCACTCGTCAAACTATCGAAGTAACCGTTGAGAGTTAGCTTATGTAGAAACCTCACTCACTGGTCACAATTCTAGGCGAGGAGCGCTGGAGTTGGGACGTTCAAATGTTCGGCTAACTGTCACCGATCCCAATGCAAGTTACCTTCGATACTTTTCCAGTTGAATATCGCAGTTGTGTTGAATTGATTACGGTGAAGATTCTACGCAAATTTTTATTACTGCTCAACTAACAATTATTTTACCATTATCTCTTTACGAACTGTCATCCTCATTAAAGTGAAGAATTGGTGACCATTAAGAAAAAACCATTGGGATAACGATTGGATATGTCCATTGGTAAATTGGCGCACCATTCGGACAACCATTCAATTTCCCAATGGAAACCATACCATTTTTCAATGTTCACCATTGGTTATTATCTTAAAGCAAATAATATGAAAAAAAGAATCCAGATTGTATTCTTGCATTGGAGTGCCTTGTTACTATTGCTTTCGAGCCAAACTTTGATCTAATTATGTTAGGAAACACTTTTAACTGGTGTTGTCGGTATTGTTCTGACATGTATCATATGAAAGTTAATTTGATATTTTAATGGCTGAGTCGGCACTAACACATGATATTGCATAGCCAATTTTTTATTCGTGGGTATTTGTAATCGTAAGAAATACCAGAAAATCGAAGACATTTCTAAAGCGTTCTTTGTTGAGCAAAAAAATCATTATGTTCATAAGAAACGTTCACTAGAGAGGTCAGATTCTGTTTATCGTATTGAGTTTAATGAAATTTAATCGTTGCCGCAACCTGCACCAGTGCTCTCGAAATACATAAGGATATCGATACGGCCCAGATAAGCACGCAAATACTTATAGAGAGTTTAATTTTGTACGTTGATCCAAGCACATTTCTCTCCGGAATATAGAAGCCCTCTAGAGCCCCTAAAAAATAATACTACAACTTGGGACCTAAAAGTCGGGGGATATAGATAGAAATTATTCCGTTTATTACAAGTTAAGTGTTCAAAAGTAAATACCGAAATCGCAAATATTGATCGATCATTGTGCCCCAAATAGTGACAACCAGTCAATGGTAATTTTCTAAAAATTAGTCAATGGTAGTGCTTCAGATAGTTACCATTCATAAATTGTAGTGTTGTAAACAGTACACATTGATCGATTGTAATACTCCATACGCTTACAATTGCTTAATACATAGTTTCTCAATACTTACGATTGATCAATGGTAATGTTGTGAGTGGTTACCATTCGCCAATGGTCAAAGGACGAATAGTAACCATTAAAAGTGCCATTGGTTCACCACTCGTACCATTCAGAGCGAATGGTTACCACACCGAAAAAATAGTTTGGCAATATCAACCTCACAGCTGCGGTCACGGAAAATTGGTTTGAATCAATCCAGGCGCATTTAAATATACTGTACCGTTGTTGAAACAATAAAACTGGTGTGGTTATGTCAATTGCGTATTGCAGTTACTGCGATTACAACGCTGATGCGAAGTGAACCAAAACTGCATCAAATAAACAACTTTTTTTTCGATTGACTCGCATGTACTTTCAACATACAGAAGGTATATTATTTTAACTTGAACGTATATTTGGTCGATTTGAAAAAAATGTGATTCGACGTGTTCGATATATACGAACATTTTTCATCTTGAAAATTATGTTATTCAATCTGCCAAGACGTCTATTTAGTCATTCACAACTATTATGCCCACAATAAATAATTTTCATGTTGTTTCCATATTTCAATGTCAAATCATGTAAACTGAGTCTAAGTTAATGACGGATAATAACTTATATATTCGATTCAAAATTGCATTTATCAAGAAGCGATTCTAGCGTAGGGGTAAGGTACTAGGTCAGAATGCGTTAGTTTCGGGGTTCGAGCCCCGCTAGGATATATAGAATTTTTATTTGTAAAAATTGTGTTACACTGGAAAGTAGCGATTGTACCGATAACAATTGAACATGTAACGATGATGCAACCGTGTATAATATTAATTAGTAACAAATAACGTGAATAACAGTACCAGGACCGAACTACAGATTGAGTTCGGAGGAACTATTGTTCCATTGATATAATTGCCTATTCTGTTCGGTCAAACATATTTTTAGTTCGGACAATGAAAAAATTATTTAAATGCTGATGTAACTTTTTAGTCAACTTAATTAAATATTTCCTTCGCCACCCGCAACCGCCGAAGTTGGTGGATTCTAACAAATTTTTTTAAATCTTACCAAACCTTTCTTTTGGTGCACGAATGCACCATACAGTACACCATTCAAAGTCAATGGTAACTTTTTGATGAGTAATGGTTCCATTTTCATGAGGGCAGAGCTGTGCTATACATGAAGTACCGGGTACTTGTTTGGTACTTCAAGTATGTTCTTGAAGTACACGGGTAATTTTCACTTTTGTACGATTTCAAGTACCAAGTACAAGTACATTTTGAGTACACGTTAGCATTACTGTCTAATCCTCACAATAAGTATTATTTTAACGAAAATCTTACAGTTTAAGTTGGAGAACATAGTAGCGATATACAGACGACTGTATGTACTTAATGTGGGGATCGACGTCTCGCGTGCTGTGTTAACAATATATCTACATCACTGACACGTCAATACACCGCAAGACCAGCTGTTAAACTCAAAATACAACAGAACAGAAATCATAATACTAGTACTACGCTTTTTTTGTGTGGCTGAGCGCCTTGATTTCAGAATTGTGTGATTTGTTTTTTTTTTTGCTTCCTCATAGAGGATGCTGTCTTCATTTTTTTAAACTGAAATTTTCATATGCATTCTCATGATGTTAATTTATTCGCGAAGCTTCTTCCATGAGGAAGCATTGTTTGTATTTTTGGCTTCCTCATGGAGGAAGCTTCGCGAATAAAGGAACATTATGAGAATGCGATATGAAAATTTCGATTTTCAACTTTTATGAGCGATATGGAAATTTTTATTTTCAACTTTATGAGAAAGCGATGTGGAAATTTTTATTTTCAACTTTATGAGAAAGCGATATGAAAATTTCAATTTTCAACTTTAGCCGGAAGCGACATGAAAATAAAATTTTTTCATCTTTTCAACGCCAACGTCTTGTTAGACTTTTATGCAAAACGGCTCGCCGTTTTGGGTTCAGCGCGTTAAAAAATACTCCATCGTCATCCTTGACTTTTTGCACTTTCGATTTTTACTCAAGAAATCCAAGTGATACATCTTCATCTAGCCTTTCCAACCCCGTCATATCCATCGTCTTGTGTATGCCTTGCTATAGATCACGACAGGGACCTGGGTTTTTACGCGATGCCATCAGAAAGCAAAGAAATCGCTATTTAAAAATACCCAAAAATCACTCATTTGTGGAATTTTGACTATAAAAATGCCCGGTGAACTTTTTCGTTAGTTATCGTTCCAGAACAGTAATTCCATGTGTTTTTCCACGCTAATCACGAATCTGAGACTTTTTTATGCATCGATGAATGTTTAATACGGAAAAATGCGCCTAAAAAATTGCATGAAATTCAAAAAATTCAAAATGACATAAAATTTAAACGGTTCGATCGATTTTCGCGAAATTTTAACGGGATCCTCGGGGGATCTAACTGTGTACGCGTTTTTAGCCCAATATCTAGAAAATTGCGAGCGCTAGAGTGCGCACAGACATTCGAAGAAATAAAAAATGGAATCCAAAAAAAAAACAACTGAACATTTTTGGATGAAATTTTGCAGAAACATTGACTATTAAACACACATGTTGTGGGTGAAATTTCGGCTTGATCGGTCGAGGCGTTCTCGAGTTATAACGGTTTGAATTTTTCGCGTCCGATTCACACGCACACGCACACGTTATTATACGCCAACAAAATCATACCAAAACAAATGTGATAAGGAAGTCACGATTTGCCTTTACGCTAGTAGCAACAAAAACGCTCGTTTTTTCAATTGAATATCGTGAAAAGTAATTATCGATCAAAGGAAGTACAAATATATGAAGCAAAAAAAAAAAATGAGTGAAGTTTGTGAAGAATTGTGTCAAAAAAATTGCACTTAACAGAAGTAAGCCGCGTGAAATAATGTAAAAGTATCGTGAAAAATGTACCATAAATATCTAATAGATTAGCGATTCAATAATCTTAATTCGCAAATGATAATTTGTTCCATGTTTATGACGCAAAATATGCCAGACGTGTAAAATATCGTTTTCCACGATGTCTATGACCTCTAATTTTTATGTCTGTACCAAAAATACATCGTCACCTCGATGTATCGAAAATATGAGCCAAATTATTTAGGATGTGTAAAAATATAATCAATATAATCTGTACCTTAGAAAACAAATTGTTACATGATCTCAAGATTCATTTAATCTTTGATTTCTTCTTAAAAATCTGTTACAATCCTCATTACCGATTCAGTATTTTTAATATAATTTATACGATATCGATCTCGATTAAGATTCGAATATATCTTTTGTGCGGACGAGTAGATTTTCTTCTCACCCGGTGAAACTAAAATGTATCGTGTGTCTGCAAGAGCTTGATTGGTTGCTTGCAAGTACAGGATTTATTGCTGTGGTTCCCATCGGGCGAAGACAAATATCTCATATGGAATCCATGCCCCGATCGTAAAAGATTCATTTCTTTTTCATCCATTTAAATCAAGAAATAAATGTTTAGTTGGCGAAGCTATGATCAGGACATTGTTTTCTACTCCAATGGTGACGACACGACGATATTGTAAGCTTTAAACTAACATTTTCTATTCGTGGGACACATTTTTTTCTCATTTGTAAGAACTTTGATAGGTGACAATAAAATGTGTCCCGTGCCTACGAAAGCTTGATTCGTAACCCTTGGATGAAAGTAAAAAAGTTGAAAATTGAAATTTTTATATCGCTTTCTCATAAAAGTTGGAAATTGAAATTTTCATATGACTTTCTCATAATGTTCCTTTATTCGCGAAGCCTCTTCTATGAGGAAGTCAAAAATACGGACGATGCTTCCTCATAGAAGAGGCTTCACAAATGAAGGAACATTATGAGAAAATGATATTAAAATTTCAATTTCCAACTTTTGAAATTGTATTTTTGAGTTAAGTACAGAAAAACCCCATGCAAATTACTTTGCACCTTTTTCGTAACAAAAAAAATGTCTACATCTGATAAAATTAAAACCATCAAAATTTACACCAGAATTTATCATAGGAAATCGCAAACCGAAATTTGCGAATTGCGTCGCTTTAAGGCAAGATTTAATCTATTCTTCAGCGCTGATTACGAAACTATAATTCATTTTACTCTGTGCGTGATGTTTGATTCAGAAATTCGCGTAAAAAAAATTCAAAATTTTTAAAAGCCCATAAAATTTTAACGTTTTAATCAATTTTTGCCAAATTTAATATGAAACATTGTACAGTGTTAGTCTATTCCTGTGCAAAATTTACTCAAATTATACCCTTTTTTATCATCAAAAAAAAAATTAAATCCGATAAAATCTGATCCATTAGATAGATTTCGGCCAAATTCAATACCAATGGTCTTTGTTCATAGTATTGTATTTATATACATTTTTAGGAGGATAGCTCAAAATTTACAAAAGTTAGAGCTAACACAGACATTTTTCAAAAATTTCGATTTCGCCTAAAATCTCGAAACGGGCCTCAATCTTCATGAAGGTTATTCCGAAGGAAGCGACGTGACCTCTCTACTAGTGTACAAAATTTCAACCCGCTATCTCGAGCCGATCCCGAGTTATAGTCGTTCTGAGCAATGCACGCTGTCACACAATACGCACACACACATACATCCGGACGCCAACTAAAAATCGCATTTCTCGACGTTTTCGACCGTTTGTAGTACGCTGACATTAAAATCGCGAAAAAAAAAATGTTCACGAAAACATAGCTTCCTCTATGACCAAGCAAAAATATAATTTTTTATGTAAATTTTAATTTGCTAATTACAGAAACATCGTTCTTATAATCCGAATAATTTTTCGAAGACTTTTAGCAGAGTTTGAGACAAAAAAGGGTTTTATTTCTGCCAAAGAAGTTTAATATAATACGGTGCATAAATTTTCTTTCAGGATCACGGGAGATACGACGGAATACAGAGGGTACTATTCGGCGGCGGGCTCCGTTTCTGGCTCCACAAGCTTCTCCTTCTGGATTCGCTGTCCTACCTGTCCCATGGTCAGCTGAGCCTCAGCCTGAACCGGATGATCCTGGTGGACGTGGATGACATATTTGTCGGTGAGAAGGGTACCAGACTCAAGAAGGATGATGTACTCGCTCTACTGGCGACGCAGCAGAGGATACAGGCGTTGGTTCCCGGATTCAAGTTCAATTTGGGGTTTTCCGGGAAATACTTCCATCACGGGACGTCAGAGGAGAATTTGGGGGACGATATGCTGCTCGAGAACGTCGACAGGTGAAAAATTCATTTTTCTTTAAAAAAAAAATGTATATATATGTATTAAGGTGGTTCTTAAGTTAAAAGTTTTTGAATTTTCTGGGGCCCGACCCGGTTACCGTGAGGTATAAAATAAACACGCGATGTGTGCAGGGTCCTCGAAGTTAATGCACTTTTAAAAGCCTCTACCGGCTGTTTGAAAAATTAAAAACTTCGGAACATCTGAATTTGAAGTAAAAATTAAAAATTCGAGATTTCCTTAGAGCCACCCTGCGCTTCCAAATTATAACGTATGAGAAAAAACTCTGCGAAATTCCTATGAAATCAAAGTATTTTTAGAGGTCGCTACCGAGGGTTAAAGAAATAAAGTTTTCGACAATAATAGCCAATAGTTACAAAATTTTATAGAAGGTGAAAATCCACCGCGGGAAATAATCGAATATTTTATTTGAAAAGACATGTTTGCTGAAACAAAAGTTAAATTTAAAAATGTAAAAGTTAAATTTTATTTACCTAATTTTCTTCAACAGCTAGAACGAGAGTACTCTTTTCTTTGCTGTTGAAGAGAGTTGGGTAAATAAAATTCTTCGATCGTTTGTCGATAGAGTTATACTATACCTTTTGACCATTGCAGTAATTTGTCGACTTCCTTTACCTTACCCTTTACGTAAAACGTTCGATTTTTCTCATTTAACTTTTGTTACGACAAACATATATTTCCAAATAGAATATTCGGTTATAATATTCACCTTCAACAACATTGTGTAACTATTAACTACAATTGTCGAAACCTTTGTTTTTCAACCCTCGGTAGCGACCTCTAAAAATATTTCGATTTCAGAGGAATTTTGCAGAGTTTTTTTCTATACGTTATACTTTGGAAGTGCTGGGTGGCTCCAAGGAAATCTCGAATTTTTCATTTTGACTTCAAATTTAGATGCTCCAAAGTTTTGCATTCTTTAAGTGGCCGGTAGAGACCTCTAAAAATGCATTAACTTCGAGGACCCTGCACACATCGCTTTTTTATTCTATACCTCACAGTATAGAATAAACATGCACAATTTTTTTTCTCTCGACGAACCCGTTGCATGACGTACACATACGTAAATCCATCTATTAGTACACAGGCTTAGATAACACAAAATAATTTAAATCAAGGGTTACCCCATCCAGACCGAATAAAATTCCGTAAATTCGTATTCAGGGATTGTTGTTGGCCATCGGTAACCAATTTTTATTGTCGTTTCATACACTGGTACCTGTGTGGGCTCCCAAATATACATTTTTCATTGAAAAATGTTAATAATTTTTTTGTCTAATCAGCGGGAGTCGCAAAGCCCACAATATTAATCAGAAATGAAAAAAGTAAAACCAAGCGGGATTCTATTCAATAAGGATAAATGCATCGAACATCATAGGATTTTTTTCAAGTTCGAAATTTTTTTTTTAAAGACAATTGAACGGTTCCGTATTAGTATAACTAAATCCAAATTTATCTTTTATTTCACACGCTAATATTATGACCTAGTAGTTGAAACTCGAAATATGTAATCTCCGTTCTCGCTAATCTCTAAGCCGTCAGCACCTTCCATGCGAAAGTTTCCGCTCTCACGACAACGGACCGATCGCTGTATTCGCTACGTGTGAGTAACGGCCACGACCCTACTTGCAGGGGTGTCTTTCTTCGGTTCATCTCAGAGTCCCCGAGCTGTATGACTTGCGCTGTCCATCGATCCGTATATTCTTGTTAAGGTGAAGTGAAACACGGTCTCTGTCGCACTCTCTCGCTCCACCCTAAGACCAATGGCTTTATCTCTTTCACACTCTTGGTTCTGTCACGTGATTTTCGCTTCACCTTAATAAAAGTATAATTACAAATTCACTTCAGCATTCTCACCAATAATTACCAATAACCTGACGGACAATTGAAATATCCTGAACATTAAAAAATAATTATTCACCAAAAACAAAATTAATAAAAATTTATAAAACAACGTTAACGATTTTAAAAAATCCTACGATGCTCAATAGATAATCACGTTTTACATACGTGGTGTACATTTTAAGTCGGTTGGAATAACTGATATTGAATTATATGACGCTCTCCAACTCTGACAGCGGCGTCTTGAGAAAAACTAGTTTACGGCCCATGACGATCGAGCCGCACCTGAAATAAACCACATTTTACCTAATATTATAATACATACACTGGGACCTCGGTTTCGTTCACAGCGGCGGGACCGGCTCCGCATCGAACTTACCAAAATCGAGGTTGCGCATGCCCCGCCCATACTCACTGTCGAGCATGACCCATAGCTTGCTACGCCGATCGATATTCGCTACGTGGTGAGGACTGAGGAAATTGAGGGCGCAAAAATCGAGGTCCTAGTGTATGTCGGATTGCGCTTAAATTTTTCTTTAAAGTCTTTTGGTATGAGAATTTTTTTTTTCTAGACAATTTGATTTGTAGAAAGCGTCAATCTAGTAAAATACTCTTGAAATTTGCGAAATAATACAAATCCGGCGTAAAGTGATATCCTCTTCCTTTTAATTACCATTTTTAAATCGTAAAATTTAATCTAGAAGTCTGAGATAGACAACAAAAGGAGAGAATACTTTTTTACATCTACTTTATACATTAGAAAAAAAGGTGCAAAGAAAGTTCGCTGAGCGATTTTGGCTTCCTTATAGAGAAAGCCATGCGCCAAATTATAATGAATGAAGAAGCCATGCGCAAATTACTTTGATCCTTTTTTCGTAACATTAAAGAAGGTTTTCATCTCATCAAATTGAAACGGTCGAAATTTACCGCAAAATTTATTGTAGAAAATCGCTGACTGCTATTTGTATAATTCATCGGTTCGTTTCGAAATGTTTTTCATCTTTTTTTTACCTCTGTTTTTACTAGAACTAGATCATTTTTAGTAATTTATCAAAAAAATCGAAATTTCATAAAATCTAACTGTCTGGCCAGATTTCGTTCAAATTCAATACCAAAGGTCTTCGATCATAATACTACCTTTGTATGCAATTTGACGACGATAGTTCAAAATTTACGAAGCTAGAGCTACAACAGGGAATTTTCAAAAAATCCAAAATCGCGTAAAATGGCTAATGGTGCGTCAATCATCATGAAACTTGCATTGAACGAAGCGACGTGACGACTCTGTTAGCGTGCCAAATTTCAACTCGCTATCTCAACCTGTTTCCGAATAACAGCCGTTGCAAACTATTTCAAGTAATTTGGAATGAAAATCGAAATTAAAAAAAAAAAAAAAGATTTCTCTACGAGGAAACGAAAAACAAAATTCACAAAAAATTATACTCAAAGGAGACATTATAGTTATTTTATAAGAATAATATCGAACGTAATATCGAATAATAAAATTTGTATCGTTTTTTCTTGTACAGATTTACGTGGTTTTCCCACATGTGGAATCATCAGCAGCCTCATCTTTACGAGAATGTAACGCATCTGCAGTTGGACATGGCACTGAACAAGCAATTCGCGAAAGACCACGGTATACCGACCGTAAGCGGTTACAGCGTAAGTCCCCATCACTCGGGGGTATATCCGGTACACGAGGGCTTGTACGAAGCATGGAAGAAGGTCTGGAACATCAAGGTGACGAGTACCGAGGAGTACCCACACCTGAGGCCAGCCCGGCTACGACGGGGTTTCATTCATCGTAACATAATGGTACACACGCAAAAACCCCCCAATAAAACTCCGAGCAAACAATCATTCCTGCTCCTCGCTTAACTTTCACATCGGTCTATCGTTCGTACGGAGCGACGGAACGTCACAAACTTGCCCGAAGTACAATGAAGTTTGGAAGCCCCGCCATCTGTTTGGGATAGCAAATCGACCGTCGAAGGCTCTATGAAAACTTTACATCCAATCCCGTCAGTCCGATGGAAATCGAAACAAAGAAGAAGAAAGCAAACAAAAAAACTTCATCGTTCTTCGAGCCGATTGTCGGTTAAAACCACGCTTCGAGGCGAGTTACCGAGAAATAATTATTCATAATTGCTCCCTCAGGTCCTTCCGCGACAAACCTGCGGTCTGTTCACTCACACAATTTTCATCGAGCGATATCCCGGCGGCAGGGACAAGTTGGACGAGTCCATTCAAGGCGGAGAGCTCTTTCAAACTATCGTCTACAATCCCGTGAGTAATTGCTCGTCGACAATTCGACGGTATTTTCTGTTATTACATTCTTTTTATTTTAATCGCCGAGACGGTTTTTTACTTCTGAACAAATAATTTTTGTTTTTTTACAGATAAACATTTTTATGACGCACATGTCGAACTATGGAAACGATCGTCTCGCGCTCTATACGTTCGAGTCGGTCATCAAATTCATTCAGTGTTGGACCAATCTCAGGCTGTCGAGCTCGCCGCCTCTTCAATTAGGCGAACGTTACTTTCAACTTTATCCCGAAGAAGCTGATCCCGTTTGGGGGGTAAGTCATTCGTAAAAGTTCACTTGATCTAACTGAGAATTCCTGTTTTACCGGCTTGCCAATTAAAAATATATTTCCACAGTGAAACTACAATATATACATATGTGTATATTGTCACTCCAATTCTACGATACTAACGATGGATAATTTTCCAGAATCCGTGCGACGATCAGAGGCATCAAAAAATTTGGTCGAGAAACAAGACGTGCGATCAATTACCAAGATTTTTGGTCATCGGCCCGCAGAAGACGGGCACAACAGCACTGTACACTTTTCTGTCGATTCATCCAGCGATAAACAGTAATCTGCCGAGTCCAGATACTTTCGAAGAGATTCAATTCTTCAACGGAAAGAATTACTACAAAGGCTTGGACTGGTGAGTGGCGACGAATTTGGTAAAAAATCGTCTCGCAACTTCGTTGTAATATCTGTTAACCCTGCAAGTACGAGGTTGGTGTCCTATAGGCAGGAGATTTCACCTTATTATCCGGCTTAATTTTATCTGAATAATTGCAAAAAATTCAGAATTTGTTTGAAATCCGAGGAAAGTGAAAATAAATAAAAAAAGAAACGAAGAAGATATAAAAGAATGTGGTTCAAATAATATTTTCGAGGTCTCGTAGCCTTTAAGGGGGAGTAAAATATCGCGGTCGGTAACGAAAACTGTAATGAACTTTTCTCGAGGGTGCTAATTTTTTTGAGAAAAAAACAATTTCAAGCCAGCTGTGCACGGTAATTTCGCATCCGGCCCGAATTCACTTTTTTCTCAAAAAAATTAGCACCATTGAATGAAGTTAATTTGAAAATTGCAACTATTTCTCTCGCACGCACAGCTGTTTCACTTCCCCTCAGCAACTGGAACAGTTTTCGGCTCAGGACTCCCGTGGGGGAGGGCGAGGCAAACCGAACCCCGGGTCAAAATGGAAATGAAAAAAAAAGTCTGATCTCAAATGGAGGTCATTGTTCCGTTTTGTTCCAGAGATCTGTTTTGCTCAGTTCCTCACTACGCGAAGGTTTAATTACGATATTCATGAAGTCACATTGCTTACAGGTACATGAGCTTCTTCCCGGCTGCGAAAAACGAGAGTTCGCGTTACCTCTTCGAGAAATCAGCGACCTACTTCGACGGGGAGTTAGTGCCAAGACGGGCCCACGCCCTTCTGCCCCGAGCTAAATTAATAACGATACTCTTGTCACCGGCGAGGCGAGCATACTCATGGTATCAGCACACTCGCGTGCACGGCGATCCCGTGGCGAACAATTACACATTTCACTCGGTGATAACGGCGAGCGACACAGCCCCGAAATCACTACGCGATCTACGGAACAGATGTCTCAATCCTGGCAAATACGCTCAACATCTGGAGCGATGGCTGTCGTACTACACACCTCAACAATTGCACATTATTGATGGTGAACAATTGAGACAGAATCCCATCGACACACTGCACGAGCTACAGAAGTTTTTGAAAATCACGCCGACCTTTAATTACTCGACGCATCTGAGATACGATCCGAAAAAGGGATTCTTCTGTCAGGTGACGAACGAGGATCGCACCAAGTGTCTCGGCAAGAGCAAGGGTCGACAATATCCACCGATGGAGGACGGATCCTACAAGCTTTTGCAGGTAAACTTTCTTCATTTTATTAAAAATATTGATATATAACAAAAACAAAATAGTTTTTGTGGATCCGATAATACTTCTCATCGTAGAATCCTTTTTCTTTCTTTCTCGCAAAGGACTTTTGTGATCATGGCATTTTTTTTTTTTTCAAAATTTTCTTGCATCGAAATAATGTCGGAAAAATGTGCAAAAATCACATTTAGGAAAAATGTATCTGCGTGTTAACCAAGAGGCGACTAAACGCGGTTAAAGCCGTGTTTTAGTTCGTATAACAATAATGTTGGTTTGAACAAGTTAATACTTCGGTTGACAATCAAATAACGACTTTGAACGTATGTAAAGGCCACTTTCGGTGAATTCAACCATTTTTCCCCCCTCGGGGCCGTAAACAATACGTTATACGTGCCCCCAAAACAATTATATATAAAAAGGAATAATAATTTGTAAAATTAGCGATTTTTGGTATTTCAAAACGGACAAAACTTTGCTTCCTCACGGAATCGTGAAAAATCCCAGGTGCCTATCCTACGATCAAGAATACAGACGGTTGGTAGATGACGGGGTTTTAAAATAATTTTTCTTTCGAGTTGTTAGAGTCATAAATTGCTTCCTCATTATTTGCGCTTCCTCTATGAAGAAGCCTCATAATCATAGAAAAAACCTTGTCATCGAAGCTATGTAAACAAAACTACATTACACGAAGAAGTAATGTAAAAATTGCAGCTTTTACGCTTTTTTCATTCATATTAAATACTTCTCGACAATAAAAATATATTGTGCGTCGAATAGGAAATTGAAAGGATTGCATTTTTTTCTTCGGTTTTCCATTGTATACAACTATAAGTATTAATCCGACGATACAATTCTCAACGGCATTACTTTCAGACATGTTCTCTATAATTCTGATAAATGATATATCCTCTGTCTAAAAATAAACTCACGAAGTCAAATATACATTCATTCAAAACTTAAGCCATTTTCTGAAAGTTTATTAACGAAAAATAAAAACACCTGACCGCCATATTGTGTTCTTGCATTTCTTTAAAAATTTAACAACACATATAAGTAATTGGAACACTAGCTTACTCATTGTTTATACTACCTTTGTGATAAAAAGATACAGACGACTTCAGAAATCGACAATTGCTGTAATGAGATTGGACGACCAATGAATTATAAATTACGGTGATTGATGAGATTTTTTTGTTTGTTTGCAGAGGTACTACCTGTCGCATAACACAGCTTTGGTGAAGCTACTAAAAAGATTAGGATCGCGAACGATTCCTCAATGGTTGAAGGACGACCTCACCGACACGGTGATGACCTAGCAAACGCCGGGCGCATGAAACGCACCGACGTTTCTACGATCAGGCTTGACTTCCGAGGCATCGATAACGCCTAGCGCGAGCACGCCTCTGGAAGATCTGTAATTAATTGTACATTATATACATTCCGCACGGGACTGTAAATTCCTTAAAAAAAAAAAAAAGAAGACGAAGAAACAAAAAAGATTCGCGAGGACAGCACGGGCTTAATGAAGTCAGCATCCAGTGGTACGGACTGGCCTAAATATCTGCCCGAGTGTGCCGAGCAGCCAAACTAGTCACTGGTAAGCGGCTGACGATGAGCAGCTGCTGTGAGGTGTGATAGATGTTTTAAGCTATCTAGGCGATGGTACGAAGATGGAAAGAACCTTTCAAAATCACCGATAAGATGAATGTCCCAGTCGCTAACTCGCGACGGTTTAGATTTATTATTACTTGTTAATAGACCTTTTAACCCGCTCAGCTATGTAAAGCAAGAAGCGTTATAAGAAACAAAATTACCTAATGCGCGTGTGTGTTAGCGCATCTCATAAAAAAAGAATCTTGAGTCACATCTCATTATTTAAGTCAATACTGATGATCAAATGGGAAAAATAGACCGAACGCGTTAGCCATCAGCCAAAAATAAAATGAAGAAGAAAAAATGAATAAGTGCAAGCGAAGATATTTGAATCTTTTATCACGTTAATTACTTTTTGGATGAGTGATAAATTTTATTTTTCAACTTCAGCGAACAATTATCCAAGAAATGGCATTATTTGCGTATAGACCTAGAAATAATAAATTTTATTATAGACACATTGAGTATAGAATTTCCTAAAAAAAGTTAAAAATATATAATTTTCATTGTAAGTTACAAATTCCAACATTATTGGGAACTTTATATGTAGATAACTGGGACATCCAGCTTATCGTTAACGTCGTTATTGTACCGCTGTTGTGATGCAGAGTAAAAAGAAATCGACGGGAGTTACTATGTTGCGTACAGTTGTACGCAGGTGCCATTGGTGTAAGGGATAGAGGGATAAAACGGAAAAATGTCCTCTATTCAAGATAAGACTTTTTTTCATTCTCCGCGAAAAATTGGTAAAAATAGTGCGTTTTGCCTCGAGATTCCGTTTTTACCCGCTTTTCCCTATTTCTCTTTCGCCGCGAGCTTCTCTCGACCCGCTCACCGTGCGTTTATAGCACGATCGTCAAGTCTTTGGTAGAGCCCGAAGCGAGTCTCCGATAAGTGGCCTAAAGATATTGTGAGAAAACTCGTGTCGTATATCGTTAAATTGACAGCGTACTCATGATAAGGGTAATATATAAGCGAAGATGACGCTAAAGCACTCTTAAATAGGGAACCGAATGGTTCGTGCGGCAAAGTAAACTTATGTCAGCGGAGATCTTCGAAGGATCGATTGCGGAAAGAGTCCTACAGGAGAAAAGAACGTTTCGATATCGTACACTAAAAGTACACCCGAAAAAAGAGTCGACGACCCTAGCAAGTTGACGGACCGTCGAACGGACCTAATAACGGACACGTACGTTCGGGAAAGAAACGGACCGTCAAAAACCCGTAAAACGTACCGTAACGTTTTTTATTAGCGCTCCCTCGGTTTTCGGTCGCGAAAACCGTAAGAAGACCGAACCGTTTCCAACCAAAATTTCATTCGGTCCGTTTCCTGTTGCGAGAACCAAAACCGGACCGAACGAGCCGAATGGTCTTTTTTGTGACCGAGAGATATCGAAGTTCGTAAAAAAAAACTTCTCAGTTCTTTTGTTTCTCTGCAAAGAACTTTTGGTTGGGAATGTACGAGTACACCTTAATACAAGGATACAGTGGGGAAGCACAATGTCGCAATTGGAATTGACGCCTTTTTTGGCTCTGAAAAAAAATGCACCGTATTGAATTTCGTTAAAAAAAAGTTCAATTTTCGTTCAAATTAGTTCGGTCCTTTTGTGGTTTTTGCAACAGAAGGGAGCGCTGAACAAAAAATCAAAAAGATACGGTCCGTCGATCCATTTTATGCATTCCGTTTCGTTCTCGGTCCGTTTCATGGTTATTCCCAAAAAAAAACCGATGGTCGCCCAACTTGCTAGGGGAGAGGGGCCGTGAGAAGTTCGTTAATTCACACAAGAGTCCAACTTTGAAATCGCATCTGTCCACAAATTGCGCCACGGCTTCTCCAACGACATTGATACACGTATCTCGTGAATGAGACTGTATATACAAGTTTGGACGATTCGATTATATTATTTTTCAACAATACTATTCAGGTGGTTCTGGCATTAAAAATATTTTTTTTTTCTTATAAACCGCAACATTTTTATCGAAAATGAATTATAACAAACATGAATTGATCCTCATGGAAACATTTTTTTCCTCATTCTTGTGTCGTATCACGTACGACGGTACGACCAAAAGACGATAATTGAAACTTTGACATATCAGCTGTTCAAAAACAAATGTGTTCAAATATTTATAAAAAAATCACACGAACTCGGACTTTCTGAAATTTTATATACGAACGATTCGGATAATTGAAATCTGAATTTAGAAACTTTTTGCTGCGAACTTTAAAGTCGTATTTCTATTCTTGTGTTAGGGAGAGTCACATCGTAATGGCAATAAATTGCTAGACCCAAAAAATAAAGATTCGCTAACGGCATTAAAAAAATGCAGTGCTCTAATGACCCAATTTTCATATCGTCTTAATGCCAGGACCGCCTTGATCGTTGTTTCGTCGCAATAGCACACGACGGAATCGTATATACTAGCGCGGTTTAACTTTCCGCGATCGCCAGCGCATTCGGTTACAGTGTACGTTATTCTCGTTGTACTCGCGTGTCGAACGATAATGGTAAAAATAATGAGACTATGAATGACGATGTTAATTCCGTGTATATTTTGACAATACTATTCTTGGTATCGATCGTAACGCCAGATGTAGAGGCGTCCATTTGTACATTTGTGTAACGCGTTAATCATGAGATATTGACATTGGTGTACTAAAAAGATTTTTTTAAATTGTAAATCAAGGATGTTTACAATAATGTGTGCGAAATTCGCTAGTTTTTCGCACAAATGTTCGCAAAAATTTTATCAACGCAGTCAAGTGTCATTTGTACAGTTCGAAAGCGTTTTTTTTTTGTAATATCTATACGTGTGAAAGAAAACTCCTTCGATATATAAAATAAAGTGTCGATGTTCTATGGGGCATTCCATGTCAAGTGAGTCTTAAATTCCACATAGAGCTAATTTTTTTGCGGATTGTACACGGATCCTAAAAATCATTTTATGTCGTTGCTTTTGTATGTTCGATCAATGAAGCTCGACCAAAAAATGATACACACGGCGCACTGTCTCCGCTCTTCGAATTAATTTTTAAATCTAAATGGACCTTTCCAAAAAGTGTTATACGGATGGAAAATGTGAATTGAAACAATGGGTCTAAAAGTGGGTAATCTACTTGACATAGAGTATATAATTTTCGATATTTTTCCCTCCCTTTGAAGTATGCTGTTAACTTTCTCATTGAAAAAAAAAGAAATCTGAAATAATTTGTCGCTGTTCTCGATACAGGAAAATTATAATTGAAAAATAGATGATTACATTTTTCACAATAAGTGGAAATAGGATTTGACTTTACGTGGAATGTCTCTTATATAATGTCGCACCCCTAGAACAACGGCGTAATGTCTTACGAAATTACCATACAAGTTGTTATACACTGTTACAATTAGGCATGCGTTATATCATTTATCGAGTCGCGAGAGAAAGCGATTCCACTGCCCTCGACCACGCGGTCCCGCCATATACGTAGATGGAACATTCATCGTCGTTTTTTGTTTTATTTTTATTTTTTTTTTGTTAAGTTTGTACATTTGTTTACGTAATTTTTTTATTTACAAATATACCTTGTATAATGACTGAGAAATTGAGAGAAAGAGAGAGATAGAGCGAGAGAGACGTTTATCGTGAATCATGTACAAAGCTAATAATTGTTGACGACGAGTAATATCGATGTGTGTACGCTCGTCGTCGAACGTGCCATTGCGTCAGTGCTGTAAATACTCATATTGAGTTTCATCTCGTGATAAGAGGAAGCGTACGACCATATACTATATTTCTGCGAGTTTGTGAAATAATTATATATATATACACACACATATATATATATACATATATATAAATTCGATACTTAATTTCGGCCCAGCGATGACGGCACCGTCCAGACCGTCGTCGTCTGACAATAAACGATGCTACAAAAAAAAAAAGAAAAAAAAAGTTTAGGCTGCAATTCCGACAATGAGAATGAAATAATTACGATTGCAATGTAAGAGATAAAAAAAGAGACGAAAAACGATCGGTTATCGTTGCGAATTCGTAATACATTTTTTTTCTCGTTTTTCTTTCATTTTCACGCCATTGTTACGTGCACGACAGACTTTATTAGACGCCCTTAATTATTTAACTTACCATCACATATATTGTAAAATACTGTAATAACTGTACGGATAGGCGATAAGTTCTAATAAAAGAAAAACACTAAAAAATGTCAGTGTCTCCGTTGAATTATTTATTTCTTCCTGCTCGTGAATGAATGTCGAATGACTCGGAAGTCGGTCGAACGAGGGCAACTGGAACCGATGCACTAAAGTTTCTCGGATATTTTTCGCTGATAACCAATGTATCCTCCTCGCTGTCCGATCGGCTGCTGGCAAAACTTCGCGGATTCGGTTCGACCAAAAATTGTACGCTCTTTTCGTTTATGCCGATAGCTTCGAGACGCAAATTCATTAATTTTTGGGTTCTGTGAAGACGATAAGGTTCTCGCCGCCTCTTCAGATTCTTCTCCACCGCAATCTGATTATTCACGCGATTGAGTTCGGCAAATCGTTCGACCAAAAAATCATCGTCCCCTTCGACGGGATTAGCTGACGAGTCTCCGGAACACTCGGCGGTTGATTTTATTTTCGAAGCTTTCGAGCATTCCTCAATGGCAGTTTCTTTCTCGTCGTCGAGAGAAATTCGATTGTCACCCATAGCTTCGGCTTTTCCGGGAGCCTCGAGAATGCCTGTGTCACTCGTCGGTCTGATGGTGTGGATGTGCCGGAATTTCTTCACACGCGCTTCAAGTACGGCACTTGGATGTGTGGCAGCTGCGTTTATTTCGGGATTCAGGGATTTGTTTGTCGCCTGTGCAATCTCATCGGGTTTAGACTTCTCGAGTTTGGCAATTGCACGTTGATACTTTGCGAAACGAGGACCAACGATGCTACCGACACGCTCAACCGGCGCGGTACCTGGTTGAAGATAAAGGGTTTCGCCGTCCGGATAGAAGAGCCGCTCCATAAACGACCTAAACATTCGAACAATGATCAATCGATAATTTTCGACTATAGTCGGCAATTATGGAGGCTTCTCAATCGTTATTGCCTGTTAGATAAGTATTTTTCAATATAAATTTACGAGGAATTGAAAAACGGTCGAACGAAATATTGGGCTTGGATCGGGTCAATCAGAATTCTCCAGTTTCACGATATCTGCTCCACCGTGAAAATGAAAAAGAACTGAGTTTGATTTTTTTTTATTAAATTTTTTTTTTTTAATTTTGAATTTCAAAAGCGAGAACATTAAATAGCGGCAACTTTGATTAACCTTTTACCCGATTGCCACGAAATCGATACGTCTCCGTGTGAATTCCCAGACTACACTTTAGTAAGTAACGAGTAAGCATTACCGACCGCAAACATTGTTCACTCTACACGGAGAAAAATAGTTTAGCTGTTCTAAAAAAATGAGTTTTGCTGTCAATGACCTCGTTCCCGCAGAAAAACAATTAGTAAATACGGCAAAAAAATTACAACGTAGAAGCAATTGGTTCTGCTATCACGAAAAAACTTTCTTGTTACTGCGACGATTTAGTTTGCTATGAGAACAAACGATGCCCGCTGCAATTTGACGGCTGAGTAATGACTGGTAATAGGATAGTTAAAGATCCATACATTTATTTGAAGATTAACTCGGCGTTTGTATTTTATCATTATATTGAAAATAATGTCTGTATTGGCTATCGCGAATTCTTGAAATTTGATGTAAATGGATGTATTAAGGTAGCTATGTCGCTTCCCGCTCATCTCGCATAAGTTCGAGAAAAGTGAGCGAATATTGCAAGTACTTCTCGATGATAGAAAAATCTGATAAAATTCATACTGATTAAAGGTACTGAAAAGATTAATTTTGCACAATAATAATTCGAAAACGTTATTAACAAATTAATCAAAAAATTAATTGTTTAACAAATTGCCCGGCAAAACAACAATTTTTTTTCTATGAAAATGATTCGTTTATTTTTCTGAATACGTATGAATGTTTTCAGATTTTTATTCACTTTGCATTTTGACTTTCTACACATTTTTTCCAACATGAAAAAAAATCCGATGTGGATTTAAAAATCTGAAAAAATTCGTACGTATTCAGAAAAGTAAAAAAAGCACTTTGTTAAAACAAAGTTAGGTTTTCGGGAGATTTGTTGAACAATTTCATTTTTCATCAATTTGTTAATCACAGGTTAGAATTATTATTATGCAAAATTAATCTTTCCAGCATCTTTAATATGGTTGATTTTTTCAGATTTTTATAACATCCAGAAGTGTATGCAATTCTCTCTCATTTCTCTGAAACTTATGCAAAGTGAACACTATTCGTAAGGATCACCTTAAACTCCGAAAAGTACTTTAGCTTTCGCAGTTTATACATTCATATACACCACATTTCAGTAGTTCGCAATCCCACTCTATTTTTATTTTTATCCGAATACAAAGCATCTGTTTCCTCGCGTCGCTTTGTTTTCATTTTGCGCGTCGAGCGACTCAAGCTCGTCGTAGATGTTAGCACAAATACGCGCACCACTCAGTCATACAATAATTTTTTTGTTACAGTAACAGGTAGTTTTGTTGCGATAGCAAATCACACCAAGCGACAATAATGCTATGGATACAAGCTGGTTTTGTTATCCCGATACTAACAAACTAAATTTGTTTACGGTAACGAAAATCTTGTTGTACAAACAATTTTTTTTTCTCCGTGTAGCATCGTTTTTATTAGGGTTACTTATTACGATGATTAATCGTCACAGTAAAAAATTAATTAATAAATAAATGAAAAAAATTAAAGACAGCGCCCGGCGGTTTTAAGCTTTACGATTGGTAATCTCACCTCGATGGTCCTCTTTCGAGCGCGACGATAGCCCTCAGATGATTTACGACTTCCGATCTGTTTCTGAGAAGACCGAGGCACTCGAGAAGCACAAACGCGACTGTCATTGTGACAACGACCAGAATAACTATAGTGACCAGACAAATGACTTGCCATCCAACGTTGAGGATCATGGTACGAACGTCGTATAGACCGGCAGCGGAGGTGCGACAAAAGGGTGCGACAAAACTGCCGACCAGGGCACAGGTCAGATGAGTAGCGGCGATATTGCAGTAATCTTCGAGGGCGCTCTCGAAGACGCGTCTGGAGACGAGATAAAAGACAATGCCGCCCGTACATCCGAGACCGATGCACATGATCGGCGAATAAACGTCGACACCGGCGGAAACTATAATCGTCCCGGCGACCGACGCCTGCACGCATCTCATCACGGTCCAGTGATTGAACGGCTCTCTGCTCAGAAAAAAATGAAGACCGACGACGAGGAGGCTGCACGCTGACGCCCCTAGAAGATTGTTCACGACGACGAGCGACATGTGCTTCCCCGCTAATCTCGGATGATTGTCCGAGGTACTCGGCAAACACAGACTCTGCAAAACTCCGGATAACAAGTGAGCTTAATTTTTTAAGCGAACACTGAGAAAATAAAATTGCTTGGATTAACCGAATGTCGCGGTGACATCCCACATAGCACCCAAATATTTCTGGAATGTTTCGAAAATGTTTTTTAGAGACATTGAAAATATTTTACCAATACAACAAAATATTTTTGAAACATTTGCAAAATACTTTCTTGTTTGCTCATAAATCTTACGGTGAAATGTTTCCGAAATATTTCGCAAAAATGTTTTTAAAACGTTTTACAAATATTTTTAAATGTTGGTTAAATTTTTTGAATATATATCTTTCTGAAATATTCAAGAAATTATCAATGTTTCAGTGCTGCAGATATTGTTCAGTATCTAATGTACTGCTTCCAGTACTTCATCTATTCTTTTCCTGTGTCCCGTGTCCAGGTTCCTGTGAACCCCTTCAAGAGTGCCAATAACATGTAGTGTTATTTGCACTCTTTGTTCGACAGATTAAATAGTCGAACTGCACTTGAATATATCCGGGTGCTATGGAATTTTTTTATTTTTTGTTCCCTCTGAACGTGATTCAGTTCACATCTGTTAATACTCGCTTTCAAAATATTTTTTCACCGTTTCAGAAATATTTCAGATGTATGGAAGATTAAGGTAATCCTTGCGAATAGTGTTCACTTCGCATAAGTTTCAAAGAAATGAGAGGGAATTGCACACTTCTGGATGGTATACAAATTTGCAAAGAATTAAGTATATCAAGGGTGCTGAAAAGATTAATTTTGCATGGAAATAATCCCAAAATGTTATTTATAAATTGATGAAAAATAAAATTGTTCATCAAACACTCGGAAACCTAACTTCAAAAAAAATGAAAGTACTTCGTTCATGTTTCTGAACACGTATGAATTTTTTCAGATTTTTAAATTCACTTTGAATTTTTTTTTTAATGGGAAAAACGTGTAGAACGTCACAAAATTCAAAGTGAATTTAAAAATCTGAAAAGGTTCATACGTATTCAGAAAAATGAACGAATAATTGTCTTTAAAAAAAAAGTTATGTTTCCGGAAGATTTGTTTAATAATTTTATTTTTCATCAATTTGTTGATAACATCTTGGAATTATTATTAGGAAAAATTGAACTTTTGAGCATCTTTGATTCGCCTGATTTTTTGCAGATTTTTATAGCATCGAGAGATGTTTACAATTCCCTCTTATTTCTCTGAAACTTATGCGAAGTGACCGGGTTAGTCAAGGTAATCCTATTGGCGAGGATCTTAAGCATATTTCAAAAATATTTTGAACGATTTTGAATCATTGAAAATATTTTTGAAACATTCAGAAATGTTTCGTTGCAATATTTCGGGTAAATATTTCAAAACATTATTTCCGTATACTCCAGAAATGTTTGAAAGATTGAAAATATTACCGAAACGATTTCGGAATATTTCGTGCCACATGGGATACGTTCGAAGCTGTCATTTGTTTGGTACAAATAAAGCGTTGTTTTTCGAAACGATTGATTCACTTAAATTTATTCGAAACAAATTAATCTAACCATTTATTTTTCTCAGTAAACGAATAATTTCGAAACTTATCGCGGTCATACCTGAAGACCGAGAAGTATGAGTGAGTAACCGGCGAAGACATTTCCCGCCGAATCGGTCGGTACGCTCGCGTCGTCGATGTCTCGGAGTCTGAGTATTCTTCTGCCCAGTACGATGCATCCTGTCATACCGGTCAAACTTCCGACGATGTGAACGATCGATGAACCGCCGTAATCGCGAAAGGCGACGGGTCGATCGTGAAGAATATTATGCGCCATCCAGCCTTTCGGTGTCCACGCCCAATGGATGACGAACGGTTGAAGCAATCCGGCCGTTACGATACCGATCAAGAGACAACCCACGGTGTGAGTTCTGCCGACAAGGCAGGACGTGCAGATCGCCGAGGCTGTCACTGTCGCCTGCCATCCTACGATAGCTTCTTCTTTGTCCGCCGATGCGTGGCCTATCCAACGACCTTCGCCCATGAGACCGTTGATATCACCGCCATAGGCGATAACGAAACCGGCGAGGACGTACGCGAGCGTGACGCATGAAAAATCGACCATGTTCTGCAGCACTATGAGATTGACGTTCGTGACGGGAACGCTTCCTATCTGAACGAGCAGGAAACCGATTCTCAGGAGTATCGTCAGGACGAATCTGCTGATCGCCGTCCAGGAGTGAACCAGGTAAACGTCGGGGGACAGACCCGATGTCGCGTTGCGGCTCGAATGTCGATCGTGATCTCCGAAACCCGGATACTCGTAATAGTTGTCCATGTAAAGTTCTTCGCGATCGAATGTAGACATGACGATCGGGAATCGCTGCGTACGATCGCCGATACCGAACGTCCGCGAGCCAACGACGTTCGACGCTACCGAAGGGCGCATCGACGGATGTCGTCAAAACGTTGCTCGCTCGATTTATGCCGCGACGACGTGAACTTGGCTACCGGTTGAAGTACGCTGCCGATCCCTACCCATACAGCGCGAAATATTTTCGATCTTTCGAACATTCCGAAATATTTATGAAATATATGGAAATGATACTTTGAAATGTTCTACCGAAATATTGCAGCGAATCGTTTCTGAAACATTTCGGAAATATACTTAATCTTCCATACATCTGAAACATTTCTGAAACATTTCAGAAATATACTTAATCTTCCATACATCTGAATCATTTCTGAAATATTTCAGAAATATACTTCATCTTCCATACATCTGAAATATTTCTGAAACGGTGAAAAAATAGTTTACGAGCGACGAATATTGACAGGTGTGTACTGAACTATGTTCGGAAGGAACGAAAAATAAAAAATGACATGGTTCGCGGACATATATTTTAAGACAGTTGAACTATTTGAGGTGTCATAACATTACATATTTTTGGCACTCTTGAAGAGGCTCACAGGAGTCCCATAGATGAAGCGCTGGAGGCAGTGCTTAAAATAATTAACAACATCTACAGTACTGAGATGTTGACAATTTCTTGAATATTTCAGAAAAATATCTACTAAATATTTTCAAAAATATTTCTGCGAAATATTTATGAAACATTTCAATGTAAGATTTATGGGCGGACAAAAAAATATTTCCAAAATGTTTTTAAAAATATTTAAAAAATATTTTTAAAAATATTTAAAAAATATTTTGTAATGTTGGTAAAATATTTTCAATACTTCAGAAATATTTCCGTGCCATGTAGGTACACGACGTTTCGAATACAGCGATTGTTCTACTTGGTGGATGATCCACGCTATTGGGGTGAAGTGCAATCGGGTGAGAGATAGCCGCAATTTTTTTTATTATTTCAATGGCGTTGAGTTTTTGGGAAAAAATTAAATATTACGCCGAATACGAATTTACCAGGCGCATCCGGCTCGGATTGACGATTTTTATGGAGAAATGCACACCATTAAAGAATGTTCATTACCATTTTCTACACCGACTGAGTCTGTTTCACTTCGCCTCAAAAAGTTAATCGCAATTTTTATTACCGACCGTGTCCGGCTCGAGTGGCGCGCAAGAGTCAAGAATCTTCCTCGCCGCTCTAGCCGAACTCGGTCGGTAATAAAAATTGCGATTAACTTTTTTCACGAGTGCTGGCATGTACGATCGAAAAAAAGTTCATCGAAAGCTGACACGACAACCCCATTCGATGAGACTATTCGCGTGACCGTACATACCAGCACCCGTGAAAGGAGTTGATTACAGTTTTTATTACCGACCGCGTATTTTATGAGCATTAAAGTATTTCTCCCGGACAAATAATTCGATCAATACTTTCAAGGGTGATTATTTGGTACGGTGATAACTTATCGACGAATGAAATTACTTCATTCAACGATCAAGCGGTTACACCACGCCAAGAGACGAAAAACGAAGTCGGTATGAAGCATTTTTTTTTCTACTGAATCTGCCATATAATTTTATTCGAATTTCACACGCTTTTTGGAAATGTGTTTATGGCTCATAAATTAACCTTTCTTCTTCATTACAAAGATTACGTCTTCGCGCACGGCAATTTCTTAAAGTTTGTTAAAGTATGAGCTATTGGAGGGGAAAGAATCGATTTCTAAAGTTTCAGAATGCTGTAATCGGGGCACGCGAACCGAGCCATGCGCTATACCGCGTCACACGAAATAAAATTGTGCGTTCTCATTGTTATTATTATTGATAAGACTTCAATGGTCAAAGCTTTCTCAGATATTGGGAAAGTATTATAAAAAATAAAATTTCGGAGAGTTGGATTTTTAAAGTGTCAAAATTGTTTAAGGCACTAGCATGAGAATTTGGTTCGAAAAATATCCCGATTTCCGATATGTTTTTTACGCGGGTATTAGAAGGACAAGGTCGGGTTTTTGCACACGGGGAGTACAAGGTGTTATTACCGGTACAGAAGTAACATTAACAAATACCGATCAACACCGGGCATCGTATCTCAAAATCTATTAGTCCGATTGAATTGAAATTCGGATACATTTATTTATCAGTGTCAATCAATTATGACCTCTTGTTATTAACAAATAATTAACAATTAACAAACAAGTGAACATAAATAAATCATGCGGCCACTGCAGAAAATGTTACAATCAAGGATTCGTCTGAATTTCAACGCTGTCGGACGAATAGATTTTGACACGCGACATCCATTGTTGATCGATATTTTTCATTTTTTTAAAAACTCAAACTTCATAACATCTCGTACAAACTGTGTGCAAAAACCAGACCTTGTCCATGTGAGACCCGCGTTAAAACAAAAAATTGAAAATCCACCTGTTTTCTGGATTAAATCCTTGTCCAAATCTTATGGAAACCTCGAAACAGATTCGAGTAACAGTTTTGTGAATAACTTCCGTTCGGTAACGAGCAATGTGCGACCAGCGAGTATCACGTTAAAAATAACTCGACACCCAAGTACACAAAAGAAGCCCTTATTTCGAACCGTTATACATCCGGGGTGTGTGAGTCACCTTGAGCGATCAACCCCGGACCACACCCTTCCAACATTCAACATTCGACATTGACGCACGCTAGAAAAAAAAAAAAAAAAGTCATTCTCATTCCAATTTTGTTTCCGCACCGACAATCGTGTAACAATAAAAAATAAAACATAAATAAATAACAAATAATTGTTCGAGAGGAGGAGAGCGCGAGGCTTTGCGCGCCACTATATTCGAAGATCCCCACCGCGAATCGTGCGAAGCCGAATCGTCGCCGCGCGCTCCGATACCGTTACGGAACGAACGATATTTCGTTACGGCTCGGGCTGTTACCCGCCTCGTGAACCGGATGGACGGGGAGGGAGGGGGGGGGGGGGGGGGGGGAGGGGGAAGAGGCAGTGTATACGAGATGCGCGAATCGCGTTGCGCGTCGTCTCGACTCGCCGGCGAGAGGACCGGGCGGCCCGAGACTCGGGCTTCCGCGTCCGTAGCCGCAGTCGCTCGAGAGCGGCCGTTGGTCCCTCTTTTATCCGGGCTGCAGGGACAGGGTTGCGCCGCACAGCTCCGTCGCACAGCTGCGGAGAGGGAGACGGTGTCAAGCGGTGACGAGCCGAACGGCGGAGACCGTCGAGAGACGGAAAAAGACGGACAGAGTCGTAGGCGAGGGAGAGAGAGCGGGTTGGCCGGGAAGGCGCGCGCTGCGGACAGGTGTCGGTATTCACCGAACGCCAGTAACCGTACCCGTGTACGCGGCTAAACATGGCCGCCGCTGGTGTTTCGTGTCGCGCCTTCGTCGTCCTGAGGCTCGAGATCACCCGCGCGCTGAGTGTCGCGTCGCTGTCCGCACCCAGGAAGTACCGGAATGTGAGTCCATCAATAAAATAACCAAAAATTATATTTCAAAGTAATATAGAACAAAGAAACTGGCACGTAAACACAAGCCAATGTAACGGATAGGCGAAACAGGGAGAGCTCCGTTTGTGTGCGTGTTAAACCGTCGCGTCGCGACCGGCGCGACCTTATACCGGTCTGCCGGCGTTTCTGTCGGCACCGACCGGCGTCGTATTGCGGCGCATTCGACTGCAGGCAGGCCGACTGAGAGCAGCGTTCTGTCTCGTCGTTGTTCCAATAAAGCGGAGTGTTTTTTTTTTTTGCTTCCTCATGGAGGAAGCTTTGTTTTGGCAAAAAAAAATAAAAAATCGAGATTTTAATGAAAACATGTTCAGAATGTTCCGAAACGTCGAGAAATCACATTTAGAAAAAATGTCCGGATGTATGTGTGTGTTTGTGTGTGTGTGTGTGTGTGTGTGTGTGTGTGTGTGAAATGGACGTGCAAAATTCAAATCGCTATAACTCAAGAACGCCTGGACCGATGTGGCTGAAATTTCGCACACATCATGTACGATCAGTAGTCAATGTTTGGTGGGAATGTCATCAAAAAATGTACAGTCGTTTTTTTTGTACGCCATTTTTAATTTCTTCGAAAATGTCTGTTCGCGCCCTAGCGCTCGCAATTTTTTAGCTATCGGGCTAAAAACACGTACACAGGTGGAATATCATCACCCGATGATCCCATTAAAATTTCAGGAAAATCGATCGGACCGTTTAAATTTTATGTCATTTTGAATTTTTTGAATTTCATGATTTTTTCTTCTTTCTTTTAGACGCATTTTTTTCGTATCAAATGTTCATCTACGAATAAAATAAGTGTCGGATTCGTGATCAGCGTGAAAAAATACATGGAATTGCAGTCCCGGAGCGACGACTAACGAAAAAGTTTCCTAGGCGTTTTTATAGCCAAAATTGCAAAAATTAGTGATTTTAGGTATTTGTAAACAACGATTTCTTTGCTTTCCGATGGCATCGCGGAAAAACCAAGGTGCCTATCGTGATCTACAGTAAGACATACACAAGACGATGGATATGACGGGATTGAAAAGCTAGATAAAGAGGTATCACTAGGAATACTGGAATAAAAATCGAAATGGCGAAAAAAAATCTGGAGCGCATACTTCCATGTATTTTTTCGCGCTAAACGCAGATTCGACAAAGTGAAACGCGACGATGTAATATATGTTTATGCGCTGAACCTGAATCGGTCAACCGTTTTGCATAAGACTCTACGTTGACGTTGAAAAAAGTTGAAAATTAAAATTTTCATATCGCTTCCTCATAAAGTTGAAGATTGAAATTTTCATGTCGCTTTCTCGCAAGGTTCCTTTATTCGCGAAGCTTCCTCTATGAGGAAGCCAAAAATACAGACAATGCTTCCTCATAAAAGAAGCTTCGCGAATAAAGGAACCTTACGAGAAAGCGACGTGAAAATTTTAATCTTCAACTTTATGAGGAAGCGATATGAAAATTTCAATTTGCAACTTTTTTTTTTATAATACATGTCGCGAGTCGAAGAATCTCTGATGGAAATTGTTGAGGCTAAGGATCGTTCGAGAGTCGTATTTTTAGTTTTTCTTTTATAAGCGGATGACGTTTTTTTTTAGTTTTAGCTAAGTGTTTCCGGGAGGGTGAAGCGAGTGCCGTTTTCGGAACACTCAAGGACCTCGAGAATCTTACGTGCCCCACTCTCGTCTACCGTTCAACACTTACTTTCGTTGTCGCGCGATGATTTATTCAACGAGTGTGCGACCGTAGAGCCGAGAGCCTCTAAAGTTACCGTATCGCTCGACTACGCGACAAGCGCCGGCGATAATTATCATATGACACTCCGGGCGTTTTCTTTAATTAGCTACAGAGATACTCCTCCGGACTGGCACGTAAATGTAATATGTATAATATGTAATATGTGGACCGGGCCATGTTGATCACTTTTACACTACTTAAAATTAACGATATAGACAGTGTTTACTTTCCGATCAGCTTGGCTTGCTGATAGGGAACTTGAAAAAAAAATTTCGAACGCGATAGAGACTTGCCGGCTGTTACAATGTTGGGGACTCGAAGTAGAGGGGATAAACGCACTGACGTCGTGAAGCACGTGGGTAAATTCTACAGTGCGTCGTTGATCTAGAGTGAATCATTGATAAACACCGCCTTCGTGGCTCTGTGAATGAATCAATGAATCGATTATATATATATTGTTTAGTTGCATGTCGCAGAGTGCCTACTTGTAGGAACTAATGAATTTGTATTATCGTAAGAATTACCAGCAATCGCACTGGTGATTTGTAAATTACGAGTTCCCAGTCACGAAGCTGTTCTCGACGAGCTTCGGTTTCCGACATTGTACTTATTCTTAAGAAAAATATTACGATTATGGTACTTTTTGAGAGACGTACAACGTACATGCAGAGAGACGTATTATGTTACAAAGTGAAGGCAAACAATGAAGGTACAAGTAGAGTTTATTCGTGAAATTTGACACGAAGTAATATAGAACCATGATTGAAAACTCTGTCGATGGTAATTTCTTTTTGTGTTGCTAAATTGAATGTTTCCAAATGGTACAATATTTTCTATTGACATTGAAGTGGACGCATCGATTTTTTTTCGCATCGCAAACGGTCGCATTAAATGAGTTTCATGAACCATTTAAAAATTGGTCTCGGCAAACGAATTATTACATTCTATCATTTCATTTTTTTTTTGTTAATACTTTTTTTCATTCTGTAATAGCTAAAAAAATAAAACTAATGTAACACTCGCTCGCACAGTCCTGGACTGACGAGGACGGAGCTCGCGAGTCCGCAAACTTTAAACTGTTCGCTTAAGTGACCAAATGTGCTCGGAAATTATTATTATTATTATTATTATTATTGAAATATGATGAGGACCTCTTCATTCTCTTGAATCCCAGTACTGTTGACAACGATCGAGGGTTGAAAGCATGTAAAAATAACCTTCCCTTAATGCTCTAAAGTTCAGTATCATATCCCTATATTTTCGAAGGTTTGGGAGGTTGAATAAATAATCGCAACATTTTTATGACATCCTAAGATTAGATTCAGCTTTACACTGCAGTTTTTTTCATATTTCTGCCGACCCACATTCCAAATAATTCATAACTTCGCTTCCCCATAGAGGAAGCTATATATTCGTTAAAAAAATCGGAATTTTAGTGTCAGAATATTTAAATTAGTTTGTAGTGTGGAGAAACTTGTTTCTTTTCAGCTGACATCTGATGTGTGTGTGTGTGTGTGTGTGTGAGTGAGTTTGGGCCGTTAAAACTGTTATAACTCGTGAATGGTCTGAATCAGCCAGATGCAATTTGTTACACAGCTGCAGTGGTCACTTTCCTTTCTTCAGTACAAATTTCATGAAAATTAATATCTGATTTAAGATTTTATGAGATTTTATTTTTTTAAGTGCGTGCGTTTTTTACCTTTTGTAAATTTAGAGCTATAGTCTTAAAAGTACGCAACTATAATATATCAAGGATCTTTGGTATTGATTTTGGCCGAAATGTATCCATTCAGTAAGTTTTTTACAATTTTTGCTTTTTTCTTTATTATCAGAAATGCTCTAATTTGAGTAAACATGGCGCGATGGGGCTGAAATTTGGAAGCTAAATGGATTAACACTGCGCTATGTTTGGTATTACATTTTGGGAGAATGCATTTAACCATTTAAAATTTATAAGGTTGAACATCTTTTATTGTTTGAAAAATTTGTATTACACGCCCGACACGAGTTTCTACCTGATGTATCGTGCTAGACGTGAAATTAGTTGCAAATTTATAATACGCGGGGAAAAATACATTGGCAAATGTACTTGAAACGACGAGTTACGAAAATATGATTGAATGCATTTTCACAATACATTTTGCGATAAATTTTGACTGTTCAAATTTTATATTACAATCATAGTTACTTCTAAAGAGGAAGCCAAAATCGATAAATGAACTTTCGCTTAAAGAAATACACCCGCAAAACGTTGAAAAATGAGGAAACCATGTGCCAATGATTTTGCACCTTTGCTTTCACAATAAACAAGATTAAATTAAGGATGAAAAAAAGTGTGTATTGCAGTGAAATTATTATAAAAATTGCATTGAAGTACGTCTTTTCCCATTTTACATATTGTGTGACAATAAATTGTCCATAAACATAAATATCGACATGTCTCTTTTGAAAATTGTATTATCGTTTTACATACACATTTAATAAAAGTTTAATTTATAGACTGAGACGAAAGTGTGAATACCGGCAAGTCCGGTAATGCTGGCTCCGCTATAATTATGTTAATAAACTGGTGTCGTGGAGTGCATCGGGTGTGGGAACGACCATGAAACGTGAATATTTTTCGCTTCAGTTGTACCAGACGCGTAAAGTTCACACATAGTCCATTACGTTATGCTTAACATGCACTACGTTATTAATAGAACTGGTTTCAACCTCGTGTGCGCGTGGAAGGAATCAATAGAAAAACGAAGGATCCCTTCGTTCATTGACGCCGCACCGAGGTTCACGTTCGATCCTGACGCGTTGTCCGTCAATGTCTTTTTTAATTCCCTCTGCACTCGACTGGCTTTGGTACAGACATAGCATCTGTCACTGGCAAGTTATGTTGTTTGCATACCCACCGAGTTTCCTTTCACGATCAACACTCCGAGAGCTTGTATTTCTTTCGTCGGGAATACCATAATTCTTCGAGGAATTCCGTATGCGAGGCAGAGGTCCATAGAAAGAGACGTACGAGATCTCAGTCCTCTCTTCCTCATCGCTCGCTACGGCGATCTACCGATATCTCGGAATGCCTTCGTTACTGGATCTGCCGCGGTACAATACCGTCTGTTTCGCCATCGTCTTCTTCGGAGTCACGTAATCAGTATGACAATGTTTTTTTTTCTTCAATTCAACCTTGAGCGTATTCTTTCAAAAGGATTTTCTTTATCTGGCAAGGCAATTGTTGTCGGACTATAAAATACATTATCTTGTTATATTTTTCATAAGCACTTAACTTTGAAAGGAGAAGACGTTCAGAGAGATAAAAATTTCGAAAAGAAATGCGGAATGAGTCGTAGTCACAATCTATCATTATTTTTTATTGAGGATCTTCAACATTGTGGGCTTAATGCCCACAATGATGCCATAAGTATCATTAGCTTGAACAGAGGTTAATAATATATTTTTCATCGGAAAAATTGAGCATCCTTGAAAAACAAAAGAAAATGTATTAGAGTTTTTGTTACCGACTGAGTAAGGGAGAAAGGGTTTCATATCGCCTTAACGTAATATAAAACGTGTTCTCAGGATGTTCTCAGGATACCATCACTCTCGCATTCGATCCAGTTTCACATGTTCTTCAGTTAGAGTTACTTATTTAACATCACATCATTTTAGCTTCCTCATAGAGGAAGCTTCGTGTTGGTAAAAAAGAAAAAAATTTGGAACACATAACTTTATATTTTTTCGCGCTGACATACATTCGACATCCGTTTTGAACAAAAGCGCAAGGTTGGAGTATTTTTTCGCGATAAACCCGAGTCGGCCAGCAGTGTTGCCTAAAAGTTGAACGCGACGTTGAGATTGAAAAAAGTTGAAAATTAAAATTTTCATAACGCTTCCTCGTAAAACTTGAAAATGAAATTTTCATATCGCTTCCTCATCAAAGTTGAAGACTGAGATTTTTGAAAGTTGGAAGGTGAAAGTTGAAATTTTTATAACACTTTCTCGTAATGTCCCTTTATTCACAAAGCTTTTTTTGTTGCTGTTACAAACGGTTTTTTTATGTGGACTACGATACGAGACATCAAAGTTTCGCAGCAACGAACATTTGTTCGCCAGCATTTTGATTATGCGACTAACGACACAAATAATCGGAAACAGTAGGTTGCTCATTATCTCGGTCGGATAAATGATTACGAGAGCCGGGTCGCATATCGCCTCCGCTGTTGCTGCTGATGCCGCTTCGTGGAGTGGCCGGTTTGCTTCTTTCGACTGGAATCTCGCGGTTTCAGAAAAATATAAATAAAAATCGCTCGCTCAATTCGCGTCAGAGCAAGCGAGTGGGGCGAAAAAAATTCGAGTGGTCGCTACACGAGTTTTTCGTGGGCCAAGAGGTCGTTGACTCTCGCCCGAAAAAAATTTAGTCGTCGCAGATCTCTTTTTTTTTTTAACTCCACGCTCGCCAACGTCTACGGGAGTTGAGGTTCCAGTTCTGTTCGCAGCGGCCTTCCGTTCAACGATACGTGCGAAGTTGTATGTAAAGCACAGTTTCGTTGTCACGGTAAAGTTTGTATGAAACTGCGGCATGCGGTAATCTCGTCTGGTCTTTCCGTGAATGATACCAATTTTAAACAAAACGAATCTACGCCTGCTCCGGGCGTAGATTCATTAAAAAATCTATCAAAACGTGGATCATCAAGCGGAAGTTTCACAATTCCGAAAAAAACAAGGCAAAATTAGTTTCTCTCTGGCACCGAATTAGATGGATAATTAAAAACGTGTTTCGCACTTTTCGAAGTTTCTGTGTGATAGCGGAGATTGAGTGAAAAAAGTAGTGATTAACTGGGTTACAAGAGGCTTCCCGAGTCCCTAGAAGAACTTGGAATAATTAAGTCCTGGGGCGGCTTTTGGAGGTGGGACTGTAATGCAGTCAGAACTCAACCGTAACGCTCTTTGAGGACATTTTTCATTCAGAAATTCAGCCACAGGCGTTTATATATATTCTAAAAAGATAATACAACGGGTAAACACCTTCGCTTTAGACTAATGGTTTCTGGTATGTATACGTGCGAACGCAGCAACTGTCACTATCAGACTGTCCTAACAATGTACATTGATTAACCCTTTATAAGTGACTACCGACATTACCATAGCAACATGTCGCCACTACTCCGCGTTCATCAGTCCCGTTGTAAGCGTTGTGACTTTTAATGTTATTAGATTTATTACGCATACTGCAGCTTGCACAGACGCAAAGACTACACATATCGCTCCGCAGACCCATTGTCGAGACTTAAGGTAGTCCTTGCGAATGGTGTTCACTTTGCATAAGTTTCAGAGAAATGAGAGAGAATTCCAAACACTTCTCGATGGTATCAAAATCTTAAAAAATTAAGAATATTAATCGTGCTGAAAAGGTCAATTTTGCACAATAATAATTCCAAAATGTTTTTAACAAATTGATGAAAAATAGAATTGTCCAACAAATTTCTCTAAAACCTAACTTTTTTGAAATGATATTGATTCGTTCATTTTTGTGAATGCGTATAAATTTTTTCAGATTTTTGAATTCACTTTGAATTTTGTGACTTTCTACACATTTTTCCCATATAAAAAGAAAAAAATGCGAAGTGAACACCATTCGCATAAGTTTCGGAGAAATAAGGGGGAATTGCAAACACTTCTGGATCGTATAAAAATCTGAAAAAATCGAGCATGTTAAAGGTACTGAAAATATTAATTGATATTAACAAATTGATGAGAAATAAAATTGTTCGACAAATCTCCCGGCAATTTAACTTTTTTTTTTAAGAAAATGATTCGTTAATTTTTCTGAATACGTATGAATTTTTGGAGATTTTTAAATGCACTTTGAATTTTTTGCTTTTTATATGGGGAAAAATGTGTAGAAAGTCACAAAAGTCAAAGTGAATTCAAAAAAAGTTAAAAATTGAAATTTTCATATCGCTTTCTCATAATATTCCTTTATTCGCAAAGCTTCTTCTATGAGAAAGCCTTTTCTATATTTTTTTGCTTCCTTATAGAGAAAGCTTTGCGAATAATGGATTATTATGAGAAAGCGATATGAAAATTTCGATTTTCAACTTTATTGGAAATTATTATGTTAAAATAACGTCGCTTTTCACTTTGTCAGATTTGTGCTCGGCGCGAAAAAATACATGGAATTATGCGCTCCCAAATTTATTTATTTTCAACCCAATTTTTACGCAAGAAATCCAAATAATACCTCTTTATATAGCTTTTTCAATCCCGTTATATACTTCATCTTGTGTATTCCTTGCCGTAGAACATGATAGGCACCTGAGTTTTCCTGCGATTCCATAGAGAAGCAAAGAAAACGTTTTTTTAATACGCAAAATCACCCGTTTTTGTAATATTGGTTATCAAAAATCCCGAAAAAGTTTTTCTTTGGTCGTCGTTCAGGGACTGTATTTAATCTGTTTTTCACACTGATCACGAATCTACTAGTTATTTAGCTTCTTCCACAATATTTGAAACGAAAACGGGCTTTGAAAATTTCTTTTTTTCAAAATTTTGGAAAACTGAAACGGTTGGATTGACTCTTGCCAAATTTAATAGGGAACATAGGTCCATAGTAATTAATTTATGTCGAATTTTTTAGGCAAATATCTCAAAAATTATAAGAGCTAGAGTGCAAATCATATTTTTTGAAAAATTGAAAATGTTACAGAATCGAGACCCCTCGACCGATTCTTACCAAATTCAATAGCAAACGTTGCTTGATGTTGGTCCACTTCTATAGAAAGTTTCAGTGCGATAACTAAAAATTTGCGAAAGCTAGAGCGCGAACACATTTTTCCAAAAATTACAAAACCTGATAAAATCTGAACGAATGTTTCAATTATTGCCTAAATTGTAACAAACAGAGGCACCCAACTGCTCTACATGCGTGCCAAATTTTCATCCGATTGATAAAACCGTTCTTGAATTATGGACGGTTGAATTTTGCAGGCCTGGCGCACACACACACACACACACTCACCCATCCATCCAGACATTTTTTTTGAATGTAATTTTTCGACGTTTTGGAACATTCTGAACACGTTATAATTAAAAACTCAACATTTTTTTTCCTCGAAACAAAGCTTCCTCTATGAGGAAGCAAAATCTGAAAAAAATTCATACGTATTTAATGAACGAATCATTATCATTTTAGAAAAGTTAGGTTTTCGGGAAATTTGTTGAACAATTCTATTTTTCATCAATTTTTTAATACCATTTTGGAATTATTATTATGCAAAATTAACCTTTTCAGCACCTTTAATATGTACTTGATTTTTTTTCAGATTTTAATACCATCGAGAAGTGTTTGGAATTCTCTCTCATTTCTCTGAAACTTATGCGAAGTGAACACCATTCGGAAGGACTACCTTAAGTAGACTTTCATGCCCATTGAATTATGACCTGGCACTTTGATAGCTTCGAATAAAAGTTCAAAGATCGAAGCGTCGCTCTGTCGTTTGCTACCAAGTCCTTATGGCCATCTCCTTGCGATCTTACATAGATAGCTACCTTACGATACTTGGAACGGTACTTCTCGCTTACTTATCCCATCATTTATTTGAAAGGGAAAGTCACATCTGCTTGTCTCACTCGATCTTGCAACTTTGGAGACTTGCTGCATGCAATGGAATTGGCCAGAGATGGAAGATTTTTTTAGAAGCAGATAATATAGACGCCTCATGTTTCACCACTGGTAAATTGAAAATGAAATCATAACGTTAAGTTACATTATGCAACAAATAACCACGGTATTTCATACGTTCGTTGTTTTAGAAAACGTGACCCAAAGTGTAGATACGTACATTTATTGAGTTTTTATTACATAACATGAAAATTCGTTTGCGCACTCATTTGCATAGAGAAAAATATTATAAAATAAATGCAACGAACAATAACAACGATAGCAAAGGTACTAGTTCTCCTTGACGTTTATTTTCTAGAAAATTAAGGTCACCAAAATGAATGCAGAAATAATTTTGTGGATTAATGAATCCTCGCGAAACAACCGGGGAGTTTTAGCGTTTGGGTGGCTTTAAGTTTGTTCAATTTTCGCCTAAGTTTGAATGTACCAATATTATTTTTTGGTGAAAATCATATTGGATTGCTTTTTTGTATCAATAAAAAAACATAGAATAGTTAACATTTTTTGCTCGTACGATAACATTGATAAATAAAAAGCCTGAAGGAAGTAAAGGACTGAGACATGTTAGGTTAAGATTAACATTTATATGGAGTCCTTTTTACGATTATTAAAAAGCTGCAACATACGGATACTATAACGTCACTCGTATTAAACAACTGAGATCATGAAATGCAAATATCAAAGCACTGTTTCTCCTTTTGTGTCACATTTTTCGAAAAGATAGAGGGATCGTATAACAGTATGCGGTTTGATATCCTTCGGTTTCAAAAGTCTACGTTTGGAACGGTGATACTGATATTGAACGTACCCGTTGGATTCACGTTTTACGAGAATATATTAAAACGCAAGGTCTTAAAGTCGTTCGAACACGAACTATGTGTGAGGGGTCGTTAAACTCCAGGCACGAAAAGGTGCAGTCGCCGTCGTTATACCCGTACTGCTGAATCGCCTGACTCTTTTATCGCTATTGCGTGTAATTCAGCTGGATCTAATCTTAGGCAGACGTGCAATTAATAATGAGCATTACTCTAATATCATTGATGACGAAGGTCGTCACGGAGTCCCCGTAATCACGCTACAAGCTCTTTTCCTCACGATGACAACTCCCAACTACTTAAAAATAAAAAGCAAAAATAATAATAATTACAGTACAAAACACTCATTAGATACAAAAAATAAAAATACTTACCTCCGTGATTTCTTCGGCGTAATTATCTTAATGAGACGCGCACTTGAGATTTAATCGATTCGCCTCTCTCGAAATGTATTATCAGCTCTCCGTTGCCAGTAAATTAATCTCAAACGAATTTTAATCGTGTATTTAAAGAATAGCAGGTAAATAATCGCTCCTTTGAAGCACTTATTACGTCCGTGCTTATCAGCAAAACAAACACGACCAGGGAGATCGATTAAAAAAGCAAAAAACAAAAGCAAAAAGTGTCAAACTGATATCCCGTACATAGCTGGATTATGTGCGTATAACTACGATTATAACTGATAAGTAGTGACTGGACACCTGATTATACTTTATAAAAAACTTTACATAATCCACGGTCTACTTTTTAATGAAATAAATAACCGTCGTAAATCCAACTAGTGAGTTCCAATTTATTCGGTAACGAATTTATTAGGATTTTAATTTATAGTTTTCAGCATGATTAATGGGAATAAAACTAAAAAAAATTAAAGTTAACAACCCTATTGACTGTTTGGGAAGACATGTTGATCTTCAATTAATCTATCATTTCGTTAATGGACGATTGTAGAATTTCAAAATATGAAATAGAACATTTTTATAATTTTGTCCACAAACATTTGTCGATCGGAGTATGACCATTTTTATTTCATTTCGGAATGCCGTCATAGCTTTACGTGATGGCCGGCAGAAATAATGGAATTATTTCTTTTCGTGATAAGAGTTCGTGTCGCAAGCACTGTGGGTATAGAACATCGCTCTAAAGTGTCATTGTCAGCGAGGACCACTCCCAGTTTCTATATGACTCGATGGAACCACCGGTTGAACTTGACCCAGAAATCCCGACGCTGTCCTCGACGGATGGTATACGAGGAGGGAGCTTATCGGGGCACGATCGACTTTATCGAGGAGTGGTTCATCTGACGAACGTACACACTAGAGGCTATAATCTCTCGCACGCTCAAGGGAATTGAACATTTACCCAGAATACACTCGTATGACGGCTCTCGTCAACGAGTAATGATAATCGAAGCCATTCTTATCGCGCCTGTGTTATTACAGACGAGCGGAGCGAACGCGGTCAGAGCATTAAGGTAGTTCCGTCGCTTGGTATTCATTTCGCATAAGCTCGAGAAGAAAGAGATAAAATTGCAAATACTTCTCGATGGTATAAAAATCTGAAAAAATGCATGCATAGTAAAGGTACTGAAAAAATTAATTTTGGATAATAATAAGTCCAAAAAGTTATTAATAAATTGAACAAAACATTAATTGTTTAACAAATTACCCGGCAACCTATTTTTTTTTTTACGAAAATGATTCGTTCATTTTTCTGAGTGCGAAATTTGCTTTGAATTTTGTGTCTTTTTCCATATAAAAAAAATCAGAGAAATTTGAAAATCTGAAAAAATTCATACGTATTTAGGAAAAAATGAACAAATCATTTTTATTGAAAAAATGGGTTTCTGGGAAATTTGTTAACCAATTTTTTTTTCATAAATTTGTTAATAACATTATGGAATTATTATTATGCAAAATTAATCTTTTCTGTATCTTTAATATGCATGCATTTTTTCAGATTTTTATACCATCGAGAAGTATTTGCAATTTTATATCATTTTTCTCGAACTTATGCGAAATAAATACCAAGCGACAGAACTACCTTCAGGTAGTATTTGCGGCACAGCCTCGCCAAACGGGAGTTTCAGATAAAATTTCTAACACTTCTTGATGAGATAAAAATCTGAAAAAAATTAAGTGTATGGGAGTTACTGCAAAGACTGTTTTTGTGAAATAATAATTCCAATTCGTCATTAACAAACTGAAGATAAAAATGATTATTCAACAAATTTCCCGGCGACTTAACTATTATATTCTATAATAATGATTCGTTTATTTTTTCGAATACGTATGAATCTTTTCAAAAATTTTTGTATTGTTTGAAAACCGCGTTTTTCCTATGTTCAAGCTGTAAAAAACGCAATTTTTAAGGATCATAAAAAATTCTGAAAAAATGCATACGTATTCAGAAAAATAAACGAATCATTTTCATAGAATAAAAAAGTTAAGTTGCCGGGTAATCTTTTGAATAATATTGTTCATCTTGAATTTGTCAGTGACAAATTGCAATTATTATTTCACAAAAACAATCTTTGCAGCACCTCTCATACACTTGATTTTTTTTCAGATTTTTATCCCATCAAAAAGTGTTGGAAATTTTTTCTGAAACTCACGTTTGGCGGAACTGTACCGCAAGTACTACCTTAAAGCAGGACGGTTATCAGTGGCACAGAATAATTTTGCCCCCCTCTATTCGAACGAGCGAGCTTGCCAATGCCACGAAGAGGGTGAAAAGGAATATCCGGATTAATCGGAGATCTCGCCACGGGCGCTAATTGCAATATACCCCTCCATAGTCCACGGAGCCACGATGAGGCAAGCATCCCTCGACTAACTCAATCAATGTATCCTGTAGAAACAGATTGATGTTCTCACCGAAGGGTGCGGTCGGAAATCACCCGATCCATTTTAAAGCTCGATATAACGACATGAGGCACTCAGGCAATCAGCGTCACGGATGCCCTTTCCAGAGAATATTTTTTTATTGCTCACATAAAAAAGTCGTGGCAATCACGCCAAGCTCAAACGTAAAAGACCAATATAGAAGCAGCCCACAAAGCTTTTAATATCCGTCACCATATTATGTATGTGTATCTATACTCATTTCGAATACACGCACAAAACAAGCGTCCTCTTCCAAACCGCTTTAGTCGTATTAATCGTGCAGTAATTTTTTACTGTTCGTTTCCAACAAAATGGCTCACGTGTTAATGTTATAATAGCGCACAAGTCGTGTTCCCTCGGATATCGATTTTTACACACTTCTTAACTTTTCAAGTCCCGAGCCACATATGGGCCACACATGTCAATTGCGGAAACGAGAGTCGAGGTTTTTGCACGTAATAGACTTGTGTAACCGTCTCCGTCCAATTTTTTCAAATCGTTATTAATAATCCGTTATGTTCACGACGTTGTGATCGTAATGGAAGACGTCCTTTTGCAGAGTGATTTTGACTTTTTTTGGCTTCCTGAACATGCGAGTCGTTCTCGCGTACATAAACTCGCATGTTTTGAAATCGGAGTGAGAATCTTATATAGCAACTGGGTAGATACAGGATCGCTTGTGACAGGGTAGAAATTATTATGCGGATAACCAAAATAAAACTGAAGGCGATAATTTGGGGAACAGTGTGTGATATCGTATATGGTTTTATTTTTTGAAGGTACAGAAATACATCTCGCGTCCACAGATTCTGGGATCGAACTCTGTCCTTGCTCTTGTCACTCTTGCGTTGACGCACACCCGTAATCTTCTCTCTCCGACTATCCGATGACGATAAACAGTCCTCACGCGAGCGACTTTCGGCGTTAACTTTTATTTTCGTCGACGTAAGATCTAGCATGCCAAACTTGTTTGGAACACCACATCCTCGAGGCCGTCTGGGGACGGCGACGGCTCTTTATGACACAGGCACATGTATAACACACACATGCATGTTACAGGCACATGTATTACATGTACAGGCACGGGTACATGCAAATGTATTGTCATATGACGTTGTCATGTATGTGACCATACATGAAATCATGTCCGAACATATCTGCTCATGCGGGATCTTATGTGACCGAATATGGAACAATATCGGACTATGCATGAACTCATATTGTGAAAGTTTAGAATAATTGGACGGCGAAACGATGATGGAAAATACGGTGACAACAAAAAAATAAAAATTGATTATTGAACGGGGTATAAATCGTCTTTTACTTTTTCAATAAACTCGGAACCTGCCTCCCTTTGGCCGTACTTTCGAACTCTTACATCTGCACATTCTTCGAGTTTTGCTGCACAAATTTGTACCGCGAGACGAGAGTGTGCAATTTTACAATAATAAACAACCATATGAATGAGTGGAAAATTTCCTCGCACCCGAAATTATCAACTTGGTCAACACTCAATAACCTGTATAGCACAAAATATTTTGAAAACATTTCAGCAATATTTTCTTTCAAATATTCCGAAATATTTCTGAAACATATGGAAATAATATTTTCAAATATTCTCCTGAAATATTGCAACGAAATATTTCTGCAACATTTCAGAAATATTTTCAAAATGTCACATATTAAAAAAGATTTCGGAAATATATGGAAATTATATTTAAAGATATTCTATCAAAATAGTCTAACGAAACATTTCTAAAATATTTCAGAAGTATATTTAATCTTTCATACATCTGAAATATTGCTGAAACACTGAAAAAATGTTTTGAAAGCGAATACTAACAGATGTGTACTGAACTATGTTCAGAAGGAACGAATAAATAAAAAATAAAGAAAACAGTTCGACTATTTAATGTGTCATACACTCCTGAAGGGGATCACGTGAATCCCATAGATGAAGCGCTAGAGGCAGTACATTTGTTTAAAATAGTTAACTAAAATATGGATAATTTCTTGAATATTTCAGAAATACTTTGTAATATTAGGAAAATATCTTTAATATAAAAAAATATATATTTTCGAAACATTTCTGAAATATTCCCGTGCTATGTAGGCATAAGAGAAAAATATGACAAAAATAGTCTCTTCTCCTCGAAGCGGAGATTAACTCGCTCCGGCAATTGTTATTGATCGCGATAATTAACATACGATATCGCAAACCGACGACTTTTCGGCTTCACTAATTATTATAATTAAAAAAAAAAAAAAATCACAACGAAATAATCATTCCGCGCTCTCCGGTAACGTCATACCGTCACGCATTTCATACGTCAAACCCAAAATTATATTTAAAAAAAAGAGAGGTACTCAGTTTATCGGGGATGCGTTGCTTGTCGATGGCTCATTTCGTCTCTGGGGCTCGCAGATCGTGAAGTAAAATTCGCTCTCAACCGGAATGGAATCGATCGGCCGGCCTCGCCGATTCAGGACGTCGGACACGAGTACGTCTCGCTTTTTTCTGGGATTCCGATGGCGTGTTGTCCACTCGACGTACCCAGAGCGAAAGACGCCGAGTTATCTCCGAAAATTCGCCACTCCGCCTCTCGTGACGTCAAATTTTATCGCCCTTTTTATTTTTTATAAGGAAGGGAAAGACCCTTCCTTGTATTCGGAGCGCTGAGATCGTAGCCTCTCATCGTGCGTCGCGCATGCTCAGGGGAGGAATTCCCCGTCATATCTTTCGCTAATGGTACGCTAAGATAACGTTACGTTAACGGTAACCCTACGGCAACGCAAATGTCGTTCCGATGTCAGCGACAGACTAACGAAGATTCATTTTGCTCGCTTGCGCTTCGCAAGCAACTCCGAAATGTATTTTTTTTATTCAAGAAGAGAAGAAAATACATTTTCGAGTTCCTTGTCAAGCGCAAGCAACTCCAAAATGTATTTTCTTTAATCTGTCACTGACATCGGATCGACATTCGCGTTGCCGTGAGGTTACCGTTAACGTAACGTTATCGTAGCGTTAGCGTACCATAAATGAAAGACATGGGGGGGATCCCACCCCAGTTCACGATTGGTTCGCTTTGGTCCCTTGCCATTTCACTTCCGTCCCTAGGGAGGAAAAGTTATGACCTCAATTTTCACTGTTCGTCCCGCAAAACGGCCATTCGACGCACGACTATTCGCGCACTCGTTGCAAAAAGTATGTCTTGGAACGAGGCCCGAATTCGCAATTGCGACTGTGTGATTGCCACCCTCGCTTCGCTCTGGAAGCAAACCTCACACTTGTCGCAATCGCCAACTTTCGGCCCTTGTTGCACTATATACTAATATGGTTTTATTTTTAGTATCAATTTGTAGATGAAGTAAAAAAAATACTGTATCGCACCCGGGGCGAAAATTGTAGTTCTACACACGCCCGCGCAAGACCCCCATTGTCACACCTTGTGAAGTAAAATTTCGTACGTTACTCGGGCGAACAACTTTTTCGGAACTCGTGCGATTGCGGCACTCGCCTTCGGCTCGAGCTGCAAATTGACACTGGTCGAAAAAAGTTTTATCGCACTAGTATCGTAAAACACTATTATCACCTTAAAAAAAAAATATGTTGATGTTTTCATAGTTGAATTTTCGACCAGCGTACACATGCCACATGTTTGCCAATGACATAAAGTGCTATCTTGCATCTCGCTCTAATTTTCGAAAAAAAAACGTTTCGACAAACAGGTAACGCTTTGTGAGATCAGCGTGCCGCTCTCACGCTCAAAAAATTGAAAACTGGAGGAGAGTTGAAGCTCGATCGAGCTCATTACGGGTGTTTCTCTGCAGTCGGAAGCGCGACATTAATTCAGGATATCGAGGAAACCCAGTCTCGGTCCGAAAATATGATCCACCTCTCTGACCAGCCGATCCCGGTAACGAATGGAGGACACATGCGTGCCGTGATTAGCCATGGTTTATGATAATGATTGATACGAGCCGCTCGGAATTGATCCGCGACTCTGGAAATTTTCTTCGCGTCATACGCGTTTATAATTTATTTGTGCGTGGGCGTGTGCGTGTGCGTGCGCGCGTGCGTGCGCGTGCGCGTGTGCGTGCGCGTGTGCGTGCGCGAGTGCGTGCGCGTGCGCGTGCGCGTGTGCGTGTGCGTGTGCGTGTGCGTGTGCGTGTGCGTGTGCGTGTGCGTGTGCGTCTGCGTGTGCGTCTGCGTGTGCGTGTGCGTGTGCGTGCGCGTGTGCGTGTGCGTGTGCGTGTGCGTGTGCGTGCGCGTGTGCGTGCGCGTGTGCGTGTGCGTGTGCGTGTGCGTGAGCGTGTGCGCGTGCGCGCGCGTGCGCGTGTGCGCGTGTGCGCTCCAGGTACGTTATCAACTGATTTTATATGTCTACATCGATCGAATATTTGTATAATTCATCCAAGGTTGACATGGTCGACATGGCCATTGTCGGCAACCACGATAATTGGCTCTTCGAGCTCATAGGGCGTCACCTGGGCGTATTTAACGCGGAAAGATGTAATAAAACAACGGACGCTTCGTCTGGCGTCTCCGTGGATTGGTAATCGGATCCATTCTGGCAAAAGGCCCGCCGAACGTTTTACGACTTTCGCCCCCTTGCTTGTAGATCGGAGCGAATCGCTTCGTCGTGGGAGCCATCTTCCCTGACGATGACGGGGCCGGGGGGCTCACCGCCATTCCACGGAGAACTCATCGATTCTCCATTGATCGCGATTGACATTTCATCACCGACGTCGGTGCATCGACCAACACAGATGAGTCGAGGCTGCGGCATAATCATGGCCTACCGTTAATAGACGAGGTCTCGGTCTCAAACTATCTCCGGAATACAGATCATTAACACTGATAAAACCAGTGCTGTGAGTTAGCCCCTCGGTAGATGCCGCGCTGCAAATATATGAGACACTCCATCGGGTTTCGAACGATCAAAATCTCGACCCTCTCCGAAAAAATTGTAATTTGACCGCAATCCATGATTTATTTATAAGGGGTTACTGTAATTTTTGCAGAATTTTTAGATCGTATTTTTTTATATAAAAAAATTAAACTTTTTTTTAAAACCCTGTATCTTAGAAACGATCAGTGGTACAAAAAAAAAAAACCGTTCAGAACATAAAGGTCGCAGTTTCAAATCAACTTTCGAAACCTACATTGGGTACATTTTTTTGAATGCTTTGTTTGTGTTTTCGACTTCTCACAGAGAAAGCTTCGCGAATAAAGGAACATCATGAGAAGGCGATATGAAAATTTCAATTTCCAACTTTTATGAGAAAGTGGTAAACAAATTTCAAATTATTCAAGTTTTATGAGGAAGCGACATGAAAATTTTAATTTTCAACATTGTGAGGAAGCGCTATGAAAATCTCACTTTTTAACCTTTTTCAACGTCAACGTCAACGTCTTAGACATTTCTGCAAAACGGCTGGCCGATTCAGGTTCTGAATCGGCCATTCCAAAATATTCCATCGTTACGTTTCACCTTGTCGAATCTGCGCTTGGAGCGAAAAAATACATGGAAGTATAAGCTCCTATTTTTTTTTTTTTTGCACTTTCGATTTCTACTTAAGAAATCCAAGTGATATTTCTTTATCTAGCTTTTTAAACCCCGTTATATCCATCGTCTTGTGTGTGTCTTGCTGTAGATCACGATAGACAACTGGGTTTTTCCACGATGCCATCGGAAAGCAAAGAAATCGTTGTTTACAAATCCCCAAAATTACTCATTTTTGCAATTTTGGCTGTAAAAATGCCTGGTAAACCTTTTTGTTAGTTGTCGCTCCGGGACTGTAATTACATGTATTTTTTCACGCTGATCACAAAGCTGACACTTATTTTATTCATAGATGAATATTTGATACAAAAAAATGCGTCTAAAAAAAATCATGAAATTCAAAAAATGCAAAATGGCATAAGATTAAAATGGTTCGACCGATTTTCGTGAAATTTTAATGGGACCATCGCGTGATCATAAGAAAATAAAATTATTACAACTTACATAATAGTAACCTTCATATCCTGTCCCAAAAGCCAATGTTGCCAAGTGAGTAGGATGGTTGTTTTCCTTTTTTATAAATTCCACTACGAATATGAATGAAAAAAATGTTTTAAGCGGAAGTCCATAATTTAAATGAATTTATAACGAGTTATTTTTTTCAAGATACTGGTGAGATATGTACCTATCCAGTCGGTTGTATGATCAATCAGATCTGATCTATGATCATATATAATAATTTATATGTATATATGATCATATATAATAATTTTTTTCCTTGAATTGTTTCATACAGTTTGTAGTTTACATAGTTTATACCTGTAGATACGGTGTGTTGGTCGGGTTTATCCGCATCCATTCAACATAATTCTCACGTGTTATCATAAGCGTGTATTTTTTTGAAGATTTTGAACGAAACGTGTTGTACTGTCAAGGAATAGTGTAAGCGTATTTTTATCACCGTGTCTGAAAGGTGCAACACACTTGCTAGGTGTATTGTGTGTTGTTCGGCACGCTCGGCGACACGTTTACGAAGGTTTGTACGGACGTTAAGACCTCCGGTCGGACATGCTTGAAGTTTCAAAAGGTCTATTTGCAATCTAGTTCAATTCGTTTGAGCTCCCACGTTTCCGTGCATTAATTTATTGCTTCGAGCTTTCCTCTCATATTTTGTCGTTTGATGTCTGGGGTGGTCTGCTGAGTTTTTGCTATTCAACGCTAAATAAAAACGGCAGAAACCTACAAACGCGTTTGACTTATTTCCGGGGAATTATTTTTAGAGAATCAAAGGTCTACGTATTTCGGGCTATTTTTATTTTAATACAAAAATTCCTTCGCCCAGTGTCTGCCAAATCGCTATAACTCATTCACCAGGGCAAATAGGTTAAATTTTTCACAATTTCGTGCTGAGGTAGCACAGATTTTAGTTACGTCGAAACGAGTACAACCGCGGCATAACGGGTGGAACAAAAGTTGGAAATGCTGTGACGGTTTTCCGGTAGGTTGAACCTAATTAGAGGCTTCAAGCTAACCCGAGCGTGTAAACTCCGACAACGGGGTTGATTGTGAATTGCTGTGTTTAGTGCACCACTGATCGCAACTTCTGACGCTCGATCATTACACGGTTTTCTGACATCTCCGAACCATTCAGAAATTCGGTCGGGCAGCCGCAACAACTAGGCCCAACAAAGACGTCCACAAGGAAATTCCGCAGCCCATCCGTTAGAATTAGTTTTATTTAATTTTTTTATTTTGACCACCGCGGTGTTTATTCTTAATTTTCAATGCCATCACCGGTAATTTTAATATACAGGTATCGCATTTGAGATTAAATTGTTAAAATTCAAATACAATGTATATGAATTCTAATTTCATATACCGAGATTGTATATTTCATGTAACTTTGTATATTAAACGTGTTGTAAGTTTCATAACATTTTTTACAGCGTACGCATAAAGGGGGCCTCGAAATAATTCGCTAGATTTTTTGTTTTTCCTTCCTGTTTGAAATTTTTTTCGGTACTGTCGAAGCACGGTAAAATACTGGCATTTGTTCCGGACAAGAGTCGAACGGCCTCCGGTAAAACAATGGTAAATTCATAATACAATATCTGGGCCGTTTGTTGGCCGAATCTCGGGGTTAAGCCTGTGCGTGGCATCGTAAAACTATTGTTTTGTGGATTAATCCGCGATTGATATTTTTCCGGCCGTCTTTTGGCAGTAACTGAAATCAGAGATAAATCAAGGATTTGTTCTCGAAAAATGGTTAGTCCCAATTTGAGTCAATAACATAAACAGAAAAAATAATGGCAGAAAGCAACGTCACGACTAAAGTACCAATGTAAGGCATATATCAGATACAAAACTATCTGTATTCATAGGCGATACTAGCGTAGGGGTAAAGTGCTAGTCTAGAAACTGTTAGGTCCGGGGTTTGAGCCCCACTAAGGTACAATATTTTATTTCTCAAATAATGTTAAAATGTTAATTAATCATATCGGGGATAACAAATGATAAGTATAAGAAGGTTAATATATCCTTATACATTATTCTTAGGGCTTTTTTTTACATCTTTTTATTTATTGATACACCTCACGTTGCTCCAACGTTGGAGCTACGTCGGTGAAAAGAATTAGACCGACTTTACAGCCCAAGTTTCTGTAATTGGCCCAACGCCGGCCCGGCGTTAAAAAATGTAAGCCCAACCTTGGCATCGAGTGTTGGTCTGACGTTGGGAAACTCGATCGGCTACCAAGCCTGGGTCGGTATTGGTTTTTCCATCGCACACGTCTCGTACCGACTTTACGAATCAGGCAGAAAATGTTGCCTCGAGACTGACCCGATAGAGAAACCATCGTTGGCCCAGTCTTGGTATCCGACTGTTGGCATCATCGACGCGTCACATTCAGGAGGCTAGCCCAACATTGGTAGCCGAGCGTCAGCCGATCGACTCCAACATCCAACCAAGGCTGGCCCGATGGTCGATTCCTACATGGGTTATGATGGTAAACATTTTTCTTTCGAGATTTTAATGAAAACGTGTTCAAAATGTTCCAAAACACCGAAAAATCACATTTAGAAAAAAATGTCCGGATGTATGTGTGTGCCCGTGTGCGTGCCTGCGTACGTACGTGCGTGCGTCCCCGCGTGCGTGCGTGCGTGCGTGCGTGCGTGCGTGCGTGCGTGTGTGCGTGCGTGTGTGTGTGTGTGTGTGTTCGTGTTTTGTAAGCCATTTGTAGTTTCTTCGAAAATGTCTGTACGCATTGTAGCGCTCGCAATTTTGTAGCTATCGGGCTAAAAACGCGTATACAGGTAGAATATCATCACCCGATGATCCCGTTAAATTTCAGGAAAATCGATCTAACCGTTCGAATTTTATGTCATTTTGAATTTTTTGAATTTCATGATTTTTTTTAGACACATTTTTTCCGTGTTAAATATTCATCTATGAATAAAATAAGTGTCAGATTTTTTTGTATCGCGAACACGAGAAAGCGCGGGTTTAGGCAAACATTTGGCAGATTCATGTAAGTCCATCCCCGGCAGCAATCAATAATAAATATACATTAATCATTACAGCAACAATGAATAAGCCGGCTACGAACAAATATATTAGTTACAAGTGTTCCAACGACTTGCCGATGACAAATGTTTATTATTTATTGTAATTAATTGTCAATTAACAATCGTTAGCCAAATATTTTTAAAGGTTCATTGTTTCCACGCAAATCGTTTAGTTCGCTCGTGAAATTCTGATCCGTCGAAGAATGCAATTAATGTGTATAGCATTGGAGTTTGGGAAAACTAGTAGGGTCCGGGAAAGTCACCTTAACTACATTTCTGCATGGGGCGTGGCAAAGTTCACCGAGAAAAAAAATGAATAAACTTACTCTCGCCCATAGGACAACTTTGGTATTTATGCGTAAGGAAATCGTAATTGCATTCACACGAACTTTGTGATATTCTGCACATGAATGAGTGTGAGTATACACATATATATTCGTAAGATTATAAAATCAGTGAGCGGGAAACAGGTTTACGACGTTAAAAGTTTTCGAGTTAAAAACCTCGTAAACTCCAAAGATTTATGTGCCGCGAATTTGTGTTTGATGTAAAGATAAAAGTTTGAACCGTAGGTAGTCGAAGAATTAGGTTTTCTTCTTCCGATACGTACGGGTTTTCGCCGAAAAATGTTTCTCAGTGACGCTTCACGATTGTGGAATGTTGTACGTAAGAAATAAATGTGTATGAAAGTATAGATTTATATGGTTGGAGGCATCGAGATGTTGTATTTGAGATTCTAAGAACGCGTATGTTAAAAAAAAAATTGTCAAGGTACGTGAAATTATTCAAGCCCGAGGTGGTGCAAGGGCGGGAAAGCCTCTTCCTTCCTGTTTACGTTGCTATCATAGAGTTATAAGGAAGATGTGGGCCAGAGGGGGTGAAGGTGCAAGGGATGAACGAGGATTGGATGGCTGGTCCAGGCAGAATTCCAGACTGCGGAGGCTGCGGCGGGCGCCACGTGCATCGATCTGCTACCCCACTCTTCGTTTGGCCGTATTTGCGAACAGCACTCTACTCCCGGCTACTATAGAAAGGAAAACGTTATTCGTTATAAGAGCCTCGTCGCTGCACAGCCTTCGGATATAAGAAGCTCAATCCACCCCTGAAAATAAGAAATACACGTATTAATTACAGAAACATCTCGAGGGAGGAGACAATTCTGATTGATAAAACTTAATCTATGGGCAAATGCTCTTTCTGTCTGCTTGTTAGAATTTGAAAAAAGCGTGCAAAGTGATTTGCACAATTACTTTCTCATATTTTACGATTTTGCTCGTAACTTCCTCTATGATAATTCCGTTGTGCCATTTTGGCTTCCTCCAAGAGGAAGCTATAATTAAAACACAGTAAAAAAAGTATTAAGGCAATTGTATATCTAATCCTCAGCGCTGATTACGGAACTATAACTTATTTTACTCTTTGCGTGATGTTTTATTCAGAAGCTGCTGTCAGAAAATTTGAAAAATCAAATTTTTAAAAAATCCCATAGAATTTAAACTGTTGGATCAATTTTTGCCAAATTTAATACAAAACATTGTACACTGTTAGTCCATTCCTGTATCAAATTTTAGCTCGATACCTCCATATTTACCGAAATTTGAGCATTTTTAGTAACTTTTCAAAAAAATAAAAATTCGATAAAATCTGATCCCCTGGGTAGATTTCGGCCAAATTCAATACCAAAGGTCTTTGATAAAAATACTATACACGTGTGCAGTTTTATGACGATAGCTCAAAATTTGCGAAAGTTAGAGTTACCACAGACTTTTTTCAAAAATTTCACATTCGCGTAAAATTTCGAAACGGGCCTCAATCTTCATAAAAATTATATCGAAGGAAGAGACTTGACCACTCTATTAGTGTACAAAATTTCAACCCGCCATCTCAAGCCGTTTCCGAGTTATAGTCATTCTAAGCGGTGCACGCTATCACACGCACACACCCACACACATCCGGATGCCAGCTAAAAATCACATTTCTCGACGTTTTCGACTATTTGTAGTACGCTGACATGAAAATCTCGAAAAAAAATTTCACGAAAACATAGCTTCCTCTGTGAGGAAGCAAAAATGTATTTCTTCACTAGTAAACCGAGAGAAGAGAAATGATCAGGTAGTAATTGGATTCTAATTACTACCCGCCCTGGTGAAAATATGTTTCTAAATATCTCTGAAAACAAATCTGAAAGTCTCGGAAAATTTTACTGAAATTTCCCTCACTTTTCGCACTTTTCAGAGAAAGTCAAAGATTTTTCTGAATCTAAATATGTCTAATTGTTTTGAAAATCTCTGATTTTCTCCGATAACTTCTTTGAGAACTTTGGTGATATTCTAAGCCTGTTTCTCTTCTATATCCAGAAACTATTTGCTGAAAAAGTGTAATTTTCGCTGAATTTATCATACAAAGTCATCAATTATTGTTTACTGTTTATTGTTCGTACGAAAACGTACACACAAGATTATTGTTCGTACAAATACCAGAAAGACCAGATCTTAGAGTAATCTCGTCAGTTCTTTGAAATTCTCTAAACCCACAAATCCGAGATAATCGAAGGTTTTCAAACAATAAGTTCTATTTTCTCTGAAAAATTATATTCCAGTTAGTACAGAATGAATAGATTTTAGAGTGAACTTGTAAGTTCTCTGAAATTCTCTACCCCGGGTTTATCTGAAAAATGCAGAGTTTTTCAGAAAATAAATCGTATTACCTCTGAAAAAGTCTATAGCACGTTCGAGTAACGGAATGAGTAGATTTTAAAGACAACTCGTATTTTCTGTTAACATACCTTATCAGAAAAATTGGACATATCCCGAATTTTTCGGAAAAAACTCTGAATTTCTCGGATATATTGTGAATACTGGAGGTTGTGCGAAGAAAATGGCAGAGATACTTAACATATTGCAGAGAAAATCAGAAATCTTTTTTATACAAATCGATGAAAATCAGTGAAACGATCCGTTTAGAGTTTCGCAGACAAATTGTCAGAAAAATATTTTCACCAGGGCGATAACTTACTTGCGATCTCGTTCGACTCGCTTTGTTTGTAAAAATGCTCTACTAGAAAAGTTGAATGATAAACAGCAAAAACTGCTCGTTCAAATTCAAGTAATAGCCAATGAGCTTTGGCAACTCAAACGTTTCATTTGCTCCAATAAAAACCCTTAAGGTGTAAATAAAAAGAGAAATGCTGTACTAAATTATCAAAAGACGAACGCAAAATCCGTGGCGCTTTTATCTAATTCACCTACCAGGCGTCGAGGTCAAATTGTTTCTTGAAATACATTGATACCTCGATTATGTTTGTATAAAATATTGAGTAAAGAGTACCACAAAAAATTAACGCAAAAAACGCTCCGGGTTTCTTTTAAATTCGAAATTGAGATTGCCATCTCCGCGTTTCTTTTTTTGCCTTCTCTATCGCACAAGATATGCGGCTCACGATGATCACGACGTGATCCGCGCCTTTTTGCTAGTAGCAGAATTAATAAATAAATGTTGAAAGAGCAGGAGAGGTATATTGAGAGCCTCATTTGCGAAGCGCCGCGTTGACGTCCTCGACCCCGAGACTCCGACGTCACTACGACCAAACTTACCGTCGATCGTACGATGTGAAATATCGATGAGTTTTTTTCCCCACACTGTGCTCACTCGGTAGTAGTCGGAGCGCGTACTTCCTTCATGGCCCAGTTGCCTTAACCGTAGCGAGTGGGCCTGGAGCCAAGTGTCTCTAAAATTGAAAGAAAAATGTTACATATTTCCCGGATTAATAGAAATGGGGCTTAACGATACAGGAGCGACTGATATCCCGATTACGATCACGATTATAACCATCATATTACGATAAAAGAGGGTGTGGTAATGGAACTCGCATGATTTACCGATTGTTGACGAAGATAGGTAGGTCTCCGACTAAAGCATTTAATTAAGGACAATCAAGTGAATTTACTGTGAAGGGTAGTTATCGTGAGGTGCCTGTTTTCATACGAGGTTATACAACGATCCATAAAGATATAGGTAAAATTTTAAAAAAATTCACCACATAGTACTCGAATTATTATAATTTTTTTTATGAACTACTTACACACGATATCACCCATAACAAGTAAAAGAAGGTCCATTTTCAGTTCTGGGAGAGCGAGGAGAAGGAGGGGAGGAAGAGCTAAAATATTTTGACACACATTTTAGACAGCTGTCTTCGAGAGAAAAAACGGTTGAAAATTGTAAACATAATGTCTAGTAGACCAGAGCAATAGGAGGCTTAGTTTCCCCCTTAGGATCGATCTTGGAAGAACTGCAGATCATTTTTTAATGTGCATGTCGTTATTCTATTGACGAATAAATCTTTATCAAATTCCAAGGGATCCTTGATTGTACTTTTCTAGAAAAAAATTAGGCTGATGGTCGGTCATGTGGTAATGGTTATAAAAAAATTAATAACGAGGACGAGTCCTACGGCCATTAAAAAAGGCTTGAATACCGTTGATAATAAACTATATAGACATTTGTCTATATAGTCTTTGATGTATAATATCGCGACAAATTTCATTTGCTGTAAGGGTATTAAAAAATATTTTTGCGATTATCAAAAAAAAATGTAAACTGACCGAATTCTGTAATATCTCGCTTACGGAGAGCAAGAGGGTAGATTGATACAGTAAATAGCAAATATAGATTGATCATATCACCAATTCACCAGGACGACTATACCGGGCCGTTCGGCCGAATTTATCGACCAAATGCCCTGCATGGAAAACGTGTTGGTCTGGTCGGTATGTCACTGTGGGTGCATAGCGTGGAACCTTTGAAAGCGGCAGACCGATTGACTCGCTTTGTACGTAGATATGGCGATTTGCCATATCATCCGTAATACTCTGTATAAAAATAACGACGATAAATACAGCCTTCACCGAGCTGCCGTAGACCTATAGATCGGTATGCTTAACCCTGAGAACATATCCCGTGGAGATCCATACGGCCCATTAAAAATGTCAGCCGTCCTACACGTGAGCAAGGTGAGCGTGGTTACAGTCGAAATAGGAGAATTCCGGCGACCGCAACGAGCAACAGTGAAACTCGCCGTAGGGATTAAAACAGGGAATTGAAATAAGAAGGGTTGGAATGTAGTTCACTATTTCACGGGAGAAACACTCCGTGGAATGTCACGTTGTCACCCGGTTGTTTTATGCAACGTGCCACAGGGGACTCGATTTCCCCTTTAATTCTCAGTTAAAGTGTACCACATCACCCCTGCGTCACACTGCACATCACTTCACATTCATAATATTTACCGCAAATATTTAAGATACACAATAAGCTGATCTTGCTGTACACAAATCGGCACATGTACATCTTTGACCAAACATATCTCCGGCACATTAAAAATCTTTACTCAAGTCCAACCAATCGACGACACTGCATTCAGGAAAATGATTCGGAAGATTGCCCGAATCTATAGTCACGAGTGTGCGTGACAACTCCGCCAGAACACAGACTTCCGAGAACGACTCTACCATACCTATACATATTACAATGAGTTTGCGAGATTAACTACTTCACCAGAATACAACTTTTCGGCAAAAAAAATTCATCGGCGGAGAGTTGTTCTCCGGTAGAGTTGTAGTGAGGTAGAGAAAAACAGAGAGATCTTCTCGGAGCCCTGTGTTCTTGCAGAGTTGTAACACGGTAGAGAGTTATAAACCGCTGTTCGAACTGGTAGAGCTGTTACTTGTTGCAGTTGCGGACGATTTTTTAAACGAGTACAGTTGTTATGTGGTAGGGTATTATTGCTGACTTTGTGCAAATGTTAGTATTCCGGTACTTGGATGGGTGACCGTTCGGCAGCGTGCTGGCTGGCGCATCGGATCGTGGAGCGGGAAGCAATTTTATCTGAGATTGGTGATTACCCTGTACATAGGAACACCAATCTCCGGGGAAATGAACCGTTTGTGTGTGGCCAGGTTTTCCGCAGTTTCCCCGTGCCTTTGTGCGAAAGCGGTACAGTAAGGGGGTAAGTCGGCTACGGACGCAATTCGGGTAGGGGAGACCGGGGTATGTAAAAGGGGGAGTACCTCTTACAGATGGAACTCGAATGAAAATTTAAAAAATAGTATTCTGGTAGAGTTATGTCTCCGGAGACATAAATGTGCATTAGCATTTAACCCAGAACCCGACAAACATCTTGTAATCTTAATTTTCCCCATATAATCGCTAGATATGCATGAACAACCACATTGTGACCAGAGAAAATTTACTTTGCGACATACCGATCACGTATCTGTTCGTAACAAAAGCATAACGGCTTTCTCGATACGGTTTGCCAGTTGACAGCAATCGTGCTTTAGTGTACGAAAATTGTGTTATCGGTATCCACTATTTCACAAAACAAGCGCACTGAAGACCCGCACCGTCGCATAGGAGGACTCCGGGTCACAAGAAAGCCCACTCTCGCCCGTGTTTCGTAGCCTCGGTCTTCCGGGTATGAAGTCGCCCAACATGTCCGAGAGATTGAACTAAATATTTACGCGGTATTTTCGAAAGTTTGCAAACAGATTTGGTAATTCCTGAAATATTATTCCAGGAATATTGTATCACCTATTGAAACTGTAACGATGGCGAAATAGTATGGCACTCTTGTTTTTAAAAATTCGTGAAACCTCGTGTTCCTTTGAAGTTTGAAGTTTCGCCGGATAGTAACCGTCTGCGGAATGGTACATTTATTCGGTCGAATGCTGACGCTAGGTCACGAACTCAGGTAAGCCTGAGCAATGAGCGTCTCCATTTTACGGGCTTTTGCGGGTATCCGAGAACTATTCAAAGCCCTTTGAGGCACGAGTGCCCGGAGCACCGGAACGGAAGTCTATTGGACCCGGGGGCGAACAATATATTTCAGGACTTAGTTCTCGGCACTTCACCTTTATTTCCTTCTTTCTCAGTTCCCGAGTGTGAAAACACTGCCGATACTGTCCCCTACGCCGAATATGTTGAGACATATCTCAACGGCATAATGCCAAAAGGGCGAACAGCCTATGCTCATACGCCGCTGATTTACCCCTATGGCCACCAACATATATATATACACAGTCGTACAGGAAAAACGATGAACTGCTGGTGTGCCTATACGAAATTGCGACCGCGGCCGGGAAACGGATCGAACGTGCACGGGTTCTCCGAGCATCCCTATCGCTATTTACCACGTCCTTTGATCGTTTCTGAAATTGACGTATCTAACAGTAGAAAAAAAACGAAATCGGTAAGTTTCGATTTATCGATAACCTTATTCCTTCGGTAAAATGTAAAACCATGCATAACAACTAGGCTCAAAATTACGCAGACCACCCTTTCGAATGTTTTATCATTTTTGCATTCCTCCACGTAATGTACGAATCGATGGGCAAAATCACTAATTTGTAATTTTTTCTAAATAAAAATATGATTTTTGTGTACAGGTCGGTAGCTGAAAATGATGCAAGTTACATTTACTATGAACGTTCAAAGAAAATTCTGAATCGCGTCAAATCTTCAGTCGGTCGTCAATTTTCATACAAAGTGCACTGAAGGAAGAAACTGACCATTCTACGAGTGTACCAAATTTTTACACGCACGCACACATTCGGTCGCCAGCTAAAAATCGCATTACCTTACGTTTTAGAGAAGGATCTAGAAAAAAAATGACTCTATCGCTTGAGAGATATTACCATAGCGAATAATAGTAGAGCGCTAGGGCGCCACCTATCGTCCTAGGGAAGTACCGGATTTATAAGAATTTTTCTCAGATATTATGGTACAAATTCTTGGATAATCTGAGACTTTTTGCCATAGGCCACCACCCTGGCGCCCTAACAGTATGTGCTATGATAATTTTTCTTAGATGATCGTTAGTTTTTACTAGATCCTTCTCTCAGTGTACGAGCAAGCGAACACAGTCTTCGATTTTTTCAAATACGCGTTCAAGTCAACACGCATCGACCAATCTTACCGCGTCGGCACATATTCACCACCTTTACCCTAGTTATTGAAAACTGCCAGCAACTTCGTCAATTTCAGTGTTTTATTTATCTATTTTATTTATATGAATCAACATACACCGCACAGAGGAGTAAAAAAGCTCGGGGAAAATATGAAAATGAGTCTCAAAAAGAGTATGAATTTAATTATATTCCATTATTCTATCCCATATTGGGTATACGTATCGTTTGTTGTCGCGTAAGATCGACCCCGGGCACGACATTGCCGTGGGTACCGACCGTGAACCTATATAATCCCACACATATACTATCATAACTTCATCTGAATTTCCAAAAACCCTGAAGCCAAGCAATCTCCCGGTTGCCTCCAATAATAATATCGAAAGGTGTATCCGCCGTCCTCGTTGACAATTATTCATGCATACATCTTTCTCGTTCGCTATTGACTAAATTAAATAGGCAATTGAAGTTTTCTCGGTAAAATGAACAGAGTATTCGCTCGTTTACCATAGTAATTATCGTAGTCATAATATTTACCATTGAGTAGCAGCGTTACTGCGGAGCTAGTTAAATTCGTAGCAATGAGCTCATGAATTTCACATTTTTTTTTTGTTCCCCTCGAGCTTTAATTTAACGCACGAAAGACTCGTTCCTCGCATTATATTCGAGCCAGTACTCTACGAGAGGGTAACCCGCCGAGTGCTGCACCAAGTGTTGCAACTACTCAGAAACTGAGAGTTTCGCTAGCGTAGGTAACTGGAGTAGACTCGAGCTGTGTTTCTCATCATACTTGGACGAAACGTGCGCGTGTACGAACCGTAGAGTTTTCAACTTTGGCAAACGAGGTTGACGCATAGAAAAAGAGTGCGACCGACTCACTACTCCGAACTGTCCCCATACTTTTTTCTCTGAGAACGTCCAGATACCGTACACTGTGAGGCATGTCGTTGAAGACTTTATTCCCCTAATCGATTGTGTTACCGCGAACATCTGGGGGTCGACAGTCAACAGATTCTAATCGGGCTGCAAGTCGAGTTTTCCTGCCTGTAACAAACTGCGCGATATCGTCGAGGGAGGAATCTCATTAAATGAACGGAGGATCATGGCGGTGATCCTCCAATCGAGGGAAGTCACGTTACGCGATAAGAGAATTACCAGCAGATTTCCCTACGGGAGCAACGTAACACGTATGTTCAATCTATACAATACGGTGGAAAGACAAAAAGGTTTCGAAATAAAATTTGCATAACTTATGTATCTCGTGTCATTTGCATAATTTATGTATCCTATGGCTTATTCACTGAAAAACTTGGGGTACTTTATATTCATCGGAAAATGTGGATATTATTCTATAGATCAAAATATGTCATTCATTTAACATCATGAATTAACTGTGTGAAAAAAATAATTTGCATACGAATCATATCACAGCACATGCATTCGTTTTGAAAACAGGAGTGATACGGATAATAAAGACAATCGAACGATGTATACTGAATGAATAAGGAGGTCATATTGGAATATTACTTCACAAGTTCCTCTACTTACGATCGACATTGATGTAGCGATATTCCGAAAAAATAATGTATTCTTAACTCACGAAAAATTAATAGTAACAAAGCTGTGAAAAGTAGATTTTGTGTTGATGTGATTGCGTGTGTGTGATGCGTGTGGAGCATAATTTCGGCCAGTCGCACAACTTAGACGGTAAAGTTCTAGTGGTAAAACAGCGGTATAACAGAGTGCAGGTTTGAATGTTTAACTTTGCACTCTGTTTTATCGAAGAGCTAGTCGCGGTTCTCAAGTCTTGAAAATTGTAGTACCCACATTGCCTCGCATCGACCGACGCCGAGATGTCAACTCGGGCGCGCGAATCATTGAACGCCCGCACGGTTTTTATTTTAGCTGTAAGCGCATGTGTTATCCTTGGCACGGGATGACTTTTCGTGTGCAATGCATAAAATACGTTGCCTTTTTGCTTGTAGATAGAATAAGATGAGACAAAACAAAAACGTAAGAATGTAGGTCGGTTAAGAACGCTGCCGTATATTTGTCAGAGTGCAGAATCGAATAGTGGTACATACAAATGTGAATAAATTATGGTGTGCAGTATGCATATGTTAACTCGCAAGCGTGTACTTCTGAACTTCATACATTTGCAGGTGCCCCCATAATCCGTACGAATGAGGCGCCTTCAAATTTACGGAGCTGAACAGTACATGAACAGGCTGGCACATCCACAAACCTTTTACTACATTTGTTCACAACTGTATGCACGAAAGTTCGACCCTTCACAGTTAGAAATGTACGGCAGCGTTTCGAACAGGCTTTCATTAGTACGTCGTCATTCGTGTACGCCGAATTTCTCCTACACGGACAGAAACACAATTTTTTTAGACTTACATAAAAACTGTGTTACCCTGCGCAAACGCACACCAGCGTTTAAAGTCATTCGCTGTATTTCATAATATAAGCTATCGAATGTTTGATTTACGATAGTAAATCGGCGCGTCGACACATATACAAACGTTACACAACACATTTACATACGTCTATGTTTGGTTCACCTCATTCGCAAATATACAGTAGCGTTTCTACCATAATTTGATGTGTACGTTGGCTTTTCATTGCACCTCAATCCCGTTACTTAATCCGAAATACATTTTTCAAAGTTTAAACAGAAATAGTATCGCTCTGAGCAAACGTACACCGGATTTTTAGTCAAATGCTAAATCGTATGCGCGTTGACGTCTTCACACGACTTCCATAAAATTTTCGCGTGAAGACCCTCACGCACGTACGATTTAAAATTTGATTAAAAAGCCGGTATAAGTTTGCTCAGCGCGATACCATTTCTGTGTAAACTTAGAAAAATATGCATCCGGATTATGTATCGGGAATTAAGTGTAGGGAAATGCCAACATACACATTAAAGTGTGGTGGAAACATTTCTGAATATTTAAGAATGCGGTGAATCAAACATAGATGTATCAAAATGTGGACAAACTGTTGTGTGACGTCTGTATATGTGTTGAGGCGCCGGTTTATTATTGTAAATCAAACGTTCGATAGCTTATATTGTGGAATACAGCGAATGACTTTAAACGCTGGTGTAGCGGAAATTCAAGCTACCTAAATGACGATGTATTAATGAAAGACTATTCGAAACGTTGCCGTACATATCTAATAGTGAAGGATCGAACGGTCTTCCATACAGGTGTGAACAAATTTTAGTGAAAGGTTTGTGAATGTGCTAGCCTGTTCATGTACGATTGAGAACTGGAAATTTGAAGGTGCAACGTATTAATCTTGATACCTTGAGTATGGTCCAATTTACCTCGACAGTGCGGATCCTCGGATTCAATCGGAAATGTCGTAAGAAAAACTGCATTGTAAGTGTGTGTCGCTTATCAGGAAAAAATTGTTTTAAAAAGTTTTTATTTTATGAACAATCTTATTATTAAGTAACATAACTGTTTAACAATTTTTTTTACTAATTTAATGACTTGGTTTTTTGTCAACCTCTAGAATAATTTATTTTTATTGTGCGCAGAAAATACACATTTAGGCAACACAATTACTTTTTTGTTTATAATATTCAGAATATTCTTCGCCTTTTTATATCACCGATACCCCGACGGTCGAAATGCTAATCTATAGACCAACAGACGCGATATCGTCGCGATGGCAAGTAATTAAAAATAAAAATTTAATAACGCTATAGCGTTGTTAACATTTTTTCCACAATTTACAATTTTCCTTAAACCCTTAATCCAATTTGCTGTAAGTTAAATTTTGTTCTTGATTATCTTGGAAACGAAGGGTTGGATCGAAATTTCAATGACATTTCTACCATGAAATTCGGACACGCACTTTCCAACGCACCTTGTTACTATCGTAACTGTTCGGTAGATGCTGAGATACGATCACTGTGACCCGCAGAAGGTCTGATTTGTATCAAATAGTGTGAACGGACTTAACGCTAAATCGGTCGGCACATTTACATCGCCATCACTCACACTCTACCAAAAAACGTCTGTACCCAAACAACCCTCCCGGAATATATGCATTCAAGAAAATCTACACTAGAAAAAAAATTCTACCAGAATCAAAATAAAACTCAACTGGAATTGAAATTAAACTCCACCGGCTAGAATATAAGATAGACGGGGAGCAACGTTATTTTGTATTTACTCTTGTGTCGTCTTTGACCTTGAGTACGTGATTTATCGATTTATCATCAACGATGATCGGTATTCAATTTGACGAGAATCGATTAAACTATTTAAATTGTATGCGGTTTTGAATTTCTTCAATTTTATAAAAATTCAATACTTTTCTTTAAATGCAAATCTTTGTAAGGTAAGTGCAGTGGGAGATTCGCGAACATCAAAACTATATTCTGTAGAAACTGATCGTGGAAATAAACAGAAAAATGATTTTTGTATTTCCACAACAACAACTGTTAGAATAACTGTTAGAGCTGTTTTTCTGATAGAGTTGTTATCTGGTAGAGTTTTGAGTGGTGGAGATGTAAATGTGCCTTCCTGTCTACCGGGTAAAATTGTGCTTAACAAATGCGAAATAAGGTGAAATAATTTTCGCGGGAATTTGGAAACATCGTGAAAACTGTAATTTTAATATCTTTAATAGGTTCGCTATTCATTCGTTTTCATATAAAAATAAGTATATGTGTCTTACATTTTTACTATGAAATTTGCCGGATGTGTAAAATTATCCCTTTTCCGCGGTTCTCATAACTAACCTATTTTGTCGTTAATACGTAAAAAATAATTTGACAAATTATTGTACAAATTTGTAAAACGATTATCGATTGTAAATACTAATAGGATAAACAACTGATACGGCTCATCTCTAAATTAAAATATTAAACATTTTATTATACAGGACTGTGACATAAACGTTATGATGGATCCCAAAATTCAACAAATTTGCGTAAAATTCCAAGAGCAAAAGATGCATTCTACTTTACATTCGTGGGTATAGTACACTGCATTGAAAATCATAAGTTCTTGCATGCAGACCTTTAAGAACAGTCAACTGTACAAACTGTTTATAAACAACTCGCGAACTGTTTGATCAAGCGAACACTCGCTTTCCGCTACCATTCTGTCGATTTGTCGAGCACGTGTCGATCTTTTGCGAGAAAACGCTACAATCGAAACTTTATTATTATATCTGGAATCGCCCGTACGGTATAGTACGTATCGACAAGCGACTATAACCGCAGTGATATTTGTGCGAGCCAAAAGGTTTCGCTAGAGGCTTTATCTCTCCCTCCCGGCTTTCCGCTGTTTTTTTCGCTCCTCTTTTTTTATATCTTTTTTATTGTTTGATTTTTTGTTCCATCCCTCCTCCCCCGTCCCTGCAAGCGGTCTCGTCGATGCGGCCCGAGGCAAGCTCTCCAACAGAGAAATAAAAAAACGTTGAAAAAACGAAATAAAATAAAGCACCGAGCGAGTTTGTCGGGTCGAAGGTTCGTGGGGTTGGCTGCCAAAGCGAGAAGATGAAACGGGCGGATGCTGGGGCGACTGGCAGACGGTAGGTTGGGCACCGGGCGTCTACAAGCAAAAAGTCGGGAATCGTCTGTGACGAGTGTGCGAGACCTCCCGTTGACCCAAATGTGGAAAACTGTACAGCGATTGGCATTTTTTTAAGAAACAAGATTAGTGATTGGCATACTTCTCCCTCCTTCGGTACGAAATGTTTTATAGGCTATTCACTGTAAGGCGATCAATCACTATTTAAAATGCAAATGCTGCATCGTTTCCTCGGTGTAGTTCCCTATCCGTGTGAGTTTATACATACATAATAGCAGTATACGTAGGGTTATATCGGGTAAAGAGTCTTTGATGCTCGGTGCTGCCGGGACGAGAATGGGTCAGACATACGTTCATATCTCCCATCGTCTCGCTCTCGGGCCAAATCACTGTCTCGATATAACACACAGTGCAGAATATACACACTCACATACGAAAAAGGTAATCGGCCGGAACTATTTTTTCGCAAGACCCTGACCTATTCACCTACGCTCCGAAGATAAAAGTCCGAAGATAAATCTCCATAAAATCCATATGTGACAAGTCAAATATCGAAGTAGCGATGAATCTTTTATACGTTTCGTCGACTGTAAAAATTGGTGGATCGTCTAGAAATAGAGGCGCACGGGAGACCGGGGCTATTACGCGCATTGGCTTTTGCAAGACTTCAAAGCTTGAGGCAAAAAATCGGATTGGTTGAAGAACTCAGCATTTTTGCACAGTCAATGAAGACTATCTGTCATTATGTGTTACTATAATATTAATATCATATAATATTATATTATGCGATAATATAAGTTAATAGTGTAAGTTAATGTAATGCAATACAATAAATTAATCTTAATTTAAAGGTCAGAATTCGTTTTTTCTATCACTCACGAAGCCGCTCCCACGTTCACTTATTCTGGTTTCCTCCTGATTAAAACTTTGTCAATGATGGATGCAATGTGCAAACTTACTTTGCAACTTTGATATATTTCGGATGCTTGAAAATCTTCTGAAAACTAAACTCGTTCCACCCCCATGAACTATTAGTCAGAAACATCTACCATCGTATTTTTAACTCCCGACTGCCCGCTAGGGCAAAAAGACGGGAGTTATGCGTTTCCCTGAGGCCCTCCGATTGTGCTGTTTTCGTTATCTCCAGTGTTTGTCGGAACGGCGCAATGTCTCTTGACAGAATTTGGCACACTGTTCTGTGTATATGGAAGTGTGTTCGGAGCAAAGGAATAGGAAAATAAATGTGAAATGGCAGAGATAATTAACTTCGAAGCAACAGGCCAAGACCCTATTCAGATATATCGACAGGCGCCCGCCATTATCTCCTATTGCCTTTGTGATTATTTGTCGTCTGCTATAAAAATGCTGTAGCGGTGTGCTATTTTACAGTGCATTGAATTCACTCAACGTGTAGTATAATCTCGAATACGTGTCGAGCTGCGTCTATGCTAATTTGTTATATATATATAAGTTGTTTATGCGTGCTTTTCAAAATTATTATTAGTTTTTATTTATTTATTTATAATCTTAGTGTTTTCGAGTGTTGATTATACTATTTATTTTACTTTAAAAAGGATTTTTAAAAATGTTACTAAAATTTAAAAACTCCCAATTGCAAAAAGAGTTTAAGAAACGAATTGAATTATACGGCTCTACAGTTCTAACTCAATGATCGCAGTGTAAAGTGATATTTGCAAAGTGATATATGTCAGCGATATAATTTCATAAATATTATATCTCAGATACAATTTTCTAATGTCGTGTTTCTCCGATACGATTTTGTGTGTGTCGTTTTGTGTGCTCCTCGATGCTATTTTCTATGTGTTGTTCCTCTTCGATACAATTTTCTATGTATTGTTCTTCTGCGTTAAGTTTTTTTTATATGTCATTCCTCGGCGGTACAGTTATTTATGTGTTCGTCCACTCCGACATAATTTTCCAAATGTATCTCTACGATACGATTTTTAATCTATCGTTCCTCTCCGATACAATTTCCTATATGTTGTTGCTCTTCGTTCTACTTATCAAATGTTCCATCGGAGAGGAACGACACATTAAAAATCGTATTGTAGAGATAGAACATTTAGAAAATTGTATCGAAGAGGACGAACACATAGAAAACTGTAACGGACAGAAACGACATATAAAAACTTTCATCGACAGAGAAAGACACATAGATAATGGTATTAGAGACATGCATGATTCAGAAAATCATATCGCAGAGGAATGACACTTAGAAAATTGTATCAGGGTAGAATTGTATAGACATTAGAATTCAAAAAGCATAAAATGAAAATAAAATAAACATTTAAAAAAACTCCCGACTGCGAATTAGTCATTATTAAAAAATATTCGCAAAAAAGTGAAAAAAAATGGTTAATAAAGACAAAAAAATGTAAATGACTAAAAAAAATACAAAAATAATTAACGATAACATATATACGATACGATACGATAATATATATACGATACGATAGGTCTCCCAGTAGCGCGTTGTGAGGGAAGACGTCTCCCGACTGTAGCGAAGATTATCATCAGTGAATTGATATAATTACGATTAATTAATTATGTTATCATTCCTTATTGTTAGTTACTGCTATTATTGTTTATGGACAATATTAGTTAGTATTACAGCATTCATTATTTCATCTTTTTTGAAGTTACATTTTTATTAACCATTTTTTTATCGTTAATTATTTTTGTATTTTTTTTAGTCGTTCCCATAATTTTTTTTTTTTATTCACCATTTTTTTCACTGTTTTTGCGAATATTTTTTAATATTAACGACTAATTCGCAGACGGGAGTTTTTTTAAATTTTTTATTTTTTATACATCACTCTTTCCTTGCTTTACCTAGGTCCATTTAGCAAGTTTAAATGTGCTATAGACATGCTGAACTGAAACTATAGTCATTTGTAAAAATAAGTGAAATTCCCTAAAATCTTGATTCCTTCGTCGAGCCTTGCCAAACATCTTTAGTGGTTGAATTTTCATATAAACATTCAACCCAGTAGCTTTAAAGTGGAGCACACAGAGCGGACACGCACGCGTGATAATTTTTTAGAAAATTTTACTCGATTTTTTCATTACTCTAAATATCTGTATAATAAGATGGCAAGAAAATTTGTTATTAATAAAAATCAAACAGTGTGATTATGCAATCGTCAATTAATCCCAGCCGTCCCTGATATTAATGGCGAAAGGACCTGTGTTTCTCTGACCCTGACCGCTCGATGTTCGCCCATCGATAAGAATAGTATGTTTTCGCAGTGAACGTCGCCGTGTCTCTGACATTACCTACCCCTAAATAATTCAATATAAGATCTTTGAAGCACGTTTCCGTAGTACTTGGCACATGCCTGGATACAGGTAGCGTGTATCGATAGGAATAACTGTTTAAAAAAAAGTTGCTATAAGTCTCAGCCGGCCCTGACCTATTAGCCCAGCGCGCTAGCGTTTCTCCTTCGGAATTGATTTAAATAGTAAGAGATACTAATATCTCTCCATAATATAAAAAGATTTCGTCGCTGTTGCCGCCGCCGTGTCAAGAATCGAGGGGGGGGTAGAGTAATAAGGACTTAAGTCCATCCTTAAAGGGCCTTGGAATTATAAGGGCCTAAGTCCATTTAGCTTAAAGGGACTTGGAATAATAAGGGCTTAAGTCCATTTAGCATAAAGGGATTGGAATAATGGGGGGTTAGAGACTTAGAATAATAAGGCGTCAGTCTTTTTTTTTATATATGTATCTCTCTATAATATAACAGGATTTCACCGCTGTCGCCGCCGTGTCAAAAATCGAGGGGGGGGGGGGGGGGGGCGACAGTACTTGGATGGGTGACCGCGGTCGCCCGTCCAGAAATGGGTGCGAGCGCGCGAGCCACAATAATCCGCTAGTATATATATATATATATATAGAGAGAGAGAGAGAGAGAGAGACTCATCTTGGCTGGATGTAGGAAGATTCCTTGCATATTAATTTGAGTCACGAAATGTTGAAGACGGGACGAAAAGAAAGCGATAAATAAGCGAATGACTGTGAGGCTAGACAGTTCTAAAGACAGGATTGTATAGATAGATTTGGTGCTATAAATATGCGAGAGCACCTGGCAGTATCGACGGTACTGTGGGAACCATTACCGGTGGTTTCGCCTCATCGTTCACCGGGGCTTTCGCGGACGTCACGAATAAAAGCTCATCCGACCGTTAACGTTGAACGTCGACGTGATCTTTCTCACGGTTGACAATTCCTCGGCAATCCTAAGATAGGCTGAGTCCACAAACGCGATCAACCCAGAGAGATTTCCGCCAGTGATATTATCTCAACGCTGACGGCCGCAACTGATTATAATATTAAAGTCACTCGGCAGCAAGAATTACGCGAAACGTTCGACACTGGGTCTAGTCGCGCAAGTTGCTCTGGATATAGAAATAGAAACTAAAACTGATTAATTTCAAACTTTTACTTTTTTTAATAGTGGAAAGGTACAGGGGAAAAAAATGTATCTTCCATTTATACGCCCAACCGACAGCGATGGGTGTGTGGTTGGTGTGCGTCTTTGGCGGTGTACCAAGTCAAGCGATATTGACATTTGATCCGTGTTACTTATGGCCAGTATTTGGAGGGCTGAGTGCTTAGCCGCATACTGGCTGACGTTGCAGCCGTCGAGTGGCAGGTTCATTTTTCTTCTCAGACTTTGCCGGAGTTTGTTCAAGTTAACACACAGAAAAAAAATTATTTGGTGGCTACCGTTTATTCGGTTTAAGTAAAATATTTATTTGATTCAAATAAGTATTTATTCAAATTAATTAAATAGTTACTTAAATGGAATAAGTGTTTATTTAAATCAAATAAATCTTTTACCTAAACCAAATAAACGATGGCCGTCAAATAAATTATTTTTCCGAGTGTACTGAGGTTACTTAAGTGCAGATTCAAGAGGATTTTACTGTAATTTTTCCAATATATTCGAAATCGCATAAAATCTCAAATCGGGTGTCGTGAAAGCTTCACTGTATGAAGGGCGTGATCACTTTACAGGTGTATGAAGTTTCAGCTTGCCAGCTGAAATTGTTTATAAACTATGGAAGTGTAACTACTATAGCACCAGGAGAGACCGAGGACTTTCGTCCCTAGTCAAAAATCAAATATGATTTTTTTTATAACTAAGGAGTGGGAAATTGCCGCTGGGCGTCGAGCGTTGTTTAATAGTGATGGTCCAAGGGTAGTACACAACCTGATTGAATTTTTGAACGGCGAAATTCTGAGGCATTTGTTTTTGCTGTCTCATCCGCGGTCGATGCGAATCAATAATACACAAATTTATTATCGATCGTGTAATTGTAGTGATACACTTTCGGTTTAAGTACATATATCATAAGTTATGTTTACGTGCACCATTTTTCTAGTAGAGTAGTGTCATATATATGTAAAATAATACTTCATCATATTACCATTTTTTCTATGAGGATGACAGTGAGGTCAAGTTGGGGCAACTTTTGTAAGAAACCGAGACCGATAGAAAATCGGAGCTGCCCTCTTTCCCGTATACGCGCATCGGATAAATTTCGTTACTTTATCACAAAGCAGCAAGAGCTATCTGACGCGACAGTCTCGCGGTGTACTCATTTTCTATGTTGGTTAATGTTTTCCTGTACTCATTTGTATAAGTACAGGAAGTAAGTAAGTATTTGTATACTTACTTACTTTTTTTAGAAAAATTTAAATTGCCATGAGCAAATTGAGCCGTTACCTCCTTACAATGTCAAATTGAATTTAATCAAGGTAGAATGTTTCTGCATTCTTCTGAAAATGTGCTAAATTTCTTGAAATTGTAACCATTATCGATATGTAAGCTTAAACCCACTCTCTTAAGATCGCTGAAAGTCAATAATAAAGAAAACAGTTTTTTAAGGAAACATTGAATATATTTTTCAAGAAAAGAAATATGTTTTACATTTTCGGGCCGCGATTTATGGCGTGGTAGACTTGAAAATCTACATTTTCGTTTGGAAAGCAAAACTACAAGGTAGGGTTCTCTCCAAAAAGGTGATCAAATTAGTCTTGACGAAAATATCTTTTTTATCTTCATTAGAAGCAAAAGATTTTAAAAAAGCTAAAGAAACCTAAAGAAAACTAAAGAAAAAGATTGCATTTGACAGTGATCAAACAAACATAAAGTGCGTAATGTTTGAAGTGTGGTATTTTTAGGAATATCCCGTAGTTAACGCATGCGGTTTCATATTCAAATGTAAAGCTTTGTTTCGAAAACGATAATTGCAGCTGCCAAATGATCCTTACATTTTTTCCTGGAAAATTGGAGTGGCACTTGTACTTGGGCAGATGATGAGGAAGGTAATTTATCTGATCGCGTGACTTCCCAACACAACTTATCCGGTCGTGCACTGTATTTACGATAACGTTTGTTACGAGTTATGATAACCTTTGTGACATTTGATCCGCGTCACTTGCGAATCCGGTTTCTCCTAAAATGTGATCTTTTTTCGTGTTTGTTACGAAAACAGCTTGCTCTATGAGAAAGGATCATCATGTTTATGGTAATGAATATCTTCTCATCTATGCCCAGTGAATATTTACAAATTAAACTAGTATTCATCATTATCACGGCGGTAAACTAAGATATAAGGAAATATAAAGATTATACCCTGTCGGTACCATCGACAGCATTTCGACTATAAATGCAACCAGTCCGTTTGTACCTGAAATCCACCGCGAAACGATGGCAAATTCGACCGAATGCTGCGCCACCGCCTCGAGCTGAACTACTGCAAGATCCTCGGCTAATCGAACTTGTAGATGTTTTACGGTCGGAACAGTCAAGTACGACCTTTTTGCTACAAATACGGTTTAACCAGCAGTTTGTTTCGAGGCGATGGCGCTACAATCGGTCGGCCATGCAATGATTTTGTGGTTGATTTTAAGCACAATCAGACCAGAGGATTCGCGGTCGAACGACCGTTGAAACTGCGGTTGCAGGTACCAATAGGGCACAGCTCGATTTAGTCGGCGAGTCTCGTCTAAACACTTGGCTATATGAGCGGGGCAACAGAGCATAAGAAATAGAAGAAACGGGGTTTAGTAGGCAATATACGAAGTAGCAGACTCACTGTAACGAAAATAACGCGATTAACGTTGCGTCGACGTTCACTGGCTTACAGCCAGAGAGCCTACGAAGTCGTCGGGTTTCAAGAATTTACCGTGAACATTACGTATTCGAGAGCTCGGGGACTTTTGACTAGGGGCCAGGAGATAGGGCGGGTGGAAAGAAGGGCGGAGAGGAAAGAGCAATTTAAAAAGGACCGGCGCTCACCCACGCTCCTAGCGATTCGCGAGGTCCGTTGACTTTTCACTTTCGTTTGAAAAAATAAAAAGAATGTTTTCTCTGAAATGAGCTCGTTATTCGTTCCACGGTTGCCGCGTATACCCCAAATGGCTTACCAGTTTGTTCACTAGTATCGTGCGAATTTTTCAAATTACCATTTATGTCTGTAGGGCACGAAAGAATTTCCGGAACAGCTCTTTTAGACGGCCTCCAATCTCGACTGTCCGCGAGCGTTGATCCGTGATAGAGGATAATGTAATATTATTTTTTGAAACCAGATGCATGGTTTGAAGGATGTTGTACCAAGAGTGCATGCAGTAAAAATCATCTTGACATCAAATGAAAAAAGTTATTAATTGAACGTAAATATCAGTGTCAGCAAGAGCGAAGCAATATACTATTTTGCATTGCAAAAATAAACAACACCAATTGGTTTTTAGGTAATCATTCATCGTCTCAGTACTGACCTTGCCGTATGAAAATCGAAAATTAAGATATGTTTCTTCAGATGTTATTTTTGAACAAACTTAGAAATAAGTGCTTTTCGGTAGATACGCGATTGGCGTACGGCTTTGGTGGTCTCCCAAGTCAAGCAGAATCGTCCGCGGTCAGTACCCCCATGGAAATGAGGTATATGTCAGATATATAGAAAGATATGTAATTTATATACGTCATATATAACGGCAAAAAGTTCTATATCCCGTATATATCTTTTATATATCCACCAGATATATAACGGGATACATTACAATTTTATATTTTATATTTTTGATATATACTGATGATATGTTACATATATTAACTAATATATATTCAGATATATATATATATATTATATACGTCATATATATTCATGAATATAAATATTTTACATACTCCTATATATTAATTATATATAATTCGATGTATTTTTTATATATATCTTTGATTTGACAGAACAGCGTATCATCTGTGACTGTACATAGCCTAAGCTCAAACTGCCCCGAGAAATATGTAAATAGATATTCGCGATTGCATCTAGAGACTTAGATCTCGAGCTACGCCGCAACCGATAATTTTCAAAGCATCTCATAGTATCTATGTTTATGGTTAATATTACAGAAATAAATTTTGAAAGGTTGTGAACATTTTTCTAAATTATTTAAATATGACATTCAAAATCATTTTATGCGATCCGTTATTCAGTACTATAGACAGTAAGGTTATTTTTGTTCTTGTTCATTTTGTAATAAGCAAAAGGCTAAATTAACCGATTTACTCTTATCATCAGAAAATTGATGATCATCACTTGAAATAAAAAAAAACTTTTGTTACGTTCAAATCTCGCTGGGAATAAGATCAATTAAAATGATAGGTTGGAGCGTAGTGGTAAGGTTCCAGGTTAGCGTGCGAAAGGTCCTGGGTTCGAGCCCAACTTCAGGTCGTTAGGTTTATTTCTTTCTCCGAATATAGTATTGTATTCTAAATTCATATAATTCAGGATGACAAACCAATCAATTTTTTAAATATTGCCAAACCTTTTTCCGGCACGTACTAACCACCGTAAAATGAAATTTAAATGAATATATGTCATGTATCTTTTATATTAATATATATCTTTTATGATATATATCTTTTTTATATCTTCGTTATACTTTTCAGGTATATAATGTGGCAAAAAGTTCTATATCTCACATAAATAATGGACATATTATATATCCAGTATACACATGGCTTGGCGCACTAAACCGTTTGAACGCTTGAATTTGACCGCGCTTTTTATTTCAACGCAAATCGTTTGCACACATTCTTCTCTACACCTATCCGTTACTACGGACACTCTTTACAACACTACTTGATAACGCACAACGGCGTTACAGCACATTTTTCCAACAAAGTTTTCCAACACATTTCGTTACTACAAATTACCGCTGTCGGTATCGACTGATACGAATATCTCGCGTAGGTAAGGTAGAGCTCGGAGCGGTTCGGATTGGAGGCAAAGGTTCTCACGCGAGTCTATCGGTATGGGCTACTCGGTTTTAATTTCGCTCTAGCCGCATACTGATAGACTCGCGTGAGAACCTCTGCCCCCAAGCCGAATCGTTCCGAGCTCTACCTTACCTACGCGAGATGTTCGTATCAATCGATACCGACAGCGGCAATTTGTAGCAACGAAATGTGTTCGAAAACTTTGTGGTGGTTCTAACGTGATGGATCGAAATGTGCTGTAACGCCGTTGTGCGTTATCGAGTAGTATTGTAAAGAGTGTGTGTAGTAACGGGTAGGTGTAGAGAAGAATGTGTGTAAACGATTTGCGTTGATATAAAAACCGCGACCAAATTCGAGCGTTCAAACGGCTTAGTACGCCAAGCCATGTGTATAATGGAAATGTGTACAATCGAAACGTCTTGAATAACGCATGTGAATATTAAAAATGTGGAGGAAAGCCAACGCGTGTGTCTCGATTTGTGGGCAAACAAATGTGTTGGTTCGAGACTGTGGAGTATCGGTTTGCGCGGTATACTGAGCGTGTTCAAACGGTATGCGTAGAAAGCAATGTGTACAATCGACATAACGTGAAAAACACATTTGAATATTAAAAATGTAAAGGAAAAGTCGTGTGTGCTATAAAGTTTGTGGAGAAACGAATGTGAAGGATCGGTGCTGTGGTGAAAAGAATTGTGCGGAAAAGAAGGGCTGCCCGTACAAAGTGTATATAACAAAACACTAATCAAATATATATTAAGCTTAACAAGATGTGTCAATCAAATGGTACAAACTTTTGCTTTCTCATAGAGGTAGCTTTACCCTGTTACTTAGATGATAAAACTGTTGTTAGATGATAAAAAGAAAATGTTTCTAGATTTGGATGGAAACGTGTTCAGAATGTTCCAAAACATCGAAAAATTACACCTAGAAAAAATGTCTGGATTTGTGTGTGTGTGTGTGTGTGTGTGTGTGTGTGTGTGTGTGTGTGTGCGTGCCCGCGCGCGTGCGTGCGTGATGCGTGTGTGTGTGTGTGTGTGTGTGTGTGTATGCCTGAGACACATCTCAGACCCCAAAAATTCAAATCGCTATATCTCAGGAATGCCTCGACCGATCATGCTGAAATTTTGCACATATCATGTGTGATCAATAGTCAACGTGTGGTCAAAATTTCATTAAAAAATGTTCAGTTGTTTTTTTTTGTACGCCACTTTTTTTTCATCGAAAATGTCTGTACGCACTCTAGCGCTCGTAACTTTTTAGCTATCGGGCTAAAAATTCGTATACAGATGGAACATGATCACCCGATAATCCCATTTAAATTTGACGAAAATCGGTCGAACCGTTTTAATTTTGTCATTTTGATTTTTTATTCTTTTTATTTTTTGAGATGCATTTTTTCGTACTAAATATTCATATATGCATAAAAAAGTGTCAGATTCGTGATCAGCGTTAAAAAATACATGGAAGTACAGTCCCGGAGCAACAACTAACGAAAAAGTTTGCCAGGCATTTTTATAGCCAAAATTGCCAAAGTAAGTGATTTTGGGTATTTTTTTAAAATAGCGATTTCTTTGCTTTTCCGATGGCAGCGCGGAAAAACCCAGATGCCTATCGTGATCTACAGCAAGATACATACAAGACGATGGATATGACGCGGTTAAAAAACTAGATAAAGAGGTATCACTTGGATTTCTGGAGTAAAAATCGAAAGTGCAAAAAAAAAAAAAAAAATCGGGAGCGCATACTTCCATGTATTTTTTCGCGCCCTGCGCAGAACCGACAGAGTGCAGCACGATGATGGAGTATTTTTTATCGCGCTGAACCCGAATCGGCCAGCCGTTTGCATAAAAGTCTAACAAGACGTTGACGTTGAAAAGACCCATGTGCAAATATCTGTACGGTGCCGGAGTTAAATAACAAGGCAAACGACATTATCAGTAATGGACCTATGCTGTTTGCCAGTACGGGGCCAAGTCCAGAGCTGCTAATATGTCCCAGAACTGGGACAGTTACAGTTGCTGAGTCTTAATTGCCGGCTCTGTTCCCGTACAGATAAAAAACTTCACCAAGAACGGGCCAACCTTGATTGCCAGTACTGGACAAAGTCCCGAGCCGGCAATACGGCCCAATGCTGGAACAGACCTTGTTGCTAAGTCTTGTTCAACGACCAGGGCCTAGTGCCGATGAACAACTTCAATAAGAGTTGGCCATCGCTGATGGACCGTATTAGATAAAATCCTTTTTTAGATCAAATTTTATAGCCGTCGAAGTACTGGGCATGTACTGGTTGCCAGAGTTCAACCAACGCTTTCTTAATAATATCAAAGTATGGAAAAGATAAATTACAAGTAAATTTTATATATAACTCAGTGACTGAAGAATAAATATTGATGTATTTTATACCTTTTCGATCGTATGAAGTTAGTGTGACAATATATATGCAAGCGTTTGCTCAACTGATGTACAAGTTTCGAAACGTTCTTCCACTCATGTCTTCCACATTCCATGGTGATCCGCCATCTTCTTTTCCCTCGTCTGAACTCGCCGGGGCACGCCAACACGAGATGTTCCAGCATTCTTTTCTCAATCAACCCTTTCCATCACCAACATTTCCACTTGTTCACATGCCTATTCCCTATGTTTTAATGAACTTTTCTGAAGCCTTTCCGATCAATCTTCCCAATACTTTCCAAAAACCTAGGAGCTCGCCACAGACACGACTGCTCCTTTCCAACGCTAGTGGCGTCCCCCGATATGAAAATTTCAATTTTCAACTTTATGAGGAAGCGCTATGAAAATTTCAATTTTCAACTTTACGCGGAAGCGCTATGAAAATTTCCATTTTTTTTTTAATTTCTCTGAACCTAATGTCAGAAATTAATATAAAAATGTCGACTACCACTGATAACGCAAATTTCAAAAAATTATTAATTTCGTTTTGATACATCCTCGATTATAATTAGACTGTCGTATGGCTGATTTCTACAGGTATTAGCCTAGTGAGAAATAACTTAGCGGCTATTTTTATGTCGTCACGTTGAACATACAAATAATTAAATATCTCAATTTCGAGACTACAGCATAGAACCTCGATTATCCGAACCCGTCAGGACTGGGTCTACTTCGGGTCATCGTAAAGTTCCGATAATTGAGATGCAATTTTTATGACGGGATCATAACACGTATATAAATAAAACATAGATAACAGTACATATATATCAAATAATATGATCAAGTTAATATTTCTAACATCGAAGCCTTGTTCAATGATTTTTGGAAATATAGTCGTTCATTTTTAATTTCCGAATGCTAGCTATGCGCTTTTAAGCAAATCGTCAGATCTTCCGAGTTTCTTATTTTATTCGAAAGAAATGGGTCTTTCAAGTTTTATTTTTGTTCAAACCACGTTGAGATAGCATCATTGAGATCTTGATCTTTCGCATTCTTCATCACTTTCCCAGGTAGACAAGCGCCACGAAAAATAGCAGTTTGCGCAATAATTGCGACATGTGCTGCACATGCCGCAAATATTCCGCCAATATGGCTACTGCAATTTTTTCAATATGGAATTCAATATTTTTCAATATGCAATTTCAATATAGCTACTACTTTTCATGGCGCTTGTCTATCAGGGTTCTTTTTTTTTGCCCCATAATCGCTATTCATCTTAGATGCAAAGGATTCAAGGGACTCTTGATGTTTCTGTATGTCGGTATATTCAATGATTTTCCGACCTTATAAAGGCGTGCTATAAATGCGCTCGTATCGCCTTTTTGTTTAGCTTTGAAAGAATTCGGAGTTTTTTTTTCCAACGTAAGAACATTAAGCTTACGCTCACACGTCGAAGAACTCGGCGTTGACGCGATGGCACATGTGAAGTGTATGTAAGGCGATTAAAACGATTTAGTATAGAAACTAGTACTATCTGATGCGCTCTGTCCGACTTTGCTAAGGTGGATTCAACTGTTCGGGAAAACCAGTGTGCCAGCGGATTAACGCTAGAAGACAAAAAACGCTTGAGCACGGGCCGTTTCGAGCAACAATGTATAATGTTTTTCGCTAACGTTCGGATAATTGAGGGTTCGGATAATCGAGGTTCTACTGTAATATAATCTTTCAGGTACGATACAGAATAAGATTGTCCTAACGGGTATATTGGCAAGATCGGGTATAGACGTTAAGAATTTAATAAATGGCACGTTACCGTCTAGCGATATTTAAAATAGACATCATACGTATATTCTCGACACTGTGCAGGGTGGGAAGACGGAGATTTTCCGCATGAGGTTGCACATGAAATGTACTCGACGATTGCAAACTGACGCCCAACGAGTAGAATTCTTGATCATAGTTCATGCCAAATTATTGCCGAGTGTGCAAGCATACTTGCCGGTCCGTAACGTTGCCTGCAACGTCGTTCATGACGTCGAGCATGCAAAAAGGAACATTCTACACGAAGAGTATAACAGCACTGTATCATACACTGTTAATTTCCTTTATCATCCTTAAGGTAGCTATGTCGCTTCGCGCTCATTTCGAATATGTTCCAGAAAAATAAGAGAAAATTGCAAGTACTTCTCGATGGTGTGAAAATCTGAAAAAATGCATGCATATTAAAGGTACTGAAAAGATTAATTGTGCATAATATTAATTCAAAAATTTTATTTAACAAATTAATAAAAAAAAGAATTGTTTAACAAATTATCCAGCAAACCAACTTTTTCTAAATGAAAATGATTCGTTCATTTTTCTGAATATGTATGCATTTTTTCAGATTTTTCAATTAGTCTTGATTTTTGTCTTTTTTCACACATTTCTTCTATGTACAAAAAAAATCAAAGCTAATTGAAAAATCTGAAAAACTTCATACGTATTCAGAAAAATGAACGAATCATTTTCATTTAAAAAAAGTTGGTTTGCCGAGTAATTTGGTAAACAATTAATGTTTTGATTAATTTGTTAATAACATTTTGGAATTATTACTATGCACAATTAATCTTTTCAGTACCTTTAATATGCATGAAATGTTTAAGATTTTTATACCATCGAGATGTATTTGCAGTTGTCTCTTCTTTTCTCGAACTTATGCGAAATGAGCCCGAAGCGACTTAGCTACTTTAAGGAGAAGCAGTATACCGCGTTTGGTATTAAAAACTTTAATTAACGTTTTTAAAGGGTGCGGACTGCAGCATTTGTACAAATTTGCTTTTCCCGAGTGTAGTCAGCACTGTTTAAAAAATTGCGTACAGTTTTTCATACCAACGGAACGCGGGACAGCTGCTGCTTCTTGGTTCATGTCTCTGGATTTATGCGGAACATATTGTCCATTTGGCCATCACTGATAGCTCGGACCGAGAGGTAAGTAGGAGCTTTCACTCCGACTTAAGACAATATAAAACACGGTTCATAACGTTTTCTCTCACATCCCTTGTGATCTGCTGAAGGTTTTACCTATACGTATGGCTTTCCGACGTGCTTTAGCGCATCAGGCTTCATACATCAATTTCAGATGAAAACAATACGTTTCCGTGCGACCACAAATTCTCTTTGATACACCGCTCATAATACAATATTTCAGATTGAATGCCGTAAAACTGTTTTGATTTGGTACAAACGGTAAAAAATTATTTTGTTCGAATTTTTCCGTTGGTTATTGAAATATTGACATAAAGCGAAATTGTATAAAAAATATTATTGTTTCATTGGTTTTTTGTGTCTGTCCAATTATTGATTTTCTCATAATTTTTTGCGTTACCCATCGCCAGAGTTCATTGTTTTAATGCAACTACAAGGCTTGCGCACGATTGTTCAACGCAACTACACGCAGTCGCAATTAAACTCCCGCTGAGTTGGTGCGGCTCTTATATTAATGAAACTATTACCGCTGACAGTCTGACGTTATCGGTAGATCGACACGTTTTCTCAGTCACCATTACCTTCAACGACCCTCCGTCTTCTAGCAATATCGAATGTAACCCCTCGAGAATAATGCGGCAATTATTTTAAATACAGGATAGCGGGACAAAACGAACCCCAGGGGAAAAACAGACCTACATTTGAGATGAGACTTTTTCTGCTATCCCAGGTGCGGTTGGCCGACGCTCGAAGTATGACCGACGATGAGCTTTTATTCGGTAGCAGGTCAACAGCCGATGATCGGATCTCTAATCACGCCCAGAATTGACTAAACTGCTGGTTGACAACGAATCCAACGTTGGGCTCAATAATTGGCAAAACGCTGCTTACCAGAGTTAAGTCGGCACTGGTGTATCGTCGTAATGATGCGTGTTTGGCAATATTGACCGACATTGGCCGATTACCCGCTAGCGACGTTCAGCGAACGTCCAACACAACATATTCATAAAAAATGATTTTTTAAAAATTTGCGCATCTGCCGAGTCCTCTTTTTTTATTCCAGATTCCTTTATTATAGTTTTATCTACAGTTCTGTAGTGCATACAGCCTAAGTTTCATCAACACTATTAATTAAAGTGTAAATAAAAAAATGCAGTAATAAAACTTAGTCAATTAAGGCCTTATATACGCGATTTCGCACGATTTTCGAAGGTACTTTTCTAGCCGCGTGTTACCGAACGGTCTGAACGGAGGAAAGAAGAAAGAAAAGGAGACGTGATAGTAACGGAGTTTGTTTCGTTTTTTGTTTTTTTATGGGGTTTGATTGAACTCGCTTCAGATTAAAAACTAAAAGAGAAAAGGTTTGTCATTTTCTTGAATAAATCCCTTTGAGTTCAATATTTTGTAGTTGTTCTCGGATATTTAATTATCTACGGAATGTGAGACGAGATCAGGAAGGTGAGAGCTCGCAAGAGAGCGTGAGATCGCTGCGTGTGGCGATCCAACGAAACGTGGGAGATTCGAGACGCATTTTTTGGTGGTGGCGAAACAACGCGGGAAACAAAAAAAAAATACGCATATATCGACAACATTTTTTACAGATCATTTATGCACATGGTCAAGTATATGCAAAAAAAAAATCAGAAATATTAACAAATGGCGGAGATAATACATGATAAAGCAACGTATTTTTTTTTGCGCGCACGTCGATGGTGAAAGTTCTCAGCATCGATGTTGGTGTTTGAAAAAAATGAACATATTTACAATTGCATAATGAATGTATCTTCAGTGTGAACCAACAATATTATTTAAAAAAATTATTATTATAAAAATTCGAATCTTAAAATTTTTATTTTTTATGTTTTTTTGTGTCATTGAAATTTTTGTTTCTAAGAATATGTTGTAAAAATTTCAAAGCGATCTGAACCTTCGTTCAAAAGTTAGAACTTTCACAAGGTTCAAAAAAGTGAATCGTCGAAAAACGGCTTTGAAGTTGGCGGTCTAGCGCACCTGTCCCCGTATAGCGCGGCCGGTTACCGCCGCTACCTGCCTGCTTCGAAGAAAATTAAAGTTTTTACGCTCCAAATGCTGTAACTTTAACAATTTTTGGAATTTTTCAAGCCTGTAAAGCTTAAATATTCCTAACCGTTCGGGCTATCGGAATCAAAAATAAAAAAAAAAGAAATTTTTCGCGTATATAAGGCCTTAAAGCAATTGGTAAGTTAATGCTAGATAGAGATGCTGTAGACATGCAGCTTTTATATAAGATTCGAAAAGAAAATCTTCAATGTGAGCATAGTCGAGTGCGGAAGAGCGTCGATATATCCCGGTGTCACGGGTTCGAGTCCCCATTGCCGACGAAAAAATGTATTCTAATGATCCCAATGTGTGAAGTTAAAAAACTAGAAAAAAGCAATTGTAGGATCATAAAAAAGCATTTAAAAGTCGCGGAGATTGATCAAAATACTTTTTTATTGCTTATTAATATTTTTCATTCAACGTTGGCTGGACATCGGCAGCCAACATTGGGAGACCGTCGTTTGATAACGTTAAGTCGATGTTATCATTCCGATGTTAACTGGCCTACATTGGCGATCGGAGTCGGTCGACTTGCTAACTCAGGTGGTCAAAGTTGGTCCAACGTTAGCCCGGCTATGAAACTGCACCTGGGATGTCTCACAAAGAAAATTGTAAACGTATTCTCCTTTGCCCTAAGGTTTCGTTCTATCTCGCAATCTCCTATGCATTCAAGAATATCAGCAATATATTTAAGAATAAAAGTTTTGGTACCCACGATAAAAGTAACCATTAGGTCCTCGCTCACGGAAACCCAGATAGCATTTTGCCAACAACCCGCCAGCAAATCAGTAGCATATGTCCGCACCTGATGGTGGCAAAATTGCTGCATGTGCGTCCGCATTTGCCTATGTTTTTGCCAGCATTCAATGCCGAAAATTCTTAGGAGCATATTGTCAGCAAGTTGTCAGCAAGGATTGCCGGTGCTTTGCGACTCACTACTAAGATTAATTTGCTTGAGTCACGGTTATTTTGCGTGCCATCTTAGAAACTCTTAGACAAACAAACTCTTCAATAACTCATTATCATGTGACGTCATTCTTTACCAACCCATCATCGAACTCATTCATCGCACGAAAAAATAAGCTTTCATTAGCGTTAGCAATAACACAGGATTAGGAAATGTGTAATCAGAAGTTGGCTTCCGATAAGGAGGAATTTTGTTCTCTTTCACGGCTGCTAAGAATAACAAACGAGCGTACCGCAACCGTTCCTGGATTTTTGCTATCAATATGCCGCAATATCGTGCTAGAAACTATTGTTGCAATATTGCTGGCAAGCAAACAGCAAAGCTTGATGGCAAGCAATTTCCCTTCTTTGGCTGTGCTACCTGTTGGCTGGCTATCTGGGAATCTGCACTTCTGCGGTCGAGTGTGTAATGCCGCCAACGCGGAGGACCCCTGGGTCCTCCGATCAAACGCGTCAATCTATCGAGCCACATTAGACGGGTGCCAATCCATGGACGAAACTTGCCTCTCGTTTGAGCTTCGGCATGGATGTGGATGATGGCTTTACTCTCGATCAATCATAGTCTGAGATCGAAAAGACCCAAGAGGACTCTAGTGTTGAAGGAATAAACGCTGAAAGGTCTTGATCGATTTTGAGAGTGCGTCCCTTAAAAACAGGTGTTTGTTTAATGATTTAAAAGAATTGTAGATAGTTAGAGTGATACAACATCGCGATATAGCCTCAAAAATATACTCTGTGAAGAGAAAAGTGGTTTTGAAGCTTCATTAGCGAGGAATTATTTTTATTTTGAACAGCATTCTGGTCGTCGTCCGGGCTCGTTCCCATCTGAAACTTTTATGTTTATATTTTTGTTTATTTTCTGCAGGATCTCGAGGATATACCCTGTGAAGCGTAAAGTAGTACGAAGCTTCGTTCGCAAGCAATGATTTTTTTCCGCTTGACGATTCGCGGTTTGGGGGTTCTTATGACCTTTCGCCTCCATCCGCCAAACCCCAACATGTTGGGTCTTCTTTATTTCCTATATACTGTGACGCTGCCTTTATGGTTCCCGATCGCTCGGGTGCGATCGGGTAAAGGAGCATGCACAGTGGTCGCCCGACGATAAAAAAAAAACAATTCTATGGGCGCCAGATTTTTCTCTATTTTTCCCGAAAAAAAAACCAACCCGGGATCCCCTTGACCAACTAGACTCAGGTAATGAGATCTTAAGGGAGGTCACACGACCTCCCAAGAACAATACCGTCGACACACAAAATTCAATTGGGGGTATGGTAGTTTATTATAAAAAGACAGAATGAATTAATAGTGGTTCCAAATGAACGAAATTATTTGCCTTACAATTGGCTGCGAAAAACCATACCCCCTGGTCACCCTAAATTTCACATTTTACACGATAAATGTCTTACACCATTTACAATATTTCCGTTCGAGATTGGGGGGATTAGCCTCACGTACTATCGGAAACGTGAGGCGCTGCCGATCAGTCCAAAAACAATTACTTGCGGGAGACGAGAAGCGTCCCCGCTCGTCTCGATACTTTACAATCAGCGGCCCCGAGGCCGCTGTAACAATGCCCGAGAGTCTCGGGACTTCTCTCCTTTGCCAAAACAATTGAAAAAAAATAATCCAAAACCAGAAAAAAAAAATCGATACAATATTCAATGACCAAAATCGATTTCGCAAAAGAACTAACAAAAAAAAACGATCCTACTCGTCATCGGAACGACCGGACTATTATGGACTATCAAGGCGAATTACAAACGGCGAGAGACAAGTTCTCTCGCCGGGCGGAAGGCCAAGTACTACGATATTTCGCGTACAACGACGACTAATTTCGACGCGAAAACTACTACGTTTATCGCAGCACCTTTTCGGAAATTATCACAACTTTGACAAGAACCACCCACCGGAAATCTACGCTGCGGCGACGGTTTGACGGCTTCTACACTCGTCTCTTCCTCGGACTATTCCACAGCTCGGAACAGAATCCGCACGTGTAACAAATCTCGACTATTACGCTCGGTGTCCAACCAACAAGTGTCGAGCCTACGGCTCGCTGGTCGGATGGGAAGCCGATCCCGTTGCGAGCGTCTTTATCGGCCCTTCCCGTGCCGCGGTAGCGGCTCTGGCTCGTGACGTCGTCGCAGGGGTATCCACGGCTTCTTCTGGAGGCCTAGCGTTGCGGCGGAGTCGTTGCGGAGTGCAGGTCAGCATCCTCTTCTGCGATGTTGCACTCCGTCCAGCTAGGCCCCGTTCCCTCGACGATGGTGTCGGGGTGGATAAGACCCCGATGTCGATGTATTCCCACGACGGGGTTGCAGAACCCCGCGCCCGACAATTCCAGTTCCGGTGACGGTCGCTTCTCCTCCGAGGTGCTCGAAAATATTGATCAATATAATTAAAACAAATTCATTTCGCTCGAAATTCGTCCCGTCGATCCGACGAATCGTTCCCACAATCGCTTTTGTCCAATAAAAAATCCTAATTTGCACTATGAAATCCCCCTTTTGCCGGCCCTAGCAAGTTGATGGACCGCAAACGGACGGAAAAAGGGACACGTCCGTTGGGGAACAAAACGGACCGTAGAAAACGACAAAACGGACTGTATATTTTCGTTGGCATTTGGTCTTTTTTCTGTCGCGGGAACCGAAAACGGACCGAAAGTTTTTTTTTTCGAAAAATTTGCTTCGGTCCGTTTTCGGTTCCCGCAACCGAAAAAGGACCAAGATCGTATTTTTATTCTGTCGTTTCATTAAAAACAGAATTGAAATAAAAACAACAAAAAAATTTAAAAACTCAGCCAAACATTTTGATAAAAAACGTTCGGTCCTTTCTCGGTTTCCGCAACCAAAAAAGGACCGATCCAAACATACGGTCCGTTTTACCGTTTTTGTGGTCCGTTTCGTTCCCCAACGGACGTGTCCGTTTTTCGGTTCGGTTTTCCAGTTTTTTCCCTAAAAGCAGCCGTCCGACAACTATTGCCACGCTGAAGGAGGGGCAATTGCAACGTGCGTTCCAAACGCCACGTTACAATATATGCGAGTGTGGGAAGTCGATCTTAAAAAGATAAAAGTGGACCTAATCTTTTAGTCAACGAACGTTCCATACTTTAACCACCTGCAAGACGGTGGTGTGCTCAAAAAGAACAAAACGTTTCAATGCGCGGCTAAAAAAATTATTCCCTAAAATCGGAATACGAAGTTTCCTGAAAATAATTTTGTTAAATACATAACAAACTTTTTTTTCATTCTTTTTTGTTCAGACCTGAACATATAAACCGTTCCTTTAATTTCCCGTGTCATTAACAATTTTTGTTTGTACTTTTGTTTGTAAAACAAGAGCTGAATGGCACGATCGGAAAATGCACAAATAAAAAATTGGGGACGTTTATGGACAAACAGTCACTATGAAAAGTCCAAACTATTTGACTGTGCAGGTACTTTAAGAAAAAAATATTCTGGTGGCGATGGGTCGGTAAAAAGTAATTATTTGTTCAATTGACAACAGAAAATTTTATTAACGGTAAAAATCTAATAATCTTGAAGAAAAATACAATAAAATGTTATTATTTTATGGCTAGTATGTATTTTATTACAGTGACAGAATGTAGGCGTTTACAAATTTCCGAATAAATTAAATGTTTAGAAAACGCCATCATTGGAAAGCTAGTACGTACTTTGCACAACGACGGAAAATGTTACAACGTCGCAGTCTCACTGGGTCGTTCAAGATCCACGCGTGACTTCGGCTATTTAATACTCGAAAATCGAACTGTTCAGCATACAGTATTTTACTAACACCGAGATTTTTCAAAGAGGACGAGTTGGGCTCGGCCGATAAGTTGTGGCGTCAAAATTCGAAATAGAAACATCGCTTCTGCCTTCAAAGTTCCAGTGCAACGGCGGATGGCTACATACAAAATATACATTTTTTTTGCACATAAACTGGTCTATCAAATTTAACATATAAAATTTAAGTGAAATATACTGATCGCTCGAAACAGTAAAAAGCTTGATTTAATATACCTGGCATACATTTCACCTCGTAATTGCATATTAAAATCAATCTGTATCGTCTCACGCATACAAATTTCATATATTGCACATACATTTTCGTACAACATTTTTTCTTAACGGATTTTAATTCAACAACTTGTATTGTCGCATCTATTGACCGGTTATGTAATACAATGCGATGCATCACACAATGCACGGGCTGAATTGTGTTGTCACAAGCAACAATATTTCAGAAGAGCATTTAAGCCGTAATTCCTGCTATCATATCTGTGTTCTACATCTCTCTATGATGTTGACAGATTTCCCGTGAATGCACAAAACGAAGTCGAAGGGTTTTATGTCCCTATTTTGTCACCGCACTTCGGCGAGAGTATATTGACATCGGAGTGTGTGAGGCGGAAGCAGGGCGCGATAGTTTCGCGAAATCCGCGATAGGGGGAAAAAATCGATCCTCAACGTCACAACAACTGTCGTACTTCGCCGCGTACGGGTATACGCGCCTGTGTGTGCTGAGCTCGCCTTTGAATAAGCCACTCGGGTAAGATAATCGAATCTCACAGGATAGTAAATTGAAAGTCTGCGAGGAAATCGAATAAACAGGGTCGACAAACAGCTGCGGAAACGGTGCCGTGAAGAGTTGCGACAGAAATGTACTCCCTGATGGTCGGACATGAGCAGAGCTTTGTGCAGAGCTTTCGTCAGGTCGTTACGGTAGCGTATTGAATTTTCCAAATACTCCGTACTTGATTCAGCCAATGCCAAATCCGTCACCTACTTTCGAAAGGAAATTATAACGTCCGAATCTATCGTATATCTACAAAATTGTCGTAATTTGAAAATACAACGCGAAATGTCCGATAGTAGCGATTTTGATATTGGACGTACGAGGATCGTCGTATGAGCCGGTCTGGTCTAATTCCGTTCGGCTTGTAAAACGGAAACTTGCCTCGCGGTACGTCCGAACACGGTGGGGCGACTAATTGCCATTGATTGAAGCGCTTATTGGCTGCGTCAGGTCGATCGGTACGCGTTTATCGAATTTCGATAGTTTCAAGAAAGTTCCGGAGTCGGATTCTCACCTCGGTACAAGCATCGATGGTCCGCTCGTTGAAAACGGAGATGAGAACAGACTCGTGAATCGTAGCGAAACGAGCACCAATCCGATTGTCCGGCAATGTCGCCATGTATACCTTTTTTTTTTGCAACTCCATTCTGCAACCGATTCGTTCGTTGTGTGTTGCAGGAAATGACGTGGTGCCGTAGGACTATTAGTCACAGGGGACTTTCGACCACCGGTCGTGGCTTTGCACCGACTCTCAGTCCAATTCTTAGCAGGGATTCCAGAGAGTACAGGGATTCGAAAAATTCCAAAGACTCGAAGAACTCGAAGAACTCAAAGGAGAGCATCGCACCCGATAGCACGACCGTACCTGGTGAGATTACAATCGTATTTCCGCTGTAATTTATATACGTACCCAACGTTTTTTTTTTTTTTTTTTGGGACCCCACACCCCTTGCTTACTCCCCTTCGGAGTACTTTCGAAGTATTCTTATCTCAGGAATGCCAACATGACATTTTTTACAGTTATTTATTTTTTATGTATTGTTATGCAAATGTTCTCAGAGAAATTGATCCTTCACTTTATCGGTATCGAGTCGTGTCACCTTTTTCTGATTAATACCGAAAACATAAATATTTATAGCAATTTGTTGTCGCTCCATCAAATAAACAACCATTAAATAACCATAAAAGATAAAGCATTATCTCGTGATAGAACCTTTAATGAATATATTTTTTAAATTGTCCTCCTCTTTGTATCAAGTGAAATGTAGCTTGTTTGCTGATAATTTAGACAGTATCGTGTATCATTTTTTTTTACAAATATTTTATCTTGTTGGGTCACCCCAACTGAGTCAAACTGGGTCAAATTTTGAAGCTTCGTGATATTTAAGACAGAATTGAGAGACATTTAATTACCAAATTTTAAGACCTTTTAAGTACGTTTAAGCTTTAAAAAAATGCACTTTAACGTTATACTTCCACTTTTGAAGTAAACAGAATCGTATATTCATTATGCAAATTACAAGCCATGCGTACGGTAAAAGAGGCGAATATGGGCCGACGCGGTAAGATAGACAAATGCGTGTTGACACAGATGTGGATTAAAAAAAGTATTTCACTTCGTTTACTTTTAGTTGTAGTACACATACAATAGTTGATAACAGTTAGCTATTTCAAGTATGAAACCTTGCTCCTGATGAGATTTAAAAATATCACACGAGTTTGCTTTATTTTCATGTTCGACCCGTAGTTCAGTAATATGGACCTTCCTTTTAGTTCATTGCAATTGGGAAATTAACGTAATTTCCATTAAATCTTGAAAGCCCTGAAGAAAATTGAATTCAATTCTCAATGGTCGAAGATTTTCGTAGACAACGTCCATTATCAGCCTCCCCCTACACGGAGAAAAATTGTTCAGCTGCTCTAATAAAATGAGTTTGGTTGACAATGACCGCGTTCGCGCAGCAAAACGATTAGTAAAAGCAGCAAAAAAAAAAAAAAATTACTAAGGATAAGCAATTGGTTCAGCTATCACGACAAAACTGTCTTGTTACTGCGACGATTTACTTTGCTGTGAGGACAGACGATGCCTGCTGTAATTTGAAGGCTGAGTAATGACTGGTAATAGAATAGTTGTGGATACGTATATACATTTATTTGAAGATTAACTCACTGCGTTTGTATTTTATCATTTTATTATATTGAAAATAATGTCTGTATTTGCAGTTGCAAATTCATGAAAATTGCTGTATGTGGATGGACTAAACTACGACCTATTACGTTTCGCAGTTTATACATCCATGTACAGCAAATTTCAATAGTTCGTAATTCCACTCTATTTTTACTTTTACTCGAATACAAAGGAACTGTTTCCTCGCGTCTCTTTGTTTTCATTTTGCGTGTCGAGCGTCTCGAGCTCGTCGTAGTGTTAGCACATATACGCACCCCACTCAGCATATACAAAATTTTGTTGTTACTGCAACAAAGGCTGTTTTGTCGGCAAATCGCTCCAATGGAAAAATGTTGCTATGGTTATAAGCTGGTTCTGTTACCCCGATACTAACAAACTAAATTTGTTACAGTAACAAAAATCTTGTTCCAGCAACAAATTTTTTTTGCTCCGTGTCCACTAAGAAAAAGGTTCAGTGCCGCCAAAGAAAGTTAGTGTGAATCAACTAAATCCTGCACTTACTGGTGGCGAATGAAATATTGAAGCGTATATTCGTGTTCGGAAAAATAACTACAGTGACAGATAAGTCAGCGAGAAAATAACTAGAGTGTTAAAGAAGTGTGCGCAAAAGTAGCTAGAGTGTGAAAAAAGTGTGCGAAAAGGAAATAGCGTGTGAAAAAAGTGTGCGGAAAACAAACTAGCGTGTAAAAATAGTATCTACAGTATTTTTCGCGCATTCTCTGCCAGAAAGCGCCACTTTCGACACACTTTACAGGCACGAAAAGCGGGACTTTTCGTGCACGTGTTACAAAATAGTACATTTCGATACGAGTGCGAAAAATTTTTTCTGACGAGTGTGACTTTCACACGAGTTCAGAAAACGTTTTTCGCAAGAGTATCCGATATAATTTTATTTCACAAGGTGCGAAAAAACCGGCATTCGCCGCACCCAGTGAAATAAAATATTTTATTGCCAGGATTTTGTAAAGGGTATTTTCGGACACCTATTCCTTCCACCAAAGTAGGCTTTGCCTCAGGTAGTAGGAGATACAGGCCCAAACTTTTTAGTGGCCCATATTTCCAACTTTTACCCGATGACCGAATAGGAAATTTTGCACAATCGTTATAATCGACTAATATTCCTTCAATAATGTCCTGTCGCTGTAATAAAAAAAAAATGTACGGAAAGAGCGAGTGGAATTGACCGCCCCGTCTTACAATATATACATTATCGTTATTCCGAAATTTATGAAAAACGATATTGAAGTGTCCAAACGAAAAATGACTACAAGGTGATAAAATACTGTCCGACAATCTCGCCCGCTGCTCCTGTATGATTAAACTGTCCAGGACATGTCATTTTCAAACTGCCTCATTTTTATGACAGTCCTCGAAGTCCGGCTGACAGGTTGCTCGCATGAAACGCATGAGTAGCGACACTCGCAGCATTGGCGCAGCTTATCGCAACAACAAAATCTTTGTTGGACGCGTGTACGGTGACCCAGTATCGTAGGTATGGTGCGAAATATCACCATCCGCAAATCAAATGACCGAGAACCTTGTTTCGTCTAATGCACACACAGGCGACGTTGAGCCCGATCGATTTTTACGTTCGCGTCCAACCCAAACTCGTATTTCTCTTCCGACTACCGGGTGTTTCGAAGACGTATTTTACTGTATTCAACCAAATAAGGCCGATATTATGTGACAGTTTCAAACATGGAATAAGGCGATTGTAAAGAAATTGAAGCATGAGCCTTAAAATGGAAAACACACTTCGTTCCATATATGAAAGTTGGCTAATGTTATACACATAAGCGACGGAGACGAAGAAGAACAATAAAAAACGGTATTCCGACATTAACTGTAGTCACCTAATACATATTACAAAAGTAACGATCACTTTCGTCGTTACGCGTTGCATTTGTTTTTTTTGTCAAGTGTTTTATATAGTTTAGTACAAAAATTAATTTTTCCAAGTTCTTTAATTTTAAATTAACGCGTATACCTTTCAAGTCATTTTACTCCACTCCGGCTCGAGTCCCACAGGTACCTACGCATGTTCACGTAAGTTCGTTATTAATGAATGAACAATGTGCGAACCGCATAACAAATTTTATTCAAAGTTTTTTGAACGTCAATAATTCTGTCGTGATTTTGCTAACGAATATTTAGAATGGAAAAAAAACGAGCATTGTCTGTACTTTTGGCTTTCTCACAGAGGAAGCTTCGCGAATAAAGAAACCTTATGAAAAAGCGATATGAACATTTCAACTTCCAACTTTTATGAGAAAGCGACATAAAAATGTCAATTTTCAACTTTTACGAGGAAGCGATATAAAAATTCCAATTTGCAACTTTTTTCAACGTCAACGTGTTAGACTTTTATGCAAAACGGCTGACCGATTCAGGTTCAGGGCGTAAAAAAATATTTCATCGTGACGTTTCACTTTGTCGAATCTGCACTTGGCGCGAAAAAATACATGGAAGTATGAGCTCCTGAATTTTTTTTTTTTTGCTCTTTCGATTTTTATTCCAGAATTGCTAGTGATACCTTTATCTAGCTGTTTAATCTCGTCATATTCATCGTCTTGTGTATATCTTGCTGTAGATCACGATAGGCACCTGGGTTTTTCCCTGATGCCATCGGAAAGCAAAGAAATCGTTGTTTAAAAATACCTAAAATCACTCAATTTTGCAATTTTGGCTATAAAAATACCTAGTAAACTTTTTCGTTAGTTGTCGCTCTGGTACTGTAATTCCATGTATTTTTTCACGCTGATCACGAATCTGATACTTATTTTATTCGTAGATTAATATTTGATACGAAAAAAATAAAATAAAATTTAAACGGCTCCATCGATTTTCCTTTTTTTTTTTTACCATCACAAAGCTTCCTCTATAAGGAAGCAAAATCTTATTCAATTCAATCCGCTGCACCGATGTACGTTGAAGTTAAAGCTATACTCTGACAACTCTGATAAATATCTGCATCGAGTTCCATCTCGATAGCTTAGAATTTATTAACGTGCGAGTAAAAATGTCCGAAATCGGAAGAAATTAACGTTCTGAATTTGTTCAAACCAACCCATATATAATTATTCCGTATAAAAACAGAACATACGGAAGCAAGTGTAGTTCACCTACATTATTTCATTTCGTCCACCAATTAACATTATTTCCGAAAAAGATTAATAATCATGAGCTGCGTTTCTTTGTGTTACGAGTTGTCGGAAGTTAAAGATGTATTTGTTCGTGCTGTAGAAAAATCCGATATCAGTTGAGCCGAGCCGAACATTGCTAATTATTTGAATGTTGAATAAATGTTAGCGATGCGACTGAAATTCTTCATGTATAAACCGAATGAAGAGTACGTTTGATAGTTCCGGTATATTTCGGGTCATGCATTGTTCGTAGACTAGGAAAATCTATCTAAAAATTGAATATCAACAAGGAAAAAAATGATAAAATAAATAACCAAGCATGTCTGACTTTCAAGAAATAAGAGCTGTTAATTCCTGCTTTACAACCTTTCTATATCGGTATTTCTATTCTTTATTATAATTGCTCGTGATTGACTTCAGCCTCGCGGACCTCGGGTTATAGAATGCATGAAATAATAATTCGAAGGAAATACGTAGAGCCTACCCCTCCCAATTCTAATCTCGTCACTAGTTGTCTGGCCAAGGGACGTAGAAGGTTATTAGTTATTTCATAAGTCAGTTCAGAGAGGTATTACAAGGTTACATTATACTGAATATTTAAAAAGCCGAATAAAAAATATTTTGATTTATTTGTAGCCCCTACGTTTAAGAATTTTTTTTGTGCATTCTGAAGTCTGCATTCACAATAGTAGCTACAATATCGATGGTCTAATGCCAGAAGGGCGTATAGGCTATGTTTATACATAGTCTATACAGCATTAAGTCAACAATATAATTTTCTTTTATCGCACGGTGTGGCGCATAGCCGATGCTGCGTGTGCCGACCACGCCACTCTGAAACTTTGGAAATAATTTGTTTTCCCCTTACAGTTTAAAACTTAAAAATAAATTTAAGGGTAATCGGCAGTTTATAGGTATAATATTACCGAAACTATAGATTTTTCTGTGCCGTTAAAGGCCTTCGAAACACTGTTTTCAAAGTTGGCGGGAGTCACAAGCTCTAACTCAATAACGGTAATTTCGATTGACTTGATTTGCAATGGTATTTTTTGATCGATAACCTTTTTTTCTTATAAACGCTTAGACAATGTTTCTGGTTAAAAAAAATTTCGCCGTGTTTGTAAAAATCCATTTTTGTCAACTATCAAAATAATCTTATGATGTTCGATGCGTTTGACCTCACCGAGTAAATAGCCACTTGATTTTTTTTTTTTTTTACTTACCGAACGAAGTTGTCGTCTCTGCGACTCCCAGCGATAAGACAAAAAATATGGCACACGCTAAGATCTGTATCTCCGCCAATAGTTAATATTGTTTATCGACACGATTTTATTTGGAAGCTTAAACACATATATTAACCGTACGTGATACGATAATAGAAATATATTGCAGGTTGGCAGACGAACGTTTCTGGACGCCGATTTAATTTTTTGCCTCCCAGGGTGGTGTAACCCCTTAAACTTTAAACATATCGATTTAACCTCAGACCTTGCTCTGTTGGAGCACTTCATGCAGCTATTTATCGCATATTGGTGCAGACATGCGGTGCCTCTTATGTAGCAGGTTGCTCTTTCCTATACTATATACTCAGACACTCTAGAGCATTGGCAGGCCCTGGTGTCACCGGCATTAAGGTTCTAAAGACAGAAATAACTTTGCAACTGCTCCCGAGCAAACGACGTACCCGTACTTTTTCGTGTATACCCGTGGTACTACAAAGTATCGTCCAACACGACAAAAAATCGAGTTTATCGAAACTCTTGCACGACACTTGTAGCGCAAGAGTTAACGGCATCGACAGACTTGACGTCGTTAGGATATTTAATCAAATAATATAATTTTTTGTACCTAACACCTGTAGAATGCATTTTAAGAAAAGAAATTAACAAGTTAATGAGTTGAGTTCGAGTAAACTTAATTCATTTGCTAAGTATTAAAATTATTATCGATTTAACGAGAATTAACTAACCGATATAGATCGGTCGCATCAGCAATGCAAATTCTGGAATTCGTTGCCACAGGACAGCCGAAATTAATGAATGTATTTTTGAAACTGTTATTGTGTTCTGGACACGGGAAAATATTAATGAAAAAGCATTTTTTGAAACATTAGTCTTCCATTTATACTATTACTTTATCACGTAAAGTTCATCCGATTTTGATGAATGACGGTTCCTTTTGATAATTACCTAATAGTAATAGCGCAAATAAGCTTAAGTTTTCATGTATTTATTGTTAGTAATTTTTTTTAAATTTCTTGATCGTTTACGCCTGGCCAAAAAGCATGTCTTAGGAGTCGTGTCTTTGAAAAAAAAAAAAAAAAAAAAACGATTGGAGGTGGAGGCAAGTGAAGCTAGTTTTTGGAATTTTTTCGTCCTCATAGAAAAAATTAGTATGAAATGTCTTTTTCTCCAGATTTGCATGTAACCGTTTGCAAAATTTTTACATGCATTATTTGTATTTAGAATAAATGTTTGGACATACGCGTATGTGTGAGTATTTTGTGTGTTACGTCTGTAAAAGTGAAGCCTCTATGACTCACGAAGGACTTTATCAATCGGGCTGCAATGTAGCACATAAATCGTGCAGTTAGGCGCCTCTGTTACAATTTACACAATAATTCAAAGACTTATAGAAACTGTTTAATGTAAAATAACGGGAATTTCGACAAGATAATTTACACATGGCTACATCATTTATCACGATTTGGCGCATAGCTTCTATATGATGTACCTCTATGACGAAGATAAAATCGATGAACCGACTTTCTCGTAGAGAAAGTTATACGCAAAATTGTAATAAATGAGGAAGCCATGTCAAAATTACCATGCACCTTTTCTTTCAGTAAAAATGGGTCCTTCAGAGACATGTTTCTGTATCAATATTCCAATATTCAGCCTACAGTAAAATAAATTGTGGATTCGTGAACAGCGGGGAAATACGTTAGATATAGTTTCTATATATGTCTCAAAAATGTATACCCAATGTTGCGAAAATTAACGATTATTGGTATTTTTCTATTTTAAGACAATCCATTAGGTCGATGGAATGGTTTAACATTTTTTAATCTAAACGCAATTATTTTCTTTTATTGACAAAGCTTGCTCTACGACGAAGAGAAGTAATCATGGAAAACGCTTTTGCATAGAAGTTTTGTACACAAAAGTAAATTAAACGAGGAAACCTTGTTGAAATCTCGATTTCCAACATTGTAAAACAATGTTGACTGACTTGTACAAAACTGTAAATAAAATTTTGGAATTTACGTAGCTGTTTTGAGCGATCTGATGCTAGATGGACCTCATTAACAGTGCGTTAATAATTGATAATTCTCGAATAAAAATTACCCAACCCTGTTATATAAGAACTTGTGGGAGAGAAATATAGATACCACACATGACACGTTATCATATCTTTTATCACACCTACATAATAATTACATACTTATGGTAATGATTATGATCATTGTGATTTTCATTATACGTGTGCATATTTATCTATAACGATAGTGGAATTCATATACGATTATAGCCGCTCGTTTGTATCAACACAACTCATCGTCAACCGAACGATCACTCGAAGAGACATCTTCATGTTCCGCGACTCTCGTTATGCACGGCCGTTTGGACCGCGTCCAAGTTAAATATAAACCTCTATAAATGACTTATAATATACTAACATCCGTAAGATCAACGCCTCCAGATAAGTGCTCGTTGACGAGGACACGTGGAATTTCCGTCTCATCAGCGTTTCTTGACTGTCTCATCTTCACACATGTACATCTGTCAATTCCGAGAGAGAACTTGAACTATCGTATGATTTGCAAGCTACGTCGCAGTCATTCCCCCCTTTAACTAATTTTCATTTCCATTCAGACTGTCCTCGAGTACCTCGAACTCTTCGAACTCCATTTTTCCAAAATCCGCATTGGCCTTCTTCCAGTTTGTCTCGTTTATTTGCCATTTTGTCAGTGCGCTGCCGAAACGGTTGACGTAACCCAATCTCGTATCCTCAATTTTTCCTAGCTTGAAGTCCGCCTTGAAACCATTCGCCTCCCGATTCTCCTCTTTCTTCGGCTCCAAACCCACTACTATCGGTGGTTCTCTCTTCGTTTCTCGCTTATCACCAGCAGCAAGCTTCTCCTCTTCTTCGAGCGCGATCCTGCTGCCGTCCATCGCAGTGATCTCTATGCTCGGCGTTTCCGCTATCGTAGATTCACGAAGATCCGTGCTTCTTTCACGAGCGGCCCTGGATGCGGATTCTCTGGCCTCCAGGCGGGAACGGCGCTCTATCACACGTCCCGTAAGTTCGAGCCTGCTGTCGCACGAATTGCTCTTGACCAGCCGAAATTTGACGTAATCCTCGTCGCCCAAAAACGCACGCTCGTTTCGCTTCGCGAGCTTGCAGCTAATAGGCGATATCAGAGGTCCGTTGCAGGTGTTGACCACCTTGCCACCGTAATAAGTGACCGATGTGCCGCATTCGCGGATTTTTTTCAAAACATCTTGTGACACGAAGGGACCGGAAACACGCTCAGATTCTCGAGACTCGTACTCGTCCCTCGGGTCGATTTCCTCGTCTTCGGAGGACGTGCAATGCACACCGCTGCCCTGGTCCGTGTCCGGGTAGTCGCTGGACACACCGGAACTGACGCTACCCGCGTCCCAGTTGTTCTGTCGTTGCCGACAATGACGATGACTCTGGCGACGACATCTCGACGCTTTGTTCCTCGTCGACCCTCCGTCACTCGGGGATGTGTTGCCGCTCCGGGCTTCGAACGATTGGGCCAACATTCTCGTCTTTGTCTCGCTTCTCGGACTTCCCGGATCAACTTTGCCGCTTTGATTCGTCCGATTCGGCGTTGTCTTGTCCAATGACTCGAACAACCTCGTGAGGTCTTTTGCCCTGCTGGAACATCGCGATCTGTAACATTTCGTTTCAGCAATTTAAAAATATTATATTTCGCCATTAAGTGAGTAGGAGAGAAATAAGAATTACACTAGGGCCTCGACTTAATTCACAGCGGCGGGACCGGCTCCCACTGACACGCACGAAAGTCGAGGCTGCGCATGCCCCACCCATACCGACTGTCGAGCATGGCAAATAGTTTACTGCGTCGATCGATATTCGCTCCGTGGTGGGAACTGTTACGGAAACCGAGGCCGCACAAATCGAGGCCCTAGTGTACTGTCGTATAAGCTGTTGTATGGAAAATCTTCGATTATTCCAGGTAAGCGGTGTAGAACCACCTACGTAATTGGTAACCCGAAATTTTATAGCACATCATTATTTTGAAAAGCTACTAAAAAATACTATTTAACGAGCATGAAATTACGAACAAAAAATATGTTGTCGACGCCGTTTTTAATGACTTTCCAGTCGTTACTTAAACAAAACAAATACAATTTTGCTACTTTGGTTTCTTTTATTTTGCTCCTTTTGTTATTTTATCATCTGACGGAGGTGCAATTAATCGACCAAAGGTGTGTTATTGTTGCTAAAAATAGTCCAGTATGAGTTTCGTTAATTCTCCGTTTGTCTGCGACGAACGCTTTAATGGGAATTAAATTCTCATTAGCATACGGGCCGTGCGCGTGAGAAGGACTAACAAAATCCGGTCGCGTTTAATCCACCGTCCGCCCAAATTGCCCCCACATAATTAAAGCTATACCGCACATCTGTGTTTACTGTCACAACACTCGATAATGGTAATCGAAATTGATGGTATTTACAACAAATCGTGTTTAAAAAAAAATCGCCACGTAATTGCACCATTTACGGAATATTTAGAGATGCAATACCAGTTTCGTAATAGCCGGAAATTAGTATCTTATATTCAAATAAAGATGTATTTTTAACTTTGTTAAATGTCACTTGTGCTGATCTTTCATCTTGTCCTCTTCACTTGTCATCTTTGTCCTAAAATTTTAGCCAATTATCTAAAGAAAGGGTGAATATCGAGATTTCAACATAGCATGTAACATGTAACATACTTTTGTGTAGAAAACATCTATGAAAAAGTATTTTACGTGATCATTTGGTTTCCTCAAAGATAAAGCCTTGGTATTGAATTTTGAACCATTCGAATGACCTAAAGTTTTGTCAATTACATTTTTTCAAATATGTACAAAGAAACGACGAGTGATTAAGCAATTTCAGAAGGATTTTTTATGCCAATGTTGCGAATATTAGCGATTTTCGGTATTTTTGTTACGTTCAACCAACAAAACGTTTGGTCGTTGAAATGGCTGAACATCGAGAAACCTAAACGCAATTATTTTATTGTCTGATATTCTCTTAAGCTTGAAGCTTATCAACTTCAAAGTTTATTAAACTGATAATTTAATGTATTGGATCCCCTACCCCTTATATATTGACACTCTTACCCCCAACTAGCATCGCGCGCTTGGCCACGAGACTGAATGATAGAATAATGGGCTTGAAAGCTGATAAGCGTTGAAGCTTACGAGCAAGTCAAACAATCACAGAAAATGCTTTTTCATAGAAGCATTGTACACAAAAGTATATTATATGCGAATTATGCGTGAAAATATCGATTTTCCCGGTTTTTTTGCACATGCACTACACCGCGCAATGACTAGCATTGTCTCAATTGAAAAACGTTGCCAGTTAAAAAAAAAGTTCATACCTGCTGGAAGCTTCGAAAGTCCTCTCATTGACGTCATCCAAGCCACGTTCTTCGATTCTTCTGAGATCCTTCATGCTCACGCTCTTCCTGCTCTTGCAATTAGCTCCACTAGTCACCTTCGAGGCACTCTTGCTTCGCACAGTGTTCTCAAACATCCTCCGCACGTTTCTCACAGTGTCCGGATCCGGTAATTCTTCGTCGATCAATTCTTTGTTTACTCTGTGAAAGACAAATCCGTTTAATGAAGAACGAAAGAGCCGAAGGGTTTAAGTCGATGGCCCTTCGGTAATATATATTTCTTTTATTTTTACAACCAAAGTAAGATTTGAAATTATAACATTGTCAATAAACTTTCTGTTACTACTACTACTACTTCCGAAGAACAAAATACTTCAAATATGCGAAACGATTTATGTATCATTTACACACCTGATAGGATGGTAGAAAAAGTGTTTTCTCAGAGATGATTGTTTCGGGCCTTTCGACGAATTTGCATCTCCATTCGTTTTCCCATCATTTCCGTCGCTATTCTCGGCATCGGTTTCTTTTTTATAAATCTCCGCGACTTTGCAACCACCGTTCGATCGGTTCTTCGCGCCAATCGAGGATGGCTTTCTTTCCACTGTTTCTGCACGAACTGGCTCGATTATAACGACGTTGTTGTCGAGCAGAAGCTCTTGGAACGAGTATTCTCTCAGATATTCCATTAGACCGTCGTAAGTGACGTCCCCCTTGTTCACAGTATTGCCGAAGATGTTTTTGCCGAATAAACGCGACTTGACTATCTTGTATCGCACATGATCGAACTCGGCACCGTTCTCCTCCTGGCATTCCATCGAATCCACGCAACTTCGTGATCTCGTTAAATTCGTTCGAGACCTTCGACCACTGTCAACGATACCGTCGTCGCTGTGGTTCGGCTGATCTTTAGGAGGTTTCACCGAATTCTTCAAAGCTGCCACCGCGTCGTCGACCACATCTACACCGTCGTCTATCGATCTCCGACGGCTATCGCTCCCACAGTCCGACCCGAGACCCGGATCAGAGCTTTCTGATCCCGCCTCGAAGCCCAGACTGCCCCTGAATGCGTTGCAAGCTTTCCCTAGGATATTCGAAGTCTCCTTCACGATCCTCTCGAATCTACCCTGGTTGCGACGATTTCTCGTCGGATCCTTGCCCGAACTCTTCTTTTCAAAGAAATCCCGAGCTGTATCCACATCGGACTTGTCCTCGTTTGCCAGTTGCTGAAAATACAATAAAAAATGTATCTGTGAATATTTTTTCGATAAAACCTTGGAAGCTGGTTTTGGCATTTGCGATCTTAAAGTTTTTCGTATTCTTCATTTTCCTCACTCTTCTTCCTCGTAAAGGAAGATTTCTTTTCAAGATTTCTGTGATAAAAGTGGCGGTATGCTAATTTTATTGTTCGCAGTATCTGATTCAAAATTAACATTTTAATGTTAATAAAGTCGTCTATGATAAATATGAGGCACTTGAGACAGAGTGTTAAAAAATGTACACATATTTTTGGAAAGTAGTTCCGAATAACAAAAATAATGAAAAAAAAAAAAAAAATTTAGGCATCCACTGAACCCTTTCGTCGATATTGAACATTACTTTGGGTACTGTTTTGGAATTCGAGAACCGTGGGTCAGGAAAAAACTTCATCTCACAACATGTAGGATCTTTTTAATGACACTTCCTTCGGTCACTAGACGGGACAATGAGTGGCTTTCTTTCAAGATCAAGATGTAATTTTTTCCCCCTGTAATGTTTGAAAAATGTCCGTTGATGTATCTACAGTCTGTCCAATATTTTAGCACAATTTTTCATCGTTTTCATTGAAGGCAACACAATATTGATGTTCATTGTAAGATGAGCTCAAAAAGGATTAATATTGACGCAATTATGATATTAACGATAATTATATACATTGATGTTACGAACCATTCCAACATTATCTTCGACGTGAACATTTTTCTTGACATTCGACGAATTAGTCTGTCCGAAATCCGATCGCGAATGAATCTCCGTTTGGGGAACATGTCGATCCTTCGAGACGGGACTTTGCCGGGAAACGATATCAATCCCGACGACGTCGGAGGCCCTGCCTCGTTTCCGCGTGACCTCATTGTCGACGACCGTGAGCACCTGAGGCCTTCGCGACATATCGTCAGTTTCTTCGGTATCCGAGATCCAAATGGATTTGTAATCCTCAGCCTCCTCGACTTCGTTTCTCCGAGCAACTTGCTTCAACGTCGTCACCAAAACGGGCTCGTCAGCTTCGTCGTTGTGCCCTTCACGACAATCCGTTCCACTCGCCGAACCACTGTCCGTTTCGGAAGTCGAAGGACTCTCGAGGATGATATTGACCTTCCTTACCTCGCTCTCGGTAAACTCCGGCGTGTACGCCGACGATTCGAACGCCTCGGCGACTTCGCCGTCTTCGATCGGTTTCTTCGCCGAGTACGATGTCAAACTTCTCCAGGATCGTTGGTCGTCGCGTCTCTCGTGAAACACTACGATCTCAGGATATTCCTTTGTCGGTTGACTTTTGCATTTCTCCTCGTCGGTGAAGTTGTTCCCGAAATCGAACGATTTTTCCCCGCAAGTTTCCGTTATCTCGAGACCGTTGGACGAACGGTATTCGCTCAGTTCGGAACGATCGATCGACAGGTCTCCGAGTTCGTCGTCGTCCCTTTCGCCCGGGATGACTCCTCCGTTGTTGGATCCGGTCGCGAATTCTCCGCTTCTCCTTGCCGCGACACGATGATCGGTATTGTCGTTACCAAAGTCAATATTCCCGCCTGGCTCGTCGGACTCGTCGATCTCGAGACGCACCTTCGACAGAGGCAACAGGTTCAGGACGTCGAAGTACTCCAACTCATCGTCATCATCCTCGAGGAGGATGCCGTCAAGACTTCGGTGTTCCTTGCGCTTTCGCTTCACCTGATTTCACAAACGTGTAATAACATCGCGAGGGCATAATTATAATACGATAACTGACAACGACGATTGTAGCTCTTTATCGTGTTTCCAAATAGCTCGACAGTTGCGTAAAGAAAGATTCTCGACAAAATCCGTCTCTGGTACGGTAGCTCCGCCATGCACGCTCTACGAGACCACATATTTTTCCTACCGCTTGAGGCGCAATGCTTACAATAAGATTCAATGTTTCGGTGGAAAAATCGCGGGGTTTCTTGTGCCGAAAACGGAAAGTATACAACGGTTCTCAGAGACCCGTAGTCATTAGGTGGAACGAAACTGAGAGTTTGGTAGGTGATTACATCTTTTGTGTAGAAAAAACGGGACAGGTTTAATAAACGAAGGTTAAATAAAAACCTGCTACACCCAGAGATGGCATTCCGGAGAACCAGCGAAACCGCGAGGCGTGGGCAACGACATTTTAATGTCATGTCGGTTTTTTTTACTTTGCGGTGCATTGATCGGTTTGCATTGATCTAAACGCCTTCGGCGAAACGAGCCTCTGTCATCAGCCCAGCGGGAAACCGATTGGGCTAATGTACAGGTTAAATTTACGGAAACCAAGAACTTCGCCGAGAAACTTTATTTATTATTAATAGAAATTTATTGGCTGGGACAGACAACTCTTGGTCGCGACGACCAAACATGTAGAGCTCAATTATCAATTGTTGTAAGAAAAAAAAAAATTGCCGATGTTTTTGCAAGATTTCTTTATCATCGCAATGACGCAAAGTACAAGCAAAGTGAACCGAACGATTTCGGGCATCGTCGATTTTTTAAATTCGGATAAATATGTTTATATCGAATGTCGGGCCAGTTTCAAGTCGGAATTTGAAAAAAATGTATTTGTGGTTAAATTTTGATAAATTCGATACCGCCAATGATAAAATTTTTTTTTCTTCTACTTATCGGTTATGAAATACTTCTCGATATGTATGGGATGTTATAATTTTGTAACCGATATTTTTTATGGACCTTTTCTTCAAACCCCCACCCCAAATATTACTATTAGAACAACGATTGATTTTTAATCGAGATACCTGAGTGTAAATGCAATCGATGCCCCGGTCTTGGTGATTTTCATCGATCGGCCAATTGTCCTCGACGATATCGACAAGACCGCTGACGGTGTCGAGATCCTGATGGCTCCGGTGGCGTCTGGGTGTTCTCGGCCAATCGAGAATGTTCAGACGATCGGGATCCGCTCGACTAGTCCTTCCGTACAGCGGTGGATCCGGAAGCGACGAGAGCGCGGGTGGAACGGAATAGAGTTCGCAGGTCGAATGTGAATGATACGAACGAGACTCATTGAATCGATCGTAAGATTCCGACAAATGTTGCTGACTCTTTGACAATCTGAAAGGAAAGAATCGTTCCGGGTATAAAATCCATGCACGATCAACCGTCACGATCCAAGGGTTATTTTCTTAATTTTCCGGTCTAGCAAATCTCACCGATCCTTGAGGGAATTGCGATCGATGAGCTTCGCTCTCGGTATCAATTGCGGCCTTCTCGGGATTTCGAACTCGGATTCACCGAGACAGAAGTGACGGGATTCCCTCTCCTTTCTTGACGAATCTTCCGATATTACAGCTAAGCTTCTCGTGCGTTTCAGAAGTTGTCGACGATCCTGTGAGCCATAGTTCTGCACGTCCTGAGACTCGTATCGACTGCCGCCCTCCCTGCAATCATTTTTCAACATTAAATGTCACACAGTACAAATCGAAGAAGAGTAGAAACGGTCAAGGAGTCTTCGCGTTTAAGGGAGATCCTCCGGATAAAGAGATCCGGCACGCGTCTTCACCAGTTCCACCTTACACAATAATATCCGTCGTCGGTCGTCATTATCATCATCATCGTCTAGATAGTACGAAGTTTAGGTACCTCATTCTTATAATAACGTCCTCGAGTTATCTTATTCTTATAATAATGTCCTCGCACAAGTCACGATCGCTCATTACTCTCGGGAACAGCAAACGTGGCAATAATTTTTTTTTTTTTAATGCATTACAAAATTCATTCAAGGTTCACGACGTCGTCGGAAACGCGGGATATCGTTGGAAGCGAGGTAGCTCACGTAGTGTCATGAGATTCGTAATGTCGCTCGCTCATAGAGCTCGTAGCGAATTCACCTTCATCCGCTACGACGACGAGGACGTCGAGGTCGATTCGCGTACGTGAAGAGCGATTCAATGCGAAATTGAATCCACGAGACCACAAATTCGCTCGGAATTCAATGATCGTTTATTCGCAATTCCAAATAAATGCGATTTTCTTTATCTTCACGGCGTAGCGTGGGTATAGTGAAGTATTGCTGTAGCTGTACGCTACTATAGTATTTATGAAAATCTCGGCTGCGAACGAAGTTTCCAGATGCCGCTGACGCTTACGCCACGATATGTTTCTTTGATACCGACGGCGTCAGATGCGCGGTTGGCGTGCGGCTTCGGTGGTCCTCAGAATCAAGCCGAATCGTTCGTGGTCAGTACTTGGATGGGTGACCGCTCAGCCGTGCGCTAGCTGGCTCATTGGAACCGTTCAGCGAGAGGTCGAAATTCAAGGATTGGTGTTCATACTCGAAGTATCGAATACGAACATCCAGACTCGGTTGGAATGACCGGCTGTATCGGCGCAGGTTTTCCGCAGTATCCCTGCAACCTCGTGCAGATGCGATACAGTATGGGGGGTAACAGCGGCTGCGGCCGTAAACTTTACAAATGATTGAAAGTCGACGAAAAATTGATACGAGAGTACTGGCTAGATGGCATACAGAAGCCAAGGCCTCAAACAGGCGATCAAACATGTATATATTGTAACGGATACGTAGTTGACTATTCGTTAGGGCACACGATATTAGTAAGGATTGACAATAGACGGACGAACGGACGATCGATACAAGATCGATCGTCATGTTGAACAGTCTGGACTGACACGTCTGATCGAACAGACGTGTGACAGCTCGAGCTCGGGATATCTAGATGCTATTGTATTAATAATATCCGCCATAACAATATATATATATATATATATACAGTAGTAGGCAATTGAAGTGGAACAAGGTAATTTTGGCGAAAGTATATGTGAAAGGGTCCAACTTTTACCAAAACTGGCGAAAAATATCGTGTTCCACTTCGAGTGCCTACTACTGTGTATATATTTCTTTGATAACACACGTTCCAAAGTTTCTCGGTAGCGGGTAACGGGATCTCAACTTTATCACACCATCTCGATTACCCAGATCGTATACATGGTCGCCGAGTGATGGATGTGTCTTGAGGGATCGTGAGGGCGCGAACCAAACTTTTGCAAGAAAAAGTTTAAATTTTTCTTTTTTTTCCTTGCGAATAGATGTTGGATACGGACACGATGAGGCAAGCTTATTTCTTGTTACGAGAAAAGCTATGTCGAATTCCATGTAATGCTGGGCGATGGATAGTGTTTTTAAACGGAGGAACCATGTTGTATAATCTTCAAGATCGATCGGAAATCGGTAGCGAATGATGCTGTAAAAATCAATGTTGAGTAGAAGATCATTTAGAAGATTTGAAAAAAATGTGATGAACGAATCGTAAAAAAGCTTTGTACATTTAACAAACATTAGTTGTCCGGAACCGTCCACAAATTTTATCTCGTCAGTGTTATCATGTTTTGTGTCAGTGAACCGTATTTTTAACTAAAACATTGTAAAATTAATAAGAAAAATAATGGTTAGAGCAACAAGAAAAATACCGTTATGTCGATAAGAAAAAATTGTGAATGTTTGTGGACAACTAATGTTCGTTAAGTGTACAGATAATTTTTATTGTGTGAATTAGTCGTGGCGACATTAACAACTAACTGCGACCGTCCAAATTACCCGGACACTAAGGACGATATTCTCCCCCTCTCGAAAATGGATGTATCTTTCGAAGTTGACGGCTTATATGGCCAGTAAAACGTCGCTTCGACGTCCACAACACTAAAAATCCCGCAATCTTGAAGCAACATTTTAATAACTTTGGTAATTGAAATTAAGATAAAAATTTAGTCAAAATTCAGTCGAGAATAGAGGATAAAATAAGATATAATAAGGCAATACTTGTTATATACCCGATCGTGTCAAAAGATGTAGTTGCAAATAGAGGTGGAAAAAGATATTTGAAAAGCCTTACAGCCAATGGCATTGTACATGCACATTAAAATGCATGCAAGCCCCAGCGTTATTCGTTATCTTTTTAGAAAGAAACACCGAGTGGCCATGTCACACGGTGAGCCATATCACCCGGAATAATTCTACATCTAAAAAATGGTGAAGGTAGCGTTGGCTCCAACATCGCACAATAACGAAGATCGATCTGTACGCCTGAATGGACACAGATTAGTGGAACACGTACCAATACTATAACTGTTACACAATGGTTTATTTCATAAAGAACAGCGAGAAAAATCCATTTTTTTTCTCCTACGCTAAAAAGACCCTATTTCATGCGTGCAACGGGTGTGGAAAGTGGCCGATTCTTGACAGGCAGAAAAGTGATTTTAGCGGGCAGAAAAGTATCTCCGAAAATAAAAAAAAAGTGGCGAAAAAAATAATTACAAATTGCGAAAAAAATCGCAAAAAAAAATCCGGCTAGTTACCCATGTAGATTGCTGAACGCGGCTCTACAGCTGAAGATTGTGTCGTTGCAGGCACAGAAATATGGCCACTTTTTAGTATAGTCGGGGAAAAAAATAACGTATGCCACTTGGAAGGAAGTGCATTTTCACCGAGTGTGAATTTCTGAATCAAACTTCACACTCGGTAAAAAAATACACTTCCCTCCCTCGTAGCATAATATACTATTTACTTTCACAAAGTTTATAACATATGAAGGAAAGAAACTAAATAACTTTCACTAATATAGCGTCGAAGATATATATTTTTTTGGTATGGGGTTTTAATGCCTAAACCGATAGATTAAATTTAATACACCATGGTGAGTTAAAATTAGTGCTCAGTGTATTAAAACGAGCTGTTTACACATGTTTAATATATGGAACAATGAATTGTACCTACAATATGTATATTAAGTTCAATGTACCGGTCATGATGTTCAAAAACTTCATAATTTCATATATTAATTTTGGTAAAATTTTTAACAGGGTACGTAGCTTCGATCAAAGACATTTCCTATTCGCCTATTCGACAAAGATTGAATCGCACGAGGCATTCTGTCTCAAGCTGACCATCATATCTTCGTGTAAGCAAAAATGATTCATGCTTTTTTTCAAAGTAGTTCAAGGCTACAACAATATCATTTTAAGTATTTCAAATCGTTTCAAGCCGTTTGAACGCAGCTACAAATTTGAAAACATTCTCGAGCAGAAGTGATAATTATGAGGATGTCATACAAATTTCGTGATGATTTATTGATACGGGAAAAAACTCCGTTGTAACTAATTAACTTACACGCCGCTTCGAAGGGTCATCCCTCTCAATTTTCTAAATTTTGTCATGATACTGTGCGCCTATGAAAAAAAATAAAAAAATAAAAATGGCACGATTATGAATCCAATTCTTGTCATGCTTTAATCAATCGGATCAACTTAAATGTGCATTATTTGTAGTACACAAACGTACAGTAAATTATTCATAATCTTCAGTCAAAAGTTTGCAGTTATGATCGAATGACTCCTGGCAAGCATGGAGTCGCTTCTCTAACATCCTTAACGCGTTTCACATTCGCCTTTCCCGCATTGTTTTGTCTGAAGCCACTGAGCGGGTTGTTACGTAATCCGACAAGAAGAACCAGTTATCGTAACAACTCGGATGCGCCGTTGAATCGGCTATACACGTAAGCAGAGATACAAAATTGTCGTAGCTAGAAAAGATCCACGCCTGCGGCGACTTATAGTCCAGACGCCAGACGTGGTTCTGTATGCAATCCGAGGTCGCCGAAATAATTTTGTTGGATTCAATCGATTTTTACCTTCCGATCACGAATATATAAGGTGTTTTGCGCAAAACCCGATTGTTTAATTGTTTATCGCAATTGTTTATTAACAAAATAAGTTTTTTTTTTCACTTCGGATGTTTTTTCGTATACTGTGGTCGATTTTGAGTCAAAAAGGTTGTATGCAATTTTAGTCTATAACCTATAGATTCGGAGCAATAAATTGGTGAAAGTTGCAATTAGGTAAAAACTGCTCTACTTAACAAATTTGTAGCGCCGAAAATGTAGGTCGTAGACGAAAGTTGAAATGTTTGAAAAAAGGTCGTGGTAGTCCTAACTTGCGTACATTTGGAACGATCGTCCTGAAATTGCACACAAATATAATAATGTGATCAATTGTGTATTGAATTTGGCCGATATCTATCGAAGCAGTCAGATTTTATGGAATTTTGATTTTTTGGAAAAATTACTAAAATGGTCTAATTCGAGTAAACATTCGACGAACACTGTACAATGTTTCGTATTAAATTTGCCGAATATGGATCGAACCGTTTAAATTTTCTGGGATTTTGAAATTTTAGAATTCTTTAGTAAAGTTGTATTTGTTTGTCCGACACGAGTTTATGTATCAAGTGTCGTCCTAGGAGTAAAATAATTTGGAGATTCGTCATTGGTGGGCGAAAATTACATTAGACGTGGCCAGAAAACGGTGAATATTGTATAATTGACTTAATAATCAAACAAATTTTTTTTCCAAAATCCTGTATTTCCGTTAATTGAAGTAGGTGCACGGATATGACAAAGCGAAGACGTCGGTGTATTTTTTCGCGCTCAACCTGAATCGGCCAGTCGTTTTGGATAAAAGTCAAACACGACGTTGACGTTAATAAAAGTTGAAAATTAAAATATTCATACGGCTTCCTCACATAAGTGGCAAACTGAAATTTTCATGTGGCTTTCTCATAAAAGCTGCGAATTGAAACTTTTATATGGTTTTCTCATAATGTTCTTTTATTCGCGAAGCTTCCTCTATGAGAAAGCCAACAATATAAAAAATGCTTTCTCATAGAAGAAGCTTTGCGAATAAAGGGACATAATGAGAAAGTGTTATACAAATTTCAACTTTCAACTTTCAACTTTCAACTTTGATGAGGAAGCGTGATGAAAATTTCAATTTTCAACTTTAAAAAAAAAATTATACATATGCATATGTATGTATCACTTTGTAGTCGGTTCCTTGGTACGCGCTCTGAAACTCGATGCATTCAACCAAACGAAAAACAAAAGAGATTAATGGAAATAAACAAATGTATACTATGTATGAACGGTTCCAATGTATGTATGTGTACGAAGCTCATATCGACAGCTAAATAACAAAACTGCCTTCGCAATAAGAGTGTTACTTTTCCGACTTTCGTTTTTCTAAAAATCTTTGTTATTTAGAAGTCGACATAAAGCGCTGTTTATTTAAAATCTCCAAGAAAAATGGTATTCAGTGGATCGATCTTTCAATTGAACGATTGATCCACGGTATGTACTTTGTCAGTAAATATCGATTCAAAATATCAATCAAAAAATATTACTGGAGGAAAAATCGATTTCTCGAAGAATCGATCCAGCACACGGCATCTCTAACTTTGTACTATCCAACAATGTATTTTTTGTCGGACTGCCCTTCGGGTAAAAAAACGAGTACAAATGACTGAGGCAGCAACGAATGGAGAACGAAGCGGATAAGAGGATCGAGCTACACTGCATCATACGCTTCAATCGCGAGAGTAAGAGTGAGGATATCATATGAAAAAGAGATCAATGATGAACTGTCGCAGGCTTTTGCACAACCTTAGTCACTGTCAAGATAATGGAGCTCAACGACCGAGACAAGAAGAGACTGATTGTACGTGAAGATATCCAATTTCAAAAGGTTATACGCTGTATATATCCTTCTTTTATCTTATTCTTCTTTACTTTTCAATCAATACCGTCGGTTCCTTTTTGTGATTTCTCATTTTCTTTCTGTCCCGACTTCTCTGCTTTCTCGTATTTGTAAATTGTTCGTGTCATAGCGAGATTTCACCAACTCTCTAGCTTGACAAATTGTATTCTGTTACTTCGCTTCTATCACACATAGAGAGCTGACACTACTCTGTAACTCGGCATATCGCAACGACGATACAATGTCCATTTATTTTTCGTTAATCTCTGATAAATCGAATTTCCTGTAAAAAAATTGCAATTAGATTTTATTATTTCATTATATCCCGAAAATTGAGCCGCGGGTGTTCGTACTGAATCATGGCTGAGTTGCTGGAAGCCATTGCAATGTTATCAGCAAACGGCTATCGAGACCCTAATTAATCGTGCAAAGTCGAGTCCGAAGTCAATCGTTAATTCGTCATGGCCGGACGGTATTTGTTTTGAGGCTAAACCGCCGATACAACAATGGTAGCGTGCATTTAACTCCCTCCAGAGATTGGCAGGCGTTTCAGATTTTCAATGATTCTTGTTAGTGTCCGCAATATCGTACAACGACAGTTCGATTATAATATCTGGGATCAATCTTAAAGGCTTACGCCACAGTAAAATATCGAAAAAAGAAATGATTATTTTCTAATAGTTTATCGTGTCAAGAATATTCGGTTAAATTTTTATGTCAAAATTTAACGTATCAAGAATGTTAGAGACCCTTATGTGAAAAGTGGCGGAGTGCTTGAACAGTGGCGCGGCCGAACTTTGAACGCGTTTTTCTCGAAACGTGATTTTCAAAATCGGTGAAGCTGATATCTCAAAAACGGCTTGACGGATTTTAAAGAACATTTTTACCTATTTACTTCTACAGATTGTTCATTCCTTAACGTTTTCATATTTAAAAATGAAAATGATTCAAATTTTAGAAAGGTTGAAAATTGAAATTTTTATATCGCTTTCTCATAATGTTCTTTTATTCGCGAAGCTTCTTTTATGAGGAAGCATTGTGTGCATTTTTGCCTTCCTCATAGAGGAAGCTTCGCGAATAAAGGAACATTATGAGAAAGCGATATAAAGAAAAGTTCAACTTTTATGAGGAAGCAATATGAAACCAATTCTCAACTTTTTTTCAACGTCAATGTCGTGTTAGACTTTTATGCGAAATGGCTAGCCTATTCAGGTTCAGTGCGTAAAAATATACCAGTCACGCTTCACTTTGTCGGATCTGTGGTCGGCGCGAAAAAATACATCAAATTATACGCTTCTGGATTTTTTGTTTGGACCTTCCGATTTGTACTCAAGAAATCTTAATGCCATCTCCTTATCTAGCTTTCTCAACCCCATCCTGTGTGGTTAAAAGTCAATGTTTCTGAAAAATTTCATTCAAAAATGTTCAGTTGATTTAATTGTACGTCATTTTTTATTTCTTCGCAAATGTCTGTACGCACTCTGGTGCTCGCAATTTTTTTAGCTATCGGGCTATGAACGCGAACACGAATGGCATATGATGGCCCGATGATTCCATTAAAATTTCGAGAAAATCGATCTATTCGTTGAAATTAGATGCCATTTCGAATTTTTCGAATTTCATGCAATTTTTTTTTTTTCGAGACCCATTTTTCCATATAAAATATTCATCTATGAATGAAAAAGTTTCAGATTCGTGATCAGCGTGACAAAATACACGGCATATTGTACCGAAGCGACAACTAACGAAAAAGTTGATCGGGCATTTTTACAGTCAATTTTGAAAAAATGAGTGATTTTGGGGTATTTTTAAACAGTGATTTCTTTGTATTGAACGAAGCTGGATAAATAGGTATCATGTCGATTCCTTCAGTAAAAATCGAAAGTGCAAAAAAAAAATTCTAGAGTGCATACGTCCATGTATTTTTTCGCACCAAGCGCAGATCCGATAAAGTGAAGCGTGGTGATGGAGTATTTCTACGCGCTGAATCTGAATCGGCAAGCCGTTTTGCATAGAAGTCTAACAAAACTTTGACGTTGCAAAAAGTTAAAAATTTAATAGCGCTTCCTCATAAAGTTGAACATTGAAATGTCTTATCGCTTCCTCATAAAAGTTGAAAATTGAAATGTTCAAATCGCTTTCTCATAAAAGTTGAAAATTGAAATTGTCATGATGTTCTTTTATTCGCGAAGCTTCCTCTATGAGGAAGCGAAAAATGCAGAAAATGCTTTCTCATAGAAGAAGCTTCGCGAATAAAGGAACATCATCAGAAAATGATATGACAATTTCAATTTCCAAGTTTTATGAGAAAGCCATATGAAAATTTCAATTCTCAACTTTTATGAGAAAGCGATATGAAAATTTCAATTTTCAATTTTCATGAGGAAGCGATATGAAAATTTCAATTTTCAACTTTTTTTTTCACCATAAAAGCGCTTCCTTTGTGAGGAAACAAAAATGGTTAAAAACCGATTTTTTTTTTTTTCAAATGGTCCCAAATTTTTTTCGTAACACATGTATGAAAGGCGGTACTTTACATGGCAGTCTTGCGAGCCAGAACCAGAGGCGCGCGAACGCACAGTTTGCATTTCGTTTACTTTCGTCCCTTGGGATTTTACTTTCGACGTTTTCGTCCCTAGAGACATAACCTTATTTTTCAGTGTGCGTCTCGCTCGACTGCCATTCTGAGTGCCGCAGATTTATGCTCTCGTTACGAAAAGTACGATGTATAAGGAGGGTCGAATTGGCGATTGCGACTCGTGTAATCGTAGCCCTCGCACCGCTCGGGCCGTAAACCTCACGCTCGTCGCAATCGCCGACTTTCGACCCTTCTTGCACATTATAATATTTTCCCCTCGTCAAGGATCGCGTTATATATAATTTGTTGAGAAATGATTAAAACATTTTGTTTCATCGATAAAATCGATAAAGTGTATATTTACTGAGAAAAAAATTACGAAACATGAGTACGTTTTACCCATTTACTGTGACGTAAGCCCTAAGAGGCGCTCAAAGGTTTTCATGAGTCAATTTTCATGTGTTTCTACGGTATCAATGTGTGCGAGTTTCCAGCACATTATTCTCAAGGACTGTTTGTCGAATTGTATCTTCAAATATGGGATTCCTGCTGCAATCGATCGGAGGTTTTCATCGATTTTGTTTCTATGAAGCTGTCTTCGAGAAAAATTCGTTAAAAATGATGGCTCTGTTTTCTTGCTCGACGGCCCGGCATACGCGACGAAAAAGGCTTCGTTGCCTCTACCAACTCTATGTTTACGATACGGTTGTCTCGGCCAATTGACTGCTTGGTAAACAACAAATTCGTTGACGAGAAACTATCGATGGCTTTTGATCGGACTTTTATTTAGCGTGCCGGGTCCCGTAAAAAAGGTTCGTCAAAGTTTTTAATCCCGTCTAGGAGGCCTGGGTCAGGTGAGGAGGAAGGGCTTTCACACAGACTCAAGAGGATGAAGTAAAATTGGAAAAAAATATCAATGTTTTAGCTCTCGAGACAAAGTTTTTTTGCGTCGAAGGGTCAACGCACCCATGGCAAAAGTCTGTAGACACGTGCTGCAAACCCCTCGAGCTCTCACCGATGTCCCGTTTGCTTCCGGTCAATAAAAATAATTCATGACTCTTCGATTCTCGCGTGGCGCACATCGGCTGCGCAAAAGATAATGCTACAAGTACTCCGCACGTAGTTTGCGTTACGGTAGGGGAATAACGACGACGAAATAGGTGAAAGGGAACTGCTCGGCACGTAGCAAAGCGGCGGGACAGGAATACGCTATCGCTCCCGGGCCGGAAGAAGTTCCGGAGCTCTGAGCAACCGAAGCCTGACACAGGAGACCCAGCAAGCGCTGTTCACGAATATGCCACATATTTTCCTCCCATACACGAACATACATCTTTCCGTCGAAGCCAGCTCCAGCGTCATGCCCAGTCGGATAATGCATCCGCCCGACAATTCTCTCCCTTCCAACCTTCGAGCACGATGCGCAGGTCGACGATAATTCGAACTCAAAATCCACAACTCGCGGAACACCGAACCGATACATACGGAAAGAGATGATGTTGAAAAAAAAAAAAAAAAACGTCAACACAAACCGGGCAGAGGCTGTGACGATGTCGGAATCACGCTGATCATTGACACAAAGAAAATGACAGGTCGCCGAGCCCGTCTCACCGAATAGCAGTCAGCGTAACTGATACTCGTCAATTTTCCTATTCCCCATAATTCTTTCGAATCGTTCGTCCGCCTGCGACGAAACAAACGCGAAAAAGAGAAGAGATTCGTCCGAGCACGTGATATGCATCGGTTGAATGCTCGTTAAATAAAATTATATGCACGAAGAATGGTGGAGGACAGACGAGTGACGCGGGATCGAATAAAAAGCTGGCTATCGTAAGAGATTGATGCAGCGAGACAACATCTGCGTCAAACAATAGTCAAAAACTGCTGTTAGCCTCCGAGTATTCTCTAAAGTGATTCATACTGCGCGCTAAGGTATACACTTCGAGATGGATAAAAACGAGATTGAGAATCGAAACTCCGCCGGTGGACAAATGTTTTTCCTTAAGAGGTCCAGTCGGGTTAAAGTCATTGAATTTCCATCGCGGATATTTGTTCCTTCTGTAAGTATGCGTGTGCAAAAAAAAAAAAAAAAAAAAAACGATGTCGTTAACAGTCTGTGTGCAAAAAAAACAACGTTAACGCGTCAAATAACGAGAGTTTTTGTCTGTCTGCTCATCGAGCATCGGGCATCTTCTAGTTATCTGACAACAGCATTTTTTGTCTTAAGCTTCTACGCATGATATGGAGAGAACCAGCGGACGGATTTGATTTCTTATAATTTTATTTTATTCGTTATGACAAATAGCATCGATTGTGCATGGGTTTTTTTTTCACAGAAGGATTTCATGATTTGCAAATTATATTTGCTCAATGTTACGAAAGACTGCAAAAACTTGTGTACACGAAGCACAGCACTTCCTGTGCAGTTCCGCTGAGATGAAACAGTCCTTGCATTCAACCGGTGCGCAGTGTTTTAACGAAGAAAATTGAATGTCAGGCAGTCAAATCCATCCACCGATTTTCTTTAGACGACACACGGAAGTTTACCATTGATAACGTTTTTGTGACGTAATTAGAAGAGATAGAAGGTTCGATCGTACCCAAAACAATCATTTTTTGAATTCCAACAAAATAGTTTTTTGCCACAGAAGATCGCGGGCCAAAACGGATTGGTGTTCTTCATTTTAGACGAGACTTTTATTTACATCCCGGTGTTACATTTCACTCGGCGCTCCCCATGACACACATATTTAATACAGGGAAATATGTCTAAGATCTACATTCGATGGCTCGCCCCTGCTCCGAGGTCTGTGAAGAAAAGCTCAGAGACAAAGAGACGTTCATTTTTCGAATAGGTGACAATGATTCAATCGTCACATACTTTTCGAGCTATGTTCTCACGCAAATTGTGCCGAAACTTAACATACAAATCCTGTTACAATGAAGTACTCGTTACGAAAAACGGTGCTAAATCACGTCCTTGCAGAAAGCACTACAATTCTAACTCACGAAACTCCCGAGTCAACGGATATGCGGGCATGGAATACGAACAAGTTGTTTCCCTCCGTGACGTTAACATTTTTATTCGCACCGGGACCTTCGAACGATATTGAAAACACGGACGAAAAAAATATGGGAAGAAGAAGAAGAAGAATCGGTAGAAGAAGTTGCAGGACTTTTCAATCTATCACTCACCCGGAAAGCACCGCGGAAAACTGCCTTATCTCTCGTAATCCTCTTCCGTCGCGATATCCGTTACGGATCGAACACTCTCACGGTACATGTATAATTTTGAAAAAGTAGATTTTCATAATCGAACCGATGTCTTCAGGCGAGGACCTGTGAGGCGTTAGTTCGCCGCTATCGCCCACCGTACACCTGCCAGCAGTTACCGGTTACGAACGCATCGAGAGACGAATAACTAGTCGGACTATAGTTCAGCGGCGTTTATTCCTTCTCGGTTGCCGTACCTCCGTCGAGACATCGGAGTCCGAGAGTAAAATCGGAAAAGAGTGGGAGTCCGCCGAGCCTCGGACTCGTACCTTGACGTTAATGACGTCACTGGTCCCGGGGCACGAGACTACTTATGACATTCGTACTAAACTACGGAGCTCGCTCCATCATTCGTCTTCTCGTATTCTCCCGCGTTCTCTAGTTATTTTCCGTTTTCCCCCTCTTCTTTAATATTTTGCCGTTTCAGGTACTATTATCGAGTGCCTCAGACCCAGACATGAAAGGCGAGGTTCGTCACGGCTCGTGGAGCTACGTTGTCGTGCTTGAAGGTCGTCCTCTCGAAAAAAAAAAATTGAGGTACGAGTTCCGGTGGTGAATTCTCAATCTGACCTGCTGGACTTGTTGCGAATTACGCTGTATTCTATGTAGATGCGTTCAGAATTCTCGGTAATATTTCCGGCAGACAATGTAACGTGCATACAACTGTTTCCACTATCTGGCTACTAGCGATGGTCTTCGAGGACGATGGATTCGAGGATGTTTCTTGTTGAGTAGGTTGACTCGCCGTATTTTTTTTATGTTAACGCGTAGTGAGCCTAATGAAGATATCATACTTCGTATTATACGGTATACAATTGTAACTCGTGCAATGTGTCAAGGACGCAATAGCTCAAGCATAACGTGCCCAACGAAGTGCTTATGCTCTGTAAGGTACAGCCATTGACCGTGCACCGATACTTGACAGAGTAGCGACGGCAATTATTTAATAATTATCGAACAGGCTTCACAAAATGTTTTACAGTTGAATGAAGCAATTAGGATCATTTGCTCTTCTAATCTTCGAAGTTTATCAAACGTTCAAGAGAAAGACAACTTACATTTCTGAAAGAATCAAGTTGATGCAAAAGTCCGAGGGTAAAACAGTTGTCTGCTACTTTGGAATATCAAGCGATGAGGCAGTGTCTCGACGCCAAATGCCTTAAAAAAGGGATTCATTTATGTACAATTATACGGGATCGTTGCTGATACACTGACAAAAAAAAATGGTTGGATCAACCAAATTTGTGGTCACATACGTTCAAGCCTGTTATTTGGTCGGTACAACTAAATCATTCTTTTGTTGAACGATTGTTCACTTCAGTCGATTCAAAATATTTCGATTCAAACAAATAATTTTATTGTACCAACTGAATAATGTCTTTGAACGCAGGTGAACGCTCCTTGGTTGACACAACCATTCTTTTTCTCAGTGTAATCAAATTGCTTCGCCCCAGATGAATCGAGAGTAAAACTGCTCTGTGTGCTTCGAGTTTGAATTTGGTGGAGACTTCAATTTAAAAAATAAGAAAACACTGTGCTTAGGAAACTGTTAGGAAACTCTTGATTTGTTTGCTCGTCGATAATTTCTCATAAACGAGTTTCTTCGGTGGCTTCTGTGTGTAATCGAATGTCTAAGACATGCAGAGTGTGCATTTGTTTCACTTTGGACATGACGGCATGTGTTTCTAACAGTAATACAGTGAAATCGTGTATAATGTGAATTTTCTATGGTAGGAACCTGCTTTACTCCTAAAGAATTTGACATCGTTAAATTTAACGGATCAGACAATTTCTCTTATTCAGAATGAATAACGACACGTTTTCAAAAATATTTCAACTTTAAAAAAATCGATATCATGACTTTTCAAGGCTGAGTGGAAATCAGCTATAATAGTGTCCGGGGAAAAATTGAACTGTAGATCGCTCCGTTACACTCGACCTTAAGAAATAAGTGGTCTGTGACGCGGTAACCGTGGAATCCTTCAGGTTCCAGCAATTACGTTTTTTGCCCATGGAAATAATTTTGTTTTCTTCTGGATTTTGTTAATTACGATTTCAGCGTTAATTTAATGTTGAGCTTGCCGTTTTTGAACATTTTCGTAAAATGTACTTCACAAGTCTCTCGAACGATTACAGTTCTCAACCGGTAGGCCTAGCAAGTTGACGGACTGCAAACGGACCGAAACACGGACACGTCCGTTGGGGAACGAAGCGGACCGTAAAAAATAACAAAACGGACTGTACATTTTTTGTTGACATTTGGTCTTTTTTAGTTGCGGAAACCGAAAACAGACCGAACATTTTTTTTTTCGAAAAATTAGCTTTGCTCCGTTTTCGGTTCCCGCAACCGAAAAAGGACCAGGATCGTATTTTTATTCTGTAATTTCATTAAAAACAGAATCAGAAGTAATACTAAAAAAAAAATTTTAAACTTAGCCAAGAATTTTAATAAAAAACGTTCGGTCTTTCCTCGGCTTCCGCAACCGAAAAAGGACCGATCCAAAACATACAGTCCATTTGACCGTTTTTGCGGTCCGTTTCGTTCCCTAATGGAGGTGTCCGTTTTTCGGTCCGTTTTCTTAGATTTTTTCCCTAAAAGCAGCCGTCCGTGAACTTGCTAGGGAGTTGACTTAATTCCGATCGTAGACGCCATCGCCCGCCTATCGTAATTGCTTTAGTGCCACGTTTATCCACGAAGTATCTTGTATTTGATCACCCTCTTAACGCTTGCGGGAATCAACTCGAAGGCGAGAATTTTTTTTCTCGTCGCGAAGAATGTGCAAACAAAAGGCGAACAGTCTAATTGTTCGGTCAACTTTACATAATTCGATCGACATAGGTATATATGAAACAGAACTGTAGCAAAACACCGCAAACTTACGACTTATGCTCTTGCGTTACACGATATATCAATGTATTTACCAGCTGCGAGCTGAATAATAATTTATGAGGCATTGAAAAGACTACAGAGGTATATATAATAGAGTCAGGCGGATAAGAGCTAATTTTTAAGTCAAATGATGATCGCAAGCAAACGTCAATATGTTGAAATTCCAGATCAACGTTTTCTTTATTTGAATAAAAATTACATTGAAGAAATTATTCGTTTCAGGTGAGGTTAAAGATCAACATAACCTCAAAATATTTTGAATCCATTGTTCTCCGAAGCAGTTTTATAAAATTAGAAATGAGTTGCAGGGCGCACTGCGTATTTTATTAAAGCAGTGCGCTGTCTCTTTTACACTTATACGTGTTTAGCCTCCCCTTACATTGTAATAAATTGGTACCAATTTAGATGCTCAATTACATAAAGTCTACTGCTTCGATATATTTTCTCAAAATTTTTTTTAACCTTCCTTGCCTGAAACATGTTGACGGATCAGCCTAGAAGTTTGTACCGAGGACGACCTGACAAATTAATCTCTGTCAAGCACCTACCTTTCAAGTACCATCTAGTGCAAAAAATGTCGAATGCATTATCTCTCGTATGATTACGAAATAAGAAAAAATATATTTTTTTTAAGGCACGAAAAATTGTCTTTCGACATGAACTTTACTTTGATGAAATTTTTAAACAATCTCAACATTGGAAAAGTTTCAGAATGCCGTAACCCCTTAATCCCACAAATTGACTCTTGTGATCAGGGCTTAAAGATTAATTTATCCGATACCAATGTCAGCTAGGAGTTCAGTGTCTGATACGCCCTTGAGGAAGTTGTGGACCGATCGATTCCTATGTATCGGTATATCGGGGAACCGCCAATACGATAGTAAACGATCTCATCAGAAATCAAAGTCATGGTCACGTGCCCGACATATGAATATCGACACTCGAGAACTCCGGAGAAGAAAGTGACTGAGGTTTACAGGCAACTTCGTCGGATCGAATTACCCAGCATCAAGTGCTCGAGTATATTAAAACCATTTTGAACCAGTTTTATATATGTATATATAAAACTTGCACATTTTCAGTCCTCGTATTTATAATAATGGTCTCGATCTCTCATATCAACTCTCGATCTCTTTATCTCGAGCGACAAACGCGTTGAACCGCAGGCCGGACTCATGCGGTCACATACTAGTGCCTATTTTCACTAAATTTCTCTGAGCCCAGACAAGTTTCACTTTTTTTTTTTGAGTTTCGTGTTCATCTCGGATTTCGCGTGCGAAGCGTACTATTCCACTTACTTCGAAATATTTATCTCCTTTTTTTCCATCGCCGGCCAATGGAAGATATGGAGGTGAAAATTATAACTCGGTATAACACTTTTCGACGACGACACTCCGTTTTGCAAGTGGGTGTGTGAACTGAACGCAAAATCAGTATCATCGTGTTACTAACTGACTGTGCAACCGAAGACTCTAATAATTAACGCTAAGTGGCTCATCACGAGCTCTTTGACGCGGAGCGTCATTGAGTCCGGAGTGTTCGTGTACGACGAAGTGGGGCTCGCTTTCACAAAGCTGTAAAAACTTTGTTATTAATCAGCGGGATTTTACCAGCATATCCCTATCTAACATTTATGAACTTTATGTTCAAAAAGTTACATCTCGTTACTGATTTATTTTCTGTTGTTCATGGTCAAAGTAGGGAAACAGCTACTTAACATAATATGTGTTTGTCATCCGGCTTTTCGAGAAATCATTTTATCGCTAATCGCTTTTGCACTCGCTATCACGGGCTTATTTATTTATTTTTTTTGCAGACCCCATCGAGGAGAAACGCATTGAGCGAAAGAAGCGCGAAAAGCTCAAACGTAAGTTGAGCGTTGTGGGATTTTTACGGTCAGAGAAAAATATTAATTATTGCGGCTTTTGCCGAGTCTCAAATAACTTTTACTAACCAATAATCGCTGATATTAACAATGCCGTACAATGCCACCGTAACATAATATATATCTTATATTTTTACGTCACCGTATTAAGGTCGTGTCAGGAACAGAATTATCAAATCTCAATTTTGGAAACAACCTCTGTTGAATATGTATGGTCGGAGAAAAAAAATCTATGTTGCTCACTTAAAGAAAAATATGATTTCGGGTGAAGGTAAATCTTGTGTCATTCAAATTTTCTTCCAGAAAAAAAAAAAAATTATGCTGGTGCGTGCAATCCACTGATAACGGGTGGGCGTATTTGATTTTCCGGGCACTCATTTTGTTCGTAACCTAGAATGGCTTCGGTTGAGGGTGGTTTTTTTTTTGTGTCAGAATTTCGCAGTCGTGGATAAATTTAGCTAGACTATGTAAGAAACCACAAAAATGTATAAAGCAACACAGGCCGTCTAATTGGGCTTCGACTGAAAATTCTTACAATCATGGGTTGCTGCTTGGTATTATGAACACATTGAAATATTGGGCTGAATCGTCCGAGATTTTTTCACATAAATGATAGTGATGTTTAAAGTGGTAACGACAATAATTTTATTTACCATTACCTTGCTTATCCTTGCTTTTTTTCACCTGCCGGATGTAGATCGCGACTTCTTATTTGCCGCATTTTCTATTTCGCGATCCTCGAACACAATACTACACAATACAACGTGCGCAATCTTTCGATAAGGAAATCGTGCACGAACATTAATCGCTTACACGTGACGAAGACACGAACTAGAGCTCACGTTTTAGAAATATAGGTTTCGCCGCGATGATCGTAGCAAGACTGCGTGTTCTCGCACCCTCGATAAATCGAGGATTGGGTTAAGCCCCCTTGTATGCACTAGGTGCGTGCGAGGATCTGCGGGTCGCACGAAAGCGTAACACGCGGCAGGGTGTTCGAGTATCCTGTGTGAACTGAAAGGAACACGCATGCACGCCCGATACACCGAGCTAAGAGTGACACAGACTGTCCGACCAACCCACAACCCCGTGTTCCTGCGTCACCTGCCACCTGGAGGTCTCTCCATGGTAACCGGTGGGGACTCACCGGCCCTATCAGTCCCATCGTCATTCATTTGTCGCTGCAAGAATAACGCTAAACCTATTCCACTCCCGTTAAAACGCGAACGCAAAAATTGTTTGCATTGATGAATGCAAAAAAATGTATTGAAAAATTTAATTTTTTGAGGAAACTGGAGCGCTTCACATTAGACAAAATAATGCAACTTTTTTTATTTTTTTTTGCAGAGATTTATGCATTAATCGACTATGGTGAATAACGATTTTTATTACAATCGATAACAAAAAATATTAACCGGTTCGTATAATTCCTCGAGAAAGCTCACCATCGTTTAATTAATTTTTTTTAAAAGAATATCACGTATTTTTTTCGCTTTGCTTCCTTAGAGAGGAATGTTTGTTTTTATGGAAAACAAAATTTCTCGAAATTTGGGTCAGAGTGTTCAAAATATTTCAAAACATCGAAAAATCACATTCAGAAAAAAATACCAGCGACAAAAAAAAGTGCAACAATCGTTTTCCATTTTGCCAATTTCCACCATCGAGTTCCGCTTTGCCAATTTTTTGTAGTTACTTCATACATCGCCGAATACCCCAAAAAATTGGCAGCGAAATCGAAGGTGTTACGTTGCACGAAAAAATGTACTCTTTATTCCTGTCTGCTAAAAACAGCCTTTGCAATAGGAACAACTATACAACAGACATTGCATTAACTTAATAAATAAAGATAACTTTTTTGTCACAAGATTTTTCTGGCTCGACTTATTCTTTTCAAGATATATGAATTTTTTTAATGGATGGATTAAAAAACCTAAAAAAAATGCCAAAATGTACTTTCAAGTGATACTTTCAAGGGATAGCGGGGAGAAAAAAGTGGTTGAGTTGACAGAGAATGACTCAAATTGGCACAACCGTTAAAAAAAATGGTATGCAACGTTCGTAATCTGATTTTGTTTCGGTATTTAAAAGACAGCCATCGTTTCATCTATATTACTATGAGTGTTGGTACCAGGTCAAACTCACCGAGGTTAACAAGAAACGACACGGTGACGGAACGGTGGCGATACCAATGGTACGATACACACCACATGCCACGTTTTTCAATCTGGGCAGACATCACTCTTCTTGACAATGTTATAAAATTATATCTAGCAATCTATTTTATCAATGAATTGCAAAGTAACTAACTCTATTCCCCTTTGCGCCTTCATTCTCTCTTTAACGCTCCGTCCGTTATATTCGCGATTATGGCGCTTTAATAAATAAAATTAATCATCGCAACTACTACTGTAAAACTGCAATCTCGCTGTTTTTTTCCTGTTATTTAATTATCCTACCGTTGTAGTACAGTTGTACTATCTGCACAACATAGAAGAAAGTTAGGTAAACTTCCCGGACTGAAACTCACTTGCGGCGCTTCCTGCTCTATTTTCATAAACCGTTTGGAATGTTACTGGAGATGAAAAACGTATATTTTTTCGTAGAACTAGTAATTCACAGAAACAGCAGAATTGACAGTTATAACTGTGGAATTTTTGTGTAAATCGATCAATTTCCAGTAGGCAATGCTGCACATGCATTTGGCAACAAAATTCCGTATGATAATTGCACTGTAAAAAATAATTTTATGGAGGATATGTTTCTGGTTATGCTGGCGTACAATCTTCCGGGTTTCGCCTGGAGGCTCGAGTACGAAAGTCCGTTATTGGTTGGCTGATCAACATTCATACATTGCCGTGTAAAACTGCTCTTCCTGTATAAGATGAGTGCAGATCATTATCGACGGCGCGATGCACTAGTTTGAAGTATCAATAATAATCGATTGCCCGTGACTTCTTATTATTAGAGTTGGGAAAATGCTTTGAGCCGGCTAAGAACAATTCCCGTGCGTCGAAACCACATTCTCTTCGGCAATCCATATTTTTGCTTACAATATTCGTCGGACTTTCCACTCAGCAGCGCGAACTCGCCGATTTAATGCCAATAAAACATTGCTATCGCTATCGTGAATTTTTGGCTGCAGAATCGAGGTACTACAACGTTACAGTAGAGGTGGTGATGAATACAGTTGCAATTTTATGAACAATTTTTTTGCTCAAAATGATGACGCGTCACATCCAGGCAACATACCTCTTACTTAGAGCGAGCCGCGTCACCTTCTTTCGGTGACAATAACAATATGAATAGTTGTAAAGAATTTATGTCCGTGTAATTAGACTTTACGATAATTATATGACATTTGCCCTATCACATTTCGTTTCTAAATGCACTTTTTAAAGATAAATGACATCAGAAGAAGACCTTCGTACGTGAAGAGTTAACGAGAAATTGTAATTGTGTACCCGCGAAATCCCATTTTGTTTCCGAATCATTCATTTTTATCTTTGTTGTGCAAATGCACAATCTGATGGATACAAGTATTTTCCATCAACGGACTTGAAGAATACCAAACAATGTGGTAGAAGTTGATCAATGAACTAATCAATTTTACAATATGAAACATAGCTTATGTTCAAAGACCATAATACAGTTCAGTGAAGAAAATATTTGTCTATTTTTCTTCCTCGAGAAGGAGGAAAATGAACAATTATTTTCGTCATGGACCAAGTTCATTTACTTCTATATGTTCTTCAATTAAGGGCAATTGCACTTGACGTTTATTCACGCGATTTTTAAGTGACTCAACGCCCTTAATACCAATGCGACTGACTGCCACCCACCACTATCTTGAAATTGAAATAAAAACATCGTGAGCCCAGCACCAGCAATTCAATAACACCTACCGCTATAGCGATACTGGATTAGTACCAGTGGCAGACTAATCCTTTCAATTAATGTCTCCAAAGGCATTTGAAAAATCAGTTTTAATTCACGCACGACCTGGGTAAAATTGCCGAATCGAGTCCCTACAGTTTTGAAATAGTACATAATATTGGGTGGATATTTATAGTATACAGTCCCTCTGTGACCAGAAGCTCCGGCCCGAAACCTCCGCGCGTGAGGGCAACCTTATAGTACTGATGGTTCCCTAACGACAAATGATAGGTACTCAAAGGATTGCACGACAGCGAGATGGACGCTCGGCCGAGCGAACCTTGGAAGAAGAATAACCCATATTTCAGCCTCGCTCTCTCCCTCGCCGTTTATTTGACATGCTATATTTTACCCTTGACCCAATCAAATCAACCATGTCATTAAAGTTGTAATGTTTTTTTTAAATTTAGCACGTGAAAGATCATTGAGTTTTAAAAACTTTTCATTTATGGATAAATATCAGTAGTATTAGTAGCAGTGAGTTTATTAACAATACATAACATGCAACAGTTTTTTTTAAACCTTACAAACTTTTCTCTTTTCACCTATATATTGCATATTACCAATTGGCCATCGACCGCAGTCCTTCAGCCAAGATAAATATTAAGTTTCGATAAAAAAACTGATTCGTACTTTTCTGTTTACCGTACAACCTTGCATTTTTTAAACGAAAAAAGTTTTTTTTTTCCTTTTGTTTTTAATTAAGTGAAACTCACAAACTGATTAGGATGGATTAATACTCTGTCCGTTACACGATCCAATAACTTTTCGACGACTGTCTCTTCTTACGATCGCAATTTTTTCATCGCCCAGGATGTGAGCGATGGTTGCGAGGTCGAAGACATTTTTTGTATCAATGTACTGATATAACGAACGTCCGTTTCATAAAAAAATTGGTATACTTTACGCGGTTACTATAAAAATATCTTGATTAAAGATAAAATCTGTTTTTAAATGTTGGTTCAGTCAAAGAAACCGGATAGGATTATTTTTGTTAATTTTTTTTCGCTCGCTGACCAAGTTATAGAGCAGAAGGGGTTACAATACAGTTTCCAATAGCAACGATAAAAAGTTTCTCACCCATGGAGTGATCGACCTCTAGCACCGACATCCACGAATTCCATCGTCACTTGGCAATAAACTATTTTCACAGCGAACATCTCGCCACAAGGTCCCAGAGCTTCGAAAAGGTTTTCCGTGTTACGAGCGCAGAAACTTTTTTTTAACTCTGTCGTCCAGTCACTGCAATGTCCGTTTTACCACTGCACAGGTGGAATGAACGATGCGCAGGACAGGTTGAGGACGACAGAATCGTACACCACGCTAAACCTATGCTCCGTGAACATTAAAGCATTGTTTCCCGGACACCGGCTGTGGATACCGGATGCACCGGCATTCCATAGTGGTCTCTTTTCATCGCTTTTTCCCGCCCATACGCTGACTCCCGCACTTTATTTGCTTCTCAAATTTGCGCCGACTCATAGTGACCGTGAATTAATTTTATATTACATATAATAAAATTTCGATTATGCGGAGCGGGCGGAACCGTTCTACCCTTGAATAACTAATAACTAAATCAATGGATAGTAAAAAATTAAAGCTCGATACCTCCATGCTTACTTAAATTAGACCATTTTTAGTAATTTTTCAAAAAAATCAAAATTCAATCAAATCTGATCGGTAAGGTAAATTTCTGCCAAATTCAATAAAAAAGGTCTTTGTTCGTAGTATTGTATTTACATGTATTTTTAGGACGATAGCTCAAAATTTACGAAAGTTAGAACTGCCAGACTTTTTGAAAAAATTTCGAATTCGCGTAAAATTTCGAAACGGCCACAATCTTCATGGAAATTATATCGAAGGAAGAGACGTTACCACTCCACTAGTGTAAAAAATTTCAACCCGCTATCTCAAGTCGTCTCCGAGTTATAGTCGTTCTAAGCGATGCACGCTGTCACACACACACGCACACGCGCGCGCGCACACACACGCACACACACATACATATACATCCGGGCGCCAGCTAAAAATCACATTTCTCGACGTTTTCAACCATTTCTAGTACGCTGACATTAAAATCTCGAAAAAAAAAATTAACGAAAACATAGCTGTCTCTTTGAGGAAGCAACACTGTAATACGTTATAATTTTGGCCACTGCTAAAGAAGACTTCGACACGAATGAACGTAAGAAAGAAAAATTCATTATCTATGGAGTCTGAAGGGTTTAGGGACGATTCTTAAAAAACAAAAGTTGGTTACTTATGTTTATTTGTTTTACTTAATTTTCGATCGTTGCGATCGTCTCGTGTGCAAGAATTGAAATATATCGATAAAACAGATCAATTGTTGTTCGAAACAGTCCAGAACAATTTCAATTAATTTTCCAGTTTCTTTATGAGTTAACCGTTCGGTAGACATTACATACTCATCTCTCATTCGTACAGGTGCGAAGGATTGAAAAAATCTAGCACAATTGATTCGCCGGTCGGTTAAGCCGCCCCCGGATAATTGAGGTTTTACGATATCCCGACTTGCATCTAATTCGCGCGTTAAAACTGCCACTGAATTGAGCTGCCTATGGTTAGATTCATTGGGCGAATAATTTGAGGTGCGCTTCTACAAACACGTATGTCGACGAAATGCATGTGAACCGGAAGGTCTATACGGGTACATTGAAGGTGCTATGCGAGGGGGGGGTACGATACTGAAGGGTCAACGCAGCCGGCACTGTAGTTACGAAAAGGTATTATATGCCTGCTATTACATTGTTCGTTATGCCGTTTCACTGTCCAGTCTTTGTAACAGTGTCGTCTCCAAAACTACACTTCATCCATTCAACATTCACTGACAATAGGGCTGCCGAATGTTATCTCTTGTAGCATCCATGAAATTGTTATGACTTCAAAAGCTTACACGATGGTCTAAATCGGGTCGGAACTGACAGCGTCTTTGGAGAAATGATTTTAATGACAATGATATCGAGTTGAGGAGTTATTTCACAGTGACTGAAAAACTGAGCAAAATAATGTGACCTACAAAATTGCGGCAGCCCTTATTTACCGCACAATTCTTTTCACTAGAGCGCCGAGTCAATGAATTAATTTCTCCACAAGCTCTATGTCGCACGCGACTGATCGTTCATATTTAAAATGTTCACACGCGTTTTCAATGACATTTCGATTGTACACTGCTGTTCATGAATGTCTGGATTTTCTTGCGTCTTGCGGGATGTCTTGCTGGATGTCTTCCTTCGTATCTTCGACCACGTGAAGACACACAGCAAGATATTCAAGAAGATAAAAAAATTAGACTTTCACGAAGAACAGTGTACACACAGTTCGATTATACACATCGTTTGCCGCACAAACCGTTTGAATGAATGCATTTTACCACGCAACTCAATACGGGACAGTCTCGAGCCAACACATTTATTTTTCCACAAACCTGATCGTACACAGCGCAATTCCTTCACATTCTTTAATATTCATATGCGTTATTCAAGACATTTCGATTGTACGCATTTAGATTGTACAGATGGCTTGGCGCACAAACCGTTTGAACGTACGAATTTTGGCGCTCTTTTTATTTCAACGCAAATCAATTGCACATATTCTTCTCTACACCTAAATGTTACCACACAGGCTCATTACAACACTACCCGATAGTTCACAATGCTTTTACAACGCATTATCACCCAACACGTTCAATCCACCAAAAAGTTTTCAAACACAGTGTACACATTGTACATATTATCGCTGTCGGTATCGACTATTGAGAATATATATTTTTTTAATTTGCTTTATCTCCCCCCGTGCAGTTATTTGGGCCTATATACAGGGTCGGCTTGGGTCAGTAGCAAACCCCCTTGCGGCCGCATCCGACTTCCCCCTCTGTATCGCATTTGCCACGACATTTCTGCCATGGGCATAGGGAAACTGCGGGGAAACTATGCCGATACAGCCGGTCTCAGGTCCGATTACTGACATCGGAGCTTCGTCGTGTCTCACCGAGAATGTAAACATGGAGTACAGCTCTATATATCCGGCACTCACTCTCGGAGTTACTACGTGCGGATGACCGATGTATATATCTGGTAGCTTCGTCCCGACCATATTTTTATTCCCAGCGTGACTGCGAAACCGGAAATCGAAACGTCGACCTCCCGATGGTTTGGTCTAGAGGCGAGCACGCTAACCACTAGACCACCGGTGACCGATGAGAATATCTCGCATAGACAAGGTAGAGCTGAGAGCGGTCGGGCTTGCAGACAGAGGTAGGAAAGTCTCAGATTTTTCAAGAATTTTTACCGTAATATCTACGAAAAATGCTTATAAATCCGGTACTTCCTACCATAGGTGGTGCCCCAGTTCCCTATCACTATGCGCTACAGTAATATCTCTCAAGTGATATAGTCATATTTACTAGATCCTTCTCTCAGTGTACGAGGTGGGACATTAACTTTTTGTCACTTTTTGCAGTGAAGCCAAAAAATACATATTCTTTAATTCTTTTTATTATTTTTTATATAGGAACCTCTAAAAATGTCCGGTATTGTGAGTTCGTTGAAAGACATTCTTTCCACCCTCCAAAAGTAGACATTTAAATCTCCAATTGAATCGCGAAAGACGGAACCAAGCAAAATTAATACTATACTTTGAATGGGTGCGAGGAAGAATAAAAAAATGTCCTCTTTGAGAAATACCCTAATTCCAAAGACTCATCATGTACATACATGTTGAAACCGCCATTCCTTTTGTTGCTAATGTGGCTATTACACACGCAGGAACTACCAGATGCAGTAGCGGGCGGTATACAGTTCACTGTAGTACACACATACACGACGGATGTCCAATGGTTCACTACCTCGACTGTTTACCGTCCGTTTCCCGCCCGGTGTTTCTCACTGGCTTCCGTTACTACGAGAGTTATACTGCTAACCGGGAATGGAGTTTCCATCCCCATCACGTGTCTGGATGCAAGGTTACTCGATGGGCTCGTTACTCAATATTCAAACGGTACTTAAAGAGTTATAATGATTGGAATGTCAAAAGACAATGCTACCATCGATTATCTGCTATTGGACGCTGGTATGCTCGATTACAAATCGCTTATTCCCCTTTATCTGAGCACTGCTGCATTTCATTGCACGGTGGACGAAACAAAAAAAAAACAGATTTACGGTAATATTTTATGAACTCTTCATAAGTTAGATCGTCTGAAAATATGCGTTAACAACACTAAGAGCGCAAAGTGGGATTGCTTTGATAACGACATAACTTTAAGGAAAGCGTTACGTCGCGGTGTTTCTGGTAACTTGTACGTAGAGCAACGGTTAAGTTAAAAGCCTCCAAGGGTTGAACAGTGATCTGTCATTGACAAATGATGCTATTATGATGTGCATAATTGTTAAATTACGTTATTGAGTCAAAGAACTCGTCGGGCTTTCACTTGGCCTTCAGGAATCTGAGTCACAATGCCTGACACAATGTTTTCTACGGTCCCCAAACAAATGTCAATAAAAAGCGAAATTTTGTCAACAGCAGCAGTTGGTGTGCTGCCACATCCAGCCTCGTATAGTCCTTTCTTGTAAAATTTACGTTATACATTTCATAGAATATTTACGAAAAGCTATGGATACGATAGTACTGAGTACATCTTTTAAAAATTCTAAATGGTCCTTATGGATACTTTGACGATAAAACTAGATAACGATAAGACCTGTAACATAACCGTTATTTTACATTTACCGGGAATTACCGAGTCCGCGCGAAGAAAGCCGAGCGAAGTAAATAATTCAATTCTGATGGAGAGTTATTCTCACACGTTGAAGCTAAATCGTATACAACCCTTTGAAGCACGATAGAAGTATTCATCTGACCACCTCATTAAAGCACAGCAGTTTTGAATGGCTCGATGTCCAATTGTGAAATGTGCGTGATATTTTCAAATCGTTCATAATGTCCAATTTCGAGTTTCAATGACTCCATTGTTCAATCTTTTTTCAAGGTAAGGAATTCCGGGTAAGGCAGCTTGCCGGGCGATATGGCCACTCGTTATAACTTTTAAAAAGTTTTGAAACCGGCGCTGACACTTTCATGGATTTCAATTTATTTGTACACAATGCTGTTACACCATCTTGTGGCTTGACTTTGCCGCTTGACGGTATGTGAAAACCATGGATCTACTTTCTGATAGAGCCAGAACTGTCCTCAAACTATATTTCCAGCACCGCGTGACAAAATAAACAAAAACTTCGCTCGTAAATGACTTTTGCATGTTACAGTTATACCTTTCGAGTGAAAGATTGGCAGATCTGATTTTCCAATTTTGTTTGCAAGATCAGTGTGATGGCCGTATGACCGGAAGAAATGTTCGGGCTGTATATAGCTCAGAGTTAGGAATAGCTAGATTTTTACGAGCGAAAAATGCTCAAAACTATATTATTGCACGTTTTATTCTTCGTTCGTTATTTATTTTTTACAATAATCTGCCAAGTAAGGCGATTTTGAGATTTTAGAATGCTCTCGATAGTTCTAAAAGAAATAAGTTCATTCAGCAATCTTTCTGTGTACAATATCGAATATTGTATGCAATAATATTAATGACAAAGGATGATGGACTGCGGTCTACATTGTTCGTCGATTAATTTCTCTGTAATATTCATGTGTATCTCTACGATGCATCATGAGCATCTCTACATCTTTTACAATACATTACGTTACAATACGTTACATACGTTACAATACATCTTCATGAGTATCTCTACAATACTCTGTGTGTTCCAGAAATGAGTTTGCAATTTACTCCATCCATGATTAGTAGAAGCTTTTGAAACCCTACATATTTATTTTGCATCAACTACGCCCGGTTAGTCGATGTCGCCTCGTTGAACGGATGCTGATCGACCGTTTCATCACTATATCGTAAACGAGCTTAGGCTCATCCACGGAATCTCTCATATTCCAAACGATATTATCCCGGCCCGAATCAGTGAACGGCTTCTATTTAGAAGCCTCTCGGAAATGTTTCGAGCTATCCGTGAGTACGGGTGTACACGACGTTACAGATAACCATATAAGTCTATAAATGTGAAATCTGGAATTCATTGAACACACGCTGAATTACTAATTATGTATCGGAGACTTTCATCTATCGAAATGAAAATAAAAAACATCTTTGTACATCCGATGGGCATATAGCAATAAGTAATATAATGAGTATGTACGAAGAGGCTTGCAGATGTGGCCTATCGCTTCTAGGTGCACTATACATAGTATACTACTCCTCTCATAGTCGTGGAGTATATATCGTATGATACGCACCAAACATAACTCTTCACGTAAGTTGAGCAACTAGATCACGTCCACGTACTAATAAGCGTTGCTTGACCGTTGCAACAGCTCCCCAATTAGCGATCTCGTTCATTATATCGAGCATAGACGAAGAAGAAAAAGAAGAAGACAATGCCCATGCGACGAGAGTATCCTCGAGAGCGGATCAACACTTTTCAATGAGTTCAAAACGATTCACCGCATACACGAGGATTTGTACTTCTTTCTTGAAATTATCCCGCGAATTTTCTTCATTACACTTGTTTCCATCCCCCGAATCTCATGTTTTTGATGTTCAAGATTTATTTTTTATTTTTTTTGGCGGACAAATAGCAAAACAGAAATAAAAATTACAAAAATATAATCGCCATCCGAATGGCAAGCTGCACGCAATATGATTTGTCGAGCGGTCAAAGTGGCTGCACAATGCATCCCCAACCGCCGTTTTTTTGTTGTTACATATTTTATCGACATTTAGAATTCAAATATGCCGCTTCGAATTTCTGTTCCGAAACTATATATCCTTTAGCTGTGGTACCTTGTTTAGCATGTTAATAACTTTTATATGAAACTTTCCGAGCTGAAAATGAAATTTCAAATACTTTCATTTTCGATAAAAGTGAAATAATTGTGAAATAAAAGTGTTTTTGTAAACAAACGATTCTCCGTTGATCACAACAAAGCCGAGTGTCCTACCTAGTCGTTAAAAGAAAAAATTGAAAAGAAAATTGGTTATAGGTTTTCCTCATTACGGGAAATTGGATACGCCCTTTGAAAACTAAATTCGCCCGCTATTGCTTGTTCCAAGTTAAAGCTTATTTCGTCCCTCTAGTTTCACTTGAAGCAGTCAAAGTTCGAAATTTCCTCGTTTGTTTAGCAAAGTCAAGCGCGGTGATGAGTCTGTGTACTCAAAGCGGTATGTACGCATCCGCAGTCGAATTCATTGCTTCATCCTTTTACAGCTTGGAGTGCGCTTGCCGCAGTCGAGGCCTCTCGAGAGAGTTGTATTATCCGCAGGGGTAACTACTATTTCCGGAAGCATTCGCTCCAATTGCACGAGATACGAACGATCGGAAGACAAAATGAAAATTCCACGACTGTTCCGTTTGTCCTGTCTTCCACTAGATGGCATTACTCCGATTCACTTGGCGAAAGTCGCTTTTTTAATACGATCCAGTGAATACGAATTTTATTGTTCGTGCAATAGTTGTCAACGTGAAATTGAAGTATGCAATTTAAAACGAATGGGTTTACCAACGGGCTCGATCGGACTCACCTCTGGTCTTGCTGCCGCTGCCTCTCTTGCATCCACAGCGCATCCCCGAGACTGTGAGCATTGCTCTGTACGCCGCCCATGTTGCACTGCTTAAGTCCGTATCCTCCGAGGAACCTTGAATATAATTGTAATTAATGACTCATAGAGTTAATTCTTTACGAAACTGGCCTACATTTCATCATGTGACGCAGTTTCGCATCAAAGATTCATTGATTTGTATGCAAATCATTCTTCGACTAATTAACTGACGACTAGTAATTTACTGATTATTTCCGTCAGTTGAATGTTTAGGCATTTTTTAATTCATTAACAATTACTCATCGATTCTGATAGAACATCATTTACAGTGTTAAATTGCGTGACACGATTTTCTTTAATTCGGAAAATAATTACATTCTATAATAAGTTCTATAATTGAAATTCTTTCTTCGACTCAGTAACCGTCCCATATTAATGGAAATTCCAATTAGCAGTTTTATAGATATGATTAGTTTATTTGGTTTCTCGAAAGTTAAAAAAGTGTATCTCGAAAGAGTTTTAATTGCAAATGCCATAGCTATGTAACTCTTTCCGTAAAATTGCCTGAAGTATTCGGAGAACAATGATCACTTTACAAGTGCCGTTTTGCCGTATTGAAAAACAATCATTTATAACTTTTCACCGCCTTTCTTACATAATGATTAATAGCATATATTTAATATGGTCCGTCTACAAGCTTCAAAGAAAATACAATTATGAAGAGGTTACAGTCAACTGATGATTACGAATTAGAGTAAATCTCTCGCATATTCAGAGGTATGTGTGTAGTTTATATAGCTGGACTCCGCTGCTAGTTTGTGCGTACGTTCAAGGTTAGGGATCGCGCTGCAGTTACCAAGGCTTCCAGCAGATGGCTCAGACACAAGTCATTTCTCGCAATCGAAATATCCCCGTGGAACCGATATAAACGATGATGCGAGCTTAACAAAATTCACATTTGCGAACAAGGGTGGTTCCTACGTTAACTTTTTCCAGAAAGGATCTCAACCGTTCGGTTTCAATCCAAAAAGAAGCTTCGTTTTAGGGGAAAACAAAATCCATGATTTTAATGTAAACGTGTTCAGAATGTTCCAAAACGTCCGGAAATCAGATTTAGAAAAAATATCCGCATGTATGTGTGTGCGTGCGTGTGTGTGTTAATCAGACGCAAAAAATTTAAACCATTACAATTCGAGAATACCTCGACCAATCAAGCTGAAATTTCACACACAGTATGTGTGGTTAATAGATAATGTTTCCGCAAAATTTCATCGAAAAATGTTCAGTTGTTTTTTTTTGTACGCCATTTTTAATTTCTTAAAAAATGTCGGTTCGCGCTCTAGCACTGACAATTTTCTTGCTATCACAATCGATTTAACCGTTTAAATTTTATGTAATTTTGAATTTTTTGAATTTCATGCAATGAAAATGATATGAAAATTTCAGTTTTCAACTTTTTATTTGTCATTTTGACAATATTTTACTTGTCATTTTAACAATTTTTTTGTTTCTTAAAAATACAGTTTGCTGATTTAAAAAAATAGTCAAATTAACAAGAAAAGAAATGTGTGGACAAGAAAGTTTCTTAAGTCTTCGAACCTTGTATTTACCATGTCGGTCAACGAGAATCGATTATCGCCGTCTGTAATTGTACGGTTGGCGCGAGGGAACAGAAATTTAATTAACATCTTTCACTGTACCTAAATTGTTTCCGAGGCTTCGCCGCACTCCTCCTTTGTTGAATTGAACAATTCACCTGTCTACATCCTCCTCTTCGTTTGCTGCACCATGAAATGTCACACTATCGATGGGGCACAGTCGGCAGTACACATGTCATTCAAAGCTACGAGATTTTCAACGAGACAACTTGTAGCAAGAGTGGCGTTAAGTGAATAATGATGAAACATGAGGGGAATTTAATTCGCGAATTCGAGATGCAAGAAATCGAAATAAAAACTCGCACGATGCAAGAGATATATTATATACGTCGTAGGATGCTTTGTACGAAACACAATGTACTTATTAATTGCTCACGATCTCACGGTGAACTGGCAGGTGGACTGTTAAAGCCGCTAGAGAGTTTACGCAAAGGCAGCGAAGTAGGGAGGCAACGATTATACTCTTCCACTGTGAGCTTCCTTGCCACTTCCACTATATACTACCATTATAATACTCTGTACTTATTTACGAGTCGTGCTGTACCGGGTACGAGTTCTAATTACCAGGCTCGTTGTAGCCCAAAGTGCAATCCCCATCAAACGACGAGCATAAACTCATTAATTAATTCTCAGCGAACTTTTTTTTAATTATTTTTTTCCATCTAAATTACGCTACGAATTCTCTGAAATGTATTATTGTACAATTTATTTGTGAGCCTTTTTTATGTACGTGTCGCGTGGATCATTTTCGAGTTTTTCTATTATCAACCCGATGAGCTTCTGAAGCGATTATTTAGCGACAATATCTGTACAGTTCTAAACTATAAGAAAAACTTTTTGCCGGGACACGCCCGTGCAGTGATGTTGAGCCACTCAGGAAGTATCCTGTATCATAGTAAGTAGTTGCGGTATGCACTTTTCCATTCTTCGACTTTGTAGGCCGACAAAATTCATGTTTGAGATTAACAAATTATCGATGAACGTTTGATGATCGTTGAATTTACGAGTTTCAAAATTAATTACATTCTTAACTTGATGTTAATGTACTCGTGATATCATACGTTTTTTCACATATTTCGGACTGCACTAACTATAATTCCTAAGTAACTAGTTTTTCATTCGGTGATGTGCGAGAAATTTCTAAATCAGTTTGGGCCGATTTTCGTATAAATCTCGTGTAAATAAATACAAAAATAACTAATAAAATTATATAATGTAAATAAAATAATTATAAAAAAGTATGTAAATACATTTGTGCAATTTTCTCAGTCCGTTCTAAGGGAAAAAGCTATAATTTTTAAAATTAATTTATGGGTAAATCGCTTAACGCACTCAAAGGTACCTCAGACTTTGCTAAAGACCAATTTACAAATTTAACAATTTTTCATAATTAATTGGATGATATACAAAAAAATTAATAATTGATTCAAGCATGAAGCAATGATAACCAAAAAGGATAAAGGTAAATCAATGTTGATACCCATTTTGCGCTTATCTCGTTAAGTGCCCAAACAGTGAAATTTCTGTAAATAACACGGAAATAATGATCAAACATTAATCGACATTATCAAATGAACAAATGGAGAGATATTAATTAAATAATTTCTCGTTGACATTCGTACAGCTCTGCGCTATAATAATAACTTTGGCTACAAGACTCTCGTATCGATGGTGAGCACATTCTAGCGGTTCCGTTCTGCTTCCCCCGTAAAGAAGATTCCCGTGGCTCGTTGTGTCCAGCCATTGGATTCCGTTCTCCACACTCTGATACTTTCCTCATATCAACGGCTTTTAACCAGGTTATACGGACTGGGCTCTCGAACGCACGCGCCCGATTATCACGCGAACCGCTTCGCGGAAACGGTGCATGTTTCCCAGTAACTTTTTGTACCTTGCGATGATTCATCTTTCACTGAAGGATGGCGCCCGCAATTAATACATTTATACATCTAATGGAATTTGTTGCGTCTTGTTTTCCTCTATTTAAGATGTGACCATCGAGTATCATCGAGGATTGCCAAGGATCACTTTACCATTACCATCGAGGAAGGAAAAATGTATTTTCACCCTCAAACCAATTACGAACACTGTTGCCGATTTTATCGATATGCTGAAGATGGAGGATCGTGGAATAGACAGGGCAGTCATTATGGCCTTAGGTACGATTTCATTGAATATATACTAAAAATAATTATGAGATTTTCGTCAAGTTTTTTTTTTTTTTATGCCCATCGATCGATTCAACTAACGTATTTTCAGATGGAACTAGAATAGCCGGTGGAAATACAATAGAGTCTTTACTAGAGGCGGACTTTAAATTGGTTATAAACGATGTGACCTACGACGTTTCGCCACCGAACCAGGAAGCCTATTCCGCGGTAAGCTTTATCAAGAGACGCGGTGGCATCTCGACGCCAAGTACTTAAAAGAATGTATTTTTTGTAAAGAAGCTTTACCGTGTAAGTATAATCCAATATACCGGAAGTGAAATGTTTTGATCGATGATACTCGAAAACGAAGCATCCGATGGAAAGATCGACGACATTTTTATTATAAAATTCGGGCACAGTTTCAATTGCGCCCAGTTGCAATTAAATGTTTCGGAATATGCAGGCATACAGGTATTAAAATGTCCTGTAGACATTTAGTTTTGTAGATGCAGGGATTTGCCGTTATTCCATCAGAACGTAAAAATATCGTATGAGAGGGGTTCAGGAAATGCTAAAACCCGACGGTCAACTAACCCGAAATGCATTTGCCCGGATGGATAATTCTGCGAAATTTCAATTTTTCAGAGGAATTTGATACTCCAATGGCTTGTCCTCCGAATTGTTAAAATTTTAATCGTGTCAGTCTGTATGGGTCAAGTTAGTGAAATGATCGAATACCTATTTTGCCGATATCCCATGTGTATACACAGAGAGCGGGATTACGGAAAAAAATGCGGTATCGCAAGGATACCGGTAAAAAGTCTCCTATATTTGTGTAAAAAAAGTTACATCAAGTAAAGTTAATATTAACACTCATGTGAGAGAATTCAATCTCTGATCCCACAAATCTTAAAACTATAGTTGTTCATCCCATTATTTTGCTTTTGTTGGTAACCCAGCCATACAACCGTGCTGCGATGGCAATAAATGACTGCTTAATGGCAGCAGAAACACGTTAGGCAGCGGCACGTCGTGGCAGCATAAGCGAAGTGATGTATGGCCACATTAAGCTAATTTTTCACGTCACGTTGTGTCATGTCTTCATACCATCGCATTGGAGTAACATTGGCATCACGTCTTGACGACTGTCTCGGCACGTGGTGGTTTCATTGTAGCGGCATAATTGACACACACGGTGAATGGCGTTCCGATCAGATGGTGACATGATACCACCATAATTGGCACAACATGTCACCGTGAGTGTAAAGGGTGCCCGTCGTGACGACGTATTTCTATCATGTGGACACCATCTTTCAGACTGCAATGACATTATATGATGGCTCTATAACGTTTTAACTCCTTCACTGTCAAAGAAACGTATCTCTCTATACGCTTTTTGCCCTATGGGGCCCCCGACAGTGAAGGGGTTCATTACAGCATATTATGCTTTTGCGTTTTTTTGACGATAAATTCGTGCTGTTATTATGCAGGAAAACAAAAAAAATCGGTATCTTCAACTGTACTTTTCGGAGGCAATTCGAGTACCAAATAAAAATGATCTTTTCCTCTGATCTAGATAGCCGAGTGGTTTAAGGCGCAACGGTCGAACCGTAAGACCCAAGGTAGACGTGGGGTAGACGGTTCGGATCCTCAGCAAGTGACAAAATTAACAACGTTCTTTTTCGGAATTTTCGTGTGTTTGGTAGGAGAGTAAGTTCGTATATATATAATTAAAAGTGGAAATTACTTATGTTTTAAATGTTTTGTGCATAATAACAGCACGATTTACATCGTCAGAAAACGCAATAGCACAATATGCTGTAATTAAGACGGTATAAAGCCATCATATTATGTAATTTCAGTCTGAAAGATTCTGCCTATATGACACAAATACGTCGTCACTATAGGCACCCTTGACACTCACGGCGACACGTTATGCAGTCATTATGGTGGCATCATGTCATCATCTAATCGCGACGCCATTCACTGTGCGTGTCAATCATGGGGCTACAGTAACACCACCGCGTGCCGAGACAGTCGCCAAGACGTGATGCCAATGTCACTCCAATGCGATGGTACGAAGAGATGACATTACGTGACGTCTAAAATTAGCTTAATGTGGCCATATATCGCTTCGCTTGTGCTGTCACGATGTGCCGCCTGGCGCGTTTCTGCTACCATTAAGCAGTCATTTGTCCATTGGGGAACCTCACGCTTCATGTGTATACATTGGACTTCGGGAGAACAACCATTCATATAATTAAATTACGTAATCTTGATGCATGGTAGGAGAATGACACGATGGTGACTCTAATAATTCAGTAGAATGTAAATCCAGATGTTCAATACGTTTAGGACTATAACATTTTACAAAAATATCCGCTGGGGCGATTGCATTTCGGATCGGCTGTTAGCAATTAGTGACAGTGATTCGTTTTGTAATTGATGATGGAATGACGGCAGCACAATGATGTAGGCCTATCAATGTTTCATCCTTCATTCGCGAATCTTCCTCTATGAGGATTCTGTCTGAGATAGTTTCTCCCTCCCAGTGGCAACAACATAAAGAAATTGTATAATTGAGCGTATGCTTTCCAACCAAATCGGCGTAAATCACTCACGTCAGGTACGCTTCCGTTCCATAATTCGTAAGGGGTCCGATTTCTGCGTTTCGTGAGCAATCTGTTTTGTACGTAATTAGCCGTGACAACCGCCTCTCCCCAATACTGATTAGGGAGTCCGGCATCGATAAGCATGCTCCTTGCAGCTTCCATCAGCGTCCTATTATTTCTCTCTGCTATACCGTTTTGCTGGGGTGAGTATGGGGCGGTCAATTGCACTTGAATCCCCTCTCCACGTAAATGATCCCTTAGCTGATTGGAAAGGTACTCTCGTCCTCGATCGGTCCTGATGACTCGAAGTTTTCTGTGGAATTTTGTTTTTGTGTACTCAATGAAATCCATTAGTACGTGTGCCGCGTAAGACTTTTCTTTTAGAAAAAAATACTTGGGTGTACCGACTGTAGTCGTCTATTAGGGTCATTACATACGTTATTTTGCCAGTCGTCACGGTCTGCATTGGTCCGCAGAGATCTGAATGGCTAATCTGTAATGGTGCGCTGGTTGTGCATGTTGGTTTCTTCGGAAATGGTTTACGGGCCATTTTTCCTTTTATGCAGCTCTCGCAGTATCCCATTATTCCACATTCTTGTAATTTGATAGCTGTAGCAAGCCCTTCCTTTGCCAGTTTTCTGATAGCTTCGGCGTCGCGATGTCCAAATCTCCGATGCCACGAGTGTATACAATTTGCTGTGCATCCTTCAACGCATACACGAGCTTGATGGTGAACCTTTAACTTTTACATATCGTCGCGCTCGATCCCGACCGCGAGCTCGACGCGATCGCGGGAGACGACTAGTGCGCCGTCGCTGACTACAATGCTATATCCGTCCTTGTTTAGCGTTCGAACGGATATTAGCCCGGACTCGAAATCGGGAACGTACAATACGTTCCTTAACTTGGGATTTGTCTCTACGCCGATTTGATTGGCGCACCTGACGGTACCACTGCCGATCCCGTAAACTTTGCTGTGTTGCTTGCTTGCGACACGTACTTCCGATCGATAACTCGTATCGAGTGTTGAGAAGAAATCGATATCATTCGTCATATGCTTTATCGCACCGGACTCGAAATACCGCACGGGCTTTGAACGGGGCTCCTTACTCGGGACTACACAAAACGCCGCGTCCGGGTATGAATCCGATTCGCTGTCGCTCTCGCCCGTGCGCGATGAAGCAATGTTGGCCTTTTCTTCCTTCGATTTCCAACGCTTATATTTCTGGCAGTCTTTCTTCAAGTGTCCCGGTTTATGGCAAAAAAAACATGTCAATGTCGATGGGATGCTCGAGCTCGAGCGTTCACCAGTGTTTATCTTTGGCGCTGAATCCGGCGTTTCGGCTGACGAGCCCGCGTTTCCCTTACGTCTCTTGTATTCACCTATGAGTTTGCCTTTCACGTGCGAGAGAGTAAGATCATTCTCCGATCTAGCCTCTAGAGCTGTAGTTAGCGTGCTGTACGAGTCCGGCAGGCTACACAATAACATTGGTATGACGAGGTTGTCCGCAAAGGCTTCGCCAAGAGCTGTCAATTTATCCACTGGATTTTGCATGTGGTTGAGGTGTTCTTCCATATCTTCGTCTTTTTTTAGCCGCGTGTTACACATTTCTTTCGATAAAAATACTTTACTCGTAAGGGTTGTTTTGTCATGGTATTCCTTAAGCGCGTTCCACATGCCTTTAGCCGTCTCCTTTGACCTTATGTGTGCCAGCTGACCATCTTCAACCGGTAAGCTCATTGTGGCTTGCGCCTTCCCGTCCCGCTTGTTCCATGCAGCAAGGGCATTCGCCTCTGTCGGTGCAGTGCCTGTGACCATGTCCCACACATCTTCTTTTATTGATAAAAGAAGATGTGGGGGACACGGTCACAGCCATTTCATCCGATACTTCCATACTTGATAATTATCGTTCAATCTTATTATTTGAATATGCGTGGTGTCTGCCATGCCTGCTGCACACAGTGTATTTCACTTTCGTTGCACTTTGTATTATTTCCAAAACTATCCACTCACCAACTGGGCCCATAACATCTTGGAATTTACAGCGAGACGCAAGGCGGAGTAAGGGATATCGAGAGAATAATATTATTGAGCAGGACAGCGGAACGTAGATGGTTACACTTTATTAGACCGGGAGAGACTGACTCCCTCCGGCTTTTCGGGCTTTACAAAATTCGGTTGCCTTGTCGTGTGTCCGTGTGTACAAACTGGCTATATGTGCGTGTGTGTGTGTGGGTGCGTGTGTGCAGCGCTCAGCGAGCGTTCAACCGTCTCGGCCGTGTCGTCGTGGATTGGAGCATTGTTGAAGATGGATTTCAACATGAATTAATGTTTTGCGAATATGGCTGTCGATTTAGTTCGACTAGCCCGTTATAGTTCCCGCTTTACTGCTCTTCGGCTGTCCATGTACCGTTTAGCTCTCGTTTAAGTAAAGTTCGCTAAAGTTGCGATCCAGTTTAGACTTTGCTGGAGAGCTTGTGTGTGGTAGGCTTAAAGATAAACTCAAAAGATTTAGTTCAGGTCGGGATTCTCGAATCTATTCGGTGAAGAGAATCTCGGAGAAATGAGAAACACGAAGAGAGGAGAGCTCGACGAGATTTCGACGCGGATACGACAAAGTCCGGTGCAAACCCGGCACTCTGTTTAGGTGACAATGCGGGACGTTGGAGAACAAGCGGAGGCTTTAGTTCGGTCCGGACAAGTTTGGAACACCTTGTGCTGTGTTTTAGTTGAGAGAGAGAGCCGTTTTCACGTCCTGAATTAGGAGTTAAGATCGCGAAGAATCTCAAAGTTATCGCGTTACAGTTTCGGTTCCCATTTAAATGACGCTCTGGAATAGTTTGAGAGGGCAGTAGCTATCGGCTAAGGATCTCGCAATAATCATAACGCTTCGTTCGAATATCGTCGTAGGCTTATCAGTCTACCGAGAGTCGTCCTCGAGGCAGCTCGGACCTCTCGCGTGATCGGTGTTTACGTTCGGGCTATTGTCTCGCGCTCTGAGTCATTCGTTCTCGCTCGCGTTGCCGTACACTCCGGCCTATCGCTCTCGCTACCTGTCACTTCGCGCGTTCGTTGTCGACTCGTGTGCTGTGTTTCGTGCGGATTTCGTTCCGAACTCTTTAGCGATTTCCTGTGATCGAGATGCGTTTGGGATAATGCTCTTCAGGTGCAGTGATTGTGTTCAAGTTCTCGAGGCATCGTGAGATGCAGTTCCCGCAAATTATTGGATTAAATTACGCTGATTCGGTGAGTTTTATCGCTTAGACAATTATTTGATCGCGTATAGATCCGCTCTCGTTACGCTCGCTCCGACCCTTCGGTCAGCTGTGCGCTCCCGATCCCGTGGCTTACCAGCCCACGATTAATTGTTCCCGGTCTTTGACATTTGAGATTCCGATGTTTTAAATTCCGCGTTATTTTATTGGCGAAGGATCGCGACCCTTCTACCACAACCCGCATCCTGCGCAACCGTGCATGTCCGCAACCGTTCGCTTTCGCGAATGCATCGGCGTTAGTTCTCATTACTGTTAAGTTCTCGTTTGTGTTATATCGTTGTTTCGTTCTGTTTTCGTGTGTTTCGGTTGCGGAGGTCGGCCCGTTCCACCGACCTCCAGATTAGTCCGGCTTGGTGATTCCAGCGAAACAAAAATCAGCGCTGCGGAGGTCGACCGTTCCATCGACCTCCAGATTAGTCCGGCTTGGCGATTCCGGCGAAACAAAGATCGACCCTGCGGAGGTCGGCCGTTCCACCGACCTCCAGTTTAGCCCGGTTGTTAATTCCGGCGACACAAAAATTAACTGACGCCCACCGGGACGCCGATGCATCCGTAGAAGCAAGCGGCCAAAGGTGACGTTTTCCGAGTTCTCGTTATCGCGCTCCGCTCCCGGTCGGTTTGAGCTTCGATTTTCGTGTTTTCGGTTTCGGTTTTTTTTTGTGTTTTGTAGTCGCGTTGAGATCTAGGAAAATACGTCACAATATATTGGAACGGGACAGACCCCACCCCTGACAGAGTCTGGCACTTTGCCGCTAGATGGCCGGCTGGCCCCCGCTTCTCGCAAGCGAGACGGCCCCGGGATGGCCACAAAGTCTCTACCTATCCTCTCCTCGAGGTTCCTATCCCATTCCCGACACCGAACCATTTCCTACAAGTCGCCGTGCGGTTGAAGAGCACGGCGCAATTTTATCATTATCATGCTTCTGAAGTAATTCAGAAGCATCGAGCACTGTCTTTGGTTATTGCAACCTGAGATACAGTGGCTTCTACGGGATGTCTTGTCTGGTTTGACACACCCTGTTCGCAGACTGTGGCAACGGTGTACCTCGACCGTTTACACTAGACAAGTCTCCTGTCCTCCCCGTAGCTCAGGGATAAAGGAGTAAGAAGCATTTTTGTGTTTAAGGAGAGCATTTAGCCTTGAACGCCGGGTCGATCCATGGTCCCCGGATTGCAAGACTAAAGAAATCCACCAAAAATAAACCGTCCTCCACACCTTATCCAGCCGGTCCAGTACCGAACTCTTACCTTCCTTTGGGAAGAAGACGATCTAAAAAATCGTGAGTTCGATATTCCGCTCCCACGGAATATCGAAACGTTTCAATATATACATATATACATATATGCATAACACTACTTGGCGCATACGATTGAATTTATTACCAAATACAGTACGAGAATGCTGCAATGATATTCTACAGTCAAAATTATAATTGTCCCCGCGGTGAAAAAGGATCTCGTTCAAGCTAAAAAATGCTATCAAACCATCGGATTATTACAAAAAGTTCCGCATTCATGTGACCATTTTTTTACGGAAAGCGCTTCCTTCAAAGCGAATTGACCGGCAACGATAACGGAAGTTATATCATTTGATTCAGAGAATGAATGTGGCAACCAAATTTGTCAGACAAAAATAACTTAAAATGTTAATCCATTTTTTGCCATAAAGAGACCCGAAATTCGGTTGATAGACTTTTCCAAATTCTTGTCTGTTGTATTCGATAAATATTTTTATGTAATATCGATCGAAATGAAGAAATTTGTTAGACCTCCGATGTGAGGGGATAAAAAATTTGAAACCTCTTCACAACAGCACCTTCCCAAGTTAATCAAAAGTTTAATTCATCCCAGTAATGTTTACATGAAATTGTAATATTTTTTCACTGTTTTTCACTGCGAAATTTGTTCTATACTTCGGTTACGCCCTTCTGGTGTTAAACAAACTATGGGGTGCTATGGACTAACCCTGTAGGGCAAAAGGGTTTATATAATAACCCGGTATACGTGATGCTCGAACTTAAAGAAAGTCTTGTACCTGCTATTAAATTTTATTGTGTATCAACAGCAAGACATCGAGAAGCTATCGGACGTGAAGGCGGTAGTCGGTCAGCTGTATGAGACCTTAAATTGCCAAGAGTACAACTCTGTCCTGGAACGTGAAGTGATGGCTCAATTAGAACAAGTCATGATCGAATTGGAGCCGCTAGAGATTGTAAGTAAAATTAACGATCAAATAAAATAAAATAAATTATATCGTAATAAAAGCGTATTGAAATATTAATCGAGCGGTATTCATCGAGCAGAAACGTCAAGAGCTGGAAATGTCAGCAGAAAGGAGAGCAAGTATTCAGCCCTGGCTTGGCCTAGTCGCAATGGCTGTTCAGTTCGGCATCCTAGCGAGATTGACCTGGTGGGAGTACTCGTGGGATATCATGGAACCCGTGACGTATTTTGTCACATATGGCACTGGAATGCTTTGCTATATCTACTTCATTCTGACGAGACAGGTGAGTTTTAACGAATTTACTGCTACTAAAGACACTATCAGATCACCTTCAGTCGATGCCAAACAGACTCAGTTGGTAAGAAAAACTATTATCCATTTTTATTTTTGAAAGATTTTTAATATTGTGGGTCGAGCACCAATTATCATTATCGTCATCATCTAACAGGTGAGCAGAGGTTACAAATTTCGTATTTTTAATAAAAAATGTGTACCCTTGAAAAGATGCATTGCAGTTTCCCTCATAGCCCAATGAACTGTAAAACTTTCAAGTTAGATCTGTGGTTTCTAAAGAATAATAATCTACTTCAACTTAGCCGGTTGATTGGCGCGCGCAAACTAATTCTGAGTACACTGAAACACTTTCTGGAAATTGATTTTCGGTTGATATTTCAAAAACGAATTGCAATACCAACCGTTAAATGTGTCGGATAGAAGATTGGTTTGCTGTTGGATTTTTCCAAAACGACCCGATTTTCAACTAAATGCCGAGCATTTAGTTGAAAACTAAGCACCATTAGTTCTCGCTGCACAAATCGACCGGTTGGTTTCGGGTTGACCGGAACGCGAAAGTTCAGTTATCGACCGTTCTTAGGTTGGGCATGGGAAGAGATTTTACACCGCCTTGAGATAGTAAAACATACTGACTGAGTTGCTACTAGTGTGAGACGGATAGTTTAAATTTTACAGAAACTTTTTTCATGGATGTTCCGGAGATCCATAAAATACTAGTAGATACCGAAATGATAGAGGAAGATGCTATATAATAATTTGTGTTTGGCGAAAACTACCAGCACCGATAAAAAAAATATATATTTTTTATCGTCTGTCATATTCAACAAGAGCTGAATAAAAGTCTGTAAAATTAAAAATGATACTGTGGAGTACAAATTCCAGTTAAGCCTTTGAAGCACAGTTGTGAATATACTAGCTAGTCACGTCTATTTTAAATGGGTTAACAAAAAAAAATCAAGTAATTTTTGCGATATCCTGAGAGAGTGATAAGTGTTTTTGAGAATATCTCCAATATTTCTTCATGATTTTTTTCTACGGTAATACATTATTTATCGCTTTCAACAGGGGTTTTTGTACGGCAACACCGTGCTTCGAAGAACTAAAATGCCATCATCGACGTCGAAACCTGCTAACAATTGATTATTCCTGCTGCAGGAATACATGCTACCGGACGTGCTCAACAGGCGATACCTAGTTGTCCTTCACAAGAGAGCAAAGAAGTTAGGACTGGACCTAAATCATTACAACACACTAAAAGAGCAGGCCTACGAATTGGAGACGACATTGAAGATCATACGCGGTCCTCTGTGGAAACAGAAAAATCAGATCGAGCAGAAACGCCGTGAAAGATCGAGGTCCAGCTCGAGCTCAAGCAGCTCTTCAAGATCACCGAGTTCATCGCCCAGCCCTAGTCCATGTCCTAGTCCCAAGCGAACCGTTTAGTTGTGAATCGTGACGAGAGTAAAACAAATTTTTCAATGCATTAGCGATACAAAACAATACGTGCAGTTTCATGGGCACTTGACAACCTGCGTTAGCATTATTAGCATTTCGTTAGGATATGACGAACGCATGGCCCTCGCGGACCAACCAATCGTAAAATTCCGAGTTGGATTTGGGTTGTTTTCTAATAAACTACTGCAACTCAACCAGTCGATTGGTGTGCCAAACCGACTCCGATTCCAACCTTCTGGAGGCAGCTTTTTAGTTAATACCTCAAAACCAACCGTAATACAAACCATTATGTGTCCGATTGAAAGTTGGTTTACAGTTGGACTTTCCCAAAACAACCCAATTTCCAACTTCATGTCGAGAGCACCGATAGCTTTCGCCTCAGGGTTGGAAATTGGGTTGTTTGAAGAAAATTCAACTGTAAAGCAGCTTCGTATCCAACCCATATAACGGTTGGTATTACGGTTGGTTTTATAATGTCGTCGCAAAATGAACCTCTTCAAGGTTGAAATCAGAGTTGGTTTGATGCATCAATCGACCGGTTGGTTTTCAGGTTGGGCTCAGGTTGGGGAGAACGCGAGGGGGATTTGCGTCGAAAGTATAAATACATCGAAGAGAAAATATTATAAATGTATGCGATGGACGTTTGTCGATTTCTGTAGTCACATAGCCGGCAAAGAAATAAGGGAGACTGTTATTTTAAATGACTTGTTATGTATGAATTTTGACTATGGCGAACAGTATATGACTATGTATGTTTCTAAGAGAAAATGTCACGATTGGTCACATTTAAATCGTTCACCTTCACTGCCGGAGGTTTTTTGCAAAAATATTCCGATGCATCGGAATATTCGTAAAAACGGTACGTCGATTCTTAAAGTTCAAGATTCATATATACAAATATAGAGTGACCGAAACCGCAACGCCATCATTGCGGTATGTAATCATAGAAAAAAGTATAGCGGCTTGACTGAAGTCAAATGGTCTTATTTTTTTCTATGACGTATGTGATATATATCGATGGTTTGATGCCAAAAGATCACTGGTGCTTATGCAAAGACGTTCTGCGCAGAAATATTTCTTCGAAATTTCGGAATTATCCGGAGAGTTCCACCGATCACAAAGATCGATGCATGAAAGTTGCATACAATGGCACAAGTCGTCACGATAATTTCGACCAAAAACCCACAATCTTGACGCGTTCGTGCGTTTAATTTTCACGATTAATAAATAGTCATACTCGTTACGATTATGATAGGGCTACGATAGTGAGCGTGGTTAAAGGTACGATTCGATAATTCCATAGCGTAAAATCGAGCCAATACTTTAAAGTCAAACGTTTCAGTGTGACAAGCTCAAGGCTCGAGTCGAACAGTTGTATAAAGCGTGACAATGGGGATAGTCCGTGTGGATGAATCTACTTCCACCGTTGTCATGGCTACTCTAGTCGACCACTATCAACAATTACACATACAACGTATAAACCTCATCGTATATTTCATGCTTGTTGGAAAGATCCACGCAATTATCGTAGTTCGTGTTTCCCGCGCCTTATCTTAAGCTATATGTCGAACGTTCATCCAACGAACTAAGTTACCTATTATATACACCCAAGAGATACAGAGATAGATATTTTTTTCATAGACATTTCATGATATTCGCTATTTGTACGACTCGTGATTCTGAGTTACGATCGACCGACTAACTATCAAATCTGGAGAGTGTCGTTTTAGTGTAGGATATGGGTTTCATTCATTTTACGTTATTCGTATATAACGTGTTACTCAAATCGCTTGAATGATAATCATACCAACGACATGACTTGCGAATAAATGTTAAATGATGTCTAACTAGTCGGATTGAAGCACATCTTCCTGAAAGCAAGAAATATTTGATGGACGTAATTTAGATACATGAGACAGTCATTCATTTTAAACACCTCCGGCATCGATTTAGTGCCAATCGAATCAATGTTTTTAATCGCACCCGATATTGGCAACTATCATTACTTTGAAAAAACATATTCCATTTATTTATGCTATCATTTATATAACACTTATGGATATTTTATACTATCTATGTCTAGACCATAAGATGTTGTTTTCCAAAATTTCGTCGATAGAGTAGCTTTCCATTCTCTGGTATAATTGAGTTACTATAATTGATTTAGATAACAGAGTTATTATACTGACCGGAGTAATTCGGAAAAATAAATTATTTTACCGACAGCAATTTTTCGATGAATGTGTATAAATGTATAAAGCACTTGTAAAACGATCGACACCAAATCAATTTTAGGAAAATATATATTTTTCAAAGTAACGATAGGTCACCTTTGAAACAGACTCATATTCTCCATCAAATCGCGCCAGTTGCTACCACTCACTGCTATTATTATTACAACTACTACATATATAATAAAAATTCTTCCACGAGATCTTCGTAAGGGTAATGTAATCGTTAACGAGGTAGATGATTTTTCAAAAGATTCTTCATACGATTCTTTATCTCACCTCGTAAAAGACTACTATCATGTCTTATTATCCGTCCGCCACCTGATCTACAAACCTCGGCGAGCGGCGCACTGCTTTTTTATGTGCGACACTTCAACTATCATCTAGTAATCTACTGCACAAATTAATAAGAATAGTAATGAACACTTCTACAGTCCTCGGTCTTTATGAATTATAACTCCAATTCATTGCGTCACCGAACGTGTGCCAGATGATTCTTCTAGAATTGTTATTCTAACTATGATTCTTACTGAACACGCATTATCGCGTTTTTTGCACTATAGAATACCCCCGTTGTCGTTGAATTTTTATAAAAATATATTCGCGCCTTGCTATTTAGGGTGAACTCTATCCGCTATCCACTGTCATAATCAATGGGAAATTAGTGCGAGTAGTCTATGTTAGACAAGGTCTGAAAAGCATCGCACAATCCTCCATTTGCAGAATAAATTGTAGTATATACCCTCAATACAAGTTGGAAAGTAAATTTATCGAAGTATCCAACGTTGATTTTTCCATTTCATTTATCACCGATCTGTGACGAATCTCCGAAATCTTTGTTTTGTGAATGATTTGTAGGCTTCCACTCTGTTCGTTTTCTTTTTTTTCTTAGTGATTTAAAATTTGTCAAATAGATAAAACTCATTACTTCTAAGAGGGTGGCATTGCTCTTAAGAAGCGCACCGCGAAAAGTTTACTCATCGTTATTATTTATTGTAAAAGCGAGTGATATTTTAAATATTTGACAAGTGTGTGTGTACAATTTTATAAATAACGTTACTATTTGTCATGTAATATTTTTGTCAACGTTAAGTGTTACGTCGGGCGCCGACTTTAAGAGCATCTTTACGAAATAATGGAGAAAATAAGGACACGGGCTCGCGCGTTCTGGTGCCAATTCATATAATTATTGTTCCCTTACGCACAATTAACGGAATTGCTGTTTTTACGTGAAAAAAGTTTAAAAAGAAATGAAACAATGTCCACGAGTGAAAAAAATGTGAGTGTCGGAAATTATTCGCGGATGAAAATAAAAATTGAAAAAAAAGAAAACACTAGCTTCCATGTTATATAGTTCCGATCCGCGCTGCGATGATATGTTATGAATTTTTTCCCGGACTTTTTTTTACAATTGTCAAAGAGTTTTGTAAATATAGGTATTTGTGTATTATACATTATACCATTTTACTTTTCTCGAATGATCTTTGTCGTTGCGCTGTTCCTCCGAGCTTTTTAATGTATGTCTAATAATTATTCTTATAATTAGATAATCAAACTAATGTTACTTAAAACCATTGTATATATACAATTGCGATGATAAGAGTTTCCATCTTCGGAACATCTACGGAATACATTTAATTATTACTCACTTGTAATATCAAATTGCGAAAATGTGTTTATCTTCATTCGCGTGTCTAACGATATTTCGATCGACGATCGAAATTATCGATTATTCGTTGGCTCGTTATCTTTTTGTCTCTCTACTAACGTTGACGGAATGAAAGTTTTGATAAGTTAATTTCGTTCGAGTCCACATCGAACGGTTGGGACGATTAAGAAAATTGTTCGCAATAACTTCGGCCTCGAATTGCATCTCACTTTTTGTGTACATATAATTTCAAATAAATGCATAAGTATTTATTGAACACCTCTGTAGAATACTGAAAACATATACCTCAATTGGCAAATTAAATACGTACAGTTAAATATGTAATTGACATAAAGTCTTACTCAATTAAATTCGAAGCTAAATTGCTTCATAAAAAAATGTCGTATGAACAAATATTAATAAGACCTGCATGGAGTCAATAAAATAACCACTTGATTAAAGGCAGCGGTTCTTAACCTGGGGTCCATGAACCCCCAAAATAGACGAGGGACCCCCTGTAGACCTCCAAGGTTACGAACCACTGATTCAAGGGAAGTGGGACACCTAGCAATAGTTAAACTGTTCTCGGAAGCAATATTGACAGTGAGAAAAAAACGTAAGCACTAAGTGTATTATATTTTATAACCGTTCTGTTTGAAATTATTTCGAATTCTCAATTACACGAATATATATTTTCATAATAATAAATTTATTATGAATTTCATAATAATAATTGTTGATTGGATAGTCACAGCGATGATCACAGACACTGACATGGATACACGCAAATACTTTCTACCCTCGAGCCGTACGATGCAGTTGGATGGAAGAGGAACCGAGAGGTCGAGCGATTAAGGTAGCTATGTCGCTTTGGGCTCATTTCGCAAAAGTTCGAGAAAAATAATAGAAAATTGCAAATACTCCTTGATGGTATAAAAATCAGAAAAAAAACACTCATACTAAAGGTACTGAAAAGATTAATTTTGCGTAATAATAATTCCTAAATGTTAAAACAAATTAATCAAAAAGTACTTGCAATTTTCCCTTATTTTTCTCGAACTTATGTGAAATGAGCGCGAAGCGACATAGGTACCTCAAGGTTGTCGAGCATGGAATTAAGCTGCGAGCCTCACGCTTAGCCAAATCGTATGATCGAAAGTCGATTTCGTTCGTGATCGTGAACGTAGAGTACACGAAGTCGCGCTTACGAGGGACTTTAGATGTATCTGTTTCAAACGACAACGATCGAAGTACTTACCCTGCTTAGAAAATCCTATAGATACTGATTAAAACCGATTGTAACCCATAGGATTTCAATCGGAATGAATAGTCTTAATCGGAGAGCAATTTGCGTTCCCATTGGAAATGAATAGGTATTAGTAGGTTTGAATTGGCACATGAAATCAATTGGAACGTATCGTTATTATCCGATAAAATTGGCTTCCCGATAGGAAATATTATTTTTCGACGACGTATTGGTTTGAATGAGTTTTTTGTCCTGGTAATATCCCATAGAATGCTTCCTTTCCCATTGAGATAACGAATCGGATTGTATAGGAAATTCCCCCATTTTAGTTTTACACAAGATTTAATCGGAAAGTACTGTTAAAAAGTAGCTCTATATCGAGCTTATGGGATTGAAATGGGTTGTATTCTTTGATCATATATCGGGATCTATCGGTAAGTATAATGTCTCTATGGGAATGTCTTGTCCCGTCAAACAGCCGGATTCAATGTGGTTCTTTCCGATAAACTGTCAACTGGAATGAATCAGCTATCGTTGACTGACCTCAATTACTGAATCTCTATAGCTATTAACAGGAAATTGCGTATTGCTCCCGAGTCGCAATTAATCGGAATGAATCGGCTAGAATTTACCAATTTCGTCATCACGTTTCTTTCGGAATGAATAAGAAACGGCAACTTACAGTTCAGCTAGAACGCAATAGGTATCAATCTGCCTATGATCACAATGCTCAACTACAGACTTTGAATAGGAATGAATAGGGGGTGATGAATCATTCTTTAATTAGAATCAATCGGAATTTGCATACATTATATATATTGATTGCATGTACATACATATGAGAAACGAATCTATCGGTGTACATCGATATTGACCTATTTGACTAACAACGATTCGAATTATGCAACAATATATGGGAATACATTGCCCGGTCGAACAATCGGATTCAAATTTTTTTTTTGCGAAATGTCAATAGGAATGAATGAGCAAACGTTGACCGATCGCGTCAACGGCATTGCTCTGTCAGTGTATATGAAATTGTGTATTGCTCCCAATTCGGATTAATCGGAAATGACTGGTAACTAATATTTAAAAAATACAAGTAATATTTTTATCACTCGCATACCAATATTTTTATCACAATAAATAAAACTTATATTTTTATCACTCGTCACAATACAAACAAGTTTGTATAGGAACAAATAGGAACTAATAAATAGTCCTTTATCGGAATCAATGTAAATTTATGTTTATAGAATGCAATGAGGCATTCTATCTCAATTCGAACGGTCAAAAACGTAACCACACCCAAAAAAACGTAATTTTACCACAATTCCTAATTATTGAAAGAAATGTTTGTAATGTTTTCAGAATTTTTAGATTTTTTTTTGGATATGCCAAACTGGTCATTTTTTTTGGCTGAAATCGCATCTTTGAAAGTTTTAAGTAAACAGAAAAATGTTCAAGGAATACAAGATGGAGTTTTTAATGGACTTTCCGAATGTGTTTATTATTGAAAAAGGTGCTTCATATGAAAAATAGACTAACATATTTTTTTCATCACTCGGTGTGGAAATGGCCACTTTTCTGCCCGCTTCGCGTGCGTGAAACCGTCATTTTCGCACCTTGTGATGAAAAATTTCGTACATCCCTCGTGCGAAACACTTTTTCGCCCTCGTGGAGTAATGTACTATTTTTAACGACTGCGCTAAAATAACCACATTCCTTGCGTGCAATACGGGCGGAAAATAGCCTATTATTGACCGATGATCATCATTAACCTGTGCGCATGCGCAGTACAATGTCATTACTCCCTAGGGAGTAATGGTAATTGGCGAAGGTGACGATTCTGCGACGCAAGAAATGTGGTTATTTTAACGAAGTCGGGAAAAAAATATCGTATGCGACAAGGGAGGAAGTGCGTTTTCACCTCGTGTGAATTTCTGCCCTCGCTTCGCTCGGGCATCAAACTTCATACTCGGTGAAAGCACGCACTTTCCTCCCTTGTGGCATAATATACTATTTAGTCTATTTCGCCTAGAAATTGAAATTTTTCGACAAAAATAAATAAACATACATTTCATTCCGAAAGTTCATTCAAAACTACATATTTTATTCCTCGAACATTCTCTTGTATGTCTGATAGTTTTGAAAAAAAATCGAGTTTGACAAATCTAAAAAAAAGATCCGAAAATCCTGAACAAAATTATAAAACATTCTTTTACATAATTATAAATTGTGGTGAAATAATGATTTTTTTGGAACTGGTCGCAATTTTGACCGTTCTAAACGAGGTGGAATGCCCTCTATGTATGCTTGCAACCTATCAGAAACGCATCTATAGAGGTAGATTGGTACTGGCCTGTATTGACTGACACCAAATTAAAAATCACAACATTTAACATGTCAATTTTTTGATAATTACAACCTATGCATACTTGATGCTTGTACAAAATTCCGTCCTATTGGATACTTTAAAGTTGTTGAAAATAAGTTCAGAGCTGACTTGTATTTTAAGGGCTAACACCGCTAATTAATCAGGGATCATTACACTTAAGGGGTAATTAATCAATTAATTAATCATGTTTTGGGCGCAGCCATATTTATGAAAAATGCATACAGTATTTCTACTTATAATCTATTTTGTAGCATGTTTCAACAAAAATAACAACGTGCTAGCTTTGATTACTGAACTTCTACTGTATTTGGAATAATGCAAACATACACATTTGGATCAATCGTACCAAGGTGAATATCATGTGCATTGAACCAGAGAACTCCGCCGCGATGGTCACTGAAAGAGATCACGGTTATTTTGGAACGTGTTCGAATTCGAGCCGTGACCATCTAGCTACTCACAACTACATCAACTTCGTCATGGTCAATATTAAAAAGAAAAAATTATAAAATTGTCAGTGAAATTACGCAACTTTTAAGACTAGTTACAGGATGGCAAGTTTTTTTTCGCAAAGTTCTTCTTGATACGATTCCGATAATTCCGATTTAAATGTAGCGCATAAAATGCCCATTCAGAGCAATAGAATTCACCAGTTTCTTCCTGTAGGTTCCTATTAAATATTGCTACTGATACCGGTTAGCGCCGGTAAGATCCGATTGACGAAAACGGCTGAATATTCCCATTCATACGAATTCAAGAATGTACCATACCATTAATATGATTTCCGATTGAACTTCATTACTTCCGATTAAATACCAACAGGATAAGTCCATATAAAACCGAATACGGAGCAGCAGTCTACAGTCAATTCATTCGTCCAGGTACGTAGTATTACCTATTTGTTCCCATTGAGTACAAGAATAGTTATGAATTGGAAGTACCCCTGACAAAAAACTCATTCATACCGATTCATTTTTTTTAATCGGTTTTAATAGGATTTTCTAAGCAGGGTAGGTAAATTTGCTGTAGGATATGTACGTCGATGAAGTATTGGCGGTTAATTCGTGGTAATTGCCAGATTCGAAACACGTAAGACAACCAAAACCGCTGGCTAACTCGGTGTTAGCACTGGATACGGTGCCGCGTGGCGTCGCTGTGAGCGGTTAATATGAGGATTTTTCATTTTTTTATGCATGGAGACTAGAGTAGACGAGGCCGAACGCATATGGGAGAAGTTTGGAAATTGTGGTCGACGAATCGGAACATAAATTAGGTTCGAAGATTCACCACAATCGTCGCTTCGATCGCGGAGAACTGTAGTGAAGTATGCGTTTAGTTGCTCGTTAATGCTGTGAAGTGTGACTAGTGAAAGGCAACGCTTTGGTTTCGGTAAAAGGTGAAAATGTCGGAAATTACGGATTAATCACGGATCGCGATACATCTACGGCGAAGGTAAGCCATGAAATTGCATATTAAAGTTTATAAATTTGTACGGTTAATAAGTTTGTACGGTGCGAACTACTTTTTGGAAAGTGTGCGAAATGCTCAACATCGGTGGAACGGTGCTGTATCGTTTGTAGTACGGGAAAAATGCTTCGATCTTGCGTTTTTATATACAGGAAAACGTATACACGTGTCTATATTTAATGCATATAATAATAGGTTTCTTTTTTCTGAAACAGGATGGGAAAGATTTGTGCAGTAGAGAAATGTCAAAGCGGTACCCGTAAGGATGTGGCTCGACGGAAAGCTGCAGGACTCCGACCGATTTCTCTGTTCAGCGTTACACCGGTAAATTACTATTTTTAAAAATTATTATTATTTTTTCTCAAAAGATTATATGTACGGTAGTAATAGCCCGTTTTGTCCCGTTCCATACCCTACCACCTGTCGCAAAGAGTATATCTCTGCATTATGGCCCATGGTAACGCACTGCCGACCTAATTAAAATAACAAATTTTCCATGCAGCTTCTTTCTTCATGGTCCAGTAGCATTTTCTGGTTTGGTTCGAGAGACCACGCCACATGCGCAACATCATCGCCCTGTGTACGGTAGTGATTTTCGAATACCATGGATTCGCCCTTGCAGAATGCTCCTCTCACAAAAATCCTGTGCCCACTTCTTCCCTGCTACAACAAAACCTCCGGCACCCTGTCTGGGTCTGCCTGGTTTCCCGGTACTTGGCCCTGTCGAAACATTTTACCGTCCTGCACCGTTCATTTCGCCAAGGTTCCCTCGCACACATTTAAACCGCAAGTGGTCGTTGCTGCAACGTTCCACCAACGTCCACTTGCGGTTTAAATGTGTGCGAGGGAACCTTGGTGAAATGAACGGTGCACGATGGTTTACCGGAAGGTTGTATGTTCCGAAAGAGGGTATTACGAAAACTTTTCTACTATAAAATATCATATACCTTGCTATCTATACATATATATAGTCATTTGCATACGACACGTGGAATAAATAGAAAATTGTTTGTGAAAAATCTCGCAAAAAGCTATTGTCTGCCGGATTTGTGAGATAAGTTTAATTATCTGTCTTCAAGCTGTTTAAGATACAAAGTGCTTTAGGTACTGGTTGGAACATTTATTGAATTTTTGGCTTTTATTTCAGCGGAACAATGCACTGGTGACGTGGTCAAATGCCTTGCAACAGAAGCTTCTGAGAACAGATTTTGTATGTGAGCTACACTTTTCGGAGGACAGTGTCATCAAGAACGACAAGACAGTGTTGCGCGATGGTACCGTCAGTGTCATTCCACGACTTAAGTCCATACTTGTGGCAAATGCTATACCTGTACTAATTGCAGAGAAGGTAATCGATTACTTTTATATGCATTTTTTAATCATTTTTCAAATCACCTCGGATCGCACCCCCAAAAAACAATGGAGTAACATCTCTTATAGGATTATCATACAAATGGTTACACTGTTGTTCTAGCCATGCGAGATAAAATTCCGTAAAAGTTTTGAGTTCAAAGTTGAGAAAAAAATTGTGATAAATATTGAGAAAGATTCGAAATTACGATTTAATTTGAAATAAATTGATATTAATATGAAAGAAGTGTTGAAATAAATTTTGAACAAAATGTAGAGATTTAAAAAACGGGTAAAATGGAAAAAATATATGTCACATGAACATATTGGTATAACAAATTTTAATGAATTTTGTAGGAACCTCTGGTCCTTGCCACCCGACAAGATTCTCCGAGGTTGGAGGAGCGTTTTGCTAGCGAGGGCGGCAGTGGCGTTTTACCGAGGGGCGTATCACGACCTCTACTCGCTTCCGGAGAGCTGGTCATTCTCTCTGCGACGGTACCCTCGACGCCAGCGGATCTGGTTCAGAAGCCACTATCGCGAGGCCGAAAAGATCTGTCATCCGCTCGGAGCGGTCGACAAGTATCGGTTACGCAAGAAGTTTCTCCTGTCGAAAACCATCTGGGTCGGCGAGAAGACCATCTGCTTACAGAAACGATCGAGAAACGGTCTCAAAGAGTGTTATCGTCGGAACAGGTATCCAACACCCGACGAGATAAAGAATCTTGCCGAAAAGACGAGCCTGACTGTCACCCAAGGGTCGAATTGGATCAAGAACCGATGGCAACCCGGCCGCACACCGCAGCTCAGAAGGTGAGTTAATTGAACAAAATTTTTATCACTCAACGGTTCTAATAATACAATATTACATGCACTTTTTTAAAAATAATTTAAAAATAAAGCGTTTTTATAATTGTTTACAGGAAAACATTAATCTTGCTACCGAAGCTCGGAATTACGGTAGTGAAGCGGAACCTGTCCTTAAAGCTACAGAATTTATGACTGTATTGAGTGAACCAGACGTGGAGCTCTATCGTGAGTCCTCGGAACAAGACCCGGAAAAAACAAAGAATAAATCCCGAATCATGACACGTGACATTGATCCAGGTTTAACGCTCAAGAATGTCAATATCATGACCACGGATACGTTACACTTCGAAGACGATTTGATGCAAAGCAGCGAGGAAATCTCGATTACGTCCAGCCAGGTAACGAAACGTCCATTTGGTTTTTGCGTCTATCGTTTAACCCTTTGCGTCACGGTGGAGCATAGGGTGTCCCACTTTCTTTCGCTCAGTTTAAAATTGTTCAAACTAATTTCTTGACATGAAATACCGAGGTTTCATTTTTATATTGTCAAAATGTATGGCTGAAAGGGTTAATAATTCGTATCAACTAAAAAAATCTTTTCATTTTGCAGGCTGATACAAGTTCGCTCAAGAATGAAGACTGCGCAGACATTGATTCACCATTGCCGTTCACTATCGACGAAGTTTTCAATCATTTGAAAGCAATAACATTGCTGCCTGAAAGATGGTGCTGGATGACGAATCGTCGAAACGAACAAAGCATCGCCTTCGTACAGTTGGATGCGTATACACAGGTCCCGAAGCTACGCTTGGTGCTGTACGATGATCTTTCTGTCACGGTATGAACGTTTTACATAGTTTATTCCAAAAATATTCCTAATGGCAACTGTAGCTTTATATGGTAAAAAAATATACGTCAAAATATCATCTTTCGAGGCCCTCGTACTTGTTTTATATCAAGAATTTGGGATCAAATTTAGTAAATGTTTCCATGGTATGGAAAGCCAAAGTTACGTCCATGTCGGTTATTATTTATCATGTTACTGCTATTGCAATACACGGATTTTTTTTGTTTTGTTTTTAAGGGTTCTACAGCCGATGGAAAAGTTTATATGGAGCTCGAATCGATTGTTACGTCGATGGAATCGTTGGTGAAGCTTCTCAAAGACATTAATAAGAGAGTAATCTGTAGTGGAACTGGGATGGAGGAACAAAGGTATGTTGATATAAAGATTTTAACTTTTTAAAGCGTAGTAGTATTTATCTGCCGGTTCGTTAACGTACAGTGTCTTTTACATAACTCGATGAATCGTAAACGAATTCACATAACATGCGAGATTAAATACTTCTCTTTCAAAATTCGCTTTTTTTAAAATGTTTTTCTCAAATAATGTTATTAGCCACCTTGCAGAAATGTTGCATACATAGGAGATTGCACTGGGACATTTTTTTGGACCCCATTAATGAAGCCAAGAAAAAGAAACGACTAATTTTTTTTTAGTTCAAACCGGTCGGATAATACCGTTCGCCGAATCACCGTTTCAAAAGTAACTTAGTTTTATCGAGCTCTCGCGGTTGATAAGAAAGAACAAGAGAAATCGACTTGTGAGAAACTTTTTTTTTCGTAACCGAATATAATTGAATTTGCATTTATAATTAGCCACATTATATTCCGTTTGAATACATAGTTTTTCGCACGGTTCCGAAAAATCTATCCACTCCGCTTTCACATGCCACAAAGTATTGAATTCTTTTCGGCGATCAGGACAATGTGAAACGTTTTCACGTGCATTCTCCTAGAGCAAAAATATCTCTTCAATGAAGCTGTGGAGGATGTTCCCGGAACCACGTCGTCTAAAAAAGAACTCGTGTCTCATGGACCTTGAACGCACATGCACGTTTCCACGCCATGCATGTTTCCACATGAACGAACATGCATGTTTCCAGGCAAAAGCGTCATTAATTTAGATTAATTTCTTCAAGAATAAAGGCGACTTGAGAAAATTAGTTATTCGAATGGTAAGAGTGTACAATAGGAGTTTGTGACGACTGCGAAAATCTCGTATGCCCCTTTCTACACCCCTGCCATTTACATAATTTTCTTATTTTTGCCAGGGTTCAAAGAGTTAAACGTGTTTTTACGACGGTTAATTACTGTATACAGCGTATCAAATCGGCACATTTTTTTGAACGAATCGACAATCTTTGATCGTGACGTTTCATTGTATTTGGCTATATAGTTATACTAAATTGACACATATTTCGATGCATTAACATTTATTTCATTTCCTAACAGCCGCGCCCAACCTTGTCGTGGTCTCATGCCGTTGAACGAATACACATACCACGTTACAACACCCCGATGTTGTTTCTGTCGGAAGCTGAGGCTAAGCATTCAGAATCGCAACAAGAAGCGCAAAACAAGTTTAAAGACTCGGTACGCACGGTTGAAACACAGATCCAATGTAAAACAGCGTGCGTGTAAACGCTTACGTCAAAAGGTAAAGTTCATGGCATTTTTAGAGGATTTGCACGAAAATGACAAAATAATATTAATTTTCATAACTTGGTTGTACACTTGGGAAAGGAATATGCAACTCAGAAATAATAGTGCTTTGTCAGATTCTATCATTTCATAGTCACTAGTTACCTTGAATCGTCATGTTGGAGCTCATGAATGACGAATATTCGTACATTTATAATATTATTGGTCAATTATAATATTATTGTACCTAGTATTGAATATGGCTATGAAAGAGAAGAATGCAAAGATCACTGCGCCCGCAATACGTGTCATGAATGTTAAAAATGTGTTCTTGCTGTGATTTTTTCTGTGATTGTTTCTGTGTGCAAAGAAATTCGTGTTGAAAAAGTTTGGTAGCAGGTGGATAGAACCACCTGAAAACATCATAACAATTTCGATTTTCATTTCAATCTTAACACCTTTGACCATAAACATTTTATGCGTTTGTGCAACAGTTGCTGCTTGTCCTCTGACGATCGTTGCTAAAGCAACGCGCAACAGCCTATCAACAAACTTCAATCGTACCATTTCGGATACGCCGCAACCTCGATTATTGAAATCGTTCATAACGAGTTTGCCTAACGTTTTCTCCATCATGTGGCACGCTGGGCCTGTCTCGAAAATCTACGTTTCAAAAAATCGATGCCGTCACCACGGTCTCGGTTTTTTGGAACCCAGAAATAATAGAAATTAATTAACGATGGTGAATACACTTATTCACCGTATCATTAATTCGTTTCTATCATTTCTTCAGAATCAATCTTCACGTAGAAATTGTGTATTATCCGAGTATCAATCTTCAAATCGTATTCTCTACTTGAACCGTAGGAAAAACGTTTACAAAACCAGATCATCGAAGCTCATGAAAAGTGCGCTGCTATTGAAGAACGGGCATTGCAAAATGCAATTTCAGAATTGCCGCCTCTCCAACAAGAAGCAGTTCACGCTTGCTTCAACAATTCGAAAGTTACGCGTAGTAATCAGCGGCGGTACACAATCGACTGGGTATATGAGTGCCTTTTGATGCGAATCAAAAACAGCAAGCTCTACGATCATTTGCGATCCCGCATGTATTACCCCTTCCCTGCAAAGACACCTTAAACAGATATATCCAAAAATTGGATACGTCCTACGGGTTTCAGCAAGCTGTCTTCGAATGCTTGTCATTGAAAGCCTCCAGGATGGATCATGTCGACAAAAGGGGTATCATTTCAAGTGGTTTTTTTAAATTTTTCGGCCGCTTTGAATGTTACCTTGTGTAGTTTCATTTGTCTTCTTTATCAAATGTTGCTTTCCATAAATGATCTATCTTCTATAACCATTGAATGGGCGTAACGGACTATCCAAATGTAGTTTAGAAGATCCAACGCTTTATATTGCCTTTAGTCGGTACTGTTAACTCTTCGAAGAAAGCTTTAATATTTCCTCCTTCACTATAATAATAAACACTCCAAACAAGTATCAGCTTTTCAAATAACTTTCTCTAACTTATACTTACTGACTAACACGCAACGTATTGAATATAGCTCACTGTGCAGTTTTAATACCTGTTTCTTCTCGCTTATCTTGTGTTCGTCCTTTTCACTGATGTCTTGCAATATTTTCTCCCCTTTATGCATTTCTTTATCAATGTTCTTTCATAGCTTACCAAACATAATTATTGCCTAAGCCCTTATGATTTTCAGGATGCAAATGCCTTTCCACTAATAAATTTTATCAAAATTAAAAAATAATAAAGCATTACAAAGGACATTTTAAACTTTTTTTTTACTGAAACCCATTTCAATATCGATTGTTAAGAAACAAAACATCGGAACTCCAATGTTAAATTATATGGATCACGTCCTTTTGATTTACAGCAAGTGATTGGTATTTGACATTTTTTTTTTCATTTTCTCGAGCCATAGGGCCTTTGACATCCTAAAATTGTAAGCTATGGTCTTTGTAGTGCTGCTGCTGAAATTTGTTCCGTCCAAATAGATTTCAATATGGATTAGATTCAAAGTTTAAGAAGTGTATATATATCTAAGTACAGAATTAGACATTGTTGCTGAATTTTCTTTACGACGCAATTAATTAACATCCATGAAATTTTATGTACAGGTACGCTTCTTATTGACGAGATGTCTCTAAGCGAAGCGATTACTTTCGATCGGAAAACATTGAAGTTCAGCGGTTTTGTCGACTTGGGGGAGCACTCCGGAGAACCTGCTGAATACAAGGGCTGATCACGCGCTCGTATTCATGTTCCAACCATTTCGAGGAGTGTGGATACAAGTGCTCGGGTGTTTTTTAAGCAAAAATGGCGTCACCAGCCAAGTTCTGCATAAACTGATTCTCGAGTGTTTGGTCAAATTGTCGGGCTCAGGATTTCATATCGATGTGATTACCATGGACGGAGCTCAGTGGAACCGAGGAGTCTGGAAATTGTTCGGTATACAGGATGGCCAGTTTAGTTGCCAACATCCTTGTGACGACAATCGGCGACTGTGGATGATGTCCGACTTCCCTCACTTGATTAAGTGCTTCCGCAATGGCATCATGGCTCCCAAAGTCGCGTCTTTTACGGTAGACTATCCATCCGAGGAATCTACTCGTTACTACATTAAGGTGGATCTTCGTACGATTCTCCCTATAAACTTTTGTAATGCACGCCCAAAAAATCTCCCTTTTCATACTTGTAAAGCATGGCGAAAGTGCACAGTCAAAAAATGTTCTACTATGTACAATAACTTATTGTCAACAAATGCCCACAATTTTTTTTTTTTTTTTTTAATTTTCCGATCGCGCCGTCCGCCTCTAGTTTTACAAACAAAAGTACAAATTAAAATTTTTAATGATGCAGGAAATAAAAGGATAAGTTTTATATTCAAAGCCGAACAAACGCGTTTGTCACTTATAGAACTAAATTATTTTTACCAAACTGCGTATTCCGACTTTGGGCAATTATTTTTTTGCTGCGTGGCGCTTCTTAGTAAGGCATGTAAAAATATGCCGCACATGCGTAAATCACGCTATTTTCTTATAATTTCTTATGCAGACTCCCGACGGAACGGTGAAGAAACAACATTGGAAGACACTTCCGAATCACGAGGGTCCTACAAAACCAAATATGCGCGTGGCCTATAAACTGACTGAGACGCTTTTAAACCCGAAGGGCTATCAAACAATGAATGTGCCACTTGCTTTCGAGGTAAACTTCCATAACGTAAAGCGTGTCTCTATATTTTTCACCATCGATATTTATTTCTCTCTTACATCGTGTTTTTGCATTTGTACGTAAATAAGCGCCCGTGCTGTTCCCTTTCAAACATTCTGCTCCATTTGCTTTCTCCTCTTGCACAAGCTATTTAGTACTTTTGTATATTTATATATAAATGTGTATTCATTGTAGCTATTCGCCGATCGAGTCCGAGTCGCTATGGAATTGTACAAGGACGACCCAAAGTGTCCAATGCTAAAAGACGCGACGCCGATTATTAAATTCATCAAAATAGTCGATGATCTCATTCAGGCAATGATGTCGCGAAAACGTAGATGTATGGAATGATTGAAATTTGATATTTATGATATATAATGATAAATGATATATTTATAATATATGATAAATAATGATAAATGATATATTTATAATATATGATAAATAATGATATTTAAATTTTGTTCGAGATCACACTTTTACTTAGATTCGGAATTCTAACATGGGTTTCAATCAACAGGCAATCGAAGAGTTTCTCAAATACTTAAGCACGTGGCAAAGTGTCGTTAAGGATGAAGGTGCAAAATTACCGATCTCGGCTACTACGGTCACGGGTTTGAAGGTAACACTAGGAGCCACGTTGGAACTTCTCGAATTTCTCCACAAAGAATATAATTTCGAATACCTCATGACGGCTCGTCTCAATCAAGACGCACTCGAAGTAAGAAGTGCAAATCTGTATGAACGCTAGAATTTCCAAATACTGTTTTTAAATGCTATGTAAAAATATTATTGATACTGTTTCAGAGGTTCTTTGGCATGATGAGAAACGCATGTGGCAGCAACGATCATCCGGAACCGGTGCTCTTCTCACAAGTCTTCCGTTTACTCTGCACGTATTCGTTAGTGAAGCCTCCAAAAGGATCGAACGTTTCGGGCACCGAACTCCTAGAAACATTAATGCAGACCAAGGAATCATTGGCTGCTCGTCAACACCCCAAAGATGAGCTGTTCGCAAAACTCGACGCAGCAATTGATACAGGACAATTTCTGGCGCCCGCGAATCCCTCTCCAGCTGCTCTTGTCGACCGAGATCACGGGTATTTGGAGACGCAATCGATGTCCAGCTGCAGCCATTTATCTACCCATGACTACGACGTTGTAAAGACGAGCGACGAAGTTTTGGCGTACGTTGCCGGCTATGTAGCACGAAAAATTACGCGTGTGACGCAATGCGGAGACTGCATAAAGCGTCTTGTGTCCGAGGACGCTTGCGAACGAGATAAACTCACAGTCCTCATAAGTCGTTACGGCGGACTGATTTACCCGAGCGAAGAGTTATTCAAGCTTCTCAACACTTTGGAGGCAGTAGTCTTGGACATGGTTGGCAAGCTGACCGTAAAGGGGAATACTCTGCACCAAATCGTCGAGGGAGTAGCCAAACTCGAAAACTGGACGCTCGTAGGGTGCATCGAATACGAGAAGGAAGTGACGAAGAGAGCGACGACCTTCTATCTCGTAACAAGAGCTAACTTTCTTGCAAAAACAGTGAACGAAAATTACAACGCGAGAAAAGTGAGAACCAAAATGTTACGAAAAAATGCCAAATTGTAAACGTGAGTAATAGTTTTTCCAACGCCAGAATTACTATAAATAGTATACTGGTAGTAATCAAATTTCAAAATTCGATGTCTTGTTCCTCTGCACGAAACTCTGTATTTCAGCGAAGCCCGAGGAAAATGTCCAGCAGCTCTACAACACTCTGATAGTGAGTTCTTTCACTTTTTCGATTATATATCCCCGATTCAGGCGTTATTCGAATAAATATAGTAACACCAATCGTATGCCGCATTTGTAATAGATATCTTTATGATAAGTAAATACATTTTTAAATAATAATATACTCGATGACTTTCAGACGGACATACCACTTCCACCAGCCACGGACGTCACCAAAGTGCCCAAGCCAGTCAGTTCAGTCACGTGGAATGTTTGATGTATGCGTTTCGCAAATTGTGCAGACACCGGAATTCTTGCTGGAGGATCCCGAACAGCTCAAGGAGCTTAAATTGAGGTTACAGTATTTCGCTTGTGGAATTCAAGGCTACAAAAAGAAACTCCGCGAGGCTATCAGCTGTAAAACCGAGGAAGGATTGAAGTCCGAAGAGAATCAATTGAAAGTCGTCGCTCTCAAGACCACAAACAACATAAACACCCTCATAAAAGATCTATCTCATTCGCCACCGAGCTTCAAGAGCATCGTACATCTATCGTGGAAAACTCCAACAATCGACAAAAAAGTAACGGCTATTTGAATTCGTATTTTTGAAGAAATTTACAATCGAGCGAGAAAAAACAAACGAAACAATCTTATCCGTTTCAGAGTGAGAAAGCCTCGGAGGGTCAGAAACGTCACACCGATAATATTCGGTAATGACCGTTCACCGAACAAGCGTAACAAAGACGACAACAAGGCTGGAAAGAGGGAAATCTACACACCTCCGAGTGGAAAATACAGTTCCAACATATCGTCGAATTATGATGGGTCGAGCGTCAATACGGATCGAGTTTTACCGTAGTCATTTTATATATTTAATTTCGTTTATTTTATTATATGTATTCAGCTTTACCAAAATTAATTTGTTAAACTGGCAACTGATTGCAGACCACCGCGGCCGTTTCCGAGGTAACAAAGCCGGTGGACGTGGTGGTTTCAGACAGCCCGGATGCACCACATGGCGGAAAAATTCGTATTAACTTTCGTAAACAACAATCTCTCGAGTGGTGAAGAAGCGAGCAACGAGCTTCGCATGCGAGACGTATAAATTGTATATATATAATACTTCAATGCCGAGCGAGGAGAAATGAGATAACGGGTGTGAATTTTGCAAAAACTTTGAGCGGCGGTCATAAGGAGCGAGGAAGAATGGGAATCTCTCTCAATCCCGTATTTAAAAAAATGGCTCTAAGAGCGAATCACGCAGGCTCTTCCATTTATATTTCGCGAACAAGAGCCCTATTTTTTTCGATCTCCCTTGGTGTGAAGAAACGCCAACCAAACGTCGAAAAATGTTCTCAAGATCCGAAAATCCTCGACGGAACTTTTCTTCGCGCTTCTAGATCCGCTGGCAAAACTCTTTGGAGTCTCTTTCGCGCTATCCCGAAATTTCGTCGCTTCGTCAGTTTCAATTTTTTTATTTTTATGGTCTTGTCGGTGTATCTCTTCCACGACTTGAAGAGGCGTAAACGCGTAACAGGCGCAAACGGAATGCACCTACCAATTTCGCCCAATTTCTTTTTGAGTCCCGTCCCGGCTTTGTAGAGTTCGGGAAATATTTTCATTCGACGGAGAAAGTTTCAATCGAATCCTGTGTTTATACGAGAGTGCCCAGTAGAAACACAAGCGACACATGTGGTCTCGTAGATTTATTTTAATTTTTTACTCGTTTTTCATATATATATATATAGTGTATAAATATAATGGATAAATAAAAGATATTAAGAATACACTCTACAAGTGAATTTTCATATTTTAGTGATAAGTGCGTTATTAGACGATTTTTGTTCGCGTTATGCTGGTTCTTGTGGCTTATCCACACTGGCCGTTTTATTTAATTCTGCTTTTCAGCCTCGTGACCAGCACAAATATTTAAATAAATCATAGATATGAGAATTCAGTCAATAATTAAATAACATTTACATCATACATCATATTATAAAATTATGTGCATACGAGCATCGGACATTTTTTGTTCATAATGCGCACCGAACAATCGGTTTCGTAAGATCGATGTATCTCTCTCGCTCTATCTCAGTCTGTCTCTCTCTTGGTACTCCGCGATCGCTGCGCCTCTATCGTCTTCTACAGGAAAAATTCCGGGGAAATCCCAGGGAAGTTTCATAGACCACTTAAACAACACTGCGTTCGGCCTCCTCTACTCTAGTCTCCATGTTTTTATGGTTCAACTTATGGTAAATCACAACCAGTTGTTTTTTCGATGAAATTACCGTGAAAATTGCGGTTAGCGATGTTGACAGGTTAACTTATTATTGTTATCGTTTCCTTTCCAAATCCGGTGCCTGGATGCCTTTCCTGAAGTATCCCTTCTCAATGTGTCTCACAATCTCGGTGTAGTTTTCTCCAAGGCTCGTGGCATCCAGTTGAGCGTTCGACGCTTCTTTACGCCGATCTTTGTCTACGCATTTCTGGTTCACCTGCAGCCCATTCCGCTGCATGATTTGCAGAACAACCCCCCCGCTCCCTCCCGCTCGAGAGAGACCGATGTTACGTCCTGGGATCGATGGCTATATACCGACCAATGAGAATTAATTCAAAATAGGATTCTCTACCATACCGGCTATAGTTAACTTGGACACATCAACCATGGGTCACCGCTCGATTGGATGTCGGTAGAAACGTCAACACTTCCACCATTTACCGGACCAGGGTTTAACCGGATAGCAGGTGATAGAATCATGAAGCCTTTCCGAGCGGGAACAAAAGGAATTTCGATTCAACTACGAACAGCTGACACGCCTTTCCGTCGCTACGGACAAAACCCTCACCCAACTGTACAACATCGGCTTTATCGTTTCTCTCTACTTCTTTTATTTTATTATTTCGCTAGTTTTACTGCCCACCCAAAGGGGCACCCTGTCGACAAATAAACTGTCGATCAAAAAACCTCTCTCCAAGAGGATGGAGGCACTAAATCTAAGGGTTCGAACGGAGAAAAACCAATCGCCCTGTCCAAGTGACTTACACCACTCGAGACAGGGCACACGTGGACTCTTTGTTCCATCTTTTTCCCCTTTCCTTCATTCTCGCACATTCTTTTCTTTATGCCACACGCAGTGCACATGACAAAGAATACATATATATTTTCATCACATATTTACTATTACGCAACTTTAAAAATATAAGTTAGATTTAAAACAAGTTTCTTTAGTATTACGCTGTATGAAGAGACGCGGTAGCATCTCGACGCCAAGTACTTAAAAAAAAAATGTTAAGCGAGTGAAGGACGTTACCAAGTAGTTATACTCCAAAATGCCGGGAGTATATTTTTGCACTACGTTACCTCTTGAATAAATCATCGGATCAAAATGATATTAAAATTGGACTGTAGAATGTCTATCCAAGCTTTCCAGTTCGCTTAATTCCGAACACATTCATTCGGTGGATTCTTGTGTACGATGATCGCGATCAGCAATCGATCCAAAAAATTTCGATTGTGAATGGGTTAATCGGATCTCGAGGCCCGTATCGATACTGTAGCCTCGGATCGAGTGTTCGAAGGTCTAGAAAATAGAAAAATAAAAATGCCACCCCCGCTCGCTTTTAAAGAGCCTCAAAACGAGGAAATCGAACTATCCTCGGGGCTGCGATCGGATCCCGAAGCTCGAATCGATACAGTAGATCCGTATCGAGAGTTCGAAGGTCTAGGAATTTTTTTTTTTTTTTTTATCCCTGCTCGCTTTCAGAGAGCCTCAAAACGAGGAACTCGAGCTGTCCTCGGGCCTGTGGTCGGATCTCGAAGCTCGAATCGATACAGTAGACTCGTATCGAGTTTTCGAAGGTCTAGAAAATGTATAAATTTTTTTCCGCCCCGCACGCTTTACCAGCTGGCACAGAACCGATTAATAAATTCGTCGATCTCGAATCCTTCTTTTCCGAAAATTCCACGCGATCTTGATTGTATTTGCATCCGGACTGTTCGCTGGCCACACGTTGTGGATAATGCTATGCTTCCTCGATTAACATGTGCACGATTCTTGCACGGTGAGCAGGAGCATTATCGTCGACTGAGATGAAGTCCTCGCCAATTGGTTAAGCCTCCGAAAGGACTATTGGACGAAAAACTTCATCGATGTAAGTACCGTCCCGGACGGTCCAATTTGTAAACACCACGAGTCTCGTTCGGGCGTCGATACAGATTTCACTCCATGCAGTGATTGAGTCTGCCCCAAACGCTCGGGAGAGGTCGACGTCATCTCATTTGTCCTTTCTTCCTGCCGTCGCCAGACTCGTTTGCTTCTGTTGTTGCTATGAAGCTGTATATTTTAAACACATGTGAATAATCATTTTGTCCACTGTTCACAAGTCTAATTTTCGTGTTCTCTAGCGTACTGTAGTCTCGCAACTCGATGGCGTGCAATAAACAGGGATTTAATTACTGGGTGGCGGAATCTTATTTGGCGTCCTATAAATAGCTAATAGACCATGTGTCGAAATACCGAGCGAGGAATAACATCTCTCAATTCGCCAGTAGTTCCGCACGATGTTCTGCGAGCCGCGTAAATCAGTACCCGATCTTCTCGGGGCATTATAACCCGCTGTCGGCCTCCTCCATGCTGATATGCTGGGGTGCCAGTCTCTTCATTCCCCGCAAGCAATCGATTTATTATTTAACGATTCGTCTCCATAATTTTTGCGAAATCTCGTTGCATCCGTTCTTTTTCCGATAATGAAATCGTACGACAATCGACGATGCTATTCACGTTCGATACTCGTGCCATGAAATAATTTAATGCTATTTGCCGCATTCAACTGTTATTTTCGTGTCTGACAACAAATTTAATAGCTGCATCATCAAAAATATATTTCAATGGCACGCTTGTTGGATGTGGACATGGGGCGTGCGATAGCCTTATCGGCAGAGGGACGGACGCAACGTGATATTGCGGAAATTATCGGGACGAATCGTTCGGTCATAAATCGATTACTTGCGCGGAATGAAGAAACTGGCAGTGCAGCGTATCGGCATGGAGGAGGCCGACAGCGTGCGACAACGCCTTGGGAAGATCGGGCGATTGTTCAAGAGGTGCGAAGAACACCACGAACAACAGCGAACGAGTTGAGGGAGGTTATCCCACGCCCGATATCCCGACATACTATTTATCGTCGCCTCGGAGAACGAGAAATAAGATCCCGCCGCCCAGTGATAAAGCCTTTGCTCCAGGCACGGCATCGAGTTGCGAGGCTTCACTACGCCAGAGAGCATGAAGATTGGACTTGCGAACAGTGGAGCAAATGCTTATTTACGGACGAGTCGAAAATACAGCTCCACGACAATAATAGAAGCGAACGAGTGTGGCGACGACAGGGCGAAAGAATGATGGAGAGAAACATCAACCACTCCCGAGCCGTTGGAGCAGGCTCCATTACAGTGTGGGGTGGAGTCTCCATATAGTCCCGAACGCCACTTGTTGTGTTTAGGAATCGGACCGTCCGGGGTGCTATTTACATAGACGAAATCCTTCGGCCAATCGTTCTTCCGGAGGCTGAACGAATTGGAGAAGAATTCGTTTTGGTCGACGATAACGCCCCGGCTCATCGAGCGAGAATTGTCAACGCGTTCCTCGAAGAGCATGGGATTAATCGCAGTGTGTGGCCAGCGAATAGTCCTGACATTAATCCCATTGAAAATGTATGGGCTCTTCTAAAAAAAAGATTAGAGATCGGAGACCTGCGCCGAGAACCCTTGACGAACTCGAAATCGTCACTCGAGAAGAATGGCTTCGATTTCCCCAGGAGCAGATCGCAGCGACGGTGGCCAGTACGACTCGCCGCTGCCTTGCCGTAACTCGAGCTCGAGGTGGCGCAATTACATATTTAGCTATGGCCTCCCAAACGGCCCTTTTCAGGGCCACCAAAAATATTGCACGTTTTGTTGTTTGCTTCTGTTAATGAAAAATATTATTTGACGATGCGCCTAATTTGGAAGTATTTTATTTCTCGTTTGCGAACTGCGTTGAAAAATACAATTTCTTTGCCGAACAAAGAGTACAGAGCTCACCAAAGTTGCAAATTCATTGATCGGTTTTAGGAGCTCGCGAATTGTACGGAGATAACAATAACCTTGCATTTTTTCACAAGTACTCATGCAAATTGAATCGATCTTATGGATTCACTTCAATTTAAAGACCTTTTGGATTCCTTTCAATTTGAAGATCTCGTAAGTTACGAACTAAGTGAACGGTTTTGAGCCTGCTGGTAAAGCGTGAGGGGGCAGCAAAATTTTTTTACATTTTCTAGACCTTCAAAAACTCGATACGAGTCTACTGTATCGATTCGAGCTTCGGGATCCGATCGCAGCCCCGAGGACAGTTCGAGTTCCTCGTTTTGAGGCTCTTCAAAAGCGAACGGGGTAGCATTTTTATTTTTTTTATTTTTCAGACCTTCGAACACTCGATCCGACGCTACAGTATCGATTCGGGCCTCGAGATCCGATCACAGCCCCGAGGACAGCTCGAGTTCCTCGTTTTGAGGCTCTTTAAAAGCAAGCGGGGGTGGCATTTTAATTTTTTTATTTTCTAGACCTCCGAACACTCGATCCGAGGCTACAGTATCGATTCGGGCCTCGAGATCCGATCACATGCCCGAGGACAGCTCGAGTTCCTCGTTTTGAGTCTGTTTAAAAGCGTGCGGGGGTGGAAAAAAAATAAAAAAATTTCCTAGACCTTCGAACTCTCGATACGAATCTACTGTATCGATTCGAGCTTCGGGATCTGATCGCAGCCCCGAGGACAGCTCGAGTTCCTCGTTTTGAGGCTCTCTAAAAGCGAACGGGGTGGCATTTTTATTTTTTTATTTTCTAGACCTCCGAACACTCGATCCGAGGCTACAGTATCGATTCGGGCCTCGAGATCCGATCACAGGTCCGAGGACAGCTCGAGTTCCTCGTTTTGAGGCTCTTTAAAAGCGAGCGAGGGTGGAAAAAAAAATTAAAAAATTTCCTAGACCTTCGAACTCTCAATACGGATCTACTGTATCGATTCGAGCTTCGGGATCCGATCGCAGCCCCGAGGACAGCTCGAGTTCCTCGTTTTGATGCTCTTTAAAAGCGAGCGGGGGTGGCATTTTTTTTAATTTTTTTTTCTCGACCTCCGAACACTCGATTCAAGGCTACAGTATCGATTAGGGCCTCGAGATCCGATCACAGCCCCGAGGACAGCTCGAGTTCCTCGTTTTGAGTCTGTTTAAAAGCGTGCGGGGGTGGAAATTTTTTTTTTTTCAATTTTCTAGACCTTCGAACTCTTGATACGGATCTACGGTGTCGATTCGAGCTTCGGGATCCGATCGCAACCCCGAGGACAACTCGCGTTCCTTGTTTTAAGCCTATCGCAAAAGGTGCAGGGACGGTAAGAAACGACGCCTTTTTCGGTTTTTTTTTTTTTATTTGGACCTTATCAATTTTGTCACCGAATCAACCAGACAGCCGAAAAAGACATTATTATTTTTTTTTTTCAATCTCAATTAATTTTTTCGAAGTGTCCACTACATCGTTGATTTCAATTTAGCGATACAAAATTTTTTTATCGAACAACAGGACGCACTGGCGTTCAAAACGTTTTTTGAAATCGGACTAAGATCCGCGGAAATCGGCCAAAAATACCTTGTCCCACTTCAAATGAGCACTACTGTATGTTAAATAAGAAAAATAAACCGCCTATGTTTTGTGCACAGTATTCTTCAAACCATTGTTTTTCTTTTGCTTCATTTTATTTCCGATGACCTCATTCTTATCCTTACAAATCAAAGTATACCTGATAGATATATGAAATATATGTAATTTACATTTCGGAATATATTCCAAATATACGTGCAATATATACTTGGAACATGTGTTTGATATACTTTGGAGAATACCTAAAATGTATGTTTCATATACTTTGCGGTAACGGATTTTCAACTGTTAACTTATTCATAATCTGACAATATGTATAATTAATCAACGACAGTCAATTGACTGTCTACTCATAGTAGAAAATAATTGTGGACTATAGTAGACTGACAAATGTGCCTCACTGTATACGAATATAAAAAACGCTTTGCGCCCTGTGCATATGTTCATAAACCTTATTATTATCGCTATTCGGATCGAAAGAAATCATTGTCGATACAATATAATTAATCGAGGTATTGAATTACCCGGGGTACAACAGTGACATCGAGCCTTTAGCATCAACACTAACAATTAAATTAACATTAATGTATATGCGTCTAACATAGGGCTATCACATGCCTACGACGCTTTAAGTTTCAAATTAAAATAAAAATTTTCTAAGATCTGGATAACCAAGTTGGTTCCCACAACGGTCGCACTGTTACGACCCAGGGTCGACTGTTCGATCCCCTGCAAGTGACAAAATTATCAGCGTTTTTCCGGGATATTCTTTTGTCTGTCGATAGACTAAGTTTATATACATAATAAAACGTGAAAATCACTTAATTTTCAAATTTTTTAGCTGAGATTCAATACGTATTATATACTTAGGATACATGACACTCATATCTAACTTATGTCCGGAATACATCCGGAGCTACATTTGACATAAACGTAGAACATACAATATATATACCTAAATTATATATTGAATATATGTTTCGAATACATTTTTTGTTCCAAAAAGTACGTATGGCGAATACATTTTGAATATATTTCTGCTACAACTCGTGTACAGTTTGAATATATTGGAAATACATGCACATATACCGCAAATATATTCGACATATACTTTTAATACATCGAAAAATGTATTGGGTATTGTGTGTTTACACCGATCCCCTAAGGGTAACGGGCTCCTTTCACTTCTCTCTTCCTCCTTCCTTATCCGTTGTCACCGGTTCGATTCTTGGGTCCGGAGCTTCGTCGCGCCTCGTCAGGTGTCAGTAGTCTCGGGCATACGGATATAGTCATAGGACGTACGCCCTATCTCCAGAGCCATGTCCTCGTCCCTTTTCCTTTCACCCAAGGGACTTCAGTCTCAGGAATCGAACCCATCACACTTTCCAGCCTTTCCGTTTCCCATACCGAGGTACTGGTTTCCTCTGGACCTACTTACTGTAGCGGGTTCCGAACCACTTTTTCGCAGAAAAAACACCACAGAGAATTCTTGGTGCTTGCCGGGAATCGAACCCGGACGTACTGCGTGTGAGTCGCGCTCCGATCCATTCGGCCACCCCAGAGAACATAGAAGTAGAAACAGGCTTTTATATATAGAAATGAAAAAAAAATTTCGATTAGTAATCTCGCAAAAAAAGAAACAATATTCCGACTCTATTAGAAACAGCTTTGCAGACCTGCGCCGACCGACAGATTTTTGGAAGGCAGTCAAAAAATGCAAGACTAACAGCGATAACGGAGCGGCTCTACCGATAGAAAGGTGGAATAATTTCTATAGCAATGTTTATCCGCGCAGAGACACAGAACGGGCAGTATATAACCTCGAGATGGAAGGGGTGAGTTTCCCGATTTTGGACGCCGAAATTACGCTTTCCGAACTGCAAAAAATTCTGAAAAATTGTAAGAACGGTAAAGCCGCAGGCCCCGACCGAGTCACAAATGAATTCTACAAATTTCTGCCGATTAATGGATGTAAACACCTGCTGAAACTATACAACCTCGTATTAGCACAGGAATGTGCCCTGCGCGAGTGGGCACAGGTACTGTTAACAATGATTTTTTAAAAAGGAGATAAAGAGGATCCTTCCAATTATCGGGGAATAGCGCTAGTTAATAACATAACAAAAATCTTCACGCAAGTCCTGAAAGAAAGACTAGAAGGTTTTGCGGAGGATAGGGGTCTATTGCCGGAGTCACAAATGGGCTTCAGAAAAAGGCGAGGATGCACCGAATGCATCTTTACCCTCATTTCGACTGCACAACTGCAGCTAAGGCTCGGTCGGAAGGAAGTGTTTGCGATTTTCGTAGATTTCAAGAGAGCGCTCGATTCCATACCACATGCGCGATTATGGGAGAAGCTGCACACACTCGGAATTAGCTCAAAAACGATAAAAATAATTAAGTCACTCTACGATCAAGCAACCGTCCACGTAGAAAGCCAAAATACTCTCTCAAACGAATTCGAAGTCACAGAAGGCGTCCTTCAAGGCGAGTCGCTCAGCCCTCTTCTATTCATTCTGTACTTAGCTGATTTCGAAAAATACTTCAGATCTAAGGGACTAGGGGGGCTCAACATCGACGGGACTCCAGGAGATCCAGGTGCACATCCAATGCGCCGCATCGTTTATCGACATTTTTCACATCGATAGACTGTGAGGAGCGGGTTAAAATGACCTCAACATTAAAGAGGAGGTTTCAACGATTAAAATGAGCTCTGGTTCATTATGGGAAAGTGTCTCAGTAATCCTAATCACGTCCTTGAAAAATGTGTACGAAAAAGCGATTACGGCTCGGAGTCGCCAGGCGACAGTCATTTGGTCAGTAACAGGACTGAGCTCGCGCGCGACTCTAAGCTTTCGCTTATGCCGCTTCCTCTTCATTTCGAATGTTTAACATTCTGTTCCGATTTTGTACACGTTTTGAACTTCGGCGTTATTTTTTTACCACCGCCCCCGCACCTTTCACGACAGCCTTAAAACAAGGAACTCGAGGTGTCTTCATGGCTGTGATCGAAACCCGAAGGTCCAATCGACAGATTAGACTCGTGTCGACAGTTCGAAGGCTAACAAAAATGTTCAATTTTTGTACCACCCCCGCACGCTCCGCGGTAGCCTTAAAACGACGAACTCGTCGTGTCCTCGAGACTGTTATCGAATCTCGGGGCTCAAATCGATACAGCAGATTGGTATCGACAGTTAGAAGATCAATTAAAATTTTCAATTTTTTTGCCGCCCCCGCACGCTTTTGAACAGCCTGAAAACGAGAAACTCGAGGCGTCCTCGGGGCTGTTATGGTAGCTCGAGGCCCAAATCGATACCGTAGATTCATGCTGAACATGTGGTGATATGAAAAAATTCGAAAATTTTTTGAACCAGCACACGATTTTGTACAGCCTGAAAACGAGGAACTCGTCGTGTCCTCTGGGCTCTTATTGGATCTGGAGCTCCGAATCGATACAGTCGATTCGTATCGACGTTTAGAACGTTGATAAAAATTTTATATTTTTTTTCGACCCCCGCACGCTTTTAAACAGCCAGAAAACGAGGAACTCGGAGCGTCCTCGGGGCTGTTATCATATCTCGAGCTTCAAATCGATACCGTAGGTTCATGCTGAATGTGTGGTGATATAAAAAAAATTTGAGAATTTTTTGAGCCAGCACACGATTTTATACAGCCTGAAAACGAGGAACTCGTCATGTCCTCGGGGCTGTTGTCGGATATGGAGCTCCGAATCGATACAGTCGATTCGTATCGTCATTTAGAACGTCGATTAAAATGTTCTATTTTTTTCCACCCCCGCACGCTTTCAAACAGCCTGAAAACGAGGAACTCGGGGTGTCCTCGGGGCTGTGATTGGATCTCGAGGCTCGAATTCTCCGGGTTGTGAGCAATGTCCGTGGATCCGATCGATACGACAGACTCGTGTTAATGTCTGAAAAACTCAAATTATGCACCGATGTCAATGACTCTCCAGCACGTATTTTTCGGGCCTTAAGATATAAAAATGTATGGTCAACAACAAGAGATGGTTTCACCGAAAAGTAAAACCAGAGTTATTTATTTATTTATTTATTTTTGAACGAATTGTTTGCGTTCGAATTGTTGGTGGCCCTGAAAAAGGCCGTTTTGTTTTTCGATATGGCGTCTTCGTCTCTTCAATACTTAATAGCGCCCCCTCGAGCACGAGTGATGGCTAGACAGCGACGATTCATGCTTGAGATCGTTGCCGCAATTTGATCTCGAGGAATGGCACGCCATTCCTCTTGAGCTGCGACCTCAAGTTCGTCCAGCGTTCTCATCACCGGTTTTCTGGCACGAATCCTCCTCTTAAGTATCGCCCAAACGATCTCGATCGGATTCAAGTCTGGACTGTTAGGCGGCCAGTAACTTCGATCGATCCCCTGCTCATCGAGGAATCTGTTGACGATCCGTGCACGATGAGCCGGAGCGTTACCGTCGATCAAGACGAAACCGTCTCCGACCCGTCGAGCTTCCGGAACGACAACAGGAGCGAGGATACGATCGATGTAAATCTGGCCCCTAACAGTTTGGTTCCGGAACACAACCAATACCGTCCGAGATTCGAGAGAGATTCCACCCCATACCGTGATGGAACATCCACCAAAAGCTCGAGACTGGTTTTGGAGGTGTTCCTCCATCCTTTCTCCAGTTCGGCGCCATACTCGCGCGCTCCTCGAGTTGTCACGGAGCTGAACCTTTGATTCGTCCGTAAACAAACATCGACGCCAGTCTTCCGGGGTCCAATCCTCATGATCTTTCGCAAATTCTCTTCGTCCGGCTCGATGACGCGCATTGAGAGCTGGCTTAATCACCGGACGTCGAGATTTGACGTCAGCCTCTGCAAGCCTCCGTCTGACGGTTCATTGCGAAACCGGGCGTGGAATTGTCCCAATAATTTCGTTTGTCGTGATTCGCGGGTTTTGGCGTGCCTGCTGCACGATTCCTCGGTCTTTTCGTACCGTTGTCACCCGTTGCCCACCACCACCGTGACGATACGTCGCACTGCCCGTTTCTTCTTTTCGCGCGATTAATCGGTTTATTACGGACGCGCTCGTCCCGATTGCATTCACAATATCGCGTTGTGTGCGCCCCGCCGCTGACATTTCAAGCGCTCGCCCCATGTCCACTTCTGACAATCTCGCCATGTTACCGAAACTTTCGCGTGAACATATGAATGTATGCGATGACTTTTCCAACGAGAATAAACAAGCAGTTGAATGTCGCGGCTAGACGTTCACTTTATTAAATTTCATCAGCAGAGAAAATGAACCCCAAGGACACAACGAGTTCCTCGTTTTCAGGTTGTTTAAAAGCGTGTGGGGTGGAAAAAAAAGAACATTTTTATCGACGTTCTAAACGTCGATACGAATCGACTGTGTCGATTCGGAGCTCCACATCCGATAACAGCCCCGAGGACACGACGAGTTCCTCGTTTTCTGGCTGTTTAAAAGCGTGCGGGAGTGGAAAAAAATAGAAAATTATTATCGACGTCCTAAACGTCGATACGAATCGACTGCATCGATTCGGAGCTCCAGATCCGATAACAGCCCCGAGGACACGACGAGTTCCTCATTTTCAGGCTGTATAAAATCGTGTGCTGGCTCAAAAAATTTTCAAATTTTTTTATATTACCACATGTTCAGCATGAACCTACGGTATCGATTTGGGCCTCGAGATACGATGACAGCCCCGAGGACGCCTCGAGTTTCTCGTTTTCAGGCTGTTTAAAAGCGTGCGGGGGCGGCAAAAAAATTGAAAATTTTAACTGATCTTCTAACTGTCGATGCCAATCTGCTGTATCGATTTGGGCCCCGAGATTCGCTAACAGTCTCGAGGACACGACGAGTTCGTCGTTTTTAGGCTACCGCGGAGCGTGCGGGGGTGGTACAAAAATTGAACATTTTTGTTAGCCTTCGAACTGTCGACACGAGTCTAATCTGTCGATTGGACCTTCGGGTTTCGATCACAGCCATGAAGACACCTCGAGTTCCTTGTTTTAAGGCTGTCGTGAAAGGTGCGGGGGCGGTGGTAAAAAAATAACGCCGAAGTTCAAAACGTGTACAAAATCGGACCAGAATGTTAAACATTCGAAATGGAGAGGAAGCGGCATAAGCGAAAGCTTAGAGTCGCGCGCGAGCTCAGTCCTGTTACTGACCAAATGACTGTCGCCTGGCGACTCCGAGCCGTAATCGCTTTTTCGTACACATTTTTCAAGGACGTGATTGGGATTACTGAGACACTTTCCCATAATGAACCAGGGCTCATTTTAATTGTTGAAACCTCCTCTTTAATGTTGAGGTGATTTTAACCCGCTCCTCACAGTCTATCGATGTGAAAAATGTCGATAAACGATGCGGCGCATTGGATGTGCACCTGGATCTCGTCTACGAGAAAAGTTTTCGCCACAAAAAAAAATGTCTTCGAAGAGAGTCACGAACAATGACGCCACGAAAAATTTCTACCCGATCGGGCGTACCGTTTTCGTGTAACCCCAAAAAAGGTGATTTGACTTCCTGGGTGCACAACTTCCTCTGGGATTATCCGATCGAGACGCATTACCCGTGTTTTCTGCCCGCCGCGAGCTGCTCTTTCGATTAACATGGGCGGTGGTGCAAATTTTTATGCGCGTTTGCGACTTCTCGAAGTCAGCGTAATAGCAATTTTCGCACGCCCTCACCTCATCCCCTCGCAAAAAGGCAATTATTGACTGATTTGGATGAAACCAACGCCATTCGACAGGTAAATAAATTTACTCGAATGTACTTTCTTGGTTTTCCAAAATCGGTCCAACTTTCGCCAAAATCGGCGAAAAAAACCTTGTTCCACTTCAATTGCCTATTACTGTAAACAACAAGCCATCGCGACCGTACCGTCGTACACCTACCTTGGGGTCCCGCTGTCGAGTTCGTCTCTCGGACTTCTCGCGGCGCAAAGTGCAATAAGTAATGCAAAAATAGCAACCAGGGCAACCCTTTCGATATTGGCAAGAGCGAAGTGCGATACATGGGGTGCCTATAGCAGGATGTATGACAGTATTGTCGCCGCAACTTTACTTTATGCTGCCCCTGTTTGGGCTTTAAGATACCTCGAGCTGATCGAAAAAGCGCAAACAGGGTTTTTTAAGCGTCTGTTATACCTCCCAAGTAATACGCCAAACTGGGCTCTAAGACTGGAAGTCGGAACACTCCAAATTGCCTAGACTGCTATGTACAGGACCTGGAATTGGTTTATAAAAATTCTTGACTCGCCTGTCAACAGCCTGACAAAAATCTGTATGATGAGAATCTTAAATCTAGCCAACAATTTACCCGAAGTGCATGAACTCAATTGGGCTACGCAATTCAGAAAATTTTTGGAGGAAACGAACTGTCTGGACCTGTGGGGATCACGTGATCCCCAAGTCTGTGCGGCCAGAACCGATGAGGTTTTCCGAACCTATGCAAACTCTCTGAGAGAAAGGGATCTGATCAGACAACAGGAGTCTAGTGCCTGTCAGCTACAAATACCACGAGAATACGATCTACAACCAGCGAGGTACCTTACCGTTAAGCTAAGCCTCCCAATGAAGAGAATCATTGCGCAACTGCGTCTAGCAAATAAGTACAACTGTCGGATCACCTTCGAAAAGTATGTCGGTAAACTTGAACCCCTTCAAATTTGTATGAATTGCAATCTGAAGGAGAAAGAAACTGTAACCCACTTTGTATGCAAGTGCCCTCTGTACAGCGCGTACCGAGAGCACGATCTAGGCCATCTACTCCCAGCGAACCGCGATAACCAGGCGTTAGAAATGCTATTAAGCACGCAAGACAAAAACTCGATTAAATCAATTTTTTACTTTGTTAGTAAAAGCCTCAGGCTGAGAGCTTTCTCACTAAATGAATAAGAACTTCAACATAAGTCTGTAATATTAAGCCATGTGATATTTTCGGTTGTAAAACCCCCTTGCTATAAAAGACCTAGTTGTACTCTCAATAAGCAATAAATTATCTATCTATCTATCTATCTATATTCTGTCTAATAACCGGATGATTTGAAAAAAAATTCTATTTATTTTATGCTAGTACCTTTAGAGAATAGCAGGAAATCTCATTTTCCAGCCGGACGTGACGTCATTTCCGTTCCAGAAAACCCATTTCCCGACGGGATGTGATGTCATAGCGAAAATACATCACTACCGGTTTGAACATCGAATTTTCTGATTGGACGTGACGTCATATCGAAAATCCCGCGCTTCCGATTTTAAAAATTGCATTTTTTGACCGGAAGTGACGTCATTTCCGGTGTAGAAAACTCTTTTTCCACCCAGAAGTGACATTATACCGAAAATACGTCGCTTCGGGTTTGAACATCGCATATTTCGAGCGGTAGTGACGCCATACCGGAAATGCGTCACGTCCGGTCGAAAAATTACATTGTCAAACGGGAAGTGACGTATTCACGATGTGCATATTGATGCATTTAACTTTCTTTGGTGATACTGCATGGATTTTAGACAGATTGGAATGATATTTTTAGTCGAAAAGAGTGGATCGTCCGAGTGGGGAAGAGTGAATGGTTGCGGCTCGAGCCTGAGAAGTTGAAGAATCATCTTATCTGTTCGGCACGCTTCGAGCAAACTGATTTTCAGAATTACGATCGCGGTCAAGGGAAACGAACGTTGAAATTGAAAGCCCTACCAGCTGCAAATAAGGGAAGCATCGATGCGGTGCAAGTAGATTCATCTGCAGAATCGACGATTCAGTCTTCCTCGATGCTTTCGATCTCTGACACTCCCGGTACATCGCTCGCACGTGATACGACCAAAAAATCACATTCAGCTTATGTAACCCGACGCGAGCAGGTTTTGCGACGAAAAGTAGTGACCCTGACCAAAAAATTAAAAAAAGCTCGCAACACGATCCGTCACTTGAAGCGAAAAACCGTAAAAAATTCGTCCGTTGCGGATGTTATCGAGGGCGCCGCGAATTACATGGACGGAAATCGTTTATTGCTGCTGAAGATGCAACTGAACCATATTAAAGTTTCAAAATGGAGCAAACACGAAAAGCAGTTTGCTTTAGGGTTATTTTACAAGTCGCCCAAAGCCTACGTCTTCTTGCGAAAAAACAAATAAAATTGTTTTGCCCTGTGTCTCCTTGATTAGAAAGTGGATCAATGAAATCCATTTAACAACCGGAATCAGTGACAGACTATTTGAATTATTAAAACTCAAAGCTGAAACGATGACCCAACAGGAACGACAGTGCGTTTTGTTGTGGGACGAAATGGCAATAAAAAAGCTGCTTGAGTACAACGCCAAAGACGATCTCGTTGAAGGGTTCCAAGATCTCGGACATTTTGATCGATCCGATAAAATTGCGAATTATGTGCTTGTCTACATGCTTCGTAGTTTGACTTTCACGTGGAAACATCCCGTTGCCTTTTACGTCTCACATGAAAATTTTGACGGTAACGACTTGACAGAATTGACGAAGACCGTTTTGAACGCCGTTTTTGAGGCAGATTTTCTTGTACGCTCTATGGTTTGCAACCAAGGCTCTCCCAATAGAAAAGCGGTCAGTATGCTCGGGATAACAGAAGAACATCCATTCGTGGACATTTCCGGAAAAAATTATTTTTCAATTTTGATGTCCCACACTTGATCAAGAGTATCCGAAATAATTTGTACAGTAGAGACTTCATCGTCGGTGAAAACCGTATTTCATGGGGTGCGATCCGAGAGATGCGCAATGTCGAACGCAATAAGTCGTGCAGAGCTGCTCCGAAATTAACAGACCGTCATATAGACCCGAATAATTTCCAACGTATGAGGGTATGATTGGCGACACAAGTTTTTACTGCATCTGTCTCCGCTGCAATGACTACCGGAAGTATGACGGGAGATTTGAAACATCCGGATAATGGCGCGACTGCTAACTTCGTGAAAAAGATAAACGACATTTTTAATTGCTTGAATAGTCGATACGCGAATGATCCCAACCCGTTGAAACGAGCATTGTCCGATCGAGCCCCTCAGGTATCGGAATGCTTAGAAAACGCGCTCCCGTGGCTGGACCAATGGACCGTATCGAACAGTCCATCTCCACCATGTTTTGCAGGCCTTAAGATGGCCATTCGATCGATCTTGATGTTTTGGAGTGACCTCCGCGCGGTAGGTACTCTGTATCTATTAACTACCCGTCTGAATCAAGATCCGCTTGAAAATCAGTTTTCGGTTTTGCGAAGTCGTTCGGGCCATAACGAAATCCGTCTGCCAAGCAGTTCAGGCATAATTTGCAACACGTAATTACGATGAACCTCGAGAAACCTCCGGTAGGAACGAATTGCGAGGAAGACGATGCAATCGTATTGCTCGCAAAAACTCGAACAAACGAAGTCATCGAGCAGACTAAATCGTCGGTTGCACACGACTTAATAATTGAAGACGTCGACGACGATTTTGATGAGACCGACATGATGACTCAGACTCAGACTGAGGACGTAATGATTCACAGTGATGAGACAGACGTAAGAGATTCAATACCGTCCGAGATCGAAAATGATGAAACCAATGTAACCCTGGAAGAATGTTCTATGAAGTACGTTGCCGGTTATCTGCTTTATAAATGTTTCCGGAAATTCGATTGTTCGAAGTGCAGAAATCTTTTCATCAAGAGCAACCATTACTTAGAAAACAATAATGAACTTTTGCGTTTGTTCAAAGCCTATAAAAGTATTGACGAACAAGAACTCGGTCATTTGCAGGCTCTTGTCGACAAGTTTCATACTTTGATAGTTGCCGCGTACAAACGCTTCGAAACTGAATTCTCGTGTCACTCACACGAAGTCGACATTAGCAAGTATCTCGGACGTTGTATCCACGAGACTCTAACGTCAACAGACAGTGATTTTTAGCTTGCAAACGACGACTGCCAAGTACACCGCGATTTTATTGTGGATCTGTTTGTTCGCACCCACATTTTTTATCAGCTAAAGTGGATCTCTCGCGATATAAGAGACGCTAACAACAGAAAAAGGAAGACCGGAACTAAGAGCGAAAAACCGAATCGTAAAATGCTGAAACTTACGCATAGCTGAAGCAGCAATAGAGATTATTTTCCGCGATATATTTCAATATGCAAATATTGAATGTAACTAATTGATCATATGTTTAGTCTGCACATGAGATTTCTTTATTGTTTGTATAGATGAGTGCATAATTCTTTGTTCCCATTGTCCTCTTCCCCTTAGCCTTGACCTTTTCTTTTTCCGTCCTTCTTATTGCCCATCCCTTCCTGATGGAAGATATTCGCTACCTTCCCGTGGTTTCCATCGAGTAATGTTAACCAACATGTTCATGTGCTCCCACAGATTGTGTATTTTTTTATGTCTCGGACAGATTATACATCAATGCATTTTTAAAACACATGTTGGTTGACATTAGCTAAGAGCGAGTAAAACATGATTAATTTCTTCTCGCAGGCGCGAAAGTAGCTATACCGGCTGTTCAAGTATATAATTTTAGTATTAAATAGAGGTCCAGAAATCCTACATAATAATGTATTATTTATATGCAATCATCAATAGGTTTAATTTATCATTTTCACCAAATACGAGAGAAAAGTATATTTGAAACTTTTTACAAAGTATACTGTAAAAATTTGCGCCCCGATAGTAAGTATTGTTAGTATAATGCAACATTGAGATAAGAAAAAAAAAAGAAAGAAAAAAAGACAGGGTGACGGTATCGAACCATGGATATCAAGTTAGGAAGCGGAGCCCTCACCCACTCGGCCACCGACTCACTTGGTAACCAATGTGTGTAAGTTAATGGAAAGTCGCGAGGCCGCTGCTTTGCTAATTGGGTTTGCGAATGCTTAATTTCTTCACGCCACTGCAAAAACTTGTTCAATGTCGGTTTAAGAGCATATGAAACACACTCGTGTTTCCTTCTCACTTCACCGCGAGCACGAATTATAAAATATCCCTCGCTCTTGCGGCGCGATCAGGTTACATCTACCTGCTCGTAAGGATGTAATTTATAGTGTCTATTTAACTTTACGCTAAACAAATACTCCCGTTTAGATAGTTGTCGTAAGCGAAGACAAGAAAAAAAAATATTGCGTGTGACGGAATTGAACCCCGGTTAGGAAAATAAAAAGAAAAACCTTTGACCGCTCGGTCACCAACTCACTCGAAAACATAGATGTGAAAGTTGATTAAAATCTGTTAGTCCGCTGCTTTGTTATTTTGGTTAATGTTTTTTTAACGCTTCAACCGATCTATTAGTATTTTAATTATTTTAATTAGATATTCTAGTCGAAAATTGTATTATTCTGGCACAGAGTTCTGTTTGTAGGGAAATCTTGAAATATTCGAAGCATCAGTGCGAACTCAAAGACACGCCCAACCGCGTTTCTGCATGAGCGCGAGTGAGAGAACGCTATAGTCCGATCCACATGAGTATGAGAGAGACGACCACGAGAGGCGTTGCTTGAGATTCTTCGAGTGTGTTGGGCACACCGATACATAGCGGCGCCAACTACAGGCGGAAATCGGAACAATCTTTTCTGTGTCAAATATTAACACGGGACCTACGCTTCCATATACTTCTATGTTCTCTGGCCACGCTCGCCCTTTACATCGAAAAATGTATTTTTCGATATACTTCATTTCCATGTGCGCTTCGTTCTCGTCGCACGTCCGATCGCCGTTCCACCTCAACGGGTAGTAAACTACAGTACCTATACGGATTTTTTCAAGATGGCGGCTTTGAGGAGTAGGGGTGCTGTGCAGTGTGCTCGGCCGGGCCACTAGGCCCGCCGGCTCGCTGCTGGGATCGTTTTCCCCCTCCCCCCTTCCCCCCTGCGGCCCTTGTAGGGAAGTGGTGGGTGTTCAGGGTGAGGAGCTGGAGGAGATGTTGCTTCTTCGGCTGTCAAGTCCCGACCACCCGCCCCTGGTCGATCACTTGAGTAGCTCGACTTGAGTGTGAACGGAGGGGGTGATAGAGAGAGGGTAGTAAAGGGAGGGAGTGAGCGGGGTAGTGGAAGGGCGTGAGAGCGCGGCGGGGGTGTTTGGTGTAGCGGGGATGAGTTGGCTGGAGCGCGCGCGGGGCCAGCTGGTGACGGTGTAGTGACGAGTCGCGCCATGTTAGATTTTTGGGGGTACGCTAGCGGCCGAGCGGCGGCGGGCCCATCGGTTCGGGTGCGTGAGAATGGATGCCGAGCGGTGCAGCGCGTAGACGGTATAGCGGTGGATGGCTGAAGTAGACGGAGCGCGCGGAGAGCCCGTGACGATATAGCAGCGAGTCGCGCCATCCTGGATTCCGGCAGGCGCTAGCTTGCTGCGGGAGGCAGGGCTCTCGCTGTTGCGCGTAGGGTATTTCTCGAGGGTAGCTGAATGCTTTGCGTAAGCTAGCTTGGCCGAGCGGCATAAGGCGTTGAATTCAAGTGCCGTTTTCCTAGAGAGCGCGGGTTCGATTCCAATATGTAGCAATGTTTTTTAATTTTTCAGCACTTTGAAAATAAACATATGAAACGGGTGGGGGAAGGTAAGTAAAAATAATTCTGTTTTAAATTTTTACAATAAAGTTTGCATTTTTTATTCTTAAATCTAGGTGTACATATAGATATATTTTAATGTATACAAATTTAAAAATTATTTAGCCTAGCGCAGCAATGTTGAACAAATTTTTTAACACAGACTCCACGACGACCAGACTCGACGACCTGTTAACGAGTTCCCAGAGTGTTTATTAATGTTTTTCGTATCAGTCGCCAGCTTACTCATTATACGTTTATGAAATCTTGCGGCGATTCGATCGTTTTGTTTGAGATCGGCGGTGAAAAGATTCCGAAATTGTAGTAGAGATCCCCCGCTACACATATGATAAAGGAACATAATACAAAACTGGCCACACACATTTGAAGAGAGACTTTGAATCTGCTTGGTATTCCATCGATAGAGGGTGCAGTTCTTGCGTAGGCGGTGGATATATTCTGGATCGTATTCATCACTTGTTACGATTGGAGAGTAACAGTCACGTGGCTTCTTTAGATTCATAGGTTCCGGTAAGAAGTCAAACTGTTGTATCCGCGTGGCTGTAGGAGGAACGCCGCGAAGAATCCACTCCTTCAACTTTGCAGCGTTGTTTAAAGTACAAGACAGTTCCGTTCTGTTCAAGAGCCCGTGATGCAGACAGACCTGCGCCGAAGAAGACAGGTCGTTGAATGATGGACAGTCCGTCTTCTCGAGGTTTTTTATCTCACGCGCTGTCACATTTTGCAGGTATTTCGCTTTTTCATGGCCGCGAGTATAAATGGTTCCCACAGCCCGTGTGATCTGTCGGAGATTTGCGTGTAGTCCTCTGAGTTCTACGTCTCCTTCGAACCACTCCAGGCCGTGATGATGACGGGTCGTCCAATTATTCTTAGCGCGCACGGCTCTCGGGAGATCCGTGAAAACGTATGTCGGTGAAGTGATCCAATGCCCGAAATACTCTTTATCAAGCCCGACGACAGCTACTTCTTTAGCAATGAAGCAGTCATCCTTGTCGTAAAACCCTTGAATATCGATGACGTAGTCCATTTAGGTGAAAAAAATGTTATGGTCCCGTAAGTACAACCGCTACTGTCAAAGGATCGCTGCGTACTACCGATGAGCGATACAGATGCATCTTCACGATTTTGATGCTGGAGGGGATGAGCGGGGGTGTGTCACCAATTCGTTAGTTTTACTGGTTTTTCTTACCTCCACAAGGGTTCAACCCCTTGAGACGCCTACTTACAAATAGCTGAGAAGAAAAGTGACGAAAACAGTCCCTTCTATCACCCCCACTATTCTACTACACCTTACACGAGTCCTGCTAGGTAGCGTAACGCAGTGGGAGTTCAGGTACAAAATAATTCTCCTACGGTAGACATCTAAAAAATGATCCATCCAAGAGTAAAATCTATGGTGTTCACGAAGCGTAACCACCCTGCTTAGAAAATCCTATAGATACTGATTAAAACCGATTGTAACCCATAGGATTTCAATCGGAATGAATAGTCTTAATCGGAGAGCAATTTGCGTTCCCATTGGAAATGAATAGGTATCAGTAGGTTTGAATTGGCACATGAAATCAATCGGAACGTATCGTTATTATCCGATAAAATTGGCTTCCCGATAGGAAATATTATTTTTCGACGACGTATTGGTTTGAATGAGTTTTTTGTCCTGGTAATATCCCATAGAATGCTTCCTTTCCCATTGAGATAACGAATCGGATTGTATAGGAAATTCCCCCATTTTAGTTTTGTACAAGATTTAATTGGAAAGGACCGTTAAAAAGTAGCTCTATATCGAGCTCATGGGATTGAAATGGGTTGTATTCTTTGATCATATATCGGGATCTATCGGTAAGTATAATGTCTCTATGGGAATGTCTTGTCCCGTCAAACAGCCGGATTCAATGTGTTTCTTTCCGATAAACTGTCAACTGGAATGAATCAGCTATCGTTGACTGACTTCAATAACTAAATCTCTATAGCTATTAACAGGAAATTGCGTATTGCTCCCGAGTCGCAATTAATCGGAATGAATCGGCTAGAATTTACCAATTTCGTCATCACGTTTCTTTCGGAATGAATAAGAAATGGCAACTTACAGTTGAGCTAGAACGCAATAGGTATCAATCTGCCTATGATCACAATGCTCAACTACAGACTTTGAATAGGAATGAATAGGGGGTGATGAATCATTCTTTAATTGGAATCAATCGGAATTTACATACTGTGACGCGGCAAAATTTTGCGCCGTGATTTTCGGCTCGTTCGGGCTCACACGAGGCGACACCGCAGGGCCTAGCTGGTAATATAGGATATTTATTAATTTAAGTGTAACCGATTTTCATGTACGCCGGGACGAGAGCACCGATCGAGGAGTAAAGGTCTGACGTGAAGGTCGAAGATTGGAGCAGCAAGCCCGGAAAGCTCGATCTAGGGTAAATTGGGAGTACCGTTCTACTTCCCTGCTGTTGGAGTCGTCAATAATGAACATGGTCATCTGAGAAGAGCTACTATTCCTCTAGTCATCGCATCGCATCGATAGTTGCAGTCGTCCGGAGTCTCGGGCTGCAGCGAAGCTAATCGCCGGGAGTCTCCCGTCAGGGAGAATTGAGTACCTCTGAGGGAGCTCCGTATTGTCATCGGGAGAAGAAGATTGCGTGCGTGCGAGAGATCGATGAGCGGATCGATGTGCGTAGCGTTCGGCTGTGCCGGAAAGGGCCGAGGAATGCCCGAAGGAGCGCGAATTTGTCGTGACGTTTAGGCAGGGAGGTAGGGATAACGGTAGCGAGCGTGATTGCGGGTCGATACTCGTGGCACTCTCCGTTGTGAGTCCGAGCGAGCGGATCGATTAGCGGATTGGCGTGTCCCGGGATGGATCCGTCGAAGGAAGAGAGGAAGAAGACGGGATCATTTCTTCGGCGCTTGTATCTAGACCGTTTTTCCCGTTCACGTGGCTGCGACTCGATACGGTGAGCTTTTCGTCCAAGGGTTTTTTTTTATTTGTGTAAGGCTACGGCCCATTTAATATCTCTTTGGGAATGTTGTAATCCCGAGCGAGGGAGTGAATTATAATGTGTGACCGACGGCGTGCTTCGTTCGGCCGTGCCGGAGGGATCGAGACCGCCGCGTTTCGGCAGGAGTGTTTTTGACGTCGCGTACGGGTTTTTGTAATTGTTTATCGCCGCGTGGTCGGTCCGGGAAACCGTATGCGGTCTTACTCGAAGCCGTCGAGGTTTTTCTTTCCGGGGAAATTAGTAAAATTCGAGCCTCCATCTTAGTATCTTGCGGGAGGGTTTAATAAAGTGCCGCCTTGGAAACTTTCACGGGGAGTCGCCTTATCGTTGTGTCGTCGCTCGCGGACGTCTCTAGCGCGTGATTCCGTGTGCGTGTTTTTACTATTGCCGCATCGATTGGGCCGGGTGAATGGAATTATTGTCGCATTAATTTGGACAGGGCAAATGAGAGTGCGTTGTGCTGTGTCAGCCACGTCGTGTGTTTGTGTGCGAGAGTGCTCTTAGATCACGCGTGATACAATATGAGAGTCCGGGAGGCGCGACCGTCTGGGTGTGTGTGAATGTGTTTGTATCGAAGCGTGCGAATTCCGTGTGTCGGGCAAGATCTTCATGTACATCATTGTTATTTGATTTTAATTTACGGGACGAGGGTTTTACTCCGAGTCCTTCGGTTTTTCCCCTCATTAGTTTGTTTCTTTTCATTAAATAAATATTCGAGTCTTTGGTTCCCGTATTTTCTGTGGTTGCAATTAATTTATTTATTTGTTTGTGTTTCGTGAATCCGCCCGAACCATTAATCGCTTATCCAGCCACTCTACTCTCGAGATGACAGCAGTTGAGCCGGGACTGTTGGGTTTCTCTCTTGGTGCATTCCGGTGCACCTGGCGCCCATCCCGTACGGGAAAATAAAAAGGGGGAGAAACTCGAGAATTAAGTAGATGATTTTCGGCATTGGGAAATTGTGCTACAATACATTGTATATATATATATATATTGTAACGACCGAGCAAATGAACAACGCGCGTATTTAGTTTGGGGGCGGATATTATTATTACAATCGCATCTAAATATCCCGAGCACGAGCTTTCACACGTCTGTTCGGTCAGACGTGTCAGTCCAGACTGTTTTACATGACGATCGATCTTGTATCGATCGTCTGTTCGTCCGTCTATTGTCAATCCTAACTAATATCGTGTGTCTCAACGAATAGTCAGCTACATATTCGTTACACTACTCCCCTCCTCATAAGTTGCCGCCCCGGCAACTCCTAGTCCACCCTAAGATGTGCCACGGTCCACCATTCTAAAATCCGTCAAATATTCGTTAATCTACACTGCTCCGACATTCGTCCATGTCCACAAGGAAAACCATGGCCAAAAACCTTGGGAAAAACAGTGTTCACAATGCTAAATAACCACATTTTTCCTAGATTCATCGTTTAAATCCGAGCTAAATAATGTCATTTTGTCTTATTTCGGTTTGTGTCTAGTCCAATTCTAAACATCGCTTAAATACTTAATTCAATACAACATTCTTTTTTTTTCTTTGTATTCAATCTTCTCCAATTTTCCCTTTTGGCTATCCGGAAGGATTGAAATAGGAAGGATTCTGATCATGTCACAGCATCTCCAAATTTGACCTGTGACACACAAATGAATCGCGTAGCATTCTGCAAATACTAGTTGCACATGGGACAACATTATCTTAATGATTATTCTCTCTTTCTCTCTCAATCTCATTATCGACTTTGAAATTCAATCAATGTACCATTGATTCTACAATAACACGACACCTCATCATAAATATTCATCTGGAAAGATTTTTCTACATTAAATCATCGGTCACTGTTCGAAGCCTCTCATCGGCCAACAGTGCACCGTTCTGTAACTCTGTCACTCAGGCACAGCAGTTACCCACTAAAAAGAATTCTTCGGAAACTTAGTAGGACGCTTTCCACTCAACGGGAGTCCAAAAAGCCGTCCAAAAGCTCCAGCCAAGCAATTCTTAACACTTTCCAGACTTTATCAATGCTAATATACTCATAGAAATAATTCTATCCAACCGAACACGACTCGACAAATCGACTACCCTAGTCGATGACACAAGAGAGAAGCATCACTCATTTTCCGTGTATAATCACAAGTATCTCAATAAAACAAAAATACGTAATTTCTATTTGCCTGCGTCAATCCTTCGTAGTTCCATCCAACCGCCTTCCGCCGATTCAGAGTTATCTTCAATCGATATTACGGAGTGTCATCGAGATCACAATTTTTTTCTTTTCCTTCTTCCAATTTCATTCATCGAGAAGCCATCGAGACTTCAATTTTAAGTTCTATCCATCCCCGTTAGTCATCTAGATTTTTTCAATTTTGAAATCGTTTCTTAGCGAATAATATCCTTCGTGGAATCGCTATCCCACTTCTGACACCAAATGTAACGACCGAGCAAATGAACAACGCGCGTATTTAGTTTGGGGGCGGATATTATGATTACAATCGCATCTAAATATCCCGAGCACGAGCTTTCACACGTCTGTTCGGTCAGACGTGTCAGTCCAGACTGTTTTACATGACGATCGATCTTGTATCGATCGTCTGTTCGTCCGTCTATTGTCAATCCTAACTAATATCGTGTGTCTCAACGAATAGTCAGCTACATATTCGTTACAATATATATATATATATATATATATATATATATATTGTGACGGGGCTTTTCTGCCCCGCCACAAAGAGAGCCGAACCTCTGGCTGTCCCATGTATCGGCACGGCACACGGCATTCTTCCTACCGGGAAGAGTCCCTTTCAGGCAACCAGACAGGGTCAATCGCGAGCGAAGCGTTCCCACTATTAATTTCGAGTTCTATTTTATTTTTCCGGTTAATCCTCTCGAGCGTACGACGGTCATAACCGCCGCAAGGACACCTCACCACCTCCCAGCGACCGTCAGCAGGCTGGAGCCGGGCTACCGATCTCGCCGCAGTCAGCACCGTCAGCAGGCTGGAGCCTCGCTATCGATCCTGCCGCAGCCACACAAGACCGGCACCTCGACAAGTCTCTCGCCGTTCAGTCGCGCCGCTACCGAGGTAGCGCGTGACGTTACCGACAACGGGCTCTCCACCCTCCGAAGCCGCCTGAACACGACGAGCCGCCAGCTATCGAGATCTACAGCGTCCGGCTCGTCGCTATGTCAGCATCTCGCTCGTCCTACCGAAGTTCCCGTGTCTACGCGCAACGACGCCCGTGGATTCACCTCCCACCACGAGCGTAGTCAAACCCTCGCGTTCACGTCACAACGAACGCGAGGAAATTCAAAGAACCGCGCGAGATCTCCGTAATTCGGGGAACTCGGACAAATAGAGTAGAGGGCGAAATGAAGACAGGCATAGGGTGGGGGGAAAAAGGACCCGCGATCGCGAGAACGTTACTTCTCTCCGGGACTCAATCGTAGGCTCCCGAGAAGGAAGGACGCCGTGACCGTTGCCGATCCGTGCTTAACGTCTCGCGAGAATACCAACATCTTGCCAAACGCGAAGTGGGACTTCTGGCCGAGGACAACTCGAGAAGCTCCCGCAACTGCAACGAAACCGGTGAGATCGTCGTACGGGTTCGGTTTGAGGCTAGAGTTAGAATAGAGCAAACTCGACTAGTTATCGTGGGGACGGTACGTCTTCGCGCGCGGCACGCGGAGTTAGCTCTCGGGCAAAAATTCAGTAAAGTTCATTTTTTTCATTCCATCTAGTTTCCGTTAAATTAGTTGCCTGGAAGGTTCTCGTTAATCTTTTATTTCATTCAATAGTTTGCGCCTCGTGCGAGTCCATTAGTCAATTTCCGATTAAATTAATTTTCTTGTTATTAACTCATAATTCCATTTTTCCGATTTCGTATTATATTTTTCTTGTTTCCGATTTTATGAGATTCCGCGTACTCCCGCTGCGATCGGGCTGAGTGAATATTTGTTCGTTGCGAAAGGTACCGTGGCTGCGATCCATGTTGGTTGTTTATACGCGAGCGTCGAGATTCCGAGCATTGCCTGTCGCCGATTATCCGTTACCGCATTTATGTTATCGAACCAAAATTATTGTTACTATTTCGTTGTGAAGATTTTGAGTTATTGAGGGAACGAGCGTGCATGCTAGTCGCTTTTCGACGACGCTCCCGATATTCGCTGAAATAAAATATCTTTTGGAGTTTCCGTAATTTCGTCTCGATCTCTGTTTCCTCCTCGCGGAGGCAACCGAACCACCCCCTCTACCAATTCCCGAGGCTGAGCGACGCCGGGTCGCTCTCGTCTCCCGTTCGGCTCTTAAAATTAAAATTTTGTCGCGAGAGCTCTCGCTCTCGTAGCTTGCGCCCTTAAGGCTGAGTGAGACGGGTTTTGTAGCCGTCTCGATTGGGAGTTTTGAAGAAGTGGGCAAAATACGTTTACAATATATATTGGTTGCATGTGCACATGAGAAACGAATCTATCGGTATACATTGGTATTGATCTATTTGACTAACTGCGATTTGAATTATGCAACAAGAAGCAATCGGTGAAATCCTTGTCGGCTCAATACTTCTATGGGAATGCATCGTCCGGCCGAACAATCGGATTCAATGTATTTTTTTTAGGTTAACTGTCTACTGGAATGAATCAGGCAATGTTGACGGTCCTCTGCGACTGAATCTTTATAGCTATTAATGGGAAATGGCGTATTGCACTCAAGTCACGATTAATTGGAATAAATCGGCGAGAGATTGTCAATTTCGTCATCACGTTTCTTTGGGAATTAATAAGAAACGGCAACTTATAGTTGAGCTAGAACGCAATAGGTATCAATCTGCCTATCATCATAATGCTCAGCTACAGAGTTTGAATAGGAATGAACAGGAGTTGATGGATCATTCTTTAATTAGAATCAATCGGAATTTGCATACCTTATATATATTGATTGCATGTACATACATATGAGAAACGAACCTATCGGTGTACATCGATATTGACCTATTTGACTAACGACGATTCGAATTATGCAACAATATGTGGGAATACATTGCCCGGTCGAACAATCGGATTCAAATTTTTTTTTTGCGAAATGTCAATAGGAATGAATGAGCAAACGTTGACCGATCGCGTCAACGGCATTGCACTGTCAGTGTATATGAAATTGTGTATTGCTCCCAATTCGGATTAATCGGAAATGACTGGTAACTAATATTTCAAATATACAACTAATATTTTTATCACTCGCATACCAATATTTTTATCACATTAAATACAACTTATGTTTTTATCACTCGTCACAATACAAACAAGTTTGTATAGGAACAAATAGGAACTAATAAATTGTCCTTTATCGGAATCAATGTTAATTGATGTTTATAGAATACAATGAGGCATTCTATCTCAATTCGAACGGTCAAAAACGTGACCACATCCAAAAAATCGTAATTTTACCACAATTCCTAATTATTAAAAGAAATGTTTGTAATTTTCTCAGAATTTTTAGATTTTTTTTCGGATATGCCAAACTGGTCATTTTTTTAGCTGGAATCGCATCTTTGAAAGTTTTAAGTAAAAAGAAAAATGTTCAAGGAATATAAGATGGAGTTTTGAATGGACTTTCCGAATGTGTTTATTATTGAAAAAGGTGCTTTATATGAAAAATAGACTAACATATTTTTTTCATCACTCGGTGCGAAATGACCACTTTTCCGCCCGCTTCGCGTGCGTAAAACCGTCATTTTTGCACCTTGTGATCAAAAATTTCGTACATCCCTCGTGCGAAACACTTTTTCGCCCTCGTGGAGTAATGTACTATTTTTCCCGACTGCGCTAAAATAACCGAATTCCTTGCGTGCAATACGGGCGGAAAATAGCCTATTATTGACTGATGATCATTATTAACCTGTGCGCATGCGCAGTACAATGTCATTACTCCCTAGGGAGTAATGGTAATTGGCGAAGGTAACGATTTTGCGACGCAAGAAATGTGGTTATTTTAACGAAGTCGGTAAAAAAATATCGTATGCGACAAGGGAGGAAGTGCGTTTTCACCTCGTGTGAATTTCTGCCCTCGCTTCGCTCGGGCATCAAACTTCATGCTCGGTAAAAGCACGCACTTTCCTCCCTTGCGGCATAATATACTATTTAGTCTACTTCGCCTAGAAAGTGAAATTGTTCGACAAAAATAAATAAACATACATTTCATTCCGAAAGTTCATTCAAAACTACATATTTTATTCCTTGAACATTCTCTTGTATGTCTGATAGTTTTGAAAAAAAATCGAGTTTGACAAATCTAAAAAACAGATCCGAAAATCCTGAAAAAAACTATAAAACATTCTTTTACATAATTATAAATTGTGGTGAAATAATGATTTTTTGGGGAGTGGTCGCAATTTTGACCGTTCTAAACGAGGTGGAATACCCCCTATGTATGCTTGCAACCTATCAGAAACGCATCTATAGAGGTAGATTGGTACTGGCCTGTATTGACTGACACTAAATTAAAAATCATAACATTTAACATGTCAATTTTTTTAATATTACAACTTATGCATACTTGATGCTTGTACAGAATTCCGTCCTATTGGATACTTTAAAGTTGTTGAAAATAAGTTCACAGCTGAGTTGTATTTTAAGGGCTAACACCGCTAGTTAATCAGGCATCATTACACTTAAGGGGTAATTAATCAATTAATTAATCATGTTTTTGGCGCAGCCATATTTATGAAAAATGTATACAGTATTTCTACTTATAATCTATTTTGTAGCATGTTTCAACAAAAATAACAACGTGCTAGCTTTGATTACTGAACTTCTATTGTATTTGGAATAATGCAAACATACACATTTATATCAATCGTACCAAGGTGAATATCGCTTTCTACGTCACATACTTTCTGAATCGTTAAACATATTACTTTTTGTTTAATCATTGTAATAGGTACAATCATATTATCTTCGCGAACCGAATTTACCATACGTATGTGATTCAGTTCAATGCCCCTTTCTAAGGAAAAGGTATCCCATTGCCTACCAATTAGATGACAATCCCCATTAATAGCAGAAAAATACTGGACTTCCACAATTGTCTTATCAATTAATTCAACAATTCTATTATTGATCTTCTTTGGTCGAGTATAAGAAGTGCTATGAAACATGACTTTTCTGTAGATGCAACGGTTGAATCTCATGTCCGTCACATCTATCGCACGCTGCTCACTGCGTACGACGCCGGCAAGCACAGCACCCTCTTTTGTTCGCTGATAATTCTTTAGCAGTGGCCGTTGGTCGTATACATTTTTGCAGAATTTCCACGACTTCTTGTTGGAACTCATTGCAGATACAAGAGTCCTAAATGTATTTGATTGTAACATACGGTTGGCAATTTGTTCAACTACTCCTTTCGGTCCGGTGATAACTTTCTTCAGTTGACCGATTTGACTCTCAAACGGGAAAGCTGAAGTTGCCCACAATGGACCATTTCGTCGAACACTTTCAACCAAATGTAACAGACTATGAATATTGAAAGTTATAAAACCTTTCCCATAATACTTTTGACAATCGCCTACATATTGTATGAGGTCGATTTCACATTGAAACAAGCCTTCCGGTGTAATATCTGTTCGAAGAAGTGTATTAGTGGCTCTGACCAAATACATATACGATTTTACGCATTTTTCGGGCAAAACATCAATCAAACACGAAACACTGTAATAAAGCAGCCAAGCCTTCCATTCGGAGCCCCTCCATTTTGCTCGATCTTTTAGCAATCTTGGAAGACGATGTATTTCATTTGGAGGCTCAATAGATATTAATCGATCGTCAATCATGTTTCTCTGCAATGGAGTTAGATAAATTCTACTCTGGGGATTTATCCATTCTTCCCATTGTTGCTTAAGCGGGCCTCCCCCACTCGGACAAAGGATAAACTACAAGCAGATTTGAACGAGGAATGGAAGGAAATAAAAAAAAATGCTACTGACGATAGTGCCCTCGAATCGGCTGTGCAGAAGAGGATAGAGTTCTTGCTAACAAAATCAACAAAAGAAAAATCTACCAATATCTTGAGTTTCTTCAAAAAGGGAAACACTTCCAATGTTAAACCCGATGGCAACCATTCTATTGCGACGACTTTGAGTAAGGTTCCTGCTACATTAAGTTCCTCAGCACCACTTCCTCAACCACACATTTACACTGTCACTTCTGAACACCGAGATACTGAGGCAACCACTGATAGCGGTGCCACCTCACAATCAACTCCTTCTCAAGATGCTTCTAAGAAACGTATAGCGTCACTGCAGACGAAAATAACAAACCTTGTGGAAGTGCGGGATATTGGCTTTCCCAATAATGATGCAGAGCGTCAGATCAAAGAATTCAAGAAAGATCTGTCTATTGAAGTGGCGGCTTTGAAGAAGAAACAAAGTGATGCAGAGCGAAAAAAGAAAAGTCGCGAGAAGCAGCGAATAAAATTGAAAGGGCTGTGTGAGAAGTTTCCCGACGTGAAGAAGGATCTGAAATTTAGAGACGGTGTAATTGGAAGGACGAGGATCGAAGTCGATCAACCGGATATCCTGCAAGCGATAATTGATATTGCTACGTTTGGCGGTGCAGCCGATGATCGGAGACGAACAGAAAGTAAGTATTTAAAAGCGTTATTTTGGGATGTTTGACGTATATGTTCTAAATGTGAGAGTCGATGAGTACTTTGCTACACGATAAAAAAACTTTTAAAAAATAACGATACTGGAAAAACTAAGATCATTGATTTAAAATAATAGCAATGCCAACAATTCATTAGTAAAGTAGTTGAAAAAATAGTCATTTAACAAATGGCCAACATTTTTTTAAAGCCATGATAAAAATATTTTTAATGACACTGAAACTACGTAACTGTCATCTGAAATTTTTGTATGAGAATATCTACAATTCACGACTTTTATCAAGATCTCAATATTTCAAAAAAGTTTCAGAAACGACAATAAAGATTCTTAAATATGCACTTTTACTCGAAAAAATCATTGAATTCATTTAATAAGAAAATAAAAGTTTTTCGTCAATTTTTTTAGAACTCCTTTATTAATCATTGTTCGACGGTATTATTATGCAATATCAATGTTGTTATGATCTTTAACATGATTGATGTTTTTCCACATTTTTATTATATCGCGAAGTTCTTAAATTGTAATCGACTAACATTTTTGGTTGTAATTATATACGGAAAGCATCCTCAGTAGATCGTTAATCGATTCTCGATTCCAAATATTTCGAAACAATCAAAATTGTTATATATACCGCTACGATCATAAAGAACTACGTTTCGTTTTCTTTTCTTGTTCATATTAGTGATCAGAAGCTGTAAAACTCTGGCTGCACTCACTAAGGCACTAGAAGACGAGGGTTTTAGCATTAACAAGAGTACAGTATATCTCCGACTCATACCAAGACGATGGAACACCGAAGAAGGAAAGCGCCAGGTCAAGACGGTACCCGTAAAACTCAGCCGACCAGAGGCAGATTCCCACGCTAAGCATCCCGATGGTCATTTCTGCCATGCTACGCGCTTTGGAAACACTCGCTTCTGTGCTGGGACCGGAGGAGTCGATTTTTTTGTCGCAAGATGACAAATCACGATTCCTCTTGGCCTCACAGCAGCGAAGAGACAATCACCAATGCTCATGCATCTGGAATATAGAGTCACACTTCCCGATCACGATTGGGTGGTGGCTGAGCGGCATAAACTGATCCCCTCCGTGTACGCAGGGATCGTAATAGAACCGAACACTGAAGGGCGCCCAGAGTCCGTCTCATATTCCGGACCGACGTACATAGCCATCCATAGTGGCAAGCATTGTTCGTCTACAGCAGAAACTCACGCGGATGACCTGGAGCATCTTTTGGAATTACAAAGTTTCCAATCATTGACAAAAACTTCGGAAGGCATGATAAAACCAGTGATGGTCATCACGGTGGATGGAGGTCCTGACGAAAATCCGAGATATGCTCGCGTAATTGCCTGTGCAATTCAACATTTCACAGATTTTGATTTGGATGCTTTGTACGTCGCTACAAATGCGCCTGGCCGAAGCGCGTACAACAGAGTGGAGAGGCGAATGGCCCCACTGAGTAATCAGCTGACTGGAGTGATCTTATCATATGATCATTTCGGAACCCACCTTGACTCCAGAAATAAGACAGTCGACAAAGATTTGGGACTTAAGAATTTCGCTCATGCCGGAGAGATTCTCGCAGAAATATGGAGCTCTCTCGTTATCGACAGTCACCCAGTGGTTGCTGAATACGTATCTCCACGAAAAAATAAAACGAGAAATATCCCGGATGCATCATGGTGTTATAAGCATGTACGTAAATCGGAATACTGTCTTCAGATAGTAAAATGTGAGAATGAGGAATGTTGCGGCATCCGACGTAGCATCCTGTGGAGAATTTTTAAATCTGGGCTTTTACCACCCCCAGCACCCATAGTGCAATCTGCTTTAGGACTTCACATGCCTTCTAACGAAGAAAAGCTTACAACGTTCGCACCAATCTTACTTCGCTTAGCCATCGATCTGCAGCCGGAATTAAAGGGTTTCAAACAAATCCCATACGACATGTATTGCCCGTCTGTGCAATCTCATCTTGCTGACAGATCATGCAAGGAGTGCGGGGCATACCATGCGTCTATACAGTCTGCCAAAGCCCACTACAAGGAACTTCATAAAAAAGAGACAAGGCGTCGTAAAATTAAACCGGCGAAAGTCATCGCAAACAGGAAGAATGAGCTCTTGTGTGTCGTCAAAGATCTGAAAACAGAAGCAGAAGATGTTGAATGGATACAAACAGAAGATACCGATTGTGACACAATGGCATTGGACGTGTTATCCGAGGAGGACACAATGCCAGTAATCGGTTCCCTGACCGCTTGGTTGACAAACCCTTGGACCGAAAAAACATAAAATCAAGGGGTGAAACGTATTGGTGTGTGTAATGACCAAAGTAAAAATACCAAAGAGTAATAAAAGGTACGAAATTTTTACATGCTTCTCTTGTTTTAATTTTTATAATTATAGCACCGATAAGAATTTTATTAGCTAATTATCTAGTATTGTTACAGGTTAAAACTCAATTTTATAAGAAGGGGGGGGGGGGGGGGGGGGGGCTTTGATTGTGACCATTGGACGTACCCTAGGAGGGGGGGAGGGGGTTTAGAAATTGTGACTAAGTGTAACAAGAGGGGCGGGGGGAGTAAAAAAGTAGTCAACATTCGGGGACGTCCTTTATGGACGCCCCCTTATTCGGACGAACGATTATCGGTATTCGAGTAACGATATTCTTCCCGTCGATAACTATGTCGATAAATTAGATATCGACAATAGCTGTGAGTGTAAAGGCACAGTGCTTCGTCAGGTTACTTCGCGTATTATTACGCGTTACTCGAATTTCTCCGAGAATCACGTACACAACGCTACCGTGCGTATTACAATACGGATCACGTGATTCTCAAAGCTCGTGCTCGCCCGACCGTTCCGACCGAATTCGTGAAAACAATTTTTTCAGCACTGCTTGGCTTGCCCGAGTCGAGCAATTCTCGAATCTCATCCTTGCTCTACCGTTAGAATCAACGTCGTAACATCCACTTCTAACACTGTTTAACTAAATTTCTCTATCGATTCCACACTGCGAATCAATTTTTCCAGAGCTTTCTATTGACTTTTAGATCACTCCAACCCATCAGCACACTGCTGCAAAACCATGCCGGTTAGAAACACTGGTATTTTTCGAACCACATGTTCGTTTGCTTGCTAAAACAACGGTTCCCGATCCAGTTAAATACGCGTGAGAACAGTGAGCTCGTCGATGCTCACTTTCTTCCACCCGTATTATAATCGCCATCATGGCAAAACTTTGCTTAGACTTCGACGATCTCCAAGCGTAATGGACGTCACGCTTCGAAACTTCCCGACGCCACGCGGCTCGGCATAATTTGTCGCTATCACGATTAATTAAGCGAACCCGTTCACTTGAGTTTCGATCCCACTTCTGAATTTGTAAGGATACCCTGGCAAGTTCTGCGACTTGAAAAACCTCCACCAAACTACCTTCAAAGCGACCGAGTAAACGACCGGTCGTTTTCGGACAAAAATACGTCCTCGAAAACGACTGTCAAAACGACTTTATCCGTGTCCGTACCAGCCGCATACGAGCAGATTCCAGGGAGGGCTTTGAGTCAGGTGGTTTTACAATGAATAAACGAATGAACTACCGCGAAAACGACTGTTCAAAACACTTTTCAGTCCGGTCGTTTTTTATTTTCAATCGAAGAAACGACCGCATAACGACAACTGGACTGAAAGGTCTTTTGAACGGTCGTTTCCGCGTTTGTTCATCCAGTCTTGAAATGGAAAACGACCTGACTGAAAGCTCTCTGACGCGGATGAAGTCGGTTTAACAGTCGTTTTACCGGACGTATTTTTGTCCGAAAACGAACGGTCGTTTTCTCGGCGGTATTGTTGGTCGCAGGATCTGCCAGGGTAAGAATGAGGTTATCGGAAATAAAATGAAGCAAAAGAAAAACCATGGTTTGAAGAATACTGCGCACAAAGCATAGGCGGTTTATTTTTCTTATTTAACATATACGTCTCGAGTCCACGGACTCGCCGATCGAACTGATCGTTTTGCTCTTATCGAACGGCGCGTTGACGCACGCCATCATTCTCCTCTCTGTCCATCCGCAACCGGTAAACAGTTCCTTCACCAGCGACGTTCGGCGGAAACTTTTATTTTACATAAATCCAGCACTTCTCAGATGATATGAAACTCACATTTACAACATATGTAGAATATATTTCTCATATACTTTTAATGTATTTGGCATCATACATTCGAATATATTTATAGGTACATCGACAAATGCATGGAATCTACATTCATTGTGCAGTTTGAAAGTAACAATCATGCATGTCGAATATATTTTGTTACATACTTGGTATATAATTGACGTACAATTTAAAATATATTCGACATACGTCACTTTTGGAACGAAATATATTTTCTATATTTTAAATATGTTTTTCAATATACTCTAAATACACTTTTTTTCCATGTGGGAGCCGAGATTCAAGCGTGCCAAGAAGGACGAATTCGTTTTCCAGCGTGTTCGAGGCCTGAAGTCTGCAGGAAAATCGGTGAGCGTGTCCGTCCAGGGGACTATTGTTCTATATTTGGCTTGTGTCGAGTCAGGGCCGTTAGAGGTGTTCGCGATAAAATATTCACGTCGACGAGCGCGGGGATCGGCCTTTTCGAGGAGAAGCGGGTTTCAAGGCCGCCGTAGGAGGCATCGGGTTGGCTTCACCGATACCCGCCGAGATCGCGATTTTACCGTGTTCCGACGCGCCGTCGCGTTTGCTAATTTTTGGTTCCGTAATTAAGTCCCTCGGGGTCGTGCCCACGGGGATCGTCTTTTGTGTCGTTTTCTGCGGGCGGTCAACCGGAATTTCATGTACTTTGTTTGTTTCTGGCCATTTTTTTTTATTTTGAGTGTGTTGGGTTGTCGAGTCTTGAGCCGGCCGTACTGAGGACCGTCCCGCGTCGCGATAATTCGGTGTGCGTGTGAGTGTGCGAGCGTTGAGCGAAATCTCGGGATTGTCGAGAGAGCGTTTTCTCGGGAAGATTCTGTTTGTTAACCGTCGGGTCGACGGTTGTGTCGGCCACGAGTTTATATTTTTAGTGAGAGGTTTTCCCCCGGGCTTGCCTGGTTTCTGCTCGGTCGATTACAATTACAATGACTTGAGCAGGATAGTTCAATAACATAGTTAATTTAATTGAAATGTTCATATCCCTTTTTCACAATGTTTCTTTATTCACAGAGCTTCTTCTATGAGAAAGCTTTGTCTGTATTATCGGCTTCCTCGTCGAGGAACCTTTCCGATTGCAAAACAAAATTTGACTCACACACGCTGACGCGCACGTCGCCGCACATGCACGCACGCACGCACGCACGCACGCACGCACGCACGCACGCACGCACATCCGTACGAACATTTTTTTCCTTACGGGATTCGTCTTAGGACTCAATGAAACATCTGTCTATCTATCATTTTCTCTGAAACTTATGCGAAGTAAACATCAGTCGCAAGGACTACCTTAAAGAAAAATTGACTCCACACGTATCATATAATACGCGTGCAAGCCTGCGCATGGTTCATGTAGTGACTGATAAGACGTTTTCGATTGCCCAATGAATCTCGCAGGCTCTAGTAATAACGAAAAAAATATAATTTTTTTATTAACACCAAAGATTGATGTGGCCGGTATAACGTGTAAGCTTCAAAAGAACCGCCCAAATAAGCGAAGAATAAAAGGAGTAGATCGAGGGCGCCAGCGATCGATACCGAGGACGTGCGCGCCTGCGTAATTGTTAAATGTGAATCGCGCCGGCGTGAAAGCTCGTATCGTCCTCGTGCTCCGAAAACTATGCTCTCGTTCGGCCTCTTTCTCTCCGGGGACTTCGAGGACGACGGACGAAACAGTGAATAGTGGATCCTTCACATCAAATATCATACGGACGTAGCGGAGATTCCGTGTCGGATGTCCGGATCGCCCTGGCCAATCGATCGTTACTACTGGAAAATCTAACTTTTACCGTAGTTCCCCGTCCCTGGAGTTTAAAAGAAAGAGCCAACGAGGAAGCCCGAGAATAAATAAGTTAAGTAATTCGGTGTGGATGACTTTGTCGAGAAATTATGTATATGTTGTCGTCGCGTGATTTAGTTATGGACAATTGTTGGTTTGAAATTGCATTTTTTGATTGATACATTTGGTCGCATAAATATTCCCGGCTCATAGGCCTAATGTGCAGCAAGCTACTCTTCTATAATCCTCGAGTGTGAGAGCCGGGAATTGTATTGAACTTACCATTGAACAATATAACGCTCTAATTTTATATTACACTTCTCAGTGTTTTTTTATTGATTTGTTCGGTTTTCTTTTTATGTCCCATGTTCTATTTATTTATGTATGTGTCTGTTTAGTCGGAAACTCATTCTACTTCGATAAAATTCACAAACGATCTTATTCGTCAGGTCACTATGCAAGCCTGTTGAACTGATAAAAAATATCATTCATTTTTTCGTTTTTAACTGAAAATATGATATAACTATGTGTAGGAGTTGATAAGCCTGTGTACATTGAAACTCTGTTCATTTAAAAGTATCTCAGCTCGTACAGTTCGCAGCGTCACTTGGCTTTCACAGCTCGTATCGGGAAATACTTCTGTTTGTGTCAGCTAAACTCTGTTTTTGTCGAGTTCCAAATTAAAAATCGTTAGTAGTTAATAAATGTATAAACAGAAGTTGATGAACCACAAATTGATTTTAGTTTGGGGATCATCAAGTTTTATTTACACTTTTCGTAACCTTTAACGATTTTTTATTTGGAATTTAAGAAATACGAAATTCGGTTGACACAAACAGTATCATTTCCCGAGACGAGCTATGCAAAATAGCTCGATGGGTTGTACGAGCTGAGAGTCTTCCCAGTTCATACACATAGTTATATCATAATTTCAGTTAAAACGGCAAAATGAATGAGATTTTTTTGTCAATTTAACAGGCTTGCGTTGTGGCGTGACAATTGAGATTGTTACACCGGACACTCCGATAGCTTTTGGAGTTGATAAAAAAAAAATCTCGATATTAGTAGGACTTGCAGGGTTCATTGGCATCGAATCCGTCTTATAAGTCTCTGCATGAACCGTCCGCGGGCTTGCATGCGTATTATAAGATATGCGTAAATTCGGGGTTTCTTTAATGTCCGTTCCATGCTCATCCGGGTAAACTTGAAGTAGTCTGAGCGTATAGTTTTGCCCCATGTCAGAGATTCAGGAAGACTTGAGAGTACCTCGCAAACACTTTTCGATGGGGTAAACATTTGACAAAATCAAGCATATGGAAGGTGCTGAAAAGATTGATTTTGCATAATAATAATTCCAAATGTCATTGAAAAAATTATTCAAACAATGGTTCAAGACGTCACCCATCGACCTAATTTTTTTCTCAATCAAAAACGATTTGTAAATTTTTGGAGATCGTATACATTTTTTCAGAATTTTGTCTAATTTTTGAAAAAATTCATACATTCTCAAAATATTAACAAATCGTTGTAATTTGAAAAAAAAGTTAGGTTTATGGACGATTTGTTGTACATTTTGGTTTTGATTAATTTTTGAACAACATTTTGGAACCATTGTCATGCAAAATCAATCTTTTCAGCACTGTCCATATGCTTGATTTTTTCAGATTTTTATCCAATCGAGAAGTATTTGCAATTTTACCCCAATTCTTTCTGAATCTCACGTGTAGCAGGACTGTACCCTCGGACTATCTTAATAGCCGGGAAGTGTTCCGGAGGCTTGTCTCCAGATCTAACTCGGACTGTTGCAGTATTTGCTGTTCGTTCCTCAGCGTTCTTGAAAACTGAGTGAGGCACACCAGCGCCGACCCTTTACGATTCGGGAAGATCACACTCCACGGGGGAACACGTCTAGTGAAGCGAATAACAACGTTATTATGGATTTCTTAATCGATATGAGCGATGCTGTGGCTTATTCTCACATTTCTAGCATTCACTCTGACATTTTACTTTAGAAAAACTTCATACGCAGTCCCTCTTCAAATGAAATATAATTCAAGCATTTGTTAGTATTCGAGGATTACATTATTAATTACATTATTAATTACATTATTTAATCATTCATGACAGTAAGGAAACTAAGACGAGGTGATAAATTTCAATCGGATCGAAATAAAACCTATGACGGTGTAAAGCTAAGTCTCACTGTATTGGTGGAGAGTGCAGGTGGCTGTGTGTCAGATTGCAGGTGGCATTTCTAATATTTGTCAAGAAAACCTACATGCATGCATGATCCGCGTAAGAGCTTTTTTAGTCTCTCACGAGCGAGAAGTCTCTCGCTCGTGAGATAACAAAAAGCGATCCAACACACAGCCGCCTGTGCTTTCACCAAATAGCGGACAGTCGCGTTGGATGACAGTTTGCACCGTCATTTATTTTATTCCGATCGGATAGTAATTCATCACTTCGTCTCAATTCCTCCGCAGCCATAGGTGATTACGGTGTGCTCGAATATTACCGAATGCTCGAACTGTATTTTACATGTAGAGGAAACGCGAACGAAGACGCTCGACAATATAATGTTGCAGTGGACGCGAGGAATGCGAGATTGCGTCGTCAAAACGCACGTCGGGAACGTTGAATTGATAAAAACGTAGTTCTTCGTTTAGTAAATTGTGTTCGCACGTGGGGCGTATCATTGCCGAAGCGAAAAGGAGTCGGCGCTGGTGCTCCTCGGACGGCGAGGACTCTACGAAACGAGTACCAAGTGTTGCGAGAAGTGGAGCGAGACCCGGAGACCAGCATCCGGAAGATCGCCCGAATTTTAAATTTGTCGCGTATGAGTGTGCAACGGACGTTGAAGGAGCACCGAATGCACGCATGTCACATCATACGCGTGCAGGCCCACAGACCACAAGACTATCCTGCTCGTCTCGATTTTTGTCGAACGATTTTGCGGATGCGCGAAGAAAATGAGGATTTTTTCGACAACCGAATCTTCACCGATGAATCAGCTTACGGGAGAAACACAGCGTGGAATACACACAACTACCACCAGTACGCCAGACGTGGTGAAAATCCTCACGCTATGGCCGAAGTACGGACCTTCCAGACTCGATTCACGATCAACCTGTGGGCTGGAATAAAAGGAAATCGACTCGTGAGTATTACAATTTTTTATTGACGTAATAAGCCTCTGTCCCGTCCGCGGTATTAAAGTCTGTGCCGTATTCTGCAGATTCATGGTCTGCTAATTTTATTCGAATATCATGAATCTGCCTCGGAAACGCTCCAAATAAATTTTAGACGTATCATGCCCGGTCTTTTACCCACTTTGCTCTAGTCTGTAGTTACGTAATTCGATCTTTAGAAAAATTGAGATTTTCAAACAAAATGTAACGGCACAGAGAAAAATTTGGAAATGTTTTCCGAATGAAAAGTGAGATTTAGAAATCGGCAGTGACGTCTTCCTGTATAACGTTACTTCCGCTTGAAAACTGCAATTTTTAAACCACAAGTGAGGTTAGAAAAATAAAAAAAAACGTCTGCATTCAAAATACATTGCAGCATTTTTTTATTATCTGTAACCTCACTTGTGGTTTCAAAATCGCAGTTTTCAAGCGGAAGTAACGTTATACAGGAACACGGCACTTCCGATTTTGAAATCTCAGTTTTTGACCGGGGAACATTTGCAAATTTTCCTCTGTGCCGTTACTCCCGGTTTGAAAATCTCAGTGTTTCCAAAGATCGAGTGACGTAACGACAGTCAGATTCTTTTGCGAATTCTACCATTCAAGCTCCCTGCGAGGCTTACGGGTGCTGACTATCGCCGGTTCTTGATACGCAGCCTGCCAGGTCTTCTCCGGGCTGCTGGAATAGACGCAGAAGCGGACGCAGATGCGTGGTTCCAGCACGATGGAGGACCCGCGCATTATGCTGCCGCAGTACGAATCTGGTTGGACCACGCGTATCCTAACCGATGGATGAGCCGGGGCGGGTCTATTAACTGGCCTGCAAGATCTCCGGATTTAAATCCCCTAGATTTTTTCTTCTGGGGGTACAAGAAGGATATCGTGTATCGGCACGCAGTCGAAACACGGGAAGAATTACACCAGCGCATCCTCGACGCTGTGAGGACCATTACGCCGGATATGATCGGCAATTGCAAGCACAGCTTCTTGCGACGAGTGCAGTGCTGTATCCAACGAGATGGCGGGCACTTCCAGCACTTGTTGTTTTAAAGCTGATGACGATCGATGGGGCGCATCACGTTTTTTTTTTATCGACGAAACTTTGGCGGTTCGAGATCGTCGCAAGATCGCCACAGCGAAGCTTATTTATATAAGCTTCGTTTCTTATCGATATACGCCAGCATAACCATACTCAGCATACCCAGCTTCGTTAATTACCTATATACCCACCTTATATTATCCATTTTTCCGTGTTCCTGAGAGAGAAAAATAAAAAATTCTCTCTAAAGTTACTTTCAGTTTGAGAATTTCATTTTTTGACCGGGTTTTTTCGGTCGCCGCCGTCCTCGCCGTCGCCTATTGGACCGATTTTCTTGCACTAGTCCAAGATTTTTTTTTACCTAGCTGAATTTTTTAGGTAAGAAAAAACTTTCTTACCTAAAGTAAAATAGCTAAAAAGAAAGAATGAAGAATACGACCAATAATTACGAGTATTATATGTGTTTATAATAATTATTTTATTTTTTGAAGATATAGATATCATTAAATTCGGTATTATATCATAACTGTACTGTGATTGTATCGTAAATTTTTTTATTGTTTTTGTCTAACGTTGAAACGGTCACCAGTAATTTTTCACGTTACGTCACGTCACATCTTTCTCAACCTCTTCTTCCTCTCACTCCTTCTGACAGGTTCGACCTTATTGACGTCTTGCAATTTCTACAATAGAAAAGATACAATACAAATCAGTATCATCATTACTATCATCGTGTTTCATATTATTCATTAGTTGATAATAACATATTCCTCATGTCGTTCTTACCTTTTCATAAAAAGCTCTTTTTTTCGAGGCGGTGGCCACATCTTCCGAAGTGAAGCCCTTTAGCTCCTTCTCTCGCTCCTTCTCTTGCTCCTTCTCGCCTACCTTCTTCTCTGCTACCTCCTCTCGCTCCTGCCTCCTGTCTGTCCGCCTGTCCGTCCGCCGGTCCGTCCGCCTGTCCATCCGCCTGTTCGTCAGCGTGTTCATCATCGGTAAAATCGGGTTCGTGTCCCCGAGGGCACATCTTTCCCTTGGCAAATCTTCCAAGTCTTTCATACGTGGAGCTAGAATAAAATGAATTATTAATATTTGACGATTAGATGGCAAAATAGCAAAAAAATAGCGAAATAGCAAAAATTAGTCACAATCTTTGGTTGTTTCCGATGGCTTGCCTAACCTGGTATCGTTGTATAAACGATAAAACCCAACGAAAATTTTGGTAGACCCATTTCCTCAAATATTCTTTTCGTGGATACGGGAAATTTCTTGAACATATATTTGTCGTTATTCTGCTAATGATGGCAGCCGACAGGTTATGATTTTCTTGAATTGTTTCTTGAAACGGCACCAGCTTACAGAGAAATTTACCAAAGTGTTCCGGATCATCAGTTATATTTTTCGAAAATTTTGGCATTTCGTTGTCCCTTTTCTTTTACTTCTTCTCTCGTTCGTTCTCTCGTTCCTTCTCTCGTTTTAGTTTTTTACTTCGTAACTCCTTCCACGATCAGATAGCTTGATATATCTGCCACGTGTGATAGATATTTGAAACAAGTGACAAACGATGCAGACTGTCGATTGATCGCGGAAGAAACTAAGCAATGACAAAACAAATGATAAAGGGTAACGAAATGCTGAAATGTAGAAAATATAACGGACGATTCTAAACACTTCGGTAGATTGTTGTGCGAGCTGGTGCTGTTTCGACATACAATCCATGAAAATCCACGCCTCTCGGTTGACATCATTAGAATAGTAATGATAAGGATATACAAATGTAAATAACAGAATCCGCGAATGGAATATACCATTCCATTCCGGAAACGCTGATACCGAAACTTTCGTTACGTCCTATCGTTCACACAACGATAATCGTTCAAGGCATTCCTTGCAAACAGAAACTCCGCATAAGTTTCAGAGAAATGAGAGAGAATTGCAAACACTTCTCGATGGTGTAAAAATCTGAAAAAATTCAAGCACCCTAAAGATGCTGAAACAATTTAGCATAATAATAATTCAAAAATGTTATTAACAAATTGATTAAAAATAAAATTGTTCGACAAAGCTCCCGGATACCTAACTTTTTTATATGAAAACGTTTCGTTAATTTTCCTGAACCAGTATGAATCTTTTCACATTTTTAAATTCACTTTGAATTTTGTGACTTTCTATAAACTTTTCCCATGAAAACAAAAAATTCAAATTGAATTAAAGAATCTGAAAATATTCATACGTATTCAGAAAAGTAAACGAATCATTTTCATAAAAATAAAAGTTAGGTTTCCGGGAAATTTGTTTAACAATTTCATTGTTTATCGATTTTCAATATTTTGACATTATTATTATGCAGAATTTATCTTTTCAGCACAATTAATATGCTTGATTTTGTTCAGATTTTTATGCCATCCAGAAATGATTTCAATTTCCTCTCATTTCTCTGAAACTTATGCGAAGTGAACACTACTCGCAAGGACTACCTGAAAAGCCCGCGACGCATGAAACAACGGAATCGAGTTAGCCCGATGTCGAGGAAACGTCAATTCCTTCAGACACCTGTATATCGAAGTCGTCTTTGATAAATAGGCTGATTGGTAAATTTAAAACTACTTTTCTTCGCACGAACTTCTTCCAGCGCCCATTTTACTTGGGTAATCATCTCGGATCTGACTGCACACAGTTTGTACGCCGATTAAAATACCCGTGGCTATTTTCCGAATTGAAGCGACCTTGAGACATGGTTCACGTGAAACCTTATCGTCTTACGTATCCCGTAAGACCGGTGCGGACCTTGCTTCCATTCGGTTAAGGGTCCTGGTGCGTAATCTTCCGCCCCCTTGTTCGTACCGATTTAAGTGAACTATCGTAAACTTTCATATTTCCGGTCGGGCTGTTTACCGAATTGAAGCGGCCTCGAGACGTGGTTCAGGTGAAACCTTATCGTCTTACGTATCCCGTAAGACCGGTGCGAACTTTGCTTCAATTCGGTTAAGGGTCCTGGTGAGAAATCATCCGCCCCCTTGCTCGTACCGATTCAAATGAACTATCGTAAACTTTCATACTTCCGGTCGGGCTGTTTACCGTATTGAAGCTGCATCGAGACGTGGTTCTCGTGAAACCTTATCGTCTTACGCAACTCGTAAGACCGGTGTGGACTTGTTTTAACTCGATTAAGTCGGGAAGTGTCGGGTACACATTTTGTGTTTTTCCCATTTTACGACAATAGAAAATGTTTGGGATAGCACATTTGTTCTAACGGTACCATCGGTGAGAAGGTACATTAGATCTTTAATCCGAAAATAATGCCGCACAAACGAGTGCGAATTCATGGCTTAGGCGAAGTTAAAAAAAAAAAAAAAGATTCCACCGACAAGGTTCGAACTCGAACCCTTTGCGTTTCTAAATCAGCGCTCTAAACGCTAGACCAAGTTTGACATTTTTACGGAAGTTTTGATTAATGATTTTGTGCATTCGTATCTTTGTTCGAGTAAAAAAAAAAATTAGAGCAAAAGTGGCGAATATGGTCCAAACTATCCAGAGTAGGCTATATTCACTTTTACTCTAAATAAAATGAATTTAGATGTCGTGAGTTAATTTTTTGCTTCCGTGTCATCTCATAAAGGAAATTTTGTTTTCATGAACATTTTTTTCTTTTCCGAGGTTTTCATGTAAACATTTTCAGAACGTTCCAAAGTGTAATGATCGAGCGGAGATTTTGGGGAACCGGTAGATATTAGCATTGCAGATGGACGGGCGAAGTATCGAAGAGAGAAAACATATGGTGATCACCGGGATTCGAACCCGGATTAATCGGTTACTGAGTAAGAGCGCTAACCACTACGCTAATGTCACCTATATGCTTCTCTCATTCGAATCGTCCTCTTATATGCAATGCAGGGCCGTTACAAAAGCGTCGAACAATTACATTTAGAAAAAAATGTCTGTACGGATGTGCGTGGGTGGGTGTGCGTGTGTGCGCGTGCGCGTGTGCGTGTGCGTGTGCGTGTGAGTGTGTGTGTGCGCGTGTGTGTGTGTGCGCGCGTGAATGTGCGGCAACGTGCGCGTCAGCGTGTGTGAGTGAAATTTTGTTTTGCAATCGGGAAGGTTTCTCTACGAGGAAGCCGATAATACAGACAAAGCTTTCTCATAAAAGAAGCTCTGCGAATAAGGAAACATTGTGAGAAAGGGATATGAATATTTTTATTAAATTAACTATGTTGTTGAACTATCCTGCTCAAGTCATTGTAATTGTTAAGGATTTATTATTAACAAATAATTATTGTTAATAATTTCATTGCCAAACACTAATTCGTAGTGCATACGTGATCAGATTTTGTAAAAATTTAAGAATTCATTCTTTATTACTGTCAATCAATTAGTAATAAATTACATAATCAATTTCGTATCAGTAATGACCCTGTAATTATTTTGGCCTGACATTACGACATTATCCGGCCGATCGTACGTCAGTCGCCGCGCTGCACGCTACAGCCGAGACCCACGTGGTGAGTCTCGCGGTAACAAAAGAATACCGCCACTTGCACCTAAGTTCGAACGCCCGCTTCGGCTTTGGGCTCGCGGAATCGGAGCGCTCTGATTGGCCAACTTCAATCGCTCGTTACTCCGAAACTATTGCGAATTGAGCGATCCGCTTCCGCGAGGGGACTCCCGGGCCCACCAGCTACCTTCCACTAACAGGCGGTGCGGGGATTCTGGGACACCCTGTATATATATCAAGAGACGCGGTAGCGTCTCGACGCCAAGTACTTAAAAAAAAGATTTTTAAGCGAGTTGACGAGACGCTACCAAGTTTATATACTCCAAAAGGCCGGAAGTGGATTTTTGCTCCTCCATTTTCTCGAAAACGAAGCATCGAATCGGAATTTCAACGACACTTTTACGATATATATCGGACTCAAGCTTTCCAACGCGCATAGTTACGATCATGAGTGTCAGGTAGATGCTGAGATACGGGCACCGTGACCCTCACGAGAACCGAAAATATTATAAAAATGTCCTGTGATGTGAGTCCTCGCGTCTACTGCGCATGCGTCCGCCAGCTGACTCATCTTCCATCTCTCTCGGATGCTCGCATCAGCGCGGCACTTTCTCTTTACCCGTCTCTGCTTACCCATCTCTCTTGGATTTCGTCGTACATCAGCGCAGCGCACTTCGCGCTTCGGTTAATCGCTCGGCAAAAGAAATTATTTTTTATTAAGAAATTACGTGTGATATGTGATCGCTCGGGACAACAAATTCGTCCTTGTTAAGAAAATAAGTGTGATATGTGATAGATGGGATGTTCGGTTCGGAATGAAAAAAAGGTGAATGTGTCCACTCGTATCGTCAATGAAAAATAAAAATAACTCGTGTAAAGAAATTGATTTATATTATAAAAAACAAATAAATAATAATTTATTGGACGTGTATTTTTTTAAAGTTAATTCCTCGATCTTTGAAGTTTCTTTTTAATTTTGCTTTTGTCAAAAATTGATATTTTTAAATATACTTGACAGAAAGATGGTTCAGTTATTTAAAATGGAATCTACGCTCCGTCAGGAAAACATGAACTTTACCTCTGTTTGTATAGGTATCTAAACCGAGGAATAAATCTTTTACTGACGGAACTGGCAAACCATTGCCTTCGATATAAGTCCAAATAATACAGAGTGATGATTCTGTTTTTTTTTTTCAAGAATTGAAGGTTCGCAGTGAAAATTAAAATTATTCATATTTTTATATATACTTGTTGCATATAGTGGCGAAAGGCATATAGAACTCCACATACAGATGCCCTAGATGCTTCGGAACTTCAGACGCACTCGGACACACTGCGTCAAAATCAAAAGATGTCTTTATCCATTATACGAGAGAGATAAGTTTTTTTCAGCTACACATGATGAAAACCACCTTCTGATCCTCACGCAGCTGCCTTTGAAGGTCCAGAGCAGCAGGAGCAGGTGCTCAAGGAGTCAAAGGTGCCTTTCGTCACCATAAAATGTTGCACGAATATATATTACAGGAAAATGATTTGGTTTTTTTTTAAATGGATTCTACGCTCCGGCAGCAAAACATGCACTTATTTACATATACCCAAACCAAGGAATAAATATTTTCCCGACAGAGCTGGCAGTCTATTTGAGACATTCCCCCCTGTCGATATATTATTGAAGGCTCGCAGGGAAAATTTATAATTTATGATATACATAATTTTTGTATATAGTGGCGAAAGGCATCGCCAGCTCCACATACAGATGCCATCGATGCTCTAGAACTTCAGAGGCACTGCGTCAGCATCAAAAGATTTCTTTATCCATCGTGCAAGAGAGAGATAAGTTTTTTGTTAGCTACGTATGATGAAACCCACCTTCTGATCCTGACACAGCTGCCTTCGACGGTCCAGAGCATCAAGAGCAGCTACTCAAGGTGTCGAAGGTGCCTTTCGTCACCATGAAATGTTACACGAATATATTTTACAGGAAGATGATTCGGTTTATTCCCAATATGTTGGTAATAATCAATTGAACTACATGACTGGATGTCAAAAATAGATGAATCAAGGGAAAAAATACTTTTTTTAAAAAAGTAAAAAGATACGCCAAGTACTTAAAAATTGTATGGTCGTTCAGAAAATATGTTTATAAGAAAAAACCTGTTAAAAATAAAAATCTGCCAAAACAGATGTTTATCAAACCAGTTTCTAAACAAACGAAATTCTTCCAAAAAGACGTTTATCAAAGAATTTAAAAAAACATATATTGAGACGGTATCATAGAGCCGGTGGCAGGATCCCTGCCGTACCGACACCAGGCTTGATCGCCACATTAGCGACCCGAGGCCAGAGGATCCCGACGACAAGCAAGCGGCCGCTGATCGAGACGCCGATCGAGCCGCCGTACGGCTCGTGCGTCACAAGTCCGCGGTAGGGGTACCGCCTAGGGCCGTGTGCAGGGCCACGTCCCGAGGAGTATATAAGCTACTCCGAAAGCGGAAGAGACACTCTTGGTCAGACCGCTCTCCGGCCTAGAAGTCACATTAACCCATGCACGGCGAGAAGCACGTGAACTTGGTACGAGACCAATACAACGGGGCAACCCTCTCCTCGCACGGACCCGAAGAGCACATTTTGCACCTCCGACTCAGAGAACCCCTTGAGTCGGAGGTACTTCGCTCTCCAAATAAAAAAAAATCAATTGATTTCTACGAAAGCCTGGCTTTCATAGACAGAATCCCGTCGCCAAGAAAAAGAAGGACGCGACACTCCCCGGTACCAGGAGCACATCGGAGCGACCAACGAGGCGGACCAGCAGGAAGGGTCCACCCTTTCAAGATCAACCCGTGCTTTTCTGTTGGAGCAGCTAACTGCATTGAATAACTTTTTTTGGATTCCCTTACAGCTCTCCAAACACCAGCGCCGGCGACTGCCTTTGGAGACACTGGCGACAGCTTTCGTCTGTGTTACCCTTTCCTAGAAAAAAAACGAGCGCCGGCAACAGCTTTGGGAGACCTTAGCGAACGCTTTCGTCTCCGTTTCTCCTCCCTTAACACGAGCGCCGGCAACTACCCTGGGAGACCTCGGTGACCGCTTTCGTCTTGTCGCTTTCGAGAAAAATAAAGTTTAAAGAATAGCTGTAGATTCAAAACGACCTATCACTTCACGACAGCGCCGGCGACCTCCTTTGAAGGCAACGGTAACCGCTTTCGTCTCGTGGTGGACTGATAAGGCTCGAGTTACGCACGACGAATCACTCCGCGACAGCGCTGGCGACCGCCTTTGGAGACATCGGCAACCGCTTTCGTCTCGTCGCGGGCTGATCACGATCGTCCCGGGAAAAACCCAATAGAGCCAAAAACATCTCCAACAGAAGCCACGGGCTAAATCCATTATAATCTGTCTGTAGCTAGCTCAGACAAGAAGGACCAATAAAAGGGCTCGGCCCAAGCCAAGTGTTAAAATCTATGTATGTTTTTTTTTGCTGCACCTGCCCTCATATCAATAAGTGAGCAAAGAACTCACGTAGCGTCGCCTTTGGAGCAGGTCAGTAAGCCTGCAAAAGTGCAACGTTACAATATGTGCATCAAAATCTCAACAAAACAAAATAAAATATTGAAAAAAAATCAAATCGAACCAGCCAAGTAGTAGAACATACAAAAAAATTCTTCAAAAAATATGTTTATCAAAACAATCTAAAAAAAATACAAGATGCAAAAACCTTGACAAAAAAAACTTAGCGTGCCAGGTTTTTTTTACAGTTACAGTTACTGCGGTTATTACAGTTACTTTTCCTCTCCCTCGATTATTCGAATGAACCATGTACGACAGCTATTGGAAAAAAACTGGCACGGCAAGTTTTTTTTCGTCAAGATTTTTTGCATCTTGTCTTTTTTTTAGATTGTTTTCATAAACATATTTTTTGAAGAATTTTTTCGTATGTACTACTACTTGGCTGGTTTGATTTGATTTATTTTCAATATTTGATTTTTTTTGTTGAGATTTTGATACACATATATAATTTTTTAATGCTTTGATAAACGTCTTTTTAGAAGAATTTTTTTGTTCAGAAACTGGTGTAACGGCCCTGCATTGTATATAAGAGGACGATTCGAATGAGAGAAGCATATAGGTGACATTAGCGCAGTGGTTAGCGCTCTTACTCAGTAACCGATTAATCCGGGTTCGAATCCCGGTGATCACCATATGTTTTCTCTCTTCGATACTTCGCCCGTCCATCTGCAATATCAACATCTACAGGTTCCCCAAAATCTCCGCTCGATCAGTACACTGGTTTGATAAACATTTGTTTTGGCAGATTTTTCTTTTTAAGAGGTTTTTTTTTATAAACACATTTTCTGAACGACCATACAATTTTTAAGTACTTGGCGTACCTTTTTACTTTTTTTTAAAAGTATTTTTGCTTTTATATATACACACGAATATATATACATATACGAATAAAAATTATTTTCCTTGTTCCAGAAGGGTGGTTATGAGTCAAAAAATTGGAAAGCTAATGCTGTCAGGTCAACCCATAAATACGCTCATTCTTCAAATATACATATATATACCTGCACATTCTGGTATCGTCGCCCACCGATAACCTCCCTTGCTCGTTTCCGGGCGTTATCACGTAAAAAACGCGACTGTTGTCACTGGCATCCTTGTCAACGGTGACGACTCTCACGATTACGGCTCCTGAAACATACAGTGACGGGTTTTTAGGCAAAACTTACTCACGATGAGAAATTTATTTTCCTAACGCATGCACGTAAAATCCTGCTTTTCGTTTCTGTGAAGTGTGCACGAAAGGCTCTTTTTCGCAAGGCGTGCGAGAAAAATACTGCGCATGTGGATAAACGCAAGATGCTCTTTTTTGCCGCACTAGTGCGGGAAAGTGCCTTTTGGCGCATACTTCCCATTAACGAAAAGCGTGATTTTCGTGAATTCGTTAGGAAAAAAATATCTGAATGGCGTGGGCGTGTTACGTCCAGCGTAACGAATAAATTTTCTTTATTATTTGTCCTCACAACTGAGATTGAACTCAGAAAATGAAATAAAAAGAAGGAACAAAAATCGGTCAGATAACTTGAAATAGTAGGAAACTAGATAAATGACTCGTTTCTGCCAAAGCACCAACTTAATGAACTCAGCCGGTACATTCGATAGGCACAAAAAGACTGGTCAAAATTGACCGTCACAAAGCTAACGGCATGGTCAAACAGATCTGGACAAATTGTAGAAAAAGAAGGCCGGCAAAAATGGTCTATGACCGCCAGCGCCGCCTCTTTTTGGGGCGAGTAAAAGGCTAACCCGCTTGCGATACCTCGCGACCGTGTCAGGTGCGAGTATCGACTAAACACTCACAGATCTCAAGGATCGTTAGATCTTCTGTACCATCGCCGGGGAACCATTTGGGGGCCCGCAGTGACCTGCCGTGGGGCCGGATCCCCACCTAAGCCGGTTGCTCTGACCGGTTGTCCGCAGCTTTATGGAAGCTTTAGGGTTTCCAGCTATCGATAATTCAGATTTACAAAGCTTAGCGCCTCAAGGCCATGAGATTAGAAAGTCACGCCACGGTAGAAACGACTTACCACACCCTTTTTCTCAAAACTATGGCAGAGAATTTTCGCCACTACTTATTATAATAACTATTACAAAGAAAAAAAAACAGTCTAAAGGAGCCTTCAAACACAAAATGAAGATGAGGAAAAATAACAAAGACAGACCCACAATTAAAAATATTTGGAATCCAGAAGATTAAAAGCAACTAAGAAATAAATAATAATTTAAACCGCACAAAGAAATAATTCCTGATTATTTTTGGTTTAAATTAAACAAGAACAAACAAACTATCTTTTAATAATCTTAGTAGATTCAACAATAAATTAACATTAAAAGTAACCAACACTCATAGAATAAGTTTCAAATTTCAAGAACGTTTCGAACTAAACACTCGAGTTGCCAGGCGGCAAAATCGCTGGCACGGCACCACAGGGAGCTTCGGTCCCCTCAACCGGGCCTCAATAGAGCGAGTTAAATGTTGCTAAAAATCTACGTAACCACTAAGAATCATCCAGTTATTTTAATTGTTCATGAATTAAGGATTTTTGTTGTTTAACACCCGTTTAGTCGTAAAGTAGATCCGAAAGATTCTCGTCCCATGAAGAGAATTAAAATAATGGATTAATAGTCCCTCGATGTTTCATAAAGAAAGGAGAAAATTAATAAGTACGAATATGGGACCAGAATATTCTCGGCAATCTATAAGTTAGCCTAAGGAAAGGACAAAATAGGTATATATGTATACGACTACATGTATGTTTATTTAATCCAATAATTATTAAGTTAACGAAAAAAGGAATAATTCCCGAAATGAATCGACACGTGTAAACTACCATCACCTAGGAACACTCCCACCTTCGTAAAAACGCTTACCGGAAATACGCGGAAAGAAATCGATGTTAGGAAAAAAAACCATCTCTCGGTTCACCCCATAAAAAAATCCCGCGGCGCACCACCGCATCGTCAAAAGAATAAGGCAGACGGCTTTGGCGAGATGCACGAAAGCCGCGACTTTCGGTGGAACGACACTAGCGGCGTGCTTTACTCACGGCAAGCACGATAGCATCCAATGGCAGTCACGAATTAAGAGGAAGGTCTCAGGACATAAATTCATACACAAACGGGGCCTACGACGGGACTCGAAAGCGACTCCCTTCACCGAGGGAAATGATGAGTCAGACCCCGAGATTTTTACCATCTCCCCGAATATTTAAAGTTAAGCACCAATCGACGAAACAGAAAACTCGCCTCTCCACGCATCACCCCTTTTTCCTGTATCCTTGCACCTCCCTTCCAACCTAGCAACTATTTTTAACGACATTTCGAGGAAAAACACACATGATCAGGCGATTACTCCCACTTACTTTAACCTAGAAAAGGGTATAAAAAGCCCAAAAATCTTGTACTCAGGGCACACTCACCATCATCCGATCGACGAAGTTAACGTCTTTCGTTTACGCCAGTTACCATCATCTTATCGACCCAGTTAGCGTCGTTCAGCCGTTTACGTTTTCGATTAACAAAATTGTCTTTGTTCAATCGGGCATCGCATTTTAATTCGATCACCGAGAGTCGAGGAAACATTTTTTTGTCCGAACCCCAGGTTCGAGAATCATTGTTCGATTTATTTTGTACTTTTTCGTGAATTATTCATCCGAAATAAAATCTATTCTTACCAACGAAATCATCGGAAGTTCTACGAATTATTCCAAAAACCGACGAAAAACCAGCAGTGAAGAATGTAAGCGACATACATTTTATTTTACTCACTATAATCTTTTCTTCTTTTCATTTATCGGTCATTTCCAGTGCATGAATTTATTAATTGCTCCTCTCCTAACCCATTCATCAATTTCCTGGAGTAAACCCACCGTCAAACAGACTTTCAATTTTTCCCTCAAACGGAAGCGAAGACTTTTATCATTTTAAATTCTCCGGAAACTATAAAATCGAATCAGGAGGGATCAGGAGTTCAGAAAGTACCCTACGACCTTAGAAACGACAGGCATTCCTAGGGCCCTATCCCAAGCAATTTTCCGCAAGGTTAGGCTTAAAAATGGGCAGTTGTTACCGCGATTAATACCGGGTGTGGTAAAGATCGATTCTCATCGTTCTGACCAGAGAGTGTTAATAGAAACGGGGCAACAGTTGCGTAAAAACTTAGCGAAATAAAACCATCGACAGTTTTGACGTAACAGAATTTTTGGGGGCTCGTCCGGGATCAAAGGAATGTTTGCCAAGGAAGAAAAACCAAAAGATTAACGTTCAAGCATTGGAAAACTATTAATTTTACTTAGTCTATGGATAAAATTAGAGTTGAAGAACAAAAACCGGAGACACATTATTCGATGGGCCGGGGCGGACCCGAAGAAGTAATAGAAAATCTTCTCGCACAAGGAATTAAAGAACAATTTCCGAACGGTGGAACTTACACACCACCCACAGACAAGTTGATTCAGACAGAACTTGTTGTCGTTACGAACGAAGTAGGAATCTTTTTCGAGCTAAGGAAGAAACCAATATTAGCCAGTGAATTTACCGAAAATAATAAAATAATTGGATACGGGAGAGACTGCTATATAATTATCACCAAATTCGGCATTCCGAAGGAACTAGCCGTTCTTGAATCGTGAGGTTAAACGCCAAGAAATTCCGTAATTTAACCTAGTAAATTTCCATGTGGATTACACAAATATTAAGCATCTTCAAGAGCATAACACAAATAAGCTACGCTTTCTTTGTGTCCCGAACGGGAATAATAAAAAAAACTTGCGGAGTGAAATATATCAACGTCACCCGGCGTAACCGTGTATATCAACGAATTAGACGGGGAGTATAAGCCATTTGATATTGAGGAAACGGAAACTCGGGTAAAACGCAATAGGAAAAAAAAAACGGAGTAGAGTCAATCAACAAAAGGGAAAAGGACATAAATGAGTTCATCCGATAAAACCGTCAAGGGCGAACGCGAACCCCGGGCGACAAGGGCAACGCGGTCAAATTCTACTGTCCCCGACGAGATAGTGCATGTTTATGTGAGTGAGAGGAGAACAACTAGAACAAGCAAGGAAACACCTAGGGAGATAATTGATAACCCATTAGGCACCGAGGAGGAACAGGTACCTCCGTCGGAAGACCCCACAAGGGAACCGGGACAAACAGGGACAACGAAAACCCTTGAGAGCAAGACAGTAGAGGAGAAAACAGAAGCAGGAATAGAGGAAGATACAGAGGAGAGAAAAGGGGAGGCAAGAATAGAGGAGGACACAGAGGAGGAAGACACAGAGGAGGAAGAAACAGAGGAGGAGAGAGAGATAGAAACGGAGGAAGAACTAGTGGAAGACGACGAGGAAGAATTACAAAAAGAAATAATCAGTTTGGGAAAAGGTATCAGGGGAATAGAACTTACTGAGAAGGTAGAAGGAAGTCCGAAAGTCTCTCGTACCCCGTCGCCAGTAGTAATAAACCCGGAATTTATCCCTCCCCTTTCACGGATAAACGAGAGTCCCGAACTAGCCGAAACCCGACCCCCTGTGGGCAACGCATTACCAAGCGACTCACCGAGACCCGACACGCCCACTACGCATTCATTCGACGAGACTAACGACTCGGACAACGAAAGTACAACAACGATAATAGAAACCTTTTCAGAACAGGATATCACTAAATATATCTCATTAGTTGCCGATACAACCCCCTTTAACCAAACAAACGAAGTATATTATACACCCGACGAAATCCCTCTGGATATCCAGATACCTCTGACAGGACTCGAGGCTGCCAAGCGCACCCTTTTCACGATAAACGGGACTCTGCCAAAAGAAACTAACGCGAGCTGCAGTAAGTCGAACGACAATAACGAGGACATTATAGAAACGCCGAAAAACCGACCCAGTTGTAACACGGATACGGCTTTAACGAAAGACTACAGAAACAGCGATTTACAAAAAACAATAACCGACGAAGAAGAACGAAGGAAAGAACGGGCCACGAAACGTGACAAAACACAAAAAAATATACAGGGCGCTCTTAACCCTACGCACGTACATCCAATAAAACCCGAAATGGCGAATTCAACTCTGAGAGTGTCTCTGAAAGATGCACTAGCGGTCGTACCCACATACGACGGGACCACCACGTCCTTGGGTATGTTTATTCAAGGGTGCGACGAAGCTCTTGCGATGCTGGACGCAGGTAGCGAGCCGCATTTGGTGAAAGCGGTACGAATAAAAATAATTGGGGAACCTCGGCGGTCCATCATGCAACAATCGTTCGGGACCATGAGAGCACTCCACGATTTTCTGAAATGCATTTACGCGCCCGCAAGAAATATTTATCAATTACAAGGAGAACTCGGATCAATTTATCAGAAACCCGACGAAACGGTCGTCGCTTATTCCAATCGCATTTGCGACCTCGGGTATCAGATACTTGACGCGTATGAATCAGAAAATAACGCCCCAGCGGACGAAGCTTTTAAGAAAAATACTACTGACAGTCTGCCCCTTTGTTTCGTCCAAGGATTAAAGACTGAAATTGAACAACGCATGACAATGGACGGTACAATAGATGACATAGTGAAACGCGCGGTAAAAATCGAGAAACAGCTAATAGCCCGCACGGCGCTCCGCGAGGGTATTCGAGATACCGCGGATCCTAAGGACCCGTTGGGTGGAGCAAAACGTAGTGTGAAAATAATAACCAGTGAGGAGGTAAAATGTCAGCTATGCAACAAAACGGGTCACGAAGCCGGGGTATGTCCTGAGAAAAAAATCCCGAACATTCAGGTAACCAACGCAGCCATCCCTTCAGACCCAGTCAAGAGTATCCCTACCTGTCAGGTGTGCAACAGAAAAGGTCATTCCGCCGACCGATGTTTCAAACTCTTCCCACCCTCCGGCAATAAACCAGTTAATGACGCACCCACGATCACCGTGTGCCAAGTATGTAACAAACGAGGACATACTGCCGATAAATGTTTTCGTTTATTCCCTCCTTCGAAAAACAATGCAACAGGTGCCGCGTTTTCTTGCCAATTGTGTAAAAATCAGGGCCACGAGGCAGACAGCTGCCCGACACGTGCTAACTCAGCTATGTCGCAAACGCAAAACCAGAAAAATAACGTACCACAGGGGCTACAATTTCAAGAAACCGCGGACATAAAATGTCAAATCTGTGAACGAACGGGACACGGTGCATACATATGCCCGTATCGTCATAATCAGGCACAATGTACCAACGCTAAACAAGCCACGTATGCCGAGACACTCGGTACTGGCCCCAAACCAATAGGGAATTGTCATTATTGCCGACAACCCGGACATTTCATAAGAGAATGCCCGGCTAAGCAAACGAACGATGCACGCTATGGAAACTCCTCGGGAAACGCAAGTGGTCTCTCGACCACGGGTGCGACGGGAGCGACCGGGCAACAAATGCATCCGATTCACACGATCTCTGCAGTAGCCACGAACCCATCAGAGTTGTAAAAATTCATGTCGTTAAATTACACAAAGAAAGTAGTGTCCCCACAGTAGAATTAATGGGCGACAACTTTACAACATCAATAATATTAATGGTCGACACGGGAGCCGGACCCAATATAATTAAAGAGAAATATGTGCCTCCGCAAACCTTCATCGATTATAATCAGATCCAACAATTAAATGGAATTACCGCCGCTTCAATATACACAATCGGCCAAATAACAATTCAAGTCTTTGGGCGCCGAGCCAGTTTTCACGTAGTAAAAAACGATTTTCCTATCTCCGAAGGAGGAATTTTAGGATCAGAATATTTAGACGGAAACCGAGTAATAGTCGACTACGAAAAACGTCGTTTAAAAATAATAATACCAGGGCAAACCACGAAACTTTGTTTTGTTCGCGTAAAAAATTTAGAGACAAGGGAGGGATATCTCCCACCATTAAACGCGGGACCAGGAGTTACAATAGAAACCGGACTGTTGAGAAATGAGAACGGAAAGGCCTATGTTCATGTAACGAATAACAATTTACACACAATACAAGTACACGTACCAGTTATGGAATTACTAAATGAAAAAATCGAGGATGTTAAAATCTCCGCGACAAAGGAAAAACAGGGACCAAGGGAAAAAATCAATTGTTGTAAATCAGAAACGGAGCTCACGGGGGAATCGGGACCCGCGAGACTCTCGGACAAAAAAATTAAGGACACCCGGGGCGACGAGACAAGAAGCGCTGAGCCCATAAAAGAAACGAGGAGACCAAAGGGTCACGGACTCGGCTGCAAAATTGTCAAACCAACACAGGCAGGTAGCTCCAGGAATGGGTTCGAGTTTTGCCGTGTGAATGAAGGTCGGTCTAAAAATGAGGAAATAATGGAAACAAATAAAATTGAAACAAATAGGAAATCGGAATGGATTAGGGTAATAAAAAAGGGAAAAACAAGTAAAACACAGGATAGTACTGAGGATACTGATAAAAATGTCTGTGGGGATCAAGCCGTAATAGAATCACCATCAAACGACGTGAGATTCGATGGGGAACTAGAAAACTGCACGGGAGTTGTAGAAAATAAAGGTTCCAGGGGAATAAAAAGCAACGACTCGCGAGGAGTCGGGGAAACAGGAAAGAGCGATTTATTTAAACCAGATACCAATTGTACTAATTATCACGAAAACAAAGATTGTTGTTCGGGTAATGTAGATGGAAAATCTCCGAAGAGTAATGAACATTTTCAAGGGGAGCCAGAAAACTGTATAAGGAAAACAGAGAATAAGGGCTTTAGTGAAATAAACATTAGTGATCCATGGGATACCAAGAAAATAAAATCGGGTGACTCAGGTGTACCGAGTACCAAAATATTAAACATTGGAGAAAATTTGCAAAAGGAATCAGGAATTAAGATTGAGGAAAACAAAATAAATCATTCAAGAATACAGTTAAACAACGGCAACACAGAGGAATTAAATAAATCCATTCCGATGGAATATAATGATCAAAACGATAGTATGGGAACACTATATAGAGAACTTTTGGCACAAGGCAGAGTATACAATCACAGGAAAACGTTGGGCAGGGAAAGCAAAAACCAGGAATTTACCGGGAACAATAAAAGTTATCTCGTCATAAACTCGGGCCTTTTTGAAAAACTCGGAGCACGAGGTGCAACGCGTAGAATACTACCCTTCGAGAGAGAGAGCCCTTGTTTCACTTTCTCAGGCTCGGTAGTGGAAGACCGACTCGAACAGATAAAGGGGTTACTAAGACTCAACGAACTAAACGAAGAGGAAAAAAATAGCATTGAAAAACTGTTGCGGGAGAGCACCCATTTGTACCACCTACCTGGCGAAGCGCTGACACATACTACGATACTACAGCACCGTATACCCACAACAGACGATTTACCGATTAACACTCGAGGCTATCGATGGCCGGAGTGCACAAAGGACGAGATAGAAAAGCAAGTAGAGGATATGCTCAAAAACGGAGTAATAATGCCATCTACTTCGCCGTATAATTGCCCTGTATGGGTCGTACCGAAAAAGAATGATTCAAAAGGAAATAAAAAATGGAGAGTCGTTTTCGATTATCGTTCGTTGAACGAAAAGACTATCGCAGACGCATACCCCATTCCAAACATCACAGAGATCTTAGATCAGTTAGGAGGAGCAAGATATTTCTCCGTCTTCGATTTAGCATCAGGGTTCCATCAAATAGAGGTGAGTCTGGAAGATCGACATAAAACCGCTTTCACGACTCCTAGAGGCCATTTCGAATTTGTTTGAATGCCATTCGGGCTTCGGAACGCCCCGCCCACTTTCCAAAGAACTATGGATCTCACACTGAGCGGGATCCTTGGAAAAGGCATATTTGTATATTTAGACGATATTGTCATTTATTCTCGAAGTCTGGAAGAACATGAACAAATTTACACTGAATTAATAAAAAGACTCGAGTCGGCAAATCTGAAATTACAACCCGATAAATGTGAATTTCTGAAAAAAGAAGTAGCATATCTAGGCCATATAATCGGCGAAGATGGAGTTAAACCTGACCCAAAGAAACTAGAGGCTGTGCGAGAATTTCCTCGACCAAGAAATATTAAAAATATACGACAATTCTTGGGACTAACACGATATTATAGACGATTCATCGAGGGTTATGCAAAAATTTCAAAACCGCTCACTCTACTTCTCCGTAAAGAAACAGATTTCGAATGGGGAATAGAAGAAGAGGAATCCTTCGGAACATTGAAGGACAGCCTGTGTACGGCACCAGTATTAAGGTACCCCGATTTCACTAAACCCTTTATCCTAACCACGGATGCCTCCGGGGTAGCAATAGGAGGAATATTATCGCAGGGAACCATTAACAACGATCACCCGTGCGCATATGCATCGCGAGCATTAAATAAAACAGAAGAACGATACGACACGTACGAGAAAGAAGCACTTGCTATAGTGTATTGCATCCTCCACTATCGACCGTATCTATACGGACGCCAGTTCACAGTAGTAACCGACCATAAACCTTTATTATGGTTTCGCCGCGCGACGGACGGAAACTCTAAAATTCTCAGATGGCGTTTAAAATTGGCCGAATACGAGTACGGTGTGGTATACAAAGCCGGAAAAACAAACGTTAATGCGGATGCCCTATCAAGAAACCCCGTGGAGGATTTTACTAACCCGGACGGAATATTTATGATTCGAACGAACCCAGTCACCCAAACTCGGAAAAAACCAGCACGAGGGTTGACGGACCAAGAAATCGGGGACTACCTAGCCTTAGACAGCGACGAAGACGAGATCGACGAGACAACAGACCCCGATGAAATACCGACTTCCGACAATTTGGAGGATTGTCCATGGGACACATTACCGGACGATGTTGGAGCAATAACTATGACAACAACGAATTATGCGAGGCCCATAAACCAGCCCCTTGAAATAGAACGCGGTATCGTCAATCCCGAGATCTCTCAAGAGGCATCTGCCGACGACGACACGGGAGAGGAACATTTCGAGCCACCAACGCTCAGCCCTCTCGCCACCCCCAATAAGTTAACCTTTGAAGAACAGGTTACGGCAACAGAGGGAGAGAATCGAACATTGCAAGCGGAGGACGAAGAGTCTTTTCCCGGGGAAGAAAGGTCTAAGAAGAGTACTCCTGATCCTTTCGGCGATCCCAAAGAGCCGGACGAAATGAATCCTATACGAAAAAAACGCGGGCACAGACCGTTGGTCGCGAGTGATTCCGAGGAGTCCGGCGGGGAAGAACCGAACGATCGGCCCGCCCGCAGGGAGCCCCGCGGCTTCGGAAATACAAAAATGCCCGACCGTGAAGAGACAAGAATACGAGCAAAAAATGTTAAACCATCACGAGACCTGTTTCACACCCGAAAAGACAGTATGCTGTTTTTCGTGGATACACAGGGAAAACCGTTAGATAAAGGCGGGGAAATATTGGCGGAACGCGGCGAGTTACCAATTCTGAAGAAACTAAGGTTATTCGAGACAAAAGCACTTTCGAAACGAAACAACAAATATTACCTCGCTCTCCCCATACGCGACGGAGTAGGCGAAGGACCCACTAAAATACTAGAAAATATCGTAGAGACATTAAAAAACTGTAGGGATTTAGTTGAAAAATTAAACTTAGCAACAATCAGTTTAGCAAGATCCAACACAATTTGTAATGTCCCGTGGGAAAATATAATCACTCCAATCCGGTTATTATTTAACAACAGCGATGTTAGAGTCATCGTGTGTTTTGGGCTCATTAAGGAACCCGCGGTCGTAGATCAGGAAAAAATAATTGAAGAAAAACATTGCTCGGCGGTCGGAGGACACCGAGGTGTTAGTAAAACGTACAACCGAATCCGGCATGATTTCTATTGGAAAAACCTCAAACAAGATATTCAACAATATATACAGAGATGCCTGCAATGCCAATTAAAAAAATTAGTTCGCGTTAAAACCAAACAGCCCATGGTCATCACCGACACTCCCGCCACAGCATTCGATAAAATTGCCATGGATATTGTGGGGCCTTTGCCAAAAACTGACAAAGGAAATGAGTACATACTCACTATGCAAGATCAGCTAACAAAATTCTCAATGGCAGCCCCGTTACCCAACGCCAAGGCTGTAACCATTGCCGAAGCCTTCGTAAAAAGATTTATTTGCAACTTCGGATCTCCAAGAGCGGTATTGACCGACCAAGGCGCAAACTTTTTAAGTAATTTCATGAAACAAATCTCCAAATTATTTAAAATTCGGAAAATAAGAACGACAGCGTTTCATCCTCAATCTAACGGATCGTTAGAAAGATCGCATCACGCCCTCGGCGAATATCTCAAACAGTACACCTCAAAAGAAAGCAACTGGGACGACTGGGTCGAATTAGCAACTTACAACTACAACACTAACGTGCATGAAGGTACAAAGCATACTCCTTACGAGATGGTCTTCGGGAAAATAGCCAGAACTCCTTCAAATTTCCCATTGGAAGAGCTGGATAAGCTTGCCACGTACGATGAATATTTGACACGTTTGGTAACGCAAATTCATGAAATTCAACAACTCGGACGAATAAACTTAATAGCCTCAAAGGAAAGGGCTAAAGAATATCGAGATAGGCGCATGAACCCCGTTACGTTCAAGGTTGGTGAACCCATATTTTTGCTTAAAGGACCAAAACCGGGAAAATTAGGAGATCAATACACTGGACCATTTGAAGTATTGGAACTTCTAGAAAAAGGAAATTTACGCATCCAGTTGAAGGGCAAAACTTGTGTCGTTCATCCGGAACGAGTGAAGAAATCGCTCATCCCCTTGGCATAATGGTGAAGGAATTCCGCAAGCCAACGCACCTCGGAGGAGACGGAACCATCCCTGAAGAACCAGTGAGAAACGCGTATCCCCGGTTCCGCGAGGAGGCCGAACGGCTACTTAGTTTCATCGGATGGCCGAGGCCGTACATAAAACCCGAGAAACTTGCGACCGCGGGATTTTTCTACATGGGGCAAGCAGATGATGTCTCCTGTTTCGCATGTGGGGTCGAAATAAACGACTGGAAAATAGGAGAAGACCCGTTCATCGAGCACAAGGTGGATGCTGAGGATTGCCATTATATTAACGGAATACCCTGCGGCAACATCCCAATAAGTTCAAAGAAACAGGAGGAAACATTGAGTAAATTCATACGCACGGATAACGCTAAAAGCACCCATGAGGAATTGATAAAACAACGAACGAAAGCAGTTCTAGCTGGACCCTCGGGAGGAGCAAGGTGCGAAGTTGCTACAACCAGTACACCCAAAGTATATTCCTTTATCAAAAAAAATATAGAACCTGCACAGGAGACCCAGACCCCCAAGCCAGTAAAGGAGAGCATCCTACGGAGTCTATTAAGTAACCCTTTACTAACAATTGATCATGTTCCCCGAGACAACCCGAAGGAACAAGGGCCAGAGAGGTTACTCGGAGCCATAAAAAGGGTGGGCACGGAGCACAATAGCACTCCTCGAGAAAAGAAAAAGGCAATGGGAACAGAAATACGAAGGCCGCCGAACGGTGGCAATTTCGACATAAATATCGGCAGCAACGAGTCGCTTACACCCGCTGCGAGGGCCGAGCGGGAGGCACCCCTGCCGCCGCCACCATCACCCTTTGAAGATACGGGAATCCACCGCGCCGAGCCACGAGGAGGAGCCAGCGGAGACGAGGGACCGCAGAGGGTTCAGACGAGCACCCTGCCAGCCCCCCAAGTGAGTCAGGTTTTACACATCGAGATTCCGAAACACGACGAGGAGATAGATTTTTCAAGCTATGAAGCTCGAATCGAAACTTTCAAAGATTGGCCACAAGCAATACCGCAGACTCCTGTTAGTTTAGCGGATGCTGGACTCTACTACCTCGGGGTCGGAGACAAAGTAAGATGTTTCAGCTGCGATGGATTGCTGGGTAAATGGGCAGCCCAGGACGAACCATGGCAGAAACACGCATATTGGTACAGGAAGTGCGAATACGTAAAATCAAGGAAAGGAGAGGAATACATTCGAAAAGCAAGTTGCAAGGCGCCTCTAGACGCATCTTTAGCCGACACAATGGCATGTTACAGGTCCTACTGTAAAAAGACCATCAAACCCGAAGTGTTCGAAAGAACGCCCCTTCGAGACTTCGAAAAGGCCGCTCTAATGGAGTGTATCCCTACAGGTTTCGTAGCACCAGGTACCCGGCTCGACGACGTCGTGTTCGAAAACCTATGCCGTTATTGCAGGCTACGCCGGGTGGGAGGAATTTATGTCCCGTGCACGCACACGGTGGCCTGTTACAAATGCGCTGTAGCCGCAACCAGGTGCGATCTTTGCCAGGAAGAAATCCTTTTCGTCAAAAATATTGTGATCATTCCTGACCGCCCTTACCACGAGTACGAACACATTGTCTCGCCAATGATGATTCAGGAGGCCAATGACCTCACTCGGGCTACGATCCGAACCCTCCAGGCCTTGGGAAAAAAGTAGAGAAAAGAAAAGGGGGAATGGAAGGCCAAAGACCCCCCCATTGCCAATCGGGAAAATAAAAACAAACACATAATTGACCCGGATACAGAGGAAAGGAAACTACAAAACGCTAACAATCTATTCTTTTTTTTCCTATGGCTTGCACAATTAGGAAATAAGAACCAATTAAGCTAGGGAATGAAAAAATGCTGCACAAGAAATATTTAACCACAGATTCTCTGGTGAAGGTAGAAAAAGGATATATAAAAAAAAAAAAAAAAAAAAAAAAAAATTAAACAAAAAAATATACAAAAAAAAAAATTTCATCAATAATAATAATAAATAAATAAATAAATAAAAATGGGGAAATATAGTATTAACAATAGAGAAAAGTGGAATAGATATACACATTTGAACGAAATACATGTAAGCAACTAACATATTGTTTAAACGTTAATTCGAAAAATTAATAAAAAAAAAAAGAAAAAAATATACATAACAGTAGTAATAAAGTAGTGCTAAAGTAATTAAAAAAAAAAAAAAAAAAAAAAGGAAAAAAAAAAACGTATCTGTAAAATATACAAAAAGAAAAGGAAATAACATTAATTTAAACGAAATAAAAATACAATAGGTCAAGAATGACGCTCTACCATTGCCACTGCAACGCTTAAAATTGGTGCCGACCAATACACGTGGACAGTACGGAGGAGACACTCTGGATCTGCGTCAACCGGAAGAGGCCGGACGTTTTGGTCCCCGGCACGGCGGCACTTTTCTGCTATTGGAAAATCGCTTTCTATTTGGAGATACCAAAAAAGAGAGTTGATTTATTCGTACCACCCGAATAGCGCTCAATCAGTCCAAGAACGTTGGATAATTGGATCAATCAACTGCGTGATGACCCCTACGAGGACATAACCCTTGGCGGCACACCGTACCAGTGGTTACCACACGCTCTGGTGCCGGCGGGACAGTTAGCGCAAGAAATCCCGATTCCTGGGCTCAAAGGATGGCCTGAATGTTTCGAAAAAATTCCCTACTGGAACAAACCACGGCTCCAGTACTCGGATGGGAAAAATCTACCAATAAGGATAAATCGCCGCCCTCCTAATAAACTCATAGAGGGAATGGAAAAGGTTTTCTGCTACTGGAAAATCAGACTCGATGGAATCGAGGAATACAAATTCGAAGTATGGGTGCCGCCCGAGTGGAGAAGACTCACTCAAGAAGCACTATACAATTGGAAACTCACACTAAGTAAAAACCCGCATTTGCCGACAACGCTTGGAGGAGTCGAATACGAATGGAAAGGCGATACCATCATTCCGAAAGGCTAAGATCCGGAACGCCTGGAAAGCCAAGGCTATGGAATCTTTAATTATCATGCTCAGGAGGATTCCGATTCCGGAAGCGAGTGCGGATATCCTTGCCCCTACAAGGGATTGGCACCAGGCGAGTCACCGGTTGACCCAGATTGGGGAACACTGAGATGGGAGGAAGCAGAGCCTCAGGGGTTCAGTTGGTGCCCGGTATTGCCTGAACCCGGAACCATGACCATAGAGGAACTCGCTGAAATATGTAAAAAACTCGATATCAACCGAGGAATCATCACCGAACCCTTTCCCCAGGACGACGGGAGAGACAAACCAAGGAAGCCGAAGGCTCTCCCTCCCCCACAAAGCAAAGAAAATACTTTTGGGAATTAGGGATCACCAAGAAAAAAAAGAGAGGGAAGAATATAGTTACATAATAGTAATAATAAAGGAAGAAATAAATATAAAAATACACTCATAAAAATACTTACGAAAAATACATATAAAAAAAAACACAAAAAAATAATAAATGAAAATATATAAAAAAAAGAGAGAAGCAGGAGAGAATTCTTTACATAAATTGAGGAAAATCCGTCGGAAACAATCCACTGCAATACCTATATATACACAATCGAGGGGGGGAAATAAAAACAACTCCAAACGATTGAGTTACGGGCAACATGACCAGGGAGGAAGTAAAATGACCAAACCCTTACGGGCAGAGACATCACCTGGCCGACCAATAGAGTAACAATCGGTCTCCCCGGGCTACCAATGAGGATCACGCGAAGAGAGGGACAGAAATCTCCAATAGCTCGGAAAAGTTTCGAAGGAACAGAAACAAGAATAACCAATCAGCGCATGCTTTGGAAAGCTAGAGAGTAAAAGCAAGAAATTTGGAGAAAAATATCAAATAAACATTCTGTTTTTTTATTTTACTATAACAACACCCAAGCAAACGGAAAAATCATCTTTAAAACCCCTATACTTCACAACTTAACATAACTATAACATAACGAATTACAGAATTCCCGACAACAACAGTGACAATGTCAAAGCATGAACAACTAGAACTGTCCAACACGATTATATGGGGACCAACCAAGGCAAAGGCAAAAGAAACGGGAAAACCAACGGAAAATCTCGGACCTCAAACGAATCAGGGAGACGAGGGAACACACAGTAACAAAACGATAGATACTAGGGGAACCACTAGAACGAAAGTAGTAAAGAAACATAGCAATAAACAAACGGAAAATTCATCACCAGAAACATTAGCCGAGATATGGCAAGACAAGGCCACGCGGTTAGTTAATACAATCATAGAAATGATACTAAATAAAATTGAGGGAAACGAAGAGCATATTACGTATAGCGACGCACAAGAATACGTCACCATTACGCAATAAACCCTGGCAGAACTAGGCGCAAAACTCGAAGTCATAAAACACTACGAGGAACCAATCCATGCAAGCATAATCACGGTACTCTGGGCCTCGGAAAAGCCAAACATAATTGTCCAATTCGGGATTGACGATTTAGCTACGGAAATGTTCGCCTTAAGATTAACCCTTTTGAAAATTCGAGCTATGTTAGTAGCAATGACAAAACCCACGGAAGGGAAACCAATGGAAACGGCCATATAAAAAAAAAGAGGCGGAAAGGAAATGAACCGACAAGAGGAAAAAGGAGAAGTAGGAAGTAAAACAAAACAAACTAATGAATAACTCGACCCCAGTAAAGACGGGGGAGTGATTACTGAACCTAGCGGGATCCAGAGAAATGGATCAACCAAAAAAAAAAGGAGGAGAGAAAGGAGGGAGCAAAGTTCCGGTACATCTTTCTTTTTAACGACCCGTTAAAATCATTCCATTCTTCAGTATGGGTAAAATACCCCATGGGTCCTAGGGTTGAAACATGAAAGGACCTGAAAAAAAAAAAGGGGGAAGCAGATACAAGGAAAAACAAATAACTAAATAAATAAATAAATAATGGAAGGAAGAATAATAAACTAACGAGTAGGGAAAAAGGTTATAAAAAAAAAGAGGAAAAAAAAGTAACGAAAAGATAACAAAAAAAAAAGGGGTAATAATAACAATAAGCTAAAGACTCAAAATAATAATAACAAAAAAAAAACCCAATTAATAATTCAGGGAAATAACAGAAAAAAAAGAGAAAATAACGAGGGAAAAACCAATTAATAATTAAGGGAAAAAAGCTAATCATAATAGTAATACATAAAAAAAAAAGAAATAAATTTAAAAAAAATATATATATATATAAAATAAAATAAAAAAATTATTTGGCAAGGGGAAAATTTAATAAGAATAAAAAGAAAAAAAATAACCATGGTAATAAAACCTATAAAAAAAAGGAAAGAGGAAAAATATATATAATAATAATAATTAAAAAAAAGGAAGAGGAAAAAATAAAAAAATTTTTTTTTAAATAATCAAAAGAAAATCATAATAGTAATAATAATAACTATAGGAATAGTTGAAAAAATAAATAAAAAAAACTCAATAAAAAGTAAACAAACGAGAAAACGGGGCCAAAACCCTCGTACCCTCGCCGAATAATTTTTGCTTCTAATAAATTAAAACGGGACAGAACCCTCGAAGTCGCAAGAAAATCGAAGGAACCGGGACAAAACCCTCGAAGTTCCAACGACAAGCGAGAAGACGGGGCCAAAACCCTCGTACTCTCGCCGAGTAATTTTTTCTCTCTCGAGTAAATATAAAAGGGGACAGAACCCACGACGTAGCAAAGGAAAATCGAAGGAACCGGGACAAAACCCTCGAAGTTCCAATAGCAAACGAGAAGACGGGGTCAGAACCCTCGCACCCTCGCATAATAATTTTTTTGGGGAAAGGACGGAGGATGGGATCGAAGCAAAATAACACCACAAACAAACACCAGTCGACCTCTTTGTTTAAACTACCCCAGGAGGGCTTATATTAAAAAAAAAAAAATAACACACATATAAAAAAAAAACATCCTTAAAAACTAAAATAAAAAAAAACAAACTAAAACACAAAACGCGATAAAAAAAAACATGACATAAATTTTGGTTTCTAAAATTAACGCCTACGCCTCCAGGCCGCGGTTGCTGCAACAAAACAAAACACAAAAGTGATTAAAATACGTAAAACAAAAACCAATGAATAGGTAAATAAAATAAACCAGAGAAAATACTCACGGGGTGGACGCTCCGACCTTGGCGGAGGCGGTGCCTCGTCCTCGGAACTGCCCGAGTCCGTGCTGGACCTTTTGACGTTAATAGGCCCCTCCTCTGCCTCCGAATCCTCACTGAAAAAAAAAACAAAAAAAAACACATGTTAGAGAAAATCCGGATACGACGAAATACTGGACACCGAACGACACTCACTTCTCGGAAACATTTAATCGACCCTCCAGTCGGTAGCGCCGAGTTGTCTCCAACCTTTTCCGTTTTCCCTGCAGGGCAGCTCCCTGCATCCTAGACAGTATCGCTGCCGCTAGACGGGCGTCTTCCGCGGGATCGTCCCATGACGCTTCCCCAGCGTCAGCGAAAACGTCGGGCGCCGCAATAACGGGAGGTGCCACGAAGGCACGTCCCCCCCTCAGGCCCAAATCACCCATCAAGGCCAGAAGCGTAGCCACAACGGGCTCGATCGTTGATTGACTGAAGAAAAAAAAAAAATTTCACACACAAATAAACAAAACAACACAGGGGAATAAATAAATAAACAAAAAGAAAGGACACGGAAAACGTACCACTCCATTTCTTTGGGGGATTTTTTTTTTTTTGGGAAAAACGACTGGTCTTGATGAAGCGAAGTACTCGAGTCGAGAGTTCGAACGAGAATGAAAATCTGCACGAGAAACTCACCCTCGCAGAAAGGCCTGACACGCCGATTCGAAATTAAGGAGGTTGCCCCTTCCTGTTTCTCCCAAAAGGGTCCCCCGGACCAACGACGGGCATGCCTCGCCAGCTCGGGCCTCCTCCTCCAAGTCCCAATTCTCCTCGGGATCCTCGGGGAATGGCTCTAGGCCAAACAGGCCTCTAAGGCCCATAGCGTCGGGCTGATCGGTATTCCAACTAGAAAGAAGGGAGAAAAACAAAATTAGATAGAAAAGGGAAGCACAAAGAACACGTTAAACACACAAGTTATACTCACATTTGATCCCGATCAAAACGCCGATCCTCCCGGGCACCCTTCACATACCGCCTCATCTGGGCCGCCCAGGGAGGAATACACCCCCGATGTCCCCGTGGATCTTCGAGCCAAGCCTGGGCTCCTCCGAACTCCATACGTTCATTCGTAGTCTCCCGAAGCTGATCCATAGAGATAAACATCGTCGGTCGAAGAAGGAAACGGGACACTAAAAAAACAAGGAGATCGAGCGCGGGTATTTAAGCAATCAAACCCCTCCACAGATGCAAAGTCGAGAAAGAAAACCAACCAATAGCCAAGTAGATGGAGGAAAATCCTTCCACCGAACCAATGGACCAACGAGTAAAAAAAAAGGGAACCTACAGATGAGGGAGATTGAGGCGGGACACCCTCTCCTTTTTTTTTTTTTTTCCCTCTCCTCCTCTCCCTCCCCGACACAAAAGAAAAATTTCTCCCACAAAATATATATATTTATATATACTAATATATAATATAACATATTCTTCAAAACCCGGAAAAAAAATGAAGTCAATTACATCAATATAAGAATTAGAAAAAAAAAATGATGAAATTTAAGCACTTTGAAACAAAAAGAAAAAAAAGGGGGGTAAATAAATCAAAACTTATCGGGGAAATCTAAAAGGGAAGGAGAAGAAGGAAAACGACGAATCGACAGAGAAACCTATATAAAAAAAAAGGAAAACAAAATCTTATAAAGAGAAGAGGGGTTCACAATCAAAGCAAAAAAATACACCCACCAGAACCAATCCAATAAGGCCCGGCGCCAAAACGGCCGCACCTCTGGATTAGGGGGCGCGCGGCGAGGAGCAGGAGGCACCCGTGCATCCACTGCGAAAAGGCGCCGCAGGTCAAAAACGTCTTCGTATTGGAAATCCCACCTGAAAAAGGGAGAAGGGTCAGTGGATGCAGGAGTAACCTAAACACATAGAAGAATCCGGGTACCCAAATATATATATATATATATATATAATACTTACGCAGTGTCGTTCAACATCCGACGAATATAACGCACCCGACGTATACCCCGCTGAACCTCAATAATAATAACACCTTTCACTGGGGGGTGGCGATCTAACAATCTCTGTAAGGACGGAGTCATCGGCTCACGAGTACGCACCATTTCACAAATAAGCAACCGACGAGACAAATTAAAAACAAAACAAGAATCATGCGCGAACGGAGAAGAGAGAGTAAAATAAATATACGGTTACCGTGGCTTTTATTGAAAAAAAATGAGGGGACTAGGCAGAAGACCAATACAGGTTTTAACCCTCTCTCTCTCCTAGACCCCCAATGTTTAACTATCCCCGCCCACGTGAGAAAATCCCTCAATACCAATAAAAAGAAAGGGGGGGAAAGGAAAGAGTTTTACTAAAAATACCGGAGTTATATACCAGCAAGTATAAAAACAATAATATTACAGATGAAGGAATTCCGCCTAATATGGGGATTCGTGGTACTTCATCTATTAACCCAGTCCTGCCCCGCGGAAGGATTAATCGGATACGATTGCAATGGCGCCACTTTAAATATCACGACCGTCTCGCTACTAGAAGTCGGAGGATGCGACATCCCTCGCCAAGAAGTTGATGAAGCAGCCGTTTACATACAATTACTCCAAATCAATCAATACTCATCAATACATGTAAGACAGTGCAAGGTAGAAATTCATCGCGTAATCCGTCGGTGGGGAATGTGGTCACATGGGATGGACGTCCCTAATGGAGAATACTCATATGTGGACGCTGTCTCTCGTGATGTCTGCACCGACATATATAGGGAAGGGCGTATAAAAATTGGGCAAACAGTGATAACGGGAATCAAACCTAACGGTACGACAAGGCGACCTGTATCAATAGCCGGAACAATAACAGCTAATTCCGAATGTGAGGGCGTGTACTATTCCGACCCATACGGCAATTGGGAAAAAGTATATGTCATGGGAGATGTGAAAATAACCCTACGCGATTATACGGCAGACGTAGACGTAGAAACCAACAAAGTTCAATTACGCTCAGGTACAAAGTGCGAGCTCAATGAGGGCCGCTGCACAGACATAGATGGTGGGAACACGTATTGGGAACCCTATCCCGAGGATAGCTGCAATAGTAAACGCTACGGGGTACTTTACGAGGGAAGCGCTATCCTGACTACCGACCGAAATACGGATTTCAAACAAACAGTATACTCGTTAATGGAAGGCGCAGTAATTTTCGCATTAACCGCTCGAGATCGGTCAGTCGTCTGCGGATACACCTTGATCCGTACAGAACATCCTAAGCTCCTGGTAGTAGAAACCAATAGAGAAAACCCATTTATTAAGAAAGACGCTTTATCCATTGCCAATCTCGACTTATTTGCGTACGTAAATTCCAAATTCGTGTACGTAGAAAAATATATCAAAAAGCAAATTAAACAAATGTATAATGACATTCTGGTCCAACGATGCAATCTCGAGAGACAGGTATTAGAAAACACAATCGGACTCGCTAAACAAACACCAGACGAATTTGCATACAACATTATGAAAGGTCCAGGTTACATGGCCGCATTGGCTGGGGAAGTGGCACACATAGTAAAATGTATTGCACTGGAGGTAAGGGTCAGGGAGACAAAAGAATGTTACACGCAATTACCCGTGGGAATAGGCAATAATTCTTATTATTTGACACCCCGTACCCACATTTTGAAAAGAACAGGGACCCAGGTAACTTGCAACAATTTAGTACCATCCATGTACAAAATAGCGGGTGAATGGTATTCATTAGAACCCCGACCTGTTCACGCGGTAGCTCCTACAATTTTCCAACCATTGACCGAACAGACCTGGACTTACCGAAACCCACAGAATCTTGCGACAAGCGGCATTTACACACAAAAAGACCTGGACGACTTAAGAGATCACATCATGTTCCCCGCGGAAAGACCGGCCATCCTAAACTCGGTAGCTAGGGGAATAGCCGGGCAGCCCACAATAACTCAAGGGGGAACTATTGCAAATTTAATCGACGAACAAGCAATTAACAAAATCATAGAAACTTCTTGGGAAAAATCCTGGGGTTATTTCTCAACCTTTGGGACAGTCAGTGCAGGATTAATTGGAATAGTCATGCTCATTAGGGGAATTAAATTAATAATAGATACGATAATACACGGGTACGCTCTGCATACCATATACGGATGGTCTTTATACCTCATCGGAGCCGTTTGGGATTCCGTAACTTATCTATTGTTGCATCTCAACAGACAGACTTCGAAGGGAGATAAGGATAATGACAGTGACGGAGAAGCGGGTGGAAAACCTCTGCTTCCCGAAACCCCGCCGGACAATCACCAGCCCTGCGCCCCAGTTAGCTCCTGCCCCGTGACACCGGTCGAACCTTTGAAATTTAGATTTGGACCCCAGGTACACGACCTACCGCAGACTCGCTGTTGCAATACCACGAGACCGATCCCCGAGCTACCTGTTCGGGTGTATTACGGCGACACTTTACCCTCACGCCTGAATCCCGGATACAAACCGGAATTCAACACACTACCACGAGACTTTATCTGGGCCCGCGAAAGATCCACCGGAATAGATGAACCTATTTACAAAGTTCCCCGTCGTGTAGATGAAGGATTTTATAATACCCCTCCAGAATATATGATAATGACGAGAGGAAAGGCTGCAACGCCTCCGGAAACCGAACTTAAGTCCTTACCTAGACTAGAAACCTTTCACTTTTCAACCCCGGAGGGAAACAGCAGCGAACCACCCCAAACCTGCATTCCCAGTAAAGAAACAAAAAAGGACGGCCCTCCCGTAGAAGAAATAAAAAAATTAGGGAAAGAAGTTAAAACACCAGTTCTCTATCCAACCTTAGAGGAAATAAGAAAATCAAAGAAGGAAGTTAAACCGCAAGTTCTTTACCCAACCCTAGACGAAATAAGGAAAGTCACTATCGACCCCCCTGTCCCGTTACAAAAGCAAATATTTCTCTCATTAGAGAAACAAATCCACAATTAAAAAGAAAAAAAAAAGAGAAAAAAAAGAAGAGAGAAAATAATAATAATAAATATAGATGCATATGCATTTATACAGCCTGTTGACAAAAGGCCTCCACAAACTAGTTTCCCATAAGTTATAACTTACTGCCCGAAAGGGGAGAAAACCGTAGTAACTAACAAATATTGTGTTTTAGCGAGGAGAACTACCCTTATTTTCGTCTCTTTCTAACCAGGGTACCAACACCTAAAGAGAAGGGCATCAATTTACGTTATTAATTAAACATTTCTTTTCAACATATAAACAGAAAAAAATGTCTCGATCTCCGCACGCGGTAGAAAGGGCAGAGTTACGGAAGAGGAGATCGACTAAAACTCTCAGCCCGGAGGAACATCTACCGATACGAATACACACCAAAGTGACCCCTTGTCTCGTCCCAGGCACGACCAGACTCTACTGTTACTGGAAAATCGCAATGTACATCGATTTAGCCCGGAAGAACATCGAATTGTACGTTCCACCTGAATGGAGATGGCTGACTCCCGAAAGACTGGAGAGTTGGGTGGGAAAACTACGCGATAACCCGTACGAAGAAATCGTGTTGGGACGAACCAGATACACTTGGGCAATAGATATTTTGTTACCTTCACGTCAAGTCTACACTACTGTCCCGATACACGGAAGGAACGGATGGCCGAATTTTGCAGAGGTGGTCCCGTATTGGAATACACCCATGTTCAAACCCGAGACGGAACGATTGGCGATAACAATCAATTGTGCACCGCTTTTACCTTCTTTAGGGATGGGGAGAGTGGTGTGTTATTGGCAAATGCGTTTGCCACGAACCGTGCAACCAAGGCGATACGTATGGGTCCCACCGGAGTGGAGACGATTGACCGACAAAACACGACGAATGTGGGCACGGAAGTTGGGCGCTAATCCAGACCAACACATTGTATTAGGGGAGACTCATTACTCTTGGATGCACGATACAATCGTGCCTCATGGACAAAATCCGGATAGCATCGAATACCTGGGAGAAGGGAGGTACGATGACACGGAGTCACCCGAAGAGGAGGCATCTCCTGAACGACCCTGTACTTCACCACGGACTCCAGGTAACAGGGACCCACAACTACAGGAGGTGGGACTCACTCGCTTGATGAACACTTTCATCAACCAGTACAGCGACCCGATCACGCCCCTTGGAGCCATCGAAGGCCCAATACGCACGGACAACAAAGAGGGCGAACTAGGATACGAGAACCCAAGAGAATTGGAAACTCGCGTATAAGGGAGTATGAAAATTTTCTAGATTTGCTTCATTATCTCAGATAATGCAGAAAATGAAGAAAAGGAAACACACAGTAAATATTCATTTGATCAAATCACAAGAGATTCGAAAAAATTTTGAGACAAGAAGAGAAAAATAAGGAAAAACTGATAAAAAAAAAACCAAAAAAAAAACACAAAACAAAACAAAAAAAAGGGGGGAACAATAAATATATATAGATATACAAAGTAAAAGGGAGACAGTAATGGTAAAATACGTAAACACATATGCTCTAAGTGAAATAACAATTACTAGGGAGGTGGAGAAAATTAATAGACGATCGCGTTTCACCCAAAATCAATGGTTGAGAGACGATTTATGATTCACAGATAATGATTCAATACAAGCTAGAGGCTAGGAAGTATCTTTCGATATTTAAAACAACCAAGGACGAAGAAAAATAGGAGGGAATCGGTACTGGGTACTAGTGCGACAACTGGTGTTGACTCCATTGGACAGCAACTACCGACGATGTACGTCTCCACACGCACAGAATACAGCATCCCTGACATCGCAAGCTAGGATCCATGCAAGAAGATCCGAAACCAGCAAACCAGCCCTCCGAGTTTCCGAACCCGATACCCTCGAGCGCCGAGAACGTCAGGACCGTGAACAAGACACCACCTTCCTATAAGTACCATTAAGCTAGAAAGGAAAGAAATAACAAGTATGACGAAGTATTCGTCCAGAACAAAACGCAAGGGCAACATTAATTGCATTTTAGATATACACATACTCTAATATAAGAGTTTCTCTCTATAGATACTAACTCAGGAATAGATTAAAAGTCGAATCAACTTAACATAAATAATCAGGAAAATCATTTCAAACGCACAATTAACGACATAAAAAAGGAGAGAATTCCATATATATAAAAAAGAACCGCTCGGAAAATGAGCCGATTATTCGGATTCTCCTAATAATCGTCTTAAAAGAGGGGGAGGTGTTACGTCCAGCGTAACGAATAAATTTTCTTTATTATTTGTCCTCACAACTGAGATTGAACTCAGAAAATGAAATAAAAAGAAGGAACAAAAATCGGTCAGATAACTTGAAATAGTAGGAAACTAGATAAATGACTCGTTTCTGCCAAAGCACCAACTTAATGAACTCAGCCGGTACATTCGATAGGCACAAAAAGACTGGTCAAAATTGACCGTCACAAAGCTAACGGCATGGTCAAACAGATCTGGACAAATTGTAGAAAAAGAAGGCCGGCAAAAATGGTCTATGACCGCCAGCGCCGCCTCTTTTTGGGGCGAGTAAAAGGCTAACCCGCTTGCGATACCTCGCGACCGTGTCAGGTGCGAGTATCGACTAAACACTCACAGATCTCAAGGATCGTTAGATCTTCTGTACCATCGCCGGGGAACCATTTGGGGGCCCGCAGTGACCTGCCGTGGGGCCGGATCCCCACCTAAGCCGGTCGCTCTGACCGGTTGTCCGCAGCTTTATGGAAGCTTTAGGGTTTCCAGCTATCGATAATTCAGATTTACAAAGCTTAGCGCCTCAAGGCCATGAGATTAGAAAGTCACGCCACGGTAGAAACGACTTACCACACCCCTTTTCTCAAAACTATGGCAGAGAATTTTCGCCACTACTTTTTTATAATAACTATTACAAAGAAAAAAAAACAGTCTAAAGGAGCCTTCAAACACAAAATGAAGATGAGGAAAAATAACAAAGACAGACCCATAATTAAAAATATTTGGAATCCAGAAGATTAAAAGCAACTAAGAAATAAATAATAATTTAAACCACACAAAGAAATAATTCCTGATTATTTTTGGTTTAAATTAAACAAGAACAAACAAACTATCTTTTAATAATCTTAGTAGATTCAACAATAAATTAACATTGAAAGTAACCAACACTCATAGAATAAGTTTCAAATTTCAAGAACGTTTCGAACTAAACACTCGAGTAGCCAGGCGGCAAAATCGCTGGCACGGCACCACAGGGAGCTTCGGTCCCCTCAACCGGGCCTCAATAGAGCGAGTTAAATGTTGCTAAAAATCTACGTAACCACTAAGAATCATCCAGTTATTTTAATTGTTCATGAATTAAGGATTTTTGTTGTTTAACACCCGTTTAGTCGTAAAGTAGATCCGAAAGATTCTCGTCCCATGAAGAGAATTAAAATAATGGATTAATAGTCCCTCGATGTTTCATAAAGAAAGGAGAAAATTAATAAGTACGAATATGGGACCAGAATATTCTCGGCAATCTATAAGTTAGCCTAAGGAAAGGACAAAATAGGTATATACGTATACGACTACATGTATGTTTATTTAATCCAATAATTATTAAGTTAACGAAAAAAGGAATAATTCCCGAAATGAATCGACACGTGTAAACTACCATCACCTAGGAACACTCCCACCTTCGTAAAAACGCTTACCGGAAATACGTGGGAAGAAATCGATGTTAGAAAAAAAAACCATCTCTCGGTTCACCCCATAAAAAAATCCCGCGGCGCACCACCGCATCGTCAAAAGAATAAGGCAGACGGCTTTGGCGAGATGCACGAAAGCCGCGACTTTCGGTGGAACGACACTAGCGGCGTGCTTTACTCACGGCAAGCACGATAGCATCCAATGGCAGTCACGAATTAAGAGGAAGGTCTCAGGACATAAATTCATAGACAAACGGGGCCTACGACGGGACTCGAAAGCGACTCCCTTCACCGAGGGAAATGATGAGTCAGACCCCGAGATTTTTACCATCTCCCCGAATGTTTAAAGTTAAGCACCAATCGACGAAACAGAAAACTCGCCTCTCCACGCATCACCCCTTTTTCCTGTATCCTTGCACCTCCCTTCCAACCTAGCAACTATTTTTAACGACATTTCGAGGAAAAACACACATGATCAGGCGATTACTCCCACTTACTTTAACCTAGAAAAGGGTATAAAAAGCCCAAAAATCTTGTACTCAGGGCACACTCACCATCATCCGATCGACGAAGTTAACGTCTTTCGTTTACGCCAGTTACCATCATCTTATCGACCCAGTTAGCGTCGTTCAGCCGTTTACGTTTTCGATTAACAAAATTGTCTTTGTTCAATCGGGCATCGCATTTTAATTCGATCACCGAGAGTCGAGGAAGCATTTTTTTGTCCGAACCCCAGGTTCGAGAATCATTGTTCGATTTATTTTGTACATTTTCGTGAATTATTCATCCGAAATAAAATCTATTCTTACCAACGAAATCATCGAAAGTTCTACGAATTATTCCAAAAACCGACGAAAAACCAGCAGTGAAGAACGTAAGCGACATACATTTTATTTTACTCACTATAATCTTTTCTTCTTTTCATTTATCGGCCATTTCCAGTGCATGAATTTATTAATTGCTCCTCTCCTAACCCATTCATCAATTTCCTGGAGTAAACCCACCGTCAAACAGACTTTCAATTTTTTCCTCAAACGGAAGCGAAGACTTTTATCATTTTAAATTCTCCGGAAACTATAAAATCGAATCAGGAGGGATCAGGAGTTCAGAAAGTACCCTACGACCTTAGAAACGACAGGCATTCCTAGGGCCCTATCCCAAGCAATTTTCCGCAAGGTTAGGCTTAAAAATGGGCAGTTGTTACCGCGATTAATACCGGGTGTGGTAAAGATCGATTCTCATCGTTCTGACCAGAGAGTGTTAATAGAAACGGGGCAACAGTTGCGTAAAAACTTAGCGAAATAAAACCATCGACAGTTTTGACGTAACAGGCGTATACAAGGGAGTATTGTATGTATGTATTTATTTAATGATTCCCCTAAGGGTTACATGGACTTCGTCCCGTCCTTTTCTCCCTTCCATCTAACAATGTTTTACATGCTCCTCCGCGCTTACAATATTTTACATCTCTTTTCTTCACACACTCTCTCTCTCTCTCTTTCTCCTGCGTGTTTACAACTTTTCTTATATCTATTGGCACTCCTTCTCACCACGCTCTCCCTCTCTCATTCCCGCACGCTTACATATTTTTTTTGCCTCTCTTGCCGCGCCGCCCGTCGCCGTTTTACCGTTCTCTCTCTCTCTTCCTCTGTGCCTCCATCCTCGCCTTTTAATTTTTATACGCTCTCTCTCTCTCTTCCTCCGACGCTCTTCCTTCTCTTTCCACTTCCTCTTTCTCTTGTCGGCTACCATTAGAGTAATTTCTTACTCTAGCGGTTTCCTCCGCGTCCGTTTCCTTTGCATGTACTTTGCTCCTTTCTTCACTCCCTTCTATCCTCCGTCCACTCATCTGCATTCACACCTCTTGCTTCCATTCTTTCCTTCCTCATCTTTTCTAGCTCTTTCATCCATCTCTCTCCCGTACCTCTTTCATCCAGTATTTCCCTTATTCTTTTCCCTATGCCCCTCTCTTCCTCGCTTCTCCCCCTACATCTATCCAGCACATGCTCCCACGACTCACTCTCTTCCCCACATATTCGACATTCTCTCAATTCCTCCATCGCCCAGTATCTGCCTTCTCTCATTTCATTTCCTAGTCTGAACCTTGCTATCCTCCTACATCTCTCCTCCCTCCACCCTGACCTTAGGTATCTCGGCACCTCCTCCGTTCTTATTTCCCGGTACCATCTGTTGTATCTCGTCTTCTCTATTTTCTCCATCCTTTCCCTTTTCTGCTCTAATACGTCTTCTCTTTCCTTACTCTCATATCGCTCCCTTCCCTCTTCTTCTCGGCCTCCCCGTCTCTCTCCTGCCTGCCCTCCTCAGAAATGTCTCCTTTCTCTCTCCCATTTCGACAGCTCTTCTTCCTCTTTCCTCTCTCTATCTAAAATTTCCTCTAGACACGCTCTCGCTAACTCACTGCCTTCCCCTCTTCTCAGCTTTTCCTCAAAATTCCATGCTCTTCTCCCTGCCTTCGTTCTCAATTTAACCCTTTTCGCTTTTTCCCTTATCATATAGCCCGGCGTCCTCCAGTCCACCCCTAACGTCCATCTTATATACCTTTCCTGCATGGCCTCCATATCCTTCCTCTCCTCCCATCCCCATATCTCTGCTCCATATCCCATCACTGTCCACACTAATGTGTCGAAAAGCCACATCCTCCTCTTCCAGTCTTTACCAAATTTTCTTTTTCTTGTTCCCCACACCTGCCTCATTACCGCACCTGCTTTTTTCACTCTATCCTTTATATGCGCTTCCTGGCCCCCATTCCTTGTAAATACGTACCCCAGTTACTTGAATTCCTTAACCTCCTCTATCTTTTTTCCCTTCCATTTCTAGTCCACCTGCTTACTCCTTCCCCCTCCTTTCATAAACCTCAGCACCTTCGTTTTCCCCACATTCACCTCCAGTTTATTTTTTTCGAAGTATCTGTTGTACCCCGGATAGGGTAGTAGCACCCTATTAAGGGGGCGGTAATACGACAGTAATTAGTTGATATAATTAATTAATGTGGTAACATTAATTAATATAATTAATTGATGCAGTAACATTGATATAATTATATATGATTATTATATATAATTATATATATATATATAATTAATATAATGTTATACTATATTAAACATTATAATTATATTAATTATAATACATTATAAACATTATAAAACATTGTGCATTTTCGGGCAACTATATAATATTATACTATATTCGCATAATAGTATGATATTATAAGATCATCGTAATAATATAGCGAGGTATATTATAGTATTGTAGTATGCATTCCAGTTCGGACAGCGGTGTCCGAAAAGTGGAGCAACTCCGGTTGCGCAATATCGAGGTATGCAGCGGCACGCGACGAGCGCGCGTCGCTGCAACGAGGGTCACCAAAAACCTGAGTCAGCCGTTAAGCAATCACGGGCGACTCGGCAATTAGAGCATCGACTCGGGAATTACCGAGGCGCTTATGTCGAAATAAAAACATGCTCCAAATCCCGTTCTCGAAGAAGCGAGGATTTGGAAAGATAACTGTTTACAGAAAAGAAGTAAACTATCAACATCTAAATAATATTAAGCTGACGTGCCTGCTCTTTTATTCGTATATAAGGGATCGAGAGCAGGCACTCATCAGTCTCTTCGGAACTCCTGATTCTTACGGTTGACTACAGATACACCATACGAGTAAAGCTCAAACGCGATAAGTGGGTTGTGCGAATACTGGACCCTTATCGTGAAGGGTTACCGCACGATAGACGGTAACCCAGTCGGTGTAACAAGAGTACAAACTGTACTACGATTGGTAATTCAAAAAGGTCAGATAACACATAAATAGAACAATGTCCATACGGTGGAATAATCAAGCATTAACGATGAAGTATCGAAATATAAATTAATCAAGCATTAACGGCTAACTTAATAAAGCATTAAGTGAGCGTTAAAATCAAGGGATAAAATAACGACAAGTGAAACGTTATGCGGACATAAAAAGCGAACCTCAGTCGAAGGTTCTCGGTAGACATTGTTATATGAAGGATATAACAATGTCACCCTGGTAAATCCCTGATAATATTAACATAATATTAAACACATTAAATATAGTGTTAAATGAACATTGTTAAACAATCTCCGATAACATTGACATATTGTTAAACCTATTGTTAAACCATCACCGGTAAATATTAGTAAATTGTTAAACCTATTAAATATATTGTTAAACAAACATTGTTCAACACAATCTAAATAAATAATACGTTTGTACTTCACTTGGGTTCCAACCCTTTACTGAGCACATCCCCAACCTTACGAGCCAACGGCTCGCGCACAGAACCCAGATTAAATACCTGAGTTTCTGCGGCACAACATATCTCTCTAGTCTCCTGCTCATACTTTCCATCTCCTCTTCTCTTTCTGCCAGCACCACTACATCGTCCGCATATGCTAGTGTGCAGATTCTCCTTTCACCTACCTTTACCCCGCTCCATCTGCCTTTCCTAAGTTCTTCCTCCATATCCGCATTCAGCAGGTTGAACAGTGCGGGGCTAATCGGACACCCCTGTCTTAGTCCTTTAGCCGTCCAGAATCTCTCTCCTGTCTCTCCCTTCACTTTTACCCTACTTATTGTCTCCTCGTATATTTCTTCTATTCTTTCCCTTAGGCCTTTCCTCACTTCTCTCCTCTCCAACGCTTCCCACAACACCTGCCTGTTCACCGAGTCAAATGCCGCTTTTAAATCTACGAACAGCGCAATTACCTTGCCCTTCTCTTTCCCTACCTCTCTGTTCACTATGTAGTTCAGTGTGTACACGTTGTCTATTGTTCCTACCCCTTTCCGAAATCCCGTCTGATTTTCTGGAATCAACCTTTTTTCCTCTACTTTGTTGTACCCCGGATAGGGTAGTAGCACCCTATTAAGGGGGCAGTAATACGACAGTAATTAATTGATATAATTAATTAATGTGGTAACATTAATTAGTATAATTAGTATAATTAATTAATGTAGTAACATTGATATAATTATATATAATTATTATACATATATGTATATATATAATTAATATAGTGTTATACTATATTAAACATTATTGTGCATTTTCGGGCAACAATATAATATTATACTATATTCGCATAATAGTATGATATTATAAGATCATCGTAATAATATAGCGTGGTATATTATAGTATTGTAGTATGCATTCCAGTTCGGACAGCGGTGTCCGAAAAGTGGAGCAACTCCGGTTGCGCAATATCGAGGTATGCAGCGGCACGCGACGAGCGCGCGTCGCTGCAACGAGGGTCACCAAAAACCTGAGTCAGCCGTTAAGCAATCACGGGCGACTCGGCAATTAGAGCATCGACTCGGGAATTACCGAGGCGCTTATGTCGAAATAAAAACATGCTCCAAATCCCGTTCTCGAAGAAGCGAGGATTTGGAAAGATAACTGTTTACAGAAAAGAAGTAAACCATCAACATCTAAATAATATTAAGCTGACGTGCCTGCTCTTTTATTCGTATATAAGGGATCGAGAGCAGGCACTCATCAGTCTCTTCGGAACTCCTGATTCTTACGGTTGACTACAGATACACCATACGAGTAAAGCTCAAACGCGATAAGTGGGTTGTGCGAATACTGGACCCTTATCGTGAAGGGTTACCGCACGATAGACGGTAATCCAGTCGGTGTAACAAGAGTACAAACTGTACTACGATTGGTAATTCAAAAAGGGCAGACGTAAGCATAAATAGAGCTTCAACGATCAAACTAACGTATCAACAGATAACACATAAATAGAACAATGTCCATACAGTGGAATAATCAAGCATTAACGATGAAGTATCGAAATATAAATTAATCAAGCATTAACGGCTAACTTAATAAAGCATTAAGTGAGCATTAAAATCAAGGGATAAAATAACGACAAGTGGAACGTTAATCGGACATTAAAAGCGAACCTCGGGCGAAGGTTCTCGGTAGACATTGTTATATAAAAGATATAACAATGTCACCCTGGTAAATCCCTGATAATATTAACATAATATTAAACACATTAAATATAGTGTTAAATGAACATTGTTAAACAATCTCCGATAACATTGACATATTGTTAAACCTATTGTTAAACAATCACCGGTAATATTAATATATTGTTAAACCTATTAAATATATTGTTAAACAAACATTGTTCAACACAGTCTAAATAAATAATACGTTTGTACTTCACTTGGGTTCCAACCCTTTACTGAGCACATCCCCAACCTTACGAGCCAACGGCTCGCGCACAGAACCCAGATTAAATACCTGAGTTTCTGCGGCACAACATTGGTGGCAGCGGTGGGATGCTCAGAGTGAAATAAAAAACCAAAGTGACGAATTACCAATCGCGCTAACCTCCGCAGATTGCGGTAAAGTCTTGGCTCCGTGGGAGAGCGAGCAAATAGAAAGTTCCGCGAACCAGGGTCGACCAGTGTTCAAGCGGACCACGGGTGTGATCATCAGATCACCGTGGATCACGTTATTCAGGTGAGATAACGGAAAGGTAGTCAACCGTCGTCTTCGGGGATCGCTGCAGGATCCCGAAGAGCGTCGCCAAGGACTGGGACGTAAAAACAGAATCAGCAAGGGGGCCTGAAACCGAAAGGGTAATACGTCAATGACTAGAAGGCATCCCGTAATGTGCAGGGTGCACACCGTGACCCCACATTACTTAATTGAGGTTTGATACGAGTGCGTAAAACACGTGTAGCACTGTTAGAGCATGTAGGACGCTACTGCTAGTTAACAGGGGTATATAAACACCGCCAAAACAAGAAAATGAGTATACAGCATGCGCCAGGGTTGTCGTCCGAAGCAGGACAACGTCGGACAACTACTGGGACAGAGGGCGAAGCGCTGCATGTCGCAGCCAGCCCCAAGCAAGTCGTGTCCAGACTGACTGAACAAAGACACGGTGTGGTGGGCACAGGGCCACTCTATAAAAGCAACCCAGGCCACGTGGATACCGCGAAACCACCGTACGCGGAAAGTGCGCGGCAAGGATCCACCGGCAGGGTACGGAGTTGCGAGCTGGAAGACCGAGTGATGCAAAAAACACGTCACGGCATAATCGACACGCCTCAGGGCTCAGGGTCGGGGACAGGGACGGGCTCCGGGAAATGTGAGTCGTTTGTCTCCGTGCAGCGCCAACTTGCTACGTTGCAGCAGGGTGCGCGAGAAAACACGAAAGCATACGCTGCCCGGACCGAAAATATCACCCTGCGGGTGATCGACCATCTATGTGAAGGAGTCGACGCACCGGGCATTGGCTACATAGCGGAAGCCGTCTGGAAGTGTGCGCGAATAAATTTCGAAAACGGATTGAGGGCGGAAAAATGCCGGCAGTCCCAGCGCCGGCATTCCCCATCACCGAAGTTAAGAGACCTCGACGTCTCGAATAAAGTGTGCAACTATTGCAAGACATCTCTGGAAGGATTGCCAACGATTCAAGGCCAAGGACGATAAACAGGAGGAGCAGCGAGAGGCGGAAACCAGTAAAAACTCCGCGCAACGGAATACGATCGGAGTATCACACGAGGGTACCACCAGGGGGACGGATGAGTCCACAGGGGAAGTCTACAAGTGCACCTTGGAGGGAAAAGTCCGAACGGACCAATATGTTCCGTTACCTGCAGCATGGGTACCCGAGCTTCAGGTATCGGGCCGCAAGGATCCAGGATCCACAACGGCAGAAAGCGAGAAACCGGTCACCATAGAAGGTGATACCACTGGGCACCGGGGAGGGTCCTCGGGCAGGGCATCACCCGTAGCTAGGAGTTTTGGCCACGAGCAACCGCATTTGGAAGCCTTCGACTGGGCTGAAGACGTTGAAGCATACCACTCGAGGCGTACTACTCCAGAGCTGCCAGCCTCTGATTTAGAGGAGCGTCTGGCGAAACTGGAGCAGATGATGGAAATGGTGCGACTTGAAGGGTCGAACCGTCGACCCCAAAAAAGCAACAACGCACCTGGGATGGTCAAATCCATGGTAGCAAGGAAGCTCGAAGGGTTCATCGCTACCGGACGTGTCCCGGACCCGAATAAAAAACACAATAAAAAATGTCATGTGTGCCGACGAGTGGGACACCTTGCACGGGAGTGCCCACCGGGTACACTCCGAAACAGGAAAATTGAATCGGCAGGTATCATATGCAATTACTGCAAACGGCCGGGACATATGTGGAAGGTGTGCAGGCTCAGACTCCGGGATTCAGAGCAGCGGTAAATCTCCGCCGTAACAATCGGACCACGAAGGGCAACAACCACGGCAGAACGAGGCTGAGAGAACTGATGGTAGAAAAAACCAGAGCATCGGGAACGTAGAACTCCATGCGTGAGTATAGAGGAGGCTGAAACCGATAGAAAATTTAAAATCGGCGGATAACCCGATGTACGGTAAATTGATCGGTACGATACGATCGTCACGTCATATACAAGTTTGGGTAAAAAAAAAAAAAAAAACTTTTTACCCGTGCTGGTTCATCACCCGTTTTCGCGTGTTGCCTGCTCGACGGATATCGGTCGGGTGGACTGAGTAGCCTGACCGACCCGGTCGAGAGGTTTCAACTCGGAAAAGATGTGAACCGAGGACCCTCGCTTGCTGATCCCGATCAGCGAGGTGGTACCAGCCAGCCAGCTCACGGGGTGAGTCCAACGCCGGGCAACGCAGGGAAGACAGCGGTCCTCAGGAGTTAACACGAGACGCCATGGGCCAACAGAACTGTCAAGGCCAAACCCCACGGCAAGCAGCGCTAGGGCAGACGCTACCGTATGGCGACTTTCGTTTCAGCACCTATCGTACGTGAGAAAGTCCGTAAGCAAACAAATAATAATTCAGGCGGACCTACCGCGTTCGAAGGAAAATAGTTAAAAAATAATAACAATAATAAGTAAATAAATAAAATAACCTCACCCGATCAAGAGGCTTGGTGACAGGGTCAAAAGATGCAAACATCTGGCAAAATAAAGTCATACAATTCAATAACGTAGATTATATTAAACCGGGATCGAGACATAAAACCGTTTGCTTATTAATAATAAAATTTTGGTGGTAAAAACCGTAGCGCCTGCACGTACACGGAATATTGTAGAGCTGCCGGACCAGCTGTTGAAACCCCTGGGAGGAAAACTCTAACCGCGATTATCCAGACGCGGCTGGCCAAAAACCTTCCGAGCATACGATTCAGAATGCTGAAGGAGATACTTGAAATCCCAAAAGAGGCTTATTTTAAAAAGGAACAAATTTGTTCAGCAAATATGGATAGCAAATTATGAGCCTTTCCGCGAGAAAAAATATGGCTTTACGTATTCCGTATACCGAGCTTCAGGACGCATATGGGGAATAGTTATCTACCTCGAACACGGAAACCGACGCAAGGGTAACGGCCCTTATCGAGGAGATGACGGAATCGAATAGCAGTCAATTCACCCGAGGTCCAAATATTTTTACGACTAAAAAATACTTCGGGACATTGCACGTCTCTTGACACTGGGCATAGCGGTCAACATAGGAACGGTGGCGCGCACAAGTTATAATGAACATTTTTTTTTTCCCGAAAAGTTGACCCGAAAATTACTTCTGACGTAAAAGTTGAGAAAATCGGTCACGCCCACTATCGCATTCGAGGCGGGGGGGGGGGGGGGGGGGAAATTATTTGTCATAAGAAAGGATGTTACAACCGTGACCGTTCTCGATTCACATCACGAATGGAAATTCGCGACAATATTAGCGGGATGAGTGCGACCAGGCTTAAGCTTCTGAACGGACAATCATCGGCTCTGTTAGAAGAGTCGAAACAGTCCGAGCCGGAAAACGGAAGAAAAATAAAAAATAAGCAGCCCGGGCACGATGTCACATGGCTGTGCGTCACACAGCAAAGCCCGGAATTTTACCCCCGAGATTCATAGACAGACCCACGAGGGATAACCTCGAGTGAAGTGACGTCAAAGGGAAAATGTTTATAACGACCAAAATTAGAGGGAAATGGAAATTACCCCAGGCATCCTGTTCACGTCACCTCAAGCATGTACCTTTAAGATATTGATATCAGAGAGGGTCCCTCGGCCAGGGAATAATATTAGAATGGAAAGCCCGAAGGGGGGAAGGGAGCATACGTTGCGGCCTAAAGTGCGGAATAGAGAGTGCCCGTGGCAACAAGCCGAAAATTATTAATTATCTCAAACTTTCTTTCCGAAGCAAGGTAAAATGAAATTGGGACTCGGTAGCATTTTTAACCCTCCTCGTGATTGCATGATGACGGAACATTGTAGTCCCATATTTGGGAGAAAACGAAAAGAACGCATCGTCTAAGTATAACCTCGACGTCAGGGAATTGTTACCGGCAAGACAATCTGTATCCACAAATATGTACATTTATAACGTCACGCAGAAGATAGTGTCAAGCAAAAGGTAGAAGTTGTTCATGATTATCAGTCGTGGCCATCCCTAGGTCGACATATTCTTCCCCAAGAGAACACTTTCTAAAAAGAAAAACGAAATTTACGGTGTATCCCCATTACCAATCGAATCATTGGATTAAATAATCGTGCCGCGGGGCACTAAGGGGAAAAGCACGAGGTGAGAGGGGATGGGAAGAAGCAATGGGGAAAAAATCATAGGAACAACGTGGAGCAAAGAAGCAATAGGGGAAAAGCTGTAAAATCACAACTGTTTGATGGAGAGCAAGAAAATGTGGATAATTGAAATCGGTCATCATTGCCAACCAATCAATGCTTGGACGCGCTGTTATCAAAAAGGAAAACTCTTCGAGTATTGACGGTAAAATAAATAGGATCGCGGTCGCAGGAAGAATAATTGAACGAAAGGTGACGAGGGAAGTTCTCACATAAATCGGTCAGCAAACAATAGGCCGCGAAGTATTGTACGTCAGGTAACCGTGTTCTATCTAAACCCCGGGTTCAATAAATATAGAACACCGACGAATACAAAAAGGTGCCGGTAACAGGGCAACCGGTGCTGCGGCAGCTGTAAGCCAGGCCCGCCGATAGTGCAGCCAGGCGGATGGTCAGACCGACGAGTAAGAGTACAAGCTCAGCCGGTCAGGCTGCGGACATCCGGGCATAAGCGAAACGTAAGCCGCGGAGGGTCTAAATAATATATTAACACCCTTTCGACATACTTGGGATACCCGTAGGTCAATTTAAAGTCCAGCTGCGAACCCTTAATTGATGCCCCAAAGGGGAAAAAGGGGGTTAGAAGATGGGTGCCAGAAGCCATGAAAAAGAAAAACAACCCACAAAATTGAAATTTTGAAGGAACTTTTGGTGAAAAGTATAGCAACATGGGTGCAAGGGGTAAATTCTCAATTGTTCAAAAGGGGAATACTAGTAGGGATATTCCCATCAAAATGGCTCCCATGTTTAAGCAAAGTCTATTGCTAAGAACCCGGAGCAATTTAAGCGGTACAGGAAAGAAGCTGGACGGAGGGGGGTAAACCAGATCCCCGGGGGAAGAAAAAGATCAACCCGAGGAAAAAAAAAATAAAGAGAAAGGACAAAATGAAAAAATTCGAGATCATGTCATACTGGACATAAATGTCCAGATAAATCGGATGTGGAAAAACTAGAACGCGGACATTAAAAGGGGAAAGAAAAGACCCCTAAACTTGTTCAAATAGTTTCCAATCCGAGAAAGGATTAAGGGAATTTTGAAGAAGGTAGGGAAGCCGACAAGGGCTATTTAAAAAAAATATTGGGAAAGCCGAATATGTATACATTCCATGACGTGCATATTCAACGCCATTCGTAACCGGCCACCCCTATCCCGGTCGATGGACTGGAAAATTAGAAGTGGACTCAGGGAAAATAGGAAAAGGGGAAGATAAATCCTGGGGAACCTGAAACATGCAAAAATATGCGCCGCATGCAGTAACGGCTGTATGTATCTCGCAGTGATGAGCCAGGGTGCGCCGGCCTCCAGAAAAAGCCGACGCAGTAAAAAAAAAAAGACGGGAAAAAAAAACGAACGTGCGCAACGCGTCCCGAGGTCAGTAACCCGCGGCGCACGGAGGTAGCCGAAAACCGTCCGATGATGGAAGCAGCGCCAAGACGGCTCAGGTGCCCCAGTAACCCGACCCCGAAGCGATCGTATGCTGAGGCCCGGTGCGTCAGCGAGGAAAGCAGGCACGGAGTCGGCAAATTCCACGGACGGGAAACGTCCGGACCGCGGAATAGGAAGCCACGGTATCCAACCCTCTGGGGAAGGGGGCCGTACCGCTCCGAGGTACTGGAACCCCCGATCGCGCCGGGGACGACTCGGACGCATGACCGCGGACCATCTCAAGGGAAAGGAGAGTAACCGGGGAAAAACACCGAAAAATTCCGACAACTCTTTTTATTCAAAAAGGGGTACATGAGGGAAATGAGGGTCAAGGGCGACTATGCCCACTCGGCTAGCCGCCAATTCATCCGGCCCCTCGCAGCTCTCCGCCGCCTTGACGCAGGAGTTTCTTCGTCCTCATCCTCGGAGTCGGAGGCTCCCGCGGGGCGAATGGTCGGCCTGGAGTACTCGCGGGGCTGAGGGGCGGGATGGCGAAGCCCGCTCACTTCTCCGGACTGCTGAAGGCGAACGCGGGCGGCCCGGAGGTTGATCATAGCCGGGGTCAGCACGCGGATTCGCGGGAACGGCGCTGTCGGCACCAGATGAACCCTTTCCGGGAGGAAACTTCGTCCAGGGGACTCAACGATCTCCACGTCAGGGCTGGAAGGCCTAGCGGGCCCAGCAGACCGACCGTGGAGGGGCACCACGGCTGGCTCGATAAGCTCGATGTCCGGACTACTGCGGCCGGACTCCAGCGGGCTCCCCACGGGGCGGTGTGGCAGATCGAACCCACAGGACGGGTAACATCTCCTCTGAAAAAAAGAGAAGGAAAAAATTATTAGCAACACAAGACAAAAAAAAAAGGGAAATTTTTTTTTTATATATTTGGGAAAGTTGTAGTAGAGTTAAAGTCTTACCTTCGCGGGCGGGCTCGGGTTACGTCTTGAGTTCATTGTTGATGTCTGAAGTAACGTGTGTGGCGGCCGGAAACAAATAATTAAAACCACCAGGGAAACGGCGGTTAATAAAGCCTAAAAAGTGCAGACGCGTCAAGTCACCGGGCATCGACCCGGGCCATCAGCAGAAAGCAATGGCGGCGGAGGCCTTCCCCGTATTTCACCACAGTAAAAAAAAAAAAAAAAAAAAAAAAAAAAAAGTATATATTATACTTCCCCGTGCGGGTGAGTTAGAGTAACTCCGGGAAATTTTTTTTGGGTAGGTGGTTGTATCTATTTGCACTTCTGTAACGATTTGGCCTCTCTAGTAACATGAAACCCGGGGTACACAGATCCTAAAAATAAAGCTCGGCGGAGACGAGTGAAAAGAAACGAAGTTTCTTTTCTTTTTAGGGGGGAGGAATGTTGTACCCCGGATAGGGTAGTAGCACCCTATTAAGGGGGCAGTAATACGACAGTAATTAATTGATATAATTAATTAATGTGGTAACATTAATTAGTATAATTAGTATAATTAATTAATGTAGTAACATTGATATAATTATATATAATTATTATACATATATATATATATATAATTAATATAGTGTTATACTATATTAAACATTATTGTGCATTTTCGGGCAACAATATAATATTATACTATATTCGCATAATAGTATGATATTATAAGATCATCGTAATAATATAGCGTGGTATATTATAGTATTGTAGTATGCATTCCAGTTCGGACAGCGGTGTCCGAAAAGTGGAGCAACTCCGGTTGCGCAATATCGAGGTATGCAGCGGCACGCGACGAGCGCGCGTCGCTGCAACGAGGGTCACCAAAAACCTGAGTCAGCCGTTAAGCAATCACGGGCGACTCGGCAATTAGAGCATCGACTCGGGAATTACCGAGGCGCTTATGTCGAAATAAAAACATGCTCCAAATCCCGTTCTCGAAGAAGCGAGGATTTGGAAAGATAACTGTTTACAGAAAAGAAGTAAACCATCAACATCTAAATAATATTAAGCTGACGTGCCTGCTCTTTTATTCGTATATAAGGGATCGAGAGCAGGCACTCATCAGTCTCTTCGGAACTCCTGATTCTTACGGTTGACTACAGATACACCATACGAGTAAAGCTCAAACGCGATAAGTGGGTTGTGCGAATACTGGACCCTTATCGTGAAGGGTTACCGCACGATAGACGGTAATCCAGTCGGTGTAACAAGAGTACAAACTGTACTACGATTGGTAATTCAAAAAGGGCAGACGTAAGCATAAATAGAGCTTCAACGATCAAACTAACGTATCAACAGATAACACATAAATAGAACAATGTCCATACAGTGGAATAATCAAGCATTAACGATGAAGTATAGAAATATAAATTAATCAAGCATTAACGGCTAACTTAATAAAGCATTAAGTGAGCATTAAAATCAAGGGATAAAATAACGACAAGTGGAACGTTAATCGGACATTAAAAGCGAACCTCGGGCGAAGGTTCTCGGTAGACATTGTTATATAAAAGATATAACAATGTCACCCTGGTAAATCTCTGATAATATTAACATAATATTAAACACATTAAATATAGTGTTAAATAAACATTGTTAAACAATCTCCGATAACATTGACATATTGTTAAACCTATTGTTAAACCATCACCGGTAATATTAATATATTGTTAAACCTATTAAATATATTGTTAAACAAACATTGTTCAACACAGTCTAAATAAATAATACGTTTGTACTTCACTTGGGTTCCAACCCTTTACTGAGCACATCCCCAACCTTACGAGCCAACGGCTCGCGCACAGAACCCAGATTAAATACCTGAGTTTCTGCGGCACAACAACTTCCTTTTCTAGTCTTTTCGCCAGAATCATCCAATATATTTTATATAGCGATGGCATTAGCATTATTCCTCTATAATCTTCGACTTTCCTACCTTCTCCTTTTTTGACTATCGGCACTATTATTCCCTCCTTCCATTCTTCCGGCCACCCGTCCCCTCTCGACACTCTCCTACAAATTTCCCATGCTATCTCCTCTGTTCCCTCTCTTCCACATTTCCAAGCCTCATTTGGGATCCCGTCCCCTCCCACGGCCTTTTCTTCCTTTAGCTTTTTCACCGTTCTCTTTACCTCTTCCTTGCTTAATTCCTCTTCGTTCCCCTTTCTTATCCCTCCGCCCCTTCCTCTCCTCACTCTTTCTTCTACCCCTCAAGGCAGCCTCATAAAGTATTCCTTCCATTCTTGCTTCTCTATGCTCTCATTTACTCTCTTCTTTCCTCTCCTTCCTCTATTCACCATATCCCATACCTCATTTTCCGATCTCGCCTCCGCCAATTCTCTTGCCAACTTTTCCTGTTCTTCATTCTTCTTTCTCTCACATAACTCTTTATACTCCTTCTTCTTCTCTGTGTATGCTTCTCTTGACCCCCTACCTCCTCTCCATTCCCTTAATCTCCTTCTTAATTCTTCTTTTTTCGCTCCACATTCCTCATCCCACCACCCTTCCTTCCTATACCTCTCCTCTCTTCCTCCTTCTCTCTCGCTTCTGTTTATCTCCTCTTTGATTCTCTCCATTGCCTTCTTTATCATAACTTGCACCTCTCGCCCCTCTGCTTTTGTACCTTCCATGCCTCTTGCATATTCTTCCTTCATTCTCTCCGCCCATTTCCCACTCTTTGTTCTCTTCTTCCCTCTCTCTTTTTCTTTCTTTCTGCTCTTCCTTCTGCCATCGTTACCACCAAGGGGTGGTGATCCGATTCGACTCTGTCCTCGACGCTCATGCTCTCTATTTCTTTTCTTGTATCCTCGTCCCCTAGCACATAATCTATTCCCGTTGCCCCTCTCGCTCCAGTGTATGTGTATTCCCCTTCCTCGTCCCCTTTTATGTCCCCATTTAATATCTGCCACCCCACTTCTTCTACCAGTTTCACTAGCCTCTTCCCCGCTCCGTTTATTGTTTTGTCCTTCGATCTCCTGCCTTCTTCTCCTTCCTCCCCTCCGTCTCTAACTTCACCTCCCTCTGTTCCTGTTCTGGCATTAAAATCACCTCCTATTATCACCCTCTCTCTATCTACCCGACTCTCCATCCATTCTCTTATGCTTTCTACTTTCCTACTCATGTCTCCATTTACATATACCGCTACCACCGTCCACTTTTCCTGCCCTGCTTTCATCTCTATTACCATCAGTCCCTCTTCCTCCGCTTGTCTCTCCTCGTTCTCCACTGCCATCTCTTCTCTTACCCCAATTATCATTCCCCCCCTCGCCCTGCCTTTCTTTCTCTCCCTTTTCGCCCATTGTGCTTCCCATCTGTACCTCTCTGGCAATCTCCTGGTAATCTTTTCCCACCCCTTCTCTTCCAACCATGTTTCCATCAACACTATAACCTCCCACTTCCCTATCTTCTTCCAAAATTCCTTGTCCTTATTTGCCACTCCTGCCACGTTCCAGAATCCTACTTTCCATCTGCTATCCCTCCCTCCGTTTTCTTTTACTCCCTTGTCTAGTATCTGCTTCCCTATGCGTTTTTTGTCCATCCTGTCTTCTCCCCTCCTCTGGCTTCATCTAACCTCCTCTTTTCGCGTTCTTCTTCTTCTCTCCTACTCTCCTTCTCGTGTGTTTCTCCTTCTCTCTTGTCCCTTTCCTTTTTTCTCTCATATTGCCTCTCCAATCCCTCACCCCTTCTCTCTGTTCATCCCACCACCACATTCTACCGTTTATCTCTGTCTTCCCATAGCTCACTCTTGTTCGGTTCCCCTGTCTCTCTTCCTCCGGGCCTATTTCTCTCAACCTCCATTGCATCCTTCTTTCCATCCACGTCAAGCTCTCCTCAATTGTTGTCCTTCTTCCTCTTATATTTTTCCTCTTTATCGTTACCTCTTTGTTTTGCCTTGCGAACGCAAGATTCATGCGTTTGGAGCAGCCAAACAAGCCCCAAACGAATGCAAAGTCACTTTATAACGAAATTGAACGATTGAGTTTCGCGCTCACTGTAAGCGTTCCAGCTCGTCTTGTTAGATCAAAAACTTTTCATTTTCTGCAAATACGCAAGATTCATGTAATTCCAGTCGCCAAACAAGCCCCAAACGAATGCAAAGTCGCTTCATAACGAAATTAAACGATTGAGTTTTGCGCTCGCTGCATTCGTTCCGGCTCGTGTTATTACATCAAAAACTCTTTATTCTATGCAAATACGCGAGATTCATGCGTTTCGAGCAGCTAGACAAGCCCCAAACGAATGCAAAGTCACTTTACAACGAAATCAACCGATTGAGTTTTGCGCTCGCTGTACGCGTTAAAGCTCGTATTAAAAGATCCAAAACTCTTTATTCTTTGCAAATACGCAAGATTCATGCGTTTCGAGCAGCCAAACAAGCCCCAAACGAATGCAAAGTTGCAATATAACGTAATCGACCGATTGAGTGATGCGCTCGCTGCACGCGTTCCAACTCGTATTCAAAGATCAAGAACTCTTCATTCTAAGCAAATACGCAAGATTCATGGGTTTGGAGCAGCCAAACAAGCTCCAAACGAATGCAAAGTCGCTTTTTTACAAAATCGACCGATTCAGTTATGCGCTCGCAGCATTCGTTCTAGCTCGTGTTATGAGATAAAAAACTTTTCATTCTTTGCAAACACGCAACATTCATGCGTTTGGAGCAGCCAAACAAGCCCCAAACGAATGCAAAGTCGCTTTATAACGAAATCGACCGATTGAGTTTCGCGCTCGGTGCAGGCGTTCCAGCTCGTATTAAAAAATCAAAAACTCTTTATTCTATGCAAATACGAAAGATTCATGCGTTTCGAGCAGCCAAACAAGCCCCAAACGAATGCAAAGTTGCATTATAACGAAATCGACCGATTGAGTTTTGCGCTCGCTGCACGCGTTCCAGCTCGTATTCAAAAATCAAAAACTCTTTATTCTAAGCAAATACGCAAGATTCATGGGCTTGGAGCAGCCAAACAAGCCCCAAACGAATGCAAAGTCTCTTTTTTACAAAATCGACCGATTCAGTTTCGCGCTCGCTGCATTCGTTCCAGCTCGTGTTATAAGATCAAAAACTCTTTATTCTATGCAAATCCGCTAAATTCATGCGTTTCAAGCAGCCAAACATGCTTCAAACGAATGCGAAGTCGCTTTATAACGAAATTGAACGATTGAGTTTTGCGCTCGCTGTACGCGTTCCAGCTCGTGTCATTAGATCAAAAACTCTTTATTCTCTGCAAATACGCAAGATTCGAGCGGTTAGAGCAGCCAAACAAGCCCCAAACGAATGCAAAGTCGCTTTATAACGAAATCGACCGATTCAGTTTTGCGCTCGCTGCAGGCGTTCCAGCTCGTATTAAAAGATCAAAAACTCTCCATCCTATGCAAATACGCAAGATTCATGCGTTTGGAGCGGCCAAACAAGCACCAAACGAATGCAAAGTTGCATTGTAACGAAATCGACCCATTGAGTTTTGCGCTCGCTTTAGGCGTTCCAGCTCGTCTCATTTAGATCAAAAACTTTTCATTCTTTGCAAACACCTAAGAATCATGCGTTTCGAGCAGCCAAACAAGCCCCAAACGAATGTAAAGTCACTTTATAACGAAATTGAACGATTGCGTTTTGCGCTCACTGTAGGCGTTCCAGCTCGTGTTATTAGATCAAAACCTCTTAATTCTATGCAAATACGGAAGATTCATGCGTTTGGAGCCAAACAAGCCCCAAACGAACGCAAAGTCGCTTTGTAAAGAAATGGAACGATTAACTTTTGCGCTTGCTTTAGGCGTTCCAGCTCGTCTCATTTAGATCAAAAACTTTTCATTCTTTGCAAACACCTAAGAATCACGCGTTTCGAGCAGCCAAACAAGCCCCAAACGAATGCAAAGTCGCTTTATAACGAAATTGAACGATTGCGTTTTGCGCTCACTGTAGGCGTTCCAGCTCGTGTTATTAGATCAAAAACTCTTCATTCTATGCAAATACGCAAGATTCATGCGTTTCGAGCAGCTAGACAAGCCTCAAATGAATGCAAAGTCGCTTTATAACGAAATCAACCGATTGAGTTTTGCGCTCGCTGTAGACGTTCCAGCTCGTGTTAGTAGATCAAAAACTCTTTATTCTATGCAATTACGCAAGATTTATGCGTTTGGAGCAGCCAAACAAGCCCTAAACGAATGCAAAGTCGCTTTATAACAAAATCGACCGATTTAGTTTTGCGCTCGCTGCATTCGTTCCAGCTCGTGTTATTAGATCAAAAACTCTTCATTCTATGCAAATACGCAAGATTCATGCGTTTGGAGCAGCCAAACAAGCCCCAAACGAACGCAAAGTCGCATTATAACGAAATTGAACGATTGAGTTTTGCGCTCGCATTAGGCGTTCCAACTCGTCTTATTAGATCAAAAACTTTTCATTCTATGCAAACACGCAAGATTCATGCGTTCCGAGCAGCCAAACAAGCCCCAAACGAATGCAAAGTTGCATTATAACGAAATCGACCGATTGAGTGTTGCGCTCGCTGCACGCGTTCCAGCTCGTATTCAAAGATCAAGAACTCTTCATTCTAAGCAAATACGCAAGATTCATTCGTTTCGAGCAGCCAAACAAGCCCCAAACAAATGCGAAGTCGCTTTATAACGAAATTGAACGATTGAGTTTTGCGCTCGCTGAACGCGTTCCAGCTCGTGTTATTAGATCAAAAACTTTTCATTCCATGCAAATACGCAAGATTCATGCGTTTGGAGCAGCCAAACAAGCCCCAAACGAATGCAAAGTTGCATTATAACGAAATCGACCGATTGAGTTTTGCGCTCGCTTTAGGCATTCCAGCTCGTCTCATTTAGATAAAAAACTTTTCATTCTATGCAAACACGCAAGATTCATGCGTTTGGAGCGGCCAAACAAGCCCCAAACGAATGCAGAGTCGCTTTATAACGAAATGGAACGATTAAGTTTTGCGCTCGCTGCATGCGTTCCAGCTCGTGTTGTTCGATCAAAAACTCTTCATTCTATGCAAATACGCAAGATTCGAGCGCTTGGAGCAGCCAAACAAGCCCCAAATGAATGCAAAGTCGCTTTACAACGAAATCGACCGATTGAGTTTCGCGCTCGCTGCAGGCGTTCCAGCTCGTATTAAAAGATCAAAAACTCTTTATTCTATGCAAATACGCAAGATTCATGCGTTTCGAGCAGCCAAACAAGCCCCAAACGAATGCAAAGTTGCATTATAACGAAATCGACCGATTGAGTTTTGCGCTCGCTGTACGCGTTCCAGCTCGTGTTATTAGATCAAAAACTCTTCATTCTATGCAAATACGCAAGATTCATGCGTTTGGAGCAGCCAACCAAGCCCCAAACGAACGCAAAGTCGCATTATAACGAAATTCAACGATTGAGTTTTGCGCTCGCATTAGGCGTTCCAACTCGTCTTATTAGATCAAAAACTTTTGATTCTTTGCAAACACGCAAGATTCATGCGTTCCGAGCAGCCAAACAAGCCCCAAACGAATGCAAAGTTGCATTATAACAAAATCGACCGATTGAGTGTTGCGCTCGCTGCACGCGTTCCAGCTCGTATTCAAAGATCAAGAACTCTTCATTCTAAGCAAATACGCAAGATTCATGGGTTTGGAGCAGCCAAACAAGCTCCAAACGAATGCAAAGTCGCTTTTTTACAAAATCGACCGATTCAGTTTTGCGCTCGCAGCAGTCGTTCTAGCTCGCGTTATTAGATCAAAAACTCTTTATTCTATGCAAATATGCAAGATTCATGCGCTTATAGCAGCCAAACAAGCCCCAAACGAATGCAAAGTCGCTTTATAACGAAATTAAACGATTGAGTTTTGCGCTCGCTGTACGCGTGCGAGCTCGTGTTATTAGATCAAAAACTCTTCATTCTATGCAAATACGCAAGATTCGAGCGCTTGGAGCAGCCAAACAAGCCCCAAATGAATGCAAAGTTGCTTTATAACGAAATCGACCGATTGAGTTTCGCGCTCGCTGCAGGCGTTCCAGCTCGTATTAAAAGATCAAAAACTCTTTATTCTATGCAAATACGCAAGATTCATGCGTTTCGAGCAGCCAAACAAGCCCCAAACGAATGCAAAGTTGCATTATAACGAAATCGACCGATTGAGTTTTGCGCTCGCTGTGCGCGTTCCAGCTCGTAATATTAGATCAAAAACTCTTCATTCTATGCAAATACGCAAGATTCATGCGTTTGGAGCAGCCAACCAAGCCCCAAACGAACGCAAAGTCGCATTATAATGAAATTGAACGATTGAGTTTTGCGCTCGCATTAGGCGTTCCAACTCGTCTTATTAGATCAAAAACTTTTCATTCTTTGCAAACACGCAAGATTCACGCGTTTCGAGCAGCCAAACAAGCCCCAAACGAATGCAAAGTCGCTTTATAACGAAATTGAACGATTGCGTTTTGCGCTCACTGTAGGCGTTCCAGCTCGTGTTATTAGATCAAAAACTCTTCATTCTATGCAAATACGCAAGATTCATGCGTTTCGAGCAGCTAGACAAGCCCCAAATGAATGCAAAGTCGCTTTATAACGAAATCAACCGATTGAGTTTTGCGCTCGCTGTAGACGTTCCAGCTCGTGTTGGTAGATCAAAAACTCTTTATTCTATGCAATTACGCAAGATTTATGCGTTTGGAGCAGCCAAACAAGCCCTAAACGAATGCAAAGTCGCTTCATAACAAAATCGACCGATTTAGTTTTGCGCTCGCTGCATTCGTTCCAGCTCGTGTTATTAGATCAAAAACTCTTCATTCTATGCAAATACGCAAGATTCATTTGTTGCGAGCAGCCAAACAAGCCCCAAACAAATGCAAAGTCGCTTTATAACGAAATTGAACGATTGAGTTTTGCGCTTGCTGAACGCGTTCCAGCTCGTGTTATTAAATCAAAAACTCTTCATTCTATGCAAATACGCAAGATTCATGCGTTTGGAGCAGAAAAACAAGCCCCAAACGAATGCAAAGTAGCATTATAACGTAATCGACCGATTGAGTTTTGCGCTCGCTTTAGGCGTTCCAGCTCGTCTTATTTAGATCAAAAACTTTTCATTCTTCGCAAACACGCAAGATTCATGCGTTTGGAGCAGTCAAACAAGCCCCAGACGAATGCAAAGTCGCTTTATAACAAAATCGACCGATTCAGTTTTGCGCTAGCTGTACGCGTTCCAGCTCGTGTTATCAGATCAAAAACTCTTCATTCTATGCAAACACGCAAGATTCATGCGTTCCGAGCAGCCAAACAAGCCCCAAACGAATGCAAAGTTGCATTATAACGAAATCGACCGATTGAGTGTTGCGCTCGCTGCACGCGTTCCAGCTCGTATTCAAAGATCAAGAACTCTTCATTCTAAGCAAATACGCAAGATTCATGGGTTTGGAGCAGCCAAACAAGCTCCAAACGAATGCAAAGTCGCTTTTTTACAAAATCGACCGATTCAGTTTTGCGCTCGCAGCATTCGTTCTAGCTCGTGTTATTAGATCAAAAACTCTTTATTCTATGCAAATATGCAAGATTCATGCGCTTATAGCAGCCAAACAAGCCCCAAACGAATGCAAAGTCGCTTTATAACGAAATTAAACGATTGAGTTTTGCGCTCGCTGTACGCGTGCGAGCTCGTGTTATTAGATCAAAAACTCTTCATTCTATACAAATACGCCAGATTCATGCGTTTGGAGCAGCCAAACAAGCCCCAAACGAATGCAAAGTTGCATTATAACGAAATCGACCGATTGAGTGATGCGCTCGCTGCACGCGTTCCAGCTCGTATTCAACGATCAAAAACTCTTTATTCTAAGCAAATACGCAAGATTCATGGGTTTGGAGCTGCCAAACAAGCCCCAAACGAATGCAAAGTCTCTTTTTTACAAAATCGACCGATTCAGTTTTGCGCTCGCTGCATTCGTTCCAGCTCGTGTTATTAGATCAAAAACTCTTTATTCTATGCAAATACGCAAGATTCATTCGTTTTGAGCAGCCAAACAAGCCCCAAACAAATGCGAAGTCGCTTTATAACGAAATTGAACGATTGAGTTTTGCGCTCGCTGAACGCGTTCCAGCTCGTGTTATTAGATCAAAAACTTTTCATTCTATGCAAATACGCAAGATTCATGCGTTTGGAGCAGCCAAACAAGCCCCAAACGAATGCAAAGTTGCATTATAACGAAATCGACCGATTGAGTTTTGCGCTCGCTTTAGGCGTTCCAGCTCGTCTCATTTAGATCAAAAACTTTTCATTCTTTGCAAACACGCAAGATTCATGCGTTTGGAGCGGCCAAACAAGCCCCAAACGAATGCAGAGTCGCTTTATAACGAAATGGAACGATTAAGTTTTGCGCTCGCTGTATGCGTTCCAGTTCGTGTTGTTAGATCAAAAACTCTTCATTCTATGCAAATACGCAAGATTCGAGCGTTTGGAGCAGCCAAACAAGCCCCAAACGAATGCAAAGTCGCTTCATAACGAAATCGACCGATTGAGTTTCGCGCTCGCTGCAGGCGTTCCAGCTCGTATTAAAAGATCAAAAACTCTTTATTCTATGCAAATACGCAAGATTCATGCGTTTCGAGCAGCCAAACAAGCCCCAAACGAATGCAAAGTTGCATTATAACGAAATCGACCGATTGAGTTTTGCGCTCGCTGTACGCGTTCCAGCTCGTGTTATTAGATCAAAAACTCTTCATTCTATGCAAATACGCAAGATTCATGCGTTTGGAGCAGCCAACCAAGCCCCAAACGAACGCAAAGTCGCATTATAACGAAATTCAACGATTGAGTTTTGCGCTCGCATTAGGCGTTCCAACTCGTATTAAAAGATCAAAAACTCTTTATTCTCTGCAAATACGCAAGATTCATGCGTTTCGAGCAGCCAAACAAGCCCCAAACGAATGCAAAGTTGCATTATAACGAAATCGACCGATTGAGTGATGCGCTCGCTGCACGCGTTCCAGCTCGTATTAAAAGATCAAGAACTCTTCATTCTAAGCAAATACGCAAGATTCACGGATTTGGAGCAGCCAAACAAGCTCCAAACGAATGCAAAGTCGCTTTTTTACTAAATCGACCGATTCAGGTTTGTGCTCGCAGCATTCGTTCTAGCTCGTGTTATTAGATCAAAAACTCTTTATTCTATGCAAATACGCAAGATTCATGCGCTTATAGCAGCCAAACAAGCCCCAAACGAATGCAAAGTCGCTTTATAACGAAATTAAACGATTGAGTTTTGCGCTCGCTGTACGCGTGCCAGCTCGTGTTATTAGATCAAAAACTCTTCATTCTATGCAAATACGCAAGATTCATGCGTTTGGAGCAGCCAAACAAGCCCCAAACTAATGCAAAGTTGCACTATAACGAAATCGACCGTGTTGTACCCCGGGTCAACGCCCGATTATTCGGGGAATGCGCTTACTCAATAATCGCGGTATGCAACGGGCACACGACGCATTGCGAAAGACGGAAGAAGCGAGCGCGCGACGTATTTCGAAACACGGAAGTAACAAATAGCATTTAAGAAATTAGCAAGTAATTAGCCGAGTCAGCTATTGGGAAATATCGGAAACGCGAAAGCAATAATTGTTTAAACAATTGCAAAATAGCTGACATTGTAAAAATTAAGCTGACATGCCTACTCTTACCCCTATATAAGAGACCACGAGCAGGCATTCAGCAGTCTGATTTTAATCTGAACAACGTTACGGTTAGTTAGTTATACCGTAAAACATACTCTCTTCGGAAGGAAGATAAGCGTACAGAGTGTACTACACAACTATTGGTAAATAATCTTGAATAAACTATTGTAATTAATATTGATATAATAAATCGTGCTTTTATAATTCACTTGGGTTTTAACCCTTTACTGGATAAATCCCGAAACCTTAGAGCTAACAGCTCCCGCAGTACTCAGAGTAGCTAACTGAGCTTCTGCGGATATAACATTGGTGGCAGCGGTGGGATATCCAGAGTGAATTATTAAAATAAAATTACTTAACCCACGATTAAAAATAACAAGCAATCGCTAAAACCAAGTTGTGAAATCTCCGCGTACTGCGGTAAATTGCGACTCTCCACGAGAGAGAGAGTTCCGCGAACCAAGGTCGAGCATCGTCGACAAGAGTTCGGGCGGACCACGAAGGCAACCAGGGCCAACGTGGGCATCCCGTTATTCAGGAGAGATAACGGAAGGGAGTCTTCGCGGATCACTGCAGGATCCACGGAGAACGTCGCCAGACGCTGGGACGTATAAAAGGGAGCCTAGAACCCCGAGGGTTAGACGTCAACAACAGAAGGGCATCCCGTAATGTGGAAGGTTAACGCACTGTAAGTGACTTCCATTATCTTACGTAACAAACAAAGAAACGCGCAGCCTTGTCGGAACCGGTGCACCCGCTACCGAGTACCTAGGAAAATTTAGTGGAATACTTAGCTCGCGCACCGGTCGAAATGAGTACGCACAGCACGCCACAAGGACATCCGGGGCACGAACAGGATCCGGGGGCTGACGCGCTGCGAGCCGCGGGAAGCCTTGAACGGGTTCTGGGGGAAATCGCGGACCAATCCCGACAGGGACCCAGCGACAGCCCTCTCAGGGACTTGCTGCGGGAACGGGAGGGCACCGCGAACCCGATGGCCTGGGTGAACACCCAGAGAGGATCTTCGTTCGGGGATAGAACCGGATGGGAGGACGTCAACGTACGCATGTTCGCACCAAGGCAGGGTGAAGTTACCCCGGCCATGGTTACCGACGAAATTAACCGTATGCGGAGCGCGCAGCGCGGACCGGCAGCCCCCAACTGGGACATTGAAAATGGAGTACTGGGGTCTGCGGAGGAGGTAGGCCAAGGGATACCGAACTTCGCCCAGCCAGCCTCCCAAAAGGCCCGTCGGACCCTCTTCCCCACGCTCCAGCCCGTGGACGAGGGGGAAGAGTCTGACGATCCCTCGCAAGGGCGCAACCGGACCGATGCTGAGGATGCGCTGGGGCAACGGGTCGCTCAGCTGGAACAGCTGATTCAGGAAATGTGCACGCAGATGGCCAAAGAGCGATCGGCGGTAACGCTTCAGTCAGGAAAGCACGCGCATGAAGATTCCACGACCGAGCGACTCACAGCCATGGAAGAAACGATGAGGAATTTTGTCCTGGAGGGCCAGGGTGGCCGACAAAGGGGACACGCACACGAAAGCACCACGGCCGAGCGACTCACGGCAATGGACCAAACCATGAGGGATTTCATCCTGAAGGGCCAAAAGGGGGGGCGCAGGGATGCCACCCCCCCAAAACATTCGCCACCTCGTCACCAAAGTAGGGTGACGATGGCGGATGAGGATGGACCGGAATACTTGGACCTCGGTTCCGCCCTTCGGAACATTAAAACGTTCGATGGGAACGATGCAACCAAACTCGACGGCTTCATATTATCCTGCGAAGCCGTATGGGGCATGGTAAAACCCAGACAACGGTCTACTCTTCTCTCGTTAATACGGAGCAGCAAATTAGAGGATCGAGCGACGCGGGAATTGCGCCACAAGACGATCCTAACATTAGACGATCTACGCACCGAGCTGGAAGCATTGTACGGGAAACGCGAGTCTCTCGCCTCCCTGCAATACCAATTTTGCACGCTACGTCAAGACGCAAAGGAAAACGTCTCGGCGTATGCTACACGGGTGGAAACCCTCACAGTAGAGGTCATCGAAAAACTGTGCGAAGGAGCCGACCAACGTGGCGCCCGTGCCATAGGCGAGGCAATCCGAAAAAGCGCACAGATGAATTTCGAAAACGGGCTAAAAAAGGAAATTCAGACCATCGTTCGCTCCCGCAATTACCAAGGTCTACACGACTCCGTCGTGGGGGCCATTGAGGTCGAAAAAATGACCTTGGGGCGGCCGGGAGGGCCACGCCCCAACGGGGGCGGCAACGGCGGAGGCAACGCTCGACAATCACAAGGCGCGGCAGGGGAGAAAAGGGGCGCCTGCTACACCTGCGGGAAAGCAGGGCATCTGGCAAAAAATTGCCGATCTGGAAGACAGAGTCTCCCGGCCCCTACACAGAAGGAAGTCAACGTCGCGAGCGTCACGTGCAATTATTGCAAAAAAACCGGTCACTTATGGAAGGATTGCCGCTCACGTAAGCAGGCTGAAAATAAGAAAAATAAAAATAATAACAATAAAAAATCCGCCGAGCCGAGGAAGGAACAACCCGGCGGACAGGCAACACAGGAGGGGACCGTAGGGGCGTTTCGCGTCGACACCGTCACAGCCACGAACCGGCCCTTAAGGGGGGCCAATATCTACACAATCGAGGCCACATCGTCGCCGGTAGCCCGGGCACCGATTACAGGACTGCTGACAGTGGCATCGTTTCGAGGGAAAAATCACAGAGTGCCGAACGAGCAACTTAAGAAGGTCAGCGTCTATGAGATTCGGTCGCCGGGGCCACACGCATCGGCCAGCGACTTTTACATTAAATCTCCGTCTAGTATCGGGGGCATACTGACACTGAAGGCCGACACCGAGGCCCAGGTGAGCCTAATACACGAAGACGTACTTCGACACGACACGCCCGCCGAAAAAACGGCTATCGAACTTACAGGACTCGGGGGTGGCTCGCTGAACGCGTACTACGCCGCCCTCGTTGTGCTCGATACACCGAACGGGTCTGTGAAACACTGGTTTCACGTAATACCCCGCGATTTCCACATACATACGCAGGGCCTCCTCGGTATGGACTTCATTAGGGAAAAACAGGTCGACATACTCAAAGGAGAAACCATAAGGATCAAAGGGCACTGCATGCCTCTCGTGGACGGAAGTTTGAGCATAACTTTGCCGCCACGGGGTGAGAGCATTGCGTGTGTACCAACACTAAGCACCGACGAAGGAATCGTTGAGCGACGCAACGTTACCGAGGGCATTATACTCGGAGCATGTGTGACCTCGCCTCAAGGCCACAGCTGTGTAGTAAGCCTAGTGAACACAACGGCGGAATACGTCTGCATCAAACGACCCGCCGTGACACTCGAGCCGCTGGCCTCAGCAGAGGAACTGCCCGGCGCGCCCGCCACCACGACTCGCGGAATCTGCACCGTCAGCGCGGGAGCGAGCAGCACGCGACTCGAGAAGCTACGAAAAGAAATTGACACCTCACACTTCAACCAGGAGGAAGCGAGCTCGTTAAAGGAGATATGCGACGAGTTCGCAGATATATTCCATCTCGAAGGGGACCAGCTGCCCTGTACCAACCTGGTGGAGCACAGCATCCCCCTCGAGCCCGGGGCGCGACCTGTAAAAGTACATCCTTACCGCTTACCGGAAGCACATAAAAGGGAAGTACAGGAACAAATGAAGGGGATGTTAAAGGACGGCATTATCCAACCTAGTCGGAGTCAATGGAATGCGCCGTTATTAGTCGTCGCGAAAAAGCCTGACGCCACGGGAAAAATAAAAATGCGCGTAGTCGTGGACTTCCGCAAACTGAACGAAGTCACCGTCGGCGACTCATACCCGCTACCGCATATCGCGGAAATATTAGACCGGCTGGGTCGAGCGCATTATTTTACGACGCTCGACCTTGCCTCCGGATTCCACCAAATTCCGATGGCAGAAGAGGACAGGGAGAAAACGGCATTCTCCACACCTCAAGGGCATTTCGAGTACACACGTATGCCTTTCGGCCTAAAAAATGCGCCGCCGACCTTCCAACGGTTGATGAGCGCAGTACTCGCAGGGCTCGAAGGCCTCAAATGCTACGTATACCTCGACGACATAGTCATATTCGGAGCCAATCTATCAGAACATAACGAACGGCTCCGCGAGGTATTCGGACGCTTAAGAGAAGCGAAATTGGCCCTTTAACCGGCTAAATGCCGATTCCTGCGATTGGAAACGCGCTACCTCGGGCACATAATTTCGAGCGAAGGAGTACGCCCGGATCCAGCTCTAGTGACCTCTGTACGGAATTTTCCGACTCCCCGAGATGCCAAGGGCGTGCAGTCCTTCCTGGGACTGGCAGGATACTACCGTAAATTTATCCAAGACTTCTCGAAGGTCGCCAAGCCCTTAACGGAGCTAACGTAAAAAGATGTTAAATTCGAATGGATGGCGAAGCACGAACAGGCCATGGAGGACCTGAAACGCGCCCTTACGACCGCCCCCGTGCTCCAGTATCCGGACTTCGAGAAGCCCTTTGTGGTTACCACCGACGCCTCGGACAAGGCCATCGGGGCCATATTATCGCAGGGGCCAATAGGCGAGGATCTACCGATCTGCTACGCCAGCCGAACGCTAAATAAAGCCGAGCAAAATTACACGACTACGGAAAAAGAACTTTTGGCAATCGTATGGGGAATTGCACAATTTCGCCCATACGTATACGGCACTCGGTTCACCGTAGTAACCGATCATAAACCACTAACATGGCTATTCAGTGTCAAAGACCCTGGGTCGAGACTCATGCGCTGGAAAATAAAATTATCGGAGCATGAGTTCGACGTGCAGTATAAGGCGGGTAAGCAAAATACCAACGCGGATGCACTCAGCCGCATATGTGTGGTAACACGGTCACACGCACACAAGGCGACCGAGCAAGTATGCAGCAACACGGACAGCGACGGCGAGACTCGCCCGCACGAAGCAACGGTCAGCCAGGAATACGAGTCCGCGGACGGTCAGCCCGACGGGCCGCGCGAAAAGGAGTACGAAGAAAACGGGTCAGACAGCAACTGTCCCAGCGAGGAGGGAAAAATCAAGATACTCCACGAGCATCACGATGCGCCTCTCGGGGGGCATCAAGGAGTCACGCGAATGCTTGCAAGAATAAAATTAAGATACTCCTGGCCTGGAATGCGAAAAGATATAGAAGCGTATGTGGGCCGCTGTGACAAGTGCCAGCGCAATAAAATTCGTCCGGCAACAAAGGCGCCGTAAGTCATCACCGACACACCGACTCGGGCCTTCCAAAAATGCGCCATGGACATCGTAGGCCCACTACCGGAAACAGAAGCGAGAAATAAATATATTCTCACGTTCCAGGACTTGCTGACGAAATACAGCGTAGCCATACCGCTGGAAAATCAGCAAGCAAACGAGGTTGCGAAAGCATTCGCGAAAGAAATAATATGTCGGTACGGGACACCTGAAACCATCCTTACCGACCAAGGCACGAATTTTCTGAGCGCAATCTTTAAGGGGGTATGCAAGTTACTGCGTATAGAAAAAATACAAACAACAGCATACCACCCCGAGTCGAATGGGGCCCTCGAACGCTCGCACAGGACGCTCGCCGAATACCTCAAGGGGTATATCGATGAAGACCAAGGAAATTGGGACGAATGGCTACCTTACGCCATGTTTACATATAACACGACGCCCCACACGGCGACTGGATTTACGCCGCACTGCCTGATCTACGGCGACAACGCAGAGCTACCAACGTCCTTGAAAAGGGAACCCAGGCCCACGTACGCGTACGACGATTATGTGCAAGAACTACGGGAACGTTTACGCGTGGCCTGGTCTACGGCGCACGACAACCTGAAAGCAGCAAAAGGAAAAGCTAAGGAACAGTACGACCGGAAGGCAAAGGAAATAAAATTCAAGGTCGGAGACCGTGTATTATTACACGACGAAACCGTGCGTCGGGGACGCTCAGCAAAATTAACCCCGAAGTGGATCGGACCGTATCCCATCGAGGAGGTACACCCGCCGTGCAACTACACCCTCCGCCAGGGACGACGGACGGTGAAAGTGCATGTAGACCGTCTAAGAAACTACGTGGACGAATAGAGGAAAAAAAAAAAAAAAAACCCTACGGGACGGTCACCGGGTTTCGACAAGGCTTCGCAATAGGAAAGAACGGAAAAAATAAATAAATGAATAAAAAAATTCCAGGTTACTGGTGGTAAGCGCGCTGGCCGCGGCTCATCTCTCGGACCGGCCATACACAATTCAACAATTCAAAAACGCCCCAGGGCTCTACTTCGAAAAAATCGGAACACTATATCCATACACCGACGTCTGGACACTGGCCATACGCATGAATCTAAAAAACATGGCCTTTATGGAGCTACGGATAAAAGCCCAGCTCGACGAGGTTCGGACGAAGTGTGAAAAATTCGGGAGCCCGGACGGACATTGCGCTGAGATGCTGGAACACCTCGTACGACTCTCTGAAAAAATAGAGGAAAATGTGGGGGTTGTGCAGGATCTCATCGGAGTAAAACCGAGCCGCAAACGCCGAGGATTAATCAACGGACTCGGAACGGTGCTGAAGGCCATAACCGGCAACATGGACGCCGACGATGGGGAACGGCTCGAAGCAGAAATCGCGACCCTCCGCGATACACAGGATACGCTAAAGGAAGGCATGAAAAAACAACTGCAGGTCGTAGAAACAACGATCGAAATGTTCAACGAAACCTCGCAAGCATCACAAAGAAATCTACAAACATTGTTCACCATGGTGCACACCGTAGACGGTTATTTCCAAAACCGAACCGACGCATTACGCGACAGACAACACTTCGACGAAAGCCTGACGTTAATCGAAGCCTCTGTCGAAGCATACCTGCGAGAGGTAGATAAAATGACAGAATTATTCTCCGAGGTGGCATCCGGCACAGTGAGTGCCTCAACCGTGACCCCAGCCACACTCACGAAATACCTGACGGAGGCATTGCCACATCTACCAAGAGGACACAGCTTCCCGCGTCCCATCGCGCGACCTAACGCGGCAGCCATACTCCGCCTGGCAACGGCTCGAGCTTACCGGAAAGAGGGAGTGGTAACGCTCATCCTGGAAATTCCCCTTATTGGATCGTCCGAATACAACCTAAATTACGTGTATCCCCTCCCGCGGAGGGGAAGCAACAACACATACTATTACATAGATACCACGGAGGATCTCGTGGTAGTAGACCGGAAGAACCGGCAATACATTCGGATGACGGAACGCGACCTCAAAGCCTGCAAGACCCCCGACGACAAATATTACTGCAAACCCCGGCACACCGTCATGGCGATCACCGAAGACGCGCCATGCAGCATACGATTATACATCGAGGGTGCGGTAGGTCACGGACAACCGTGTCCGAAGAAAATCATATTCCTCACACATACTGTCGTGATGGGCATGCGTCAGCCAGGGCAATGGCTGTGCATAGCGCCGAGCGAAGAGACGGCGAGCATCGGCTGCCAAGGAAAGCCGACGCAGCAGGAAATATTACACGACGCGGGGCTAGTGACCCTCCAGGAACGATGCACGGTCACCACAGCGGCCTTCAAGCTCGAGACGGTGCGGCGATGGAAGCAGCGGATAAACGACACCTGCTATGTGCCGAGCTACAACCTTACCCTGCTCCCCGCCGAGGCAGAAGAAATACCGAAGACGATACGCGAAAGCCGGAAAACAACGCTCGAGCACGCAGCAACCAATCCGCGAGAATTAAACGAAGTCGGCACTCAAATAAGGAATATGCAAGAAACCCTGGACCGAACCACCACACACGAAACGAGGAATCCCACGTCGCTATACCACGTGGTAGGACAATATTCCGTAGGTGCGGTCGCCCTCTTCGCACTTGCCGGCTATATTATCATTAATGCCCTGTGTCGAAGGGCGAAACCAGAGGCCATACGCCTGCCCCGTGCCGCTTAACCTAATCTCGCCGAATAAAAAGGGAATTAACGGGAAAACACACAAAATACATTAAAATATATGTATTTCCCCGAAAAACATAAAATATACTTATTTCCCCAAAAAACATAAAATATATATATACAAAAAAAGGGGAAATATAAATCCCAACGAAGGGAAGCGAGACTCGGTGGTCAGTACCACTCAGCCCGACGCCAATCCATCTCGCCCCGCTCGGCACGCCATATCCGCGATATCGGATCCTCGTCGTCCTCGACCTCCGACTCCGAGTCCGAGGCACCCGCCGGCCGATAGCCCGACCCGAGACCCTGGACCGGCCACACATCGGATACCGGTTGGGAAGGAGCAACGACGCCAAAGTCGACACCGAATGTCAAGCCGCCGTCCCAGGGGATCAGCGTACCCGACTGCGGCCCAAAATCCCCAGTGGTGGGCGGAGGCGAGTCCTCGTTGACGAACGAATCGGTCTCCGAGAACAAATCCTCGTCAAGGAGATCCGAAAACGAATCGCCGTCGAGGAGATCGGAAAATGAATCCCCGTCGACGAGATCGGACAGCGAATCCTCGTCCGAAGAAACAGAGGATGACCGGAAGGAACCTCCATCGGCAGAAGATTCCCCATCGGAAACCAGGTCGATGACCTCCGGCTCAGGGGAAACTGCCGACCCAGTACCAACGTCCCCCACGACCTCGACGATCTCAACCTCCGGGCTCGGTGAACGACCGGGCGCAGCCTCCGGGCTCTCCTCCGGGCTGTAGGATGCCTCCTAACAGCATAGTGCAACACGCCTTCTCTGAAAAAAAAAAAGAGGAGAAACGGAGATTTCAAAATCGCCCAAAGCAAAAGTCCCGGTAACAAAAAAAAAAAAAAAAAAAAAAAATTTCTAAGAGACACCTTATACGCTGGTGGATCCATAACGACAGAACGAATTGAAGCCGATAGTAGTCGTAGTCACAATGCACGGAAAAATTGCGAAACGCCCGGCTAATATAGGCACGAAACGTCGTGCTAAGCACTTCACCGGACATCCACCCGCCATCGTCAGCAACTTCGGGGGCCGCTTCCACGCTACACTGGCCGCGCATATTCCACCGTTTAATAAATAACCCAAGAAAAGCCTAAAAACGCGGGGCACGGGGTACATTAAAAAATAAATCTCGCCGGAGACGAGACGAAAAGAAATTGTAAATTTCTTTTCCTCCTTAGGGGAGAGGGATGTTGCACCCCGGGTCAACGCCCGATTATTCGGGGAATGCGCTTACTCAATAATCGCGGTATGCAACGGGCACACGACGCATTGCGAAAGACGGAAGAAGCGAGCGCGCGACGTATTTCGAAACACGGAAGTAACAAATAGCATTTAAGAAATTAGCAAGTAATTAGCCGAGTCAGCTATTGGGAAATATCGGAAACGCGAAAGCAATAATTGTTTAAACAATTGCAAAATAGCTGAGATTGTAAAAATTAAGCTGACATGCCTACTCTTACCCCTATATAAGAGACCACGAGCAGGCATTCAGCAGTCTGATTTTTATCTGAACAACGTTACGGTTAGTTAGTTATACCGTAAAACATACTCTCTTCGGAAGGAAGATAAGCGTACAGAGTGTACTACACAACTATTGGTAAATAATCTTGAATAAACTATTGTAATTAATATTGATATAATAAATCGTGCTTTTGTAATTCACTTGGGTTTTAACCCTTTACTGGATAAATCCCGAAACCTTAGAGCTAACAGCTCCCGCAGTACTCAGAGTAGCTAACTGAGCTTCTGCGGATATAACAACCGAATGAGTTTTGCGCTCGCTTTAGGCGTTCCAGCTCGTCTCATTTAGATCAAAAACTTTTCATTCTTTGCAAACACGCAAGATTTATGCGCTTGGAGCAGCCAAACAAGCCCCAAACGAATGCAAAGTCGCTTTGTAACGAAATGGAACGATTAAGTTTTGCGCTCGCTGTATGCGTTTGAGACGGATGGTCGGTTGCGGGTGATGAACGATTTGAGAAACGGATGAAATGTTGAATCTAATTGTACGTTTATTAGTCGTAGCGTAATACGTAATTTGGGAGAGTGTACCGTACCGAGGTCTGAGCTGTACTGGCTCTCGGAGGTGCGAGGCTGAGGGCCTCGGACCCCGCAACAAAGTCGCGACGGACTGTCGCGACGCCCGCGATAAGGGCCTTCTCACGGCTCTAAGCCGTGCGGCCGGATGTAGATAACCCGGGAGGGCTTCTACGAATGAAACGCAGCGAAATAATATCGCTGCGAGGAAAGAAATTAATATCGGTGCGACGAAAGGCTGGAGCCGTTACACGTTCCAGCTCGTGTTGTTAGATCAAAAACTCTTTATTCCATGCAAATACGAAAGATTCATGCGTTTCGAGCAGCCAAACAAGCCCTAAACGAATGCAAAGTTGCATTATAACGAAATCGACCGATTGAGTGATGCGCTCGCTGCACGCGTTCCAGCTCGTATTAAAAGATCAAGAACTCTTCATTCTAAGCAAATACGCAAGATTCATGGGTTTGAAGCAGCCAAACAAGCTCCAAACGAATGCAAAGTCGCTTTTTTACTAAATCGACCGATTCAGGTTTGTGCTCGCAGCATTCGTTCTAGCTCGTGTTATTAGATCAAAAACTCTTTATTCTATGCAAATACGCAAGATTCATGCGCTTATAGCAGCCAAACAAGCCCCAAACGAATGCAAAGTCGCTTTATAACGAAATTAAACGATTGAGTTTTGCGCTCGCTTTAGGCGTTCCGACTCGTCTCATTTAGATAAAAAACTTTTCATTCTTTGCAAACACGCAAGATTCATGCGTTTGGAGCAGCCAAACAAGCCCCAAACGAATGCAAAGTCGCTTTATAACGAAATCGACCGATTGAGTTTCGCGCTCGCTGCAGGCGTTCCAGCTCGTATTAGAAGATCAAAAACTCTTTATTCTATGCAAATACGATAGATTCATGCGTTTCGAGCAGCCAAACAAGCCCCAAACGACTGCACAGTCGCTTTATAACGAAATCAACCGATTGAGTTTTGCGCTCGCTTTAGGCGTTCCAGCTCGTCTCATTTAGATCAAAAACTTTTCATTCTTTGCAAACACGCAAGATTCATGCGTTTGGAGCAGCCAAACAAGCCCAAAACGAACGCAAAGTCGCTTTGTAACGAAATGGAACGATTAAGTTTTGCGCTCGCTGTGTGCGTTCCAGCTCGTGTTGTTAGTTCAAAAACTCTTCATTCTATGCAAATATGCGAGATTCGAGCGTTTGGAGCAGCCAAAAAAGCCCCAAACGAATGCAAAGTTGCATTATAACGAAATCGACCGATTCAGTTTTGCGCTCGCTGCAGGCGTTCCAGCTCGTCTCGCTTAGATCAAAAACTTTTCATTCTTTGCAAACACGCAAGATTCATGCGTTTCGAGCAGCCAAACAAGCCCCAAACGAATGCAAAGTCGCTTTATAACGAAATGGAACGATTAAGTTTTGCGCTCGCTACATTCGTTCCAGCTCGTGTTATTAGATCAAAAACTCTCCATTCTATGCAGATACGCAAGATTCATGCGTTTCGAGCAGCCAAACAAGCCCCAAACGACTGCAAAGTCGCTTTATAACGAAATCAACCGATTGAGTTTTGCGCTCGCTGAAGACGTTCCAGCTTGTATTAAAAGATCAAAAACTTCTTATTCTATGCAAATACGCAAGATTCATTCGTTTCGAGCAGCCAAACAAACCCCAAACAAATGCGAAGTCGCTTTATAACGAAATTGAACGATTGAGTTTTGCGCTCGCTAAACGCGTTCCAGCTCGTGTTATTAGATCAAAAACTTTTCATTCTATGCAAATACGCGAGATTCATGCGTTTGGAGCAGCCAAACAAGCCCCAAACGAATGCAAAGTTGCATTATAACGAAATCGTCCGATTGAGTTTTGCGCTCGCTTTAGGCGTTCCAGCTCGTCTCATTTAGATCAAAAACTTTTCATTCTTTGCAAACACGCAAGATTCATGCGTTTGGAGCAGCCAAACAAGCCCCAAACGAACGCAAAGTCGCTTTGTAACGAAATGGAACGATTAAGTTTTGCGCTCGCTGTATGCGTTCCAGCTCGTGTTGTTAGATCAAAAACGCTTCATTCTATGCAATTATGCAAGATTCGAGCGTTTGGAGCAGCCAAACAAGCCCCAAACGAATGCAAAGTCGCTTTATAACGAAATCGACCGATCCAGTTTTGCGCTCGCTGCAGGCGTTCCAGCTCGTATTGAAAGATCAAAAACTCTTCATTCTATGCAAACACGCAAGATTCATGCGTTTGGAGCGGCCAAACAAGCCCCAAACGAATGCAGAGTCGCTTTATAACGAAATGGAACGATTAAGTTTTGCGCTCGCTGTATGCGTTCCAGCTAGTGTTGTTAGATCAAAACTCTTCATTCTATGCAAATACGCAAGATTCGAGCGTTTGGAGCAGCCAAACAAGCTTCAAACGACTGCAAAGTCGCTTTATAACGAAATCAACCGATTGAGTTTTGCGCTCGCTGAAGACGTTCCAGCTCGTAATAAAAGATCAAAAACTCTTTATTCTATGCAAATACGCCAGATTCATGCGCTTGGAGCAGCCAAACAAGCCCCAAACGAACGCAAAGTCGCATTATAACGAAATTGAACGATTGAGTTTTGCGCTCGCTGAAGACGTTCCAGCTTGTATTAAAAGATCAAAAACTCCTTATTCTATGCAAATACGCAAGATTCATTCGTTTCGAGCAGCCAAACAAGCCCCAAACAAATGCGAAGTCGCTTTATAACGAAATTGAACGATTGAGTTTTGCGCTCGCTGAACGCGTTCCAGCTCGTGTTATTAGATCAAAAACTCTTCATTCTATGCAAATACGCAAGATTCATGCGTTTGGAGAAGCCAAACAAGCCCCAAACGAATGCAAAGTTGCATTATAACGAAATCGACCGATTGAGTTTTGCGCTCGCTTAAGGCGTTCCAGCTCGTCTCATTTAGATCAAAAACTTTTCATTCTTTGCAAACACGCAAGATTCATGCGTTTGGAGCAGCCAAACAAGCCCAAAACGAACGCAAAGTCGCTTTGTAACAAAATGGAACGATTAAGTTTTGCGCTCGCTGTATGCGTTCCAGCTCGTTTTGTTAGATCAAAAACTCTTCATTCTATGCAAATATGCAAGATTCGAGCGTTTGGAGCAGCCAAACAAGCCCCAAGCGAATGCAAAGTCGCTTTATAACGAAATCGACCGATTGAGTTTTGCGCTCGCTTTAGGCGTTCCAGCTCGTCTCATTTAGATCAAGAACTTTTCATTCTTTGCAAACACGCAAGATTCATGCGTTTGGAGCGGCCAAACAAGCCCCAAACGAATGCAGAGTCGCTTTATAACGAAATGGAACGATTAAGTTTTGCGCTCGCTGTATGCGTTCCAGCTAGTGTTGTTAGATCAAAAACTCTTCATTCTATGCAAATACGCAAGATTCGAGCGTTTGGAGCAGCCAAACTAGCCCCAAACGAATGCAAAGTCGCTTTATAACGAAATCGACCGATTGAGTTTTGCGCTCGCTTTAGGCGTTCCAGCTCGTCTCATTTACATCAAAAACTTTTCATTCTTTGCAAACACGCAAGATTCATGCGTTTCGAGCAGCCAAACAAGCCCCAAACGACTGCAAAGTCGCTTTACAACGAAATCAACCGATTGAGTTTTGCACTCGCTGAAGACGTTCCAGCTTGTATTAAAAGATCAAAAACTTCTTATTCTATGCAATTACGCAAGATTCATTCGTTTCGAGCAGCCAAACAAGCCTCAAACAAATGCGAAGTCGCTTTATAACGAAATTGAACGATTGAGTTTTCCGCTTGCTGAACGCGTTCCAGCCCGTGTTATTAGATCAAAAACTTTTCATTCTATGCAAATACGCAAGATTCATGCGTTTGGAGCAGCCAAACAAGCCCCAAACGAATGCAAAGTTGCATTATAACGAAATCGACCGATTGAGTTTTGCGCTCGCTTTAGGCGTTCCAGCTCGTCTCATTTAGATCAAAAACTTTTCATTTTTTGCAAACACGCAAGATTCATGCGTTTGGAGCGGCCAAACAAGCCCCAAACGAATGCAGAGTCGCTTTACAACGAAATGGAACGATTAAGTTTTGCGCTCGCTGTATGCGTTCCAGCTCGTGTTGTAAGATCAAAAACTCTTCATTCTATGCAAATACGCAAGATTCGAGCGTTTGGAGCAGCCAAACATGCCCCAAACGAATGCGAAGTCGCTTTATAACGAAATTGAACGATTGAGTTTTGCGCTCGCTGAAGACGTTCCAGCTTGTATTAAAAGATCAAAAACTCCTTATTCTATGCAAATACGCAATATTCATGCGTTTGGAGCAGCCAAACAAGCCCTAAACGAATGCAAAGTCGCTTTATAACAAAATCGACCGATTCAGTTTTGCGCTCGCTGCATTCGTTCCAGCTCGTGTTCTTAGATAAAAAACTCTTTATTCTATGCAAATACGCAAGATTCATGCGTTTCGAGCAGCCAAACAAGCCCCAAACGAATGCAAAGTCGCTTTATAACGAAATCAACCGATTGAGTTTTGCGCTCGCTGCATTCGTTCCAGCTGGTGTTATTAGATCAAAAACTCTTCATTTTATGCAAATACGCTAAATTCATGCGTTTCAAGCAGCCAAACATGCCCCAAATGAATGCGAAGTCGCTTTATAACGAAATTGAACGATTGAGTTTTGCGCTCGCTGTACGCGTTCCAGCTCGTGTCATTAGATCGCAAACTCTTCATTCTATGCGAATACGCAAGATTCATGCGTTTCGAGCAGCTAGACAAGCCCCAAACGAATGCGAAGTCGCTTTATAACGAAATCAACCGATTGAGTTTTGCGCTCGCTGTAGACGTTCCAGCTCGTGTTAGTAGATCAAAAACTCTTTATTCTATGCAATTACGCAATATTCATGCGTTTGGAGCAGCCGAACAAGCCCTAAACGAATGCAAAGTCGCTTTATAACAAAATCGACCGATTCAGTTTTGCGCTCGCTGCATTCGTTCCAGCTCGTGTTATTAGATAAAAAACTCTTCATTCTATGGAAATACGCAAGATTCATCCGTTTCGAGCAGCCAAACAAGCCCCAAACGAATGCAAAGTCGCTTTATAACGAAATCAACCGATTGAGTTTTGCGCTCGCTGAAGACGTTCCAGCTTGTATTAAAAGATCAAAAACTCCTCATTCTATGCAAATACGCAAGATTCATTTGTTTCGAGCAGCCAAACAAGCCCCAAACAAATCCAAAGTCGCTTTATAACGAAATTGAACGATGGAGTTTTGCGCTCGCTGAACGCGTTCCAGCTCGTGTTATCAAATCAAAAACTCTTCATTCTATGCAAATACGCAAGATTCATGCGTTTGGAGCAGAAAAACAAGCCCCAAACGTATGCAAAGTTGCATTATAACGAAATTGAACGATCTAGTTTTGCGCTCGCATTAGACGTTCCAACTCGTCTTATTAGATTACGAACTTTTCATTCTTTGCAAACACGCAAGATTCATGCGTTCCGAGCAGCCAAACAAGCCCCTAACGAATGCAAAGTCGCTTTATAACGAAATTGAACGATTGAGTTTTGCGCTCGCTGAACGCGTTCCAGCTCGTGTTATCAAATAAAAAACTCTTCATTTTATGCAAATACGCAAGATTCATGCGTTTGGAGCAGAAAAACAAGCCCCAAACGTATGCAAAGTTGCATTATAACGAAATTGAACGATTGAGTTTTGCGCTCGCATTAGGCGTTCCAACTCGTCTTATTAGATTAAAAACTTTTCATTCTTTGCAAACACGCAAGATTCATGCGTTCCGAACAGCCAAACAAGCCCCTAACGAATGCAAAGTTGCATTATAACGAAATCGACCGATTGAGTGATACGCTCGCTGCACGCGTTCCAGCTCGTATTCAAAGATCAAGAACTCTTCATTCTAAGCAAATACGCAAGATTCATGGGTTTGGAGCAGCCAAACAAGCTCCAAACGAATGCAAAGTCGCTTTTTTACAAAATCGACCGATTCAGTTTTGCGCTCGCAGCATTCGTTCTAGCTCGTGTTATTAGATCAAAAACTCTTTATTCTATGCAAATACGCAAGATTCATGCGCTTATAGTAGCCAAACAAGCCCCAAACGAATGCAGAGTCGCTTTATTACTAAATGGAACGATTAAGTTTTGCGCTCGCTGTATGCGTTCCAGCTCGTGTTGTTAGATCAAAAACTCTTCATTCTATGCAAACACGCAAGATTCATGCGTTTCGAGCAGCCAAACAAGCCCCAAACGAATGCAAAGTCGCTTTATAACGAAATGGAACGATTAAGTTTTGCGCTCGCTGCATTCGTTCCAGCTCGTGTTATTAGATCAAAAACTCTCCATTCTATGCAGATACGCAAGATTCATGCGTTTCGAGCAGCCAAACAAGCCCCAAACGACTGCAAAGTCGCTTTATAACGAAATCAACCGATTGAGTTTTGCGCTCGCTGAAGACGTTCCAGCTCGTATTAAAAGATCATAAACTCCTTATTCTATGCAAATACGCAAGATTCATGCGTTTCGAGCAGCCAAACAAGCCTTAAACGAACGCAAAGTCGCATTATAACGAAATTGAACGATTGAGTTTTGCGCTCGATGAAGACGTTCCAGCTTGTATTAAAAGATCAAAAACTCCTTATTCTATGCAAATACGCAAGATTTATTCGTTTCGAGCAGCCAAACAAGCCCCAAACAATACGAAGTCGCTTTATAACGAAATTGAACGATTGAGTTTTGCGCTCGCTGAACGCGTTCCAGCTCGTGTTATTAGATCAAAAACTCTTCATTCTATGCAAATACGCATGCCCAAACGAATGCCAAGTTGCATTATAACGAAATCGACCGATTGAGTTTTGCGCTCGCTTTAGGCGTTCCAGCTCGTCTCATTTAGATCAAAAACTTTTCATACTTTGCAAACACGCAAGATTCATGCGTTTCGAGCGGCCAAACAAGCCCCAAACGAATGCAGAGTGGCTTTATAACGAAATGGAACGATTAAGTTTTGCGCTTGCTGTATGCGTTCCAGCTCGTGTTGTTAGATCAAAAACTCTTCATTCTATGCAAATACGCAAGATTCGAGCGTTTGGAGCAGCCAAACAAGCCCCAAACGGATGCAAAGTCGCTTTATAACGAAATCGACCGATTCAGTTTTGCGCTCGCTGCAGGCGTTCCAGCTCGTATTAAAAGATCAACAACTCTTTATTCTCTGCAAATACGCAAGATTCATGCGTTTCGAGCAGCCAAACAAGCCCCAAACGAATGCAAAGTCACTTTATAACGAAATTGAACGATTGAGTTTTGCGCTCACTGTAGGCGTTCCAGCTGCACTTACTAGATCAAAAACTCGTCATTCTATGCAAATACGCAAGATTCATGCGTTTCGAGCAGCCAAACAATCCTCAAACGAGTGCAAAGTCGCTTTATAACGAAATCGACCGATTGAGTTTTGCGCTCGCTGCAGGCGTTCCAGCTCGTATTAAAAGATCAAAAACTCTTTATTCTATGCAAATACGAAAGATTCATGCGTTTCGAGCAGCCAAACAAGCCCCAAACGAATGCAAAGTTGCATTATAACGAAATCGACCGATTGAGTTTCGCGCTCGCTGCAGGCGTTCCAGCTCGGGTTATTAGATCAAAAACTCTTTATTCTATGCAAATACGCTAAATTCATGCGTTTCAAGCAGCCAAACATGCCCCAAACAAATGCGAAGTCGCTTTATAACGAAATTGAACGATTGAGTTTTGCGCTCGCTGTACGCGTTCCAGCTCGTGTCATTAGATCAAAAACTCTTTATTCTATGCAAATACGCAAGATTCATCCGTTTCGAGCAGCTAGACAAGCCCCAAACGCCCCAAATGCAAAGTCGCCTTATAACGAAATCAACCGATTGAGTTTTGCGCTCGCTGTAGACGTTCCAGCTCGTGTTAGTAGATCAAAAACTCTTTATTCTATGCAATTACGCAATATTCATGCGTTTGGAGCAGCCAAACAAGCCCTAAACGAATGCAAAGTCGCTTTATAACAAAATCGACCGATTCAGTTTTGCGCTCGCTGCAGGCGTTCCAGCTCGTATCAAAAGATCAAAAACTCTCCATCCTATGCAAATACGCAAGATTCATGCGTTTGGAGCAGCCAAACATGCCCCAAACGAATGCGAAGTCGCTTTATAACGAAATTGAACGATTGCGTTTTGCGCTCACTGTAGGCGTTCCAGCTCGTGTTATTAGATCAAAAACTTTTTATTATATGCAAATACGCAAGATGAATGCGTTTGGAGCAGCCAAACAAGCCCCAAACGAATGCAAAGTCGCTTTATAACGAAATCAACCGATTGAGTTTTGCGCTCGCTGAAGACGTTCCAGCTTGCGTTACGTCGCGGGTTATTTTATCGGTTTTTATTTCGCGGTTCTGAATTTTTGGGTTTTTGTTTCAGATACCGGATCAACGGATAAGCGACGCGTGACGGATAGCAATCGGATGCTCCGTAGTTTAAACCGGAATGCGCCGGTTAGGGACCGGAGCGCTGTACTGGATTTTGCGTGTCATTTCTCTTCGGGTTTTATTTGTTTGTTCGACTGTCGATCGATTGACTTACCTGATTTTTATTGATTTGGCAGGTGTTGAGCTGTTGGGCGTAGCGGGTTGAGAGTGCTAGGTGCCGATGATCAACTCTGGAGAGGACGGAGGAGACCGCGTGTCCTCGTAAAGCACCGTAGAAGCGTCGGAAATGTTGCCGTCTTCCTCGGTGTGTTCGATGGCAGGTCGAATCGTGCAGTCAGCCCGATCGTCGGGTTTAATATTAGTAGGATCTGGTCGTCTTATGTATACTCGATGATTTTTCAGTGAGACGATGGACGTGATTGTCGGAACCTTCCTGGCAGCAATCACGCTCTGTTTAACGTTCGTATTGTCTGAAGCCACTGATTTCGGCGTAATGTTTTTAAGATCTGATTTAGTCGGAGCACTCGTTCTTGGTTTACGCGACCCTAGTTTCAGAAAGACACATCTATTTTTCATGATGAACGTTATAAATGGTGATCAGTTCGCATTCTATTTGTGCCATAGTTGTTGAGGGTTGAAATATCGGGAAAGGATTGCTTAAATTAATATCAGATCAAATTTTCATCAGACTTGGTTAAGTCCGATATATATATAATCTGATTTTGGATTAATCCTAGGTTTTTATTCTAGTTAATTACTAATTAATATTACGTTTAATCTCGTTATTTCGGTTCGATCCTTTGGAGTCCCAGGAATAACCTTAATCGGATCTTATTTTTATCAGACCGACTTGCGTCGTGACTGATTTTATAAGATTCACTTTAACTTATCTAATGAATCTATCTATCAGAACCGATGATTGTCAGAACTGGTTTTCAAGATTCGATTTTATTTAAGTTTATGCTTATATGTATATATTTGTAACCTTAATCGGATCTCATTTTTATCAGACCGACTTGCGTCGTGACCGATTTTTATAAGATTCACTTTAACTTATCTAATGAATCTATCTATCAGAACCGATGATTGTCAGAACTGGTTTTCAAGATTCGAGTTTATTTGAATTTATGCTTATATGTATATATTTGTTTATATATATATTTACAATAAAGCAATGGGTTTGATGGTGGGAGGTTACGTGAACTGATCCCAGATCTATTTGTTCCTTTTTGTTTTGTGTCGCTGATTTACTTACTGCTTGAAAGGACTGCCTTGCAAGAATGATTTCGTAGGATGTTGTTAAACCTTTTATTAGTCGTAGCGGGTTTCGGTTTTCTTTGATATGCGACAAAAGATTTACGTGGAGTTTGCAATCGTAAGTAGATTATTATTATAGTGATTATTGATATTGGTATTTGAACTTTATTTATATATATATTAAGATAAGCACGAAATAATTGCGAACGATGTTTTATACAGTGAAATACCGCCTGGTCGCAGCCAGGTAATAATCGCGAATTTATTTGAAGTTAACAACTGCCGTAAAAGACTCTAAGTCCGAACTGGCAATTAATTATTACAAGGGGAGTACCGGATCGCGTGAGTCTCTTCAAGAGAACTCTTAGAGTCGACCGCCGGAGATGAGAGTCGTAGAAGAACTGTCTTGTCCGGATGCTGGATGGACCCGCGAGTCTCCTGAGCCTCCGCTCAGTGGTGGGGAGCCCCGTCGCTGATTCGCCCAGTCCCACTGGCCAATGCTGCGCTGCCTCTGTTGTACCGCCGTGGGGATCCGTCGCTCGCAGTGGCTGCGCCGGGTGCTGGAGGGGGTGCCTGCTCACGCCTTGCTGCCGTCGTACCGTCAGCCGCGTGGGGGCCGCCTTCTGCATTGGCCGCGCTGGATGCTGGAGGGGCACCGGCTCGCAGCTTCGTTGCATCCGTGCCGTCCCTTGAGTGGGGGGGCGCCTTCGTCTCACGGTAGCGCGATGGCTACGAGTGGGGGCCTCCTTTGTCGCACGGTAGCCGTGCTGATGCTGTATCCCACGGCAGAGAGTTTCTCGGACCGCCTTATCGTCGGAGCTTCGCAGAACCGAGTCGCGACAGCGCTGCCTCTGGTCGTGGTGCTGCCTTTGTCCCACGGCAGCCGTGCTGATGCAGCATCCCACGGGTTTGAGTTGCTCGGGCCGCCTTATCGTCGGAGCTTCGCAGAACCGAGTCGCGATAGCACTGCCTCTGGTCGTGGTACTGCCTTTGTCCCACGGCAGCCGTGCTGATGCAGCATCCCACGGGCTCGCTTCTCAGAGGGGCCTTATCGGTGGCGATTCTCGGAGCTTTGTCGGAGTCGCGTCCGGTCTCACGCTCGCTTGGCCATCCGATACATTATTAAAGTATGACTTATTTATTATTAATGCTAATTATTTAAACATCGAGGCCTGATTGATGACATAACATGATTGATGTAATGCGTAATTATCCCAAATCCCCAGGGTAAGTATGCGTATTATTATGTATGAATATTCGGTTACATTTGTTGGATAAATAGTAATAAGGACATGATTCGTCCTTTATTGATATTGGAAACGCACCCATCCCGATATTTCGGATGGTCCGTTTACTGAGCTTGAAATAATAATTAGTTATCGACAAATGTCATTTTAATACTCATAAATTTGATATCCTGTTATTATAGCTTAATGCCGTTCGATTATCAACTTGCTGGTGATATTTGGGCGATGCGCGCATATTAAAAGGTTTCTGATATTATTATTTATTAATAACATTATTTGTTTATTGTCAAAAAGTGTATTTATTATTGTTTTGCGCCGTCGAGTGTCGTGTCTATTCGACAATCCGTCGTTGCGCGTTTTTTGAATGTTCGAAATTTATTTATTAATAATTTTATTTATCGTTAATAATGTTTATTTAATGGGCTTAGAATTGATAACGATTGGTATATCTAATATGTCTAGTTACTATGTAACTTTGAAGCGATTTGCGCTGTATGTTCGTTCTACAGAATTAATTTTCGTGTTTGTCAAGGTCATATGCCTTTTCTCAAAAAAACTACTCGCAATGTCTCGGGGCTTCGTCGGAAAGGTGAAATATAGTAGGGGTTTATTGTTTGTGACGATTATCCCCTTCTGATAGCGTGCTCAGATTTTGCAAAGGAGTTCGTATATGTTTTTTTTTTGTTACCCAAAGTTTTTACTAAATTTCCTAGATTTCGCGTGCGGCTATTCACAAAATCGCTCACAGCGTCTCTGGACTTCGTCAGAAAGTGAAAACATAAATAGGGGTTTATTGGTCACGAGGGTTTTCTCTCTCTGATAGCGTGCTCAGATTCTGCGAAAACGTTTCGCTTGTATTTTTTATTTGCATTTTAAGTTTAATATTTTCCTTGGACTTTACCTGTGACGTTTATGTGTGTTTATTATTGACGAATGTTATTTTTACGGGGGTGTGCCTGCTAGTTTGTGTCGAGAGTACGTTTTTAAAGTTATTTTGTTCAAAATTGTATCTTAACTATTGTTTGTTATGTTTTTAGCTACGTTCTTGTTTTATTGCTGATCGGAGCTTACGAATTTTCCTGGTGGTACGAATAACGATTTATCTTCGCGTTTGTATGTTTCATATGTATTTTGGGGAATACCGTCAATGTATATTATGTAACTGTAGCATGCTACAGTACGATCTCACTTAGTTTACCATTAATAGTGCAATTGATTATTTAATTGATAACGCGTTAGGCATGGAACGGTATTATTTGAATGCATGAGGGTTATTTAGAAAATTATTGTATTATCGGTTGATATATATTATGTTTACGATAATACCTATTATATTGATGACGATTCTATCGTCGTAGTGTTGTGACTTATTTATCTGTATGTCTTGCTACCATTTTTAGTATTTTAGTGTTCCCGAGAATAAAGTTAATCAAAAAAAAATTTGTGTGTGTGTCGGTTACTCATTCTGCTGCTGAAGAGACCCAGGACGTGACACCTCCCCCCCTAAGTCTGAAGCAGTGCCGAGGCTCTGCCGAGGACCAGCGTGAAGGCGCTTGATGAGTTCTGGGTCGATTCTTGGTAGCGCCGTGGGATATCTTCCGGACTCCCTCGCCGTCAAGTTGGGGTAGGTTGACAACTCTACCCGGTCCATTGCTGACGAATATCTTGCGCTATCCCTCGCCGTCAAGTTGGGGTAATCTGATTGAATTACCCTTTCCGCCGTTGTCGGATATCTTGCGTTGTCCCTCGCCGTCAAGTTGGGGCAGTTGGATTTATCGTTTGATACTGGTAAATCTGCCCTTTCTCCTGTGCTTGGTCCGCTCTCGACGTCCGTGGTAGGCGATACTCGTCTGTGACCCAGTGTGAGTAATAGACCGGTCACAGAACTCCATATGGCCCCCAAGAGATGGATGCTCCATCCATAAAGCGAGTGAATAGCATATCCGTGGATACATGTGTCGATGATTGTTTTTATGATTTTTATAATGACGTAGATAGCGAATACTCCGGCGCTGGCTATGCCGAACTTCTCAAATCCGTGCCAGAATCGTTTCGCAGCACTCTCGGCCAAATGTTCAAGCGTGGTTTCGTCGAGAAATCCTCGAATGGACACACTTCCCGCCGGGATACTATAGCCGACCGATCCTCTCGCTAAGTTGTTCAGCAGGGCTGGTTTTTCAGCTGGGAACATTATACGTTCGCGGAGCTTCTTGATGTCGGCCGCTGAATAGATTCCGCTGTTGGCAAGGTTTCCGATTGACGCGTAATGCCATGTAGGTTTTGAGGATGGCACCAATGATTGCGGTGCCGGTACTTCGATCGGATGCGGCGAGAACCTATACCATACGTTATCGATTTGGTACAAGGCCGGCAACGTCGGGTCGCACTCGATCTGCGTTGCCGATTTCAGCAACATTCTTGAGGTTGTTGACAAAAAATAGGACTCGTTGCGGTACGTAACAGGTAGTTCGTGATGGCACTCGTCCGTGCGACGGAGGCTGCACTCCACGGGGACACACTTGACTATGTGCGCCACTTCTCCAGCTATCACCGCCATATACCCCGGTCCCTTCATAATGGCGTATGCGAACTTTTCCGGCAAGATGCCGGACGTTGACAGCGCGTTTTGAAGTACTTGCCTTTCCAGGTTGCATCGCTGCGTCAGGATGTCCTTGTACAAGTTCTTCATTTGTAGTTTGACATGCTTCTCCACATATACGAATTTTGAATTTATGTAGGAGAATATGTCAAGATTTGATACCGAGATTTGCTTTCGGACCGCGAATGACTCTCCTTTTCGCGTCTCCAGAATGTACAGCTTCGGGTGTTCGGTGCGAATCAAAGTGAACCCGCACAACTGCTGTTCCGATTTTTTCGCGAGAGCGAATGTTGTGTCTTGTGTTGTTAATGTGTATACGTCGGGCGAGCTGGCGCTATCTTCGACCGATGTTAACTTTGTGGCTTTACCTTCGTACAACACGTCGTAACGATTAAAATTGCACGAATCGGTTGGTTCTGTTTTCCAATACACGCTTCTGCCGTCGATGTCGGTGCAATGTCCTTCAGGGAGTGCACAATGTGTTCCGGTTTGCAGTATTATTTTATCGGTCGCCAGGTTGACCGTTGCTTCGTAATTAGAAAGTGTAACACTCACCGAGGCTTGCACTACGACGTTGTCCCACGTTCCGAACGGGTCGCTGTACTGAGTTCCGACGCACTTGCCATCTACTGTGATTGATCCAGCCATCGTGATGGTTCTCCTATCCGTGTTGTTTCGCTGCAAGCCGATGAGTTGTGCCGAATTGCTGACTGCCAGGATCCCTGTTTCGTGCAGTCTACGGCATGCCCTCTCATCCAGGTCGTAGAGATATATCTGTCGTCCATTATGGACCACTGAATTGTGGGAGTGCATCCCGCAATGGTATATTGTCCTATCGATTTCTATCTTGCACTCTGTCACCTCGGCGCTGCTGAAGTCCGTGAGTTGAAGTAGCTGGATGTAACTGGACGTCGACGCTGGTTCCAACAATGGTATGTTGCATTCCGCGACACCGTTGAGGGAAATCGACGTTATATTCATCGTCGATCCACCGCAGTCGTAGCCGACCAGGGCCGCGACCTCTGCGATGATGATGAGGAGGAGGAACACTGTTGATTTCATCCTAGAACAAACATATGTTCTTGGTTATTTCTTAGGACTCTCAGCATCTTTTGATTCCACCTTCCTTGTGGAATTTCCTCTCGTGTGTCGCTTATCGGCTGTCGCTACGACTATCAACGCCGAGATCGCCGCCTCGTCGTCCTCCTAGCGGCGGCAGTTGCCTCGATCCGGACCCATCTTCCTTCACACGATCTTCGGTGCTTCCTAGTCCCGAAGTCTACAGGCTGTTTTGTTCTGTTGGTTGGTCGTGATATTACTAATCCGCACGTCGTACACCTCCACTCGGTTTTGAGGTTGGGAATATGATCCTGGCCTCCGTGGTCGTAGACTATGATTTTGAGGCCACCCTTTTGGTTTATTCGCCTCTTCAGTCGGTGGAAAAGTGACCCATGCTTTACACCGTCGTCGTACATGTTCATGAAGATGTAAACGTGGATCATTTCGTGGAGGAGTGTTTCCACTAAGACTCTGGTCTTCCGTCCGATGTGCAGCTTTTTGGATATTATTACGCGACGCTCTGGCCCGAAGATCGTCCGTCCTGCGTCTCTGGTCATTTTCGGGCTCCAACGTACTGTGAATCCATATACCTTGTTTTCAAAGTACGCCGCGCTGTGCGCCTTGAACAGCGCGTATAAGTTGGGGAGTGGCTCGGCCAGTGGTTCCTCCAACTGGTCTTTTGTGTAAATCAGTGAGGGTCTTGTCTCTCTGGTTTCCTCGTTCATGGTCCTGATGCGTGGACTCCTCCTGACAGGTACCACACTGGCTTCTCCTTTTGGCACATCGGGTGATTTTGCGTAAGGGTCGATACCCCGCGCCAAAAGAAGTGATCTGAGGATACTCATGATCGAGCCGAGCCTTTGTTTACACTATTCGCGGCACTATGGAGTCTTTAAACACTAATAACTACAGTTGGTTAAAGCTCGCGGCACTATTGAGTCTTTAAACACTAATAACTATAGTTCGTTGATGCTCGCGACACTATGAGTCTATCAACACTAATAACTAGAGTTCGTCGATGCTCGCGACACTATGAGTCTATCAACACTAATAACTAGAGTTCGTTGATGCTCGCGACACTATGAGTCTATCAACACTAATAACTAGAGTTCGTTGATGCTCGCGACACTATGAGTCTATCAACACTAAATAAGTTAAGAATAGTCGGCACTCGCGGCACTGGACGAAGTTCGTCGGCGCTTAGCACTGTGACTTGCTTGTCCCGGTTTTCACGCAACACTCGTATCAGTGAACACTCATTCGTCGTGGTTGATGAACAATTATATCACTTGGCTCGAGCTGTTGTCGTGATCGCAGGTGGATGCACGCGTACCGCTGAGCCCCCGTTCGGCGTCGAGCTGACCGCTGGAAGGGGAACAAGGCGGTCCCGCCTTGGCGTGGTAGCCCAATGTGCAGTGGGTAATCCCCGTCTATTAACGCAGTACCTTTTTACGAGTATTTCCAAAAGTCGTTTTATTACCTTCGGGTTGTTATCGTCAGGTTTCCGGCATAGCCGTGGTACTATCCTCCGCATGATGGCTTTGTATTCTTCTTTTGTCACAATTTGTTGCGTGTAGTAGGGCGTCAGGATTGCTTCGACTTCCTTCTCGATGTCCTTTTGACGCTGAAGTTTTTCTAAAAACTTGGCTTCCACTTGTTTTTTAACCTCGATACTCGGCAAGCTGTCCAAGATCTGTAGTTGATTGCCGACGATGCGTACTTCGACTTTCTTCTTTAATTCGAAGTTTCCCGATGATGATTTGGTTGAGGCGTGTCCCAGTTGTGGTGATAAACCGAACAGCGCCTCGACGGTTGCTCGTCTCCTGGATTCCTTCGCCATGGCTTTAGTGTGAGAGGCCATACTCTGTTGTCGGCTTATGTTTGATGAGATGAATACCTCAAGAGTACCTCGCGCTGTCGCTGGTCCTCGTGCACTGCTGCTCCTTGGTGCTGCGGCGCGGGTCTCGTTCTTGTTCTCACTCCACTGCTTGTCTTTCCCCAGACAATGGTCCATTTTAGTCGACGGCGATCCATCTGCCGCGACATTCCTCACTATGGTTTCTCGCGGTTTTGCCTCGTGGTTGGTCACCTTTTCGGTTGAATCGCACTATTTCGCACTTGCACACGCTACACTGCCAAATTGTCTGTAGGTGTGCGATGTGGTCTAGTCCTCCCTTGTCCAGGATACTCACGTTGAGATTGGTTATTTTATTTATTCCTCTCAACAGTTTAGCAAAGTCCTCCCCGTGGCGTAGAGAGCTGACGTGCGTAGTGCAATAAATGAATCCATGTATCATCTCGTATAGGAGCGTCTCAACCATCACCTTAATTTCGCGACCCAGAAGGAGGGGTTTGGAGAGCGTGATTTTCGGAGATGGCCGGAGCACTGTTTTCCCTACTGCCGATTTTAACTGAGAAGACCAACGTACGTCGAATCCCTTAATTTCGTCACTGAAAAGCTCCCTATTATAGGTCCTGAAGACCTCCCGGAGGTCTGGGAGCGGCTCGGTAAGTATTTCGGTCAGCTCCTGTTGATCGTAAATTGGTCTCGGTTTACAGTCTATGAGCTCAAATTGGCCCGCGCTCTGCGTCCCGCTTGTACTCGGTTGAGATTCGGTTTTTTGGTCGAAACGCAGTTCAGCGTATTGCTCGGTTTTGAGTGGCTCGAAATCGCGCGTTATTATCCTCATGATGGGTTTAACGAATGATTGCACTGAATTTATTATCTCGTTGTACCGTGTCTTTTATTTTGTCGCACTAGAGGTTTTATGATCTCGTTGTACCGAGTCTTTTATTTTGTCGCACTAGAGGTTTTATGATCTCGTTGTACCGAGTCTTTTATTTTGTCGCACTAGAGGTTTTATGATCTCGTTGTACCGAGTCTTTTATTTTGTCGCACTAGAGGTTTTATGATCTCGTTGTACCGAGTCTTTTATTTTGTCCTACTAGAGGTTTTATGATCTCGTTGTACCGAGTCTTTTATTTTGTCGCACTAGAGGTTTTATGATCTCGTTGTACCGAGTCTCCCAGCCGTCCCTCAATCCGGTTGTACCTTCAGTTTTATTACTGCCGATTGTTTTATGGCCGGTGTCCTTTGTTGTCGCCGAGTGTCGGCGGAGCGGCTCGGTAGTGGATTTTGTGTACTTGGAGTTTTGCTAGTTTTGTTGGGGTTACTAATCTCTCTGCGATGAACGTAGCTGCTGTTCGATTATCCCTAAAACATAGACGTGCTTGGGTCGTATGTCGAAATGCAGCCAATAACTCCTGCGTACAAAGGATAATCCTCCACAATGTGAAAAAGATACGGATTGTATTCCTCGCTAGGGCTGTGAATTAATATTCGTGCTACTGAAATTATAGGTCCCTCGTCGGTCAGGAGAGATATGTTCCCGAGTGAATGAAATACGACCGCCGGACCTTAGCGCGCTTATTTTTACGAGGTTTATTCCGTAGTTCAAGTTAACCACGAAAGTGCCTACGCCGTTGGCCAATTGCGGAGAGTTTATGACCTCTTCGATTTCCGGATATGGCTCGTTTGATGCTGGCAGACCCACCTCAAATTCCCGGCGAACCATTGTCTGATTTCGCTCACCAATTGCAGCGGTGTAGAGTCGAATTCGACTGAAACAGAGGATTCTGTCTATAGTCTCGTCAGACGCAATTTATTGGCGTGGACGATTCTGGGTTTGCTGTTATAATTAATTTTTACGTTTCCACCGGATAATATTTCGATGACCTCATAGGGGCCTGTATATTGGTCGCAAAATTTGCCCGTACTGGGTTCTTTTAGCATTAGAACCTTGCTGCCGATCCCGAAATTTTGCGGATTTATCCGTCTATCGTAATACCGTTTAGATCGCTCTTTGGCTGCCTTCAGGTTTTCCGCGGCGAGTCCTTGTAAACCGTGCACTTTACCGAAAAGGTTTTCGAGATATTCCGCGTACGTTAGATCCTGGTGCTCTTCAATTTGCGTATGTGTCGACGGCTGTCTAGCTTTCCTGCCGAAGACTAACTCGAACGGAGTGAATCCCGTTCCCTCGTGTTGGCTCGTGTTATACGAGAACATTGCTAATTCAATGAATTCGTCCCACTCGTTGCGATCGTTCACATACTGCTTGAGGTATTCCGCGAGTACATGGTGCGACCGTTCGATGGATCCGTTGGTTTGTGGATGATACGTTGTTGTACGATACTGCCGAATTTTAAACTTCTTCGCTAGTGCCTTCATCAGGCTGCTGGTGAAGTTGGCCCCTTGGTCCGTTAGAAGTCCCTTGGGTGCTCCGAATCGGCTAATAAATTGTTTCGCGAAGGCGTCCGCGATATGCACGGATGTCGTCTTCTCCAATGGAACGGCGAGTGAATATTTTGTTAGGAGATCTTGGATCGTCAAGATGTACATATTGCCCTTTTTGGTGACAGGTAGCGGCCCAACGATGTCCATGGAGATCTTGTCGAATGCACTCCCGGGAGATCACCATTGGCTGTTTTGTCTTGACGCGGACGAGTTTCTTCAGCTGGCATCCACGACAATGCTGAATATACTCCTGGACCTGAGTTTTCATGTTTTCCCAGTAGTATTTTTCGCGAATTCGCTTGTATGTTTTATTTACGCCCTTATGACCACCGATCAAGGAATCATGGTTTTCCTGAATTATGTCTCCTCTCTCTGCTTCAGGCGGTACACGAATTAGCTGGTTACAAACTGTCAGAGTTACTGGCAAGTTTTGCAGGTTATCCACCAACCGATTTTGTATTTCTGTCCAGGACAGATTATCGATCATGTTTGTTTTAGCTATACTAACCGATTCTAATCCTAACTCTAGTATGACTTCTCTCAGCGATTGGAAGGATTCTATTAGATCGTCTAACGCCGTGTTAGATCGTAAGTCTGCCTTGACCGGTAAGGCAATCAGGTGTTTCGATTTTTCGTTTGTAACGTTTGCTCTAGTTATATTTAAGTTTCTCAAGACTGGGAATCTATCGGCGGTGGCCAGGTCTTCGGCTCCGTTATCGATCGGTTGACCCTTAGTGGTTACGAAAAATGTGATGTTATCTTTCTGCATGACCAACCGATCTCGGGTCTCTTTCACCGTGAAGATTTCCGCTCGAGCTTCGTTCTCGTTGCGTTCGTATGGAACGTCGACTCTATCGAACATTTCGCTGTCTGAATCACTTTCGGAATTTGGCTCATTCGACGTTTCCGACCTATCGTCCCTGACTTCCGTTTCAATTGAAGAGATTTCATGATTTGATTCGAGATATTCGACTATTCCTGAGGTCCCCGGTGGGTCTAGTACGCTAGCAATATTATTTTCGTTTGTTGGGCTAAGACCCGCTGAAGGACTGGCAATATTATTATTTTCAGCTTTCTGGTTTGCTTCAGTTGCAGGTGGATCGGATGGATCACCGGCACTGTCGAACTTCGTTGTGTTTTCCGGGCTTGCAGAGCGATCTGAGGGATCGCTAGGAATGTCCTTAGACTGATTTTCCGGAATGTACTGACTTTTCGGAATATTTTGGTCGGAGTGATTTTCTGGAACTTCCTCGGATTTTGGGATATCCGACGTATCTTCCTCGGTTTTTGGAATATCTGATATATCCGATATATCGCTAGAATTGTCCTCCTGATTTTGTACTTCGGGGATTACTATTGAGTCCGAGGTATTAGGACTTTCGATTGGCGGTACGACAGCCGCAGCTGCAGGAGGCTTATGATCTATTGATTGTCCTGTTTGTTTATCGGGTGCTTTCGGCTTCCTTTTCGGCCTGAACTCGAAAATCGCGTCTGAGTCTGAATCGGATGTTTGCGGTTTTGCCCGTTTTTTAGGAGTGGGTTTTTTCTGCGTGAACCTAATTATCTGCCCAGGAACGGGGTCTGGCGGATTCTCCTTTTCCCTTTTCGTAGGGATCTCGTCGAAATCCGTATCGGATATTGGTTTGTTAGGGCGTTTCCTACGCGTGATTTTAGTTTCGTGGTCGGAGTCCGAACTCGGCGGATTCTCCTTTTGCCTTTTCGCAGGGATCTCGTCGGAATCTGTTTCAGACGGATCCTCTTTTGTTCTGAACCGTATAGGCATGACTACCAATACGGATTTTTCGTTTACCGGTGTTTCTATTTCCGGCGGGTTTCGCGACAGAGCGTCGGCGTTGGCGTTGACTCTCCCAGGTTTGTATACGATTTTATACTCGTAATTCGCTAGTTTTAAGCGCCAATGAACTAGTCTATTTGCGGGGTCTTTTACCGAATCGAGCCATACTAACGGTTTGTGATCGGTGACGAGAGTGAATTCTCGGCCGTAAATGTAAGGCCTGAAATGCCCTACGCAATAAACGATCGCTAATGACTCCTTTTCGATGGTAGAATAGTTCATCTCGGCTTTTGACAGTGTTCGCGACGCGTACGATATTGGTTTGTCGCTACCGATTTTTCCCTGACTGAGAATACCGCCTATCGCGATGTTTGAAGCGTCCGTTGTTATAACAAAAGGCCGAGTGAAGTCCGGGTACTGCAACACCGGTTCCTTACACAAGGCGTCTCGTAGTTTTACAAAAGCATCCTCCTGCTTCTGAGTCCACTTGAATATTGCTTCCTTTTTTAGCAGTTGCGTTAACGGCCTAGCGATTGCTGAGAAGTTCTCTACGAATCGTCGATAGTACCCTGCTAACCCGAGAAATTGTTTGATTTTCTTTGGACTGGTTAATCTCGGATAATTTTTGATCGATTCGATCTTTTTTGGATCCGGTTTTACACCGTTTTCGCTTATAATGTGCCCTAAATAGGCTACTTCCTTGCGTAAAAACTCGCACTTGTCTGGTTGCAATTTGAGGTTCGCCTTCCGTAATCGCTCGGCGAGTTTGCTAAACTTAATTTCGTGCTCCCTAAGTGAGCTCGCGTATATAACAATATCGTCGAGATACACGAAAAGCTCGTTACCCTGCAGGCCGCACAATACGCGATCCATTAAGCGCTGGAAAGTTGCCGGGGCGTTCTTGAGCCCAAACGGCATACGATTGAATTGATAATGCCCAAATGGCGTCGAGAATGCTGTTTTATGAGCATCTGAGGGATGCATACGGATTTGATGAAATCCGCTTGCTAAGTCAAATACCGAAAAATATTTCGCGCTACCCAACTGATCGAGAATTTCATTTATGTTTGGGAGTGGGTAGGCGTCTCCGATTGTTTTCTCGTTGAGATTTCTATAATCGATGACCATCCTCCATCTTGGCCTTCCCTGTGAATCGGCCTTCTTCGGCACGATCCAAAGTGGCGAGCTGTATGGGGAGTCGGACGGTTCTATAATTTTTCCATCTATAAGATCGCCAACCTGTCTCGAAATTTCATCCTTGTGAGCAGGCGGAAACCGATATTGACGAGTGAAGACTGGCTGGTCGTCGGTTGTGGAGATTTTGTGTTCGATTGCATTAGTGTGATCCAGAAATTGTCCCGGAATATAAAAGAGATCTACGTTTTCCTCTATTATTCGTTCGACGCTTACTCGCTCTTCGGCGTTTAGATCCTCGAGTCGTAATAAGTCTTTGACTTGTTTAACGCGTTCGCTCTCGACTCGCAAAACAGGATGGTCGTGCGTCTGCTGACAGGTACTGCGACAATCCGGATCTTGCACGCTAAGTGTTTCACCGGATTGACACTGATTTTGCGAAACATACCCCGAATTGGGATCGTAGAGCTCGTATGCCTCTAGGGTTACTGTCGGAACAGTCAGCTCTACGTCCTCCTCGTTGGCATTAATCGCCATCAGACACGCCACGCCATTTTTGCTTGAAACTAACGTATTTCCTAAGAAAATTCCGTTTCCAGCATCGAGACGGGGAATATAGCCGTCTTTTACTTCGGGATTCTTTACCCTAACATAATAAACTGCACGAGATCTTCCTGGTATCACTACTGTTTCGCGATTTTTAAATGGAAGAGATTTATTTTTCCAACGAACAACCTCCTCGACCCAATCGATTATCGCCCGATTTTGCGAATGAAACTCCGAGCCAAGTATGGCATCCTGCTCAATAGGAAACACGCTTTTAACCACGTGAAATTCGGCTTCTGTCCCTTTAATATTTAAAATAGTTGAACCGATCGTGAATACGGGTATATTTGAAATACCTCTGAGTTTCAGAATATCGTTTTTATTTATTATGACATCCGGATTTAGTACGTCCATTTTTACGAGATTTGGTTCGGATCCGGAGTCTACGAGGAAATCGGCTTTATATTTTAATTCTGGAGACTCGATCTCTACCGTGGGTGTAAATGAATGTTTCCCTAAGCGGACGTTGACGGTACGGACGTTTCGTTCACGAAGTTGACTGTGCGCACCGGGCGCTCTGGTGCTTTCTCCGCTCGGTTCGCGCCTGGTTTTTCCGAGCGGGAATTCGCGTTTCCCAAATTTCGTTTTTCGTCGTTTTGTTTCTTGAAACACTGCGTTACGACGTGGCCGGGTTTCGAACAGTAATCACACGGGGGACGCGGCCCATCGACGCGATTTTTGTCCCAATTCTGGGTTTTATTCGGCACGAAATCGCGTTTCACGGCGTTACCGTCGGCTCTCGGTCGTTGAGGCCGTTTTTCCGGATATTTCGACCAACAATCTTCTGATTTGTGGCCCCGTTTGTTGCAATTATCGCACGATAAGGATTCGCGAGCCGTGATCGTTTTTACGTGAGACTGTGAAGGATTTTTATTTTCGAACCGCGATTCTCTGAAATTAGCGCGATCTTTTTCGATTTCTTTTTCGATTTTGACCGCATTCGCGTAGGCTTGTGCGAGATTTTGACAGCCTTCTAGTTTAAGTCTGAGTCTAAAATCCGGAGGTAGACCGGCGACGAAACACTCGAGAGTTTCGTTTTCGCGTGCTGTACGCTGACGGCGCGGTATTGCACCGTTTTCAGACGTTTCCTCCTCTGTGATCGCGGCGTGGAGGTCTTTTACCCGACTAATATAATCGATGATGTGTTCGTTTTTATTTTTAGCGATATTACCTAATTCACCGCGATACTGATTTATCGATTTTGAGGCTCCAAAAACGTCTTTCAGACGATCAGTGAAAGCCTTTATGTCCGCGAATGAGTCGTCTTCCATCGCGGTGTAAGCACGGCCCTTCAATTTATTACGGAGAAGCCGTGTCAAAGTCAACTCGAGGTTTGCTGGGAACATGTCCTTTGCACGTTTACAAGCTCGAACGAATTTTAACACTGATATGTTTTCACCGTTGAACACTGGTATTCCTTCGAGGATATCTTTGAAGGAAAGTCGTGGAAGATTTGGATCACTGGTGCTCGAATTTTGGGGGTTATTCGCGGGAGCTCGGTCTGTCAACGGGGGAGTCACTGACACACGAGAACTAATGCGCGCCATATCGTTTTTTATAATGTCGAGTTCCCCAATCAAATTTGTCAATACGGTCTGAAGATTTCGCTGTCCTGCAGCGTCTGTGTCTGAGGGACGTTGATTTTGGTTCTGAATATTTTGACTTTGTAATTCTAGCTCGCGGGAAGCTAGATCTGCCTCCATGTCGAGCAGTCTACGTTTTTCCGCGGATAGTTGCTCAGACAACACGCGCAATTCCTCTTCGTTGAGGTTATCCATGATTTTACGTTACACTTCACTTTTGTTTCAAATAGAATAGATATTATGAGTGTTATAATAAAATATGATAAAAGTCAGACTATTCTGTTGATTTTTACACGAATTTAACAAGTCTACACTATTGTGTACGGATTCTAGCGTGAAACGTTAAATTTTCCATTGGACTTCTGAATTTCGGCACCAGTCGGAAAGATTCACGGTTTTTTTTTTTTTTTTTTTTTTTTGAACACTATGTGAATTGAACTTTATGCAATGACTTGTTTTCCAGATGTTTTGATTTTACGCAAATATCCAGTGTATCCCACCGCTGTCACCATTTAATATTGCCTTTCCTGTTACGTCGCGGGTTATTTTATCGGTTTTTATTTCGCGGTTCTGAATTTTTGGGTTTTCGTTTCAGATACCGGATCAACGGATGAGCGACGCGTGACGGATAGCAATCGGATGCTCCGTAGTTTAAACCGGAATGCGCCGGTTAGGGACCGGAGCGCTGTACTGGATTTTGCGTGTCATTTCTCTTCGGGTTTTATTTGTTTGTTCGACTGTCGATCGATTGACTTACCTGATTTTTATTGATTTGGCAGGTGTTGAGCTGTTGGGCGTAGCGGGTTGAGAGTGCTAGGTGCCGATGATCAACTCTGGAGAGGACGGAGGAGACCGCGTGTCCTCGTAAAGCACCGTAGAAGCGTCGGAAATGTTGCCGTCTTCCTCGGTGTGTTCGATGGCAGGTCGAATCGTGCAGTCAGCCCGATCGTCGGGTTTGATATTAGTAGGATCTGGTCGTCTTATGTATACTCGATGATTTTTCAGTGAGACGATGGACGTTGTTGTCGGAACCTTCCTGGCAGCAATCACGCTCTATTTAACGTTCGTATTGTCTGAAGCCACTGATTTCGGCGTAATGTTTTTAAGATCTGATTTAGTCGGAGCGCTCGTTCTTGGTTTACGCGACCCTAGTTTCAGAAAGACACATCTATTTTTCATGATGAACGTTATAAATGGTGATCAGTTCGCATTCTATTTGTGCCATAGTTGTTGAGGGTTGAAATATCGGGAAAGGATTGCTTAAATTAATATCAGATCAAATTTTCATCAGACTTGGTTAAGTCCGATATATATATAATCTGATTTTGGATGAATCCTAGGTTTTTATTCTAGTTAATTACTAATTAATATTACGTTTAATCTTGTTATTTCGGTTCGATCCTTTGGAGTCCCAGGAATAACCTTAATCGGATCTTATTTTTATCAGACCGACTTGCGTCGTGACTGATTTTATAAGATTCACTTTAACTTATCTAATGAATCTATCTATCAGAACCGATGATTGTCAGAACTGGTTTTCAAGATTCGATTTTATTTAAGTTTATGCTTATATGTATATATTTGTAACCTTAATCGGATCTCATTTTTATCAGACCGACTTGCGTCGTGACCGATTTTTATAAGATTCACTTTAACTTATCTAATGAATCTATCTATCAGAACCGATGATTGTCAGAACTGGTTTTCAAGATTCGATTTTATTTGAATTTATGCTTATATGTATATATTTGTATATATATATATTGTGACGTGGCACGTCACAAGTCCCTTCCGCTGCCTGGCTCGAAGGCCCACCACTCACCTAGGGAATAAACCGGAATTAGGACTACAATTTAAGCAACGATTAGTAACTTTGTTAACCCCTTCCCTGACTGACCTTCATCCTATATCACCCCCGTCAGACCTCAAACTCACTTATCGAAGGCCCCGTCAGCCTCCGACGCAGCCACCGAAGACCCAGCACAGCCACCGAAGACCCAGCGCAGCCACCGAAGACCCATCGCAGCCATCGCAGACCACCCTGGAGGGAAATTGAACCCCTGCGAAGCCTGATCGACCACGACCGACCTAGACAACCCAAAAGTTTAGACACCGGCAGACCTTTCAAGCACTAACCTGCAAAATTGGTGACAGTCCCGAAAAGCACAGTCCGACACCGACAGCCCCGGGAAAAATTCCGACGAGTCGGAGCATCCTTCCCGACTCGTCCACAGGCACTGAAGAACCCGGCGACACCCTCTCGGCTCGGATTGCCGAGTGTAAACCGACGAGGTGTGTCGTCCGGGTAAACACTGAATTCAGCACGCGATCTGTCACGGGAGAAGCTTCGCCTACAGGCCGCCTGGAACCGCCACCTTCTGACATGAAGAATTGCCCGTCGATCGATGGACGAATCGATGCCCAGGATGCGCGCGCCGAGCGTCGCGACGAGCCTTCCGTCGCGACGGATATTCGCACGTGTCGACGGACCAATCCCGGCGTCCATCGACAGCTAGTCCCGAAATCGACCAATTATCCCACGCGACACCTGTCGCTCAGTACACGACCGACCCTAAGGTCGGAGAAGAAGCCGGAAGCAGCGAGGCTGTCGGCACTTCGAGCCCAGGCGTGTGAAAGAGTAGAGCGTGTGACAGGTGTGAGAGGATATTAGAGAATTATTAGGACATTTTACGACGACTCGGCCATCCCCGTTACAACTCAGACTCCTTCCCGGAGAGAACAGACCCATAAGCCTTTGCCCAAGGATACGATTTGGGCCGAGTACGAGGAATTATAACGACAAGGCTAACCAAGGAATATTGTGAGGAATTTTGAGAGGAATATCGGAGAAATTGTAACCGATATTTTACGAGTGACCCGGTTGAGTGAGTAGTGAACAAGTTTTCCCCCGCCGACCCTTTTCTCACCTTTTCCCGTCTCCCCAACCCCCTGAAAATTTACCCGAACCCCCTTTTTGTAATATTAAGCCGTTCTTTGAGTTTTTCCACGCTATTTATTTTGGAATTGTATAAAGTTTTGACCGTCGAGTACCGGCCGCCACGTGCGCCGACATTTTTGAGTTATTCGAACTCGTGCGCGTGAGTGGTGGTATTCGCGGAGATTTCCAGCGTGCGTACCGTTTATCGTTAATTTTCCCCCGTTTCCCGAGACACGTTATTGAGATATTTTCCGATTTTTACCATTGTGATTTTTACGTTTTTTTTGAGTGCCGAGGTAATTTGTCAAGAAGCCCTGGAACAGTGTCCCCGACCTGAGAAGTCTCATCCCCCTCCCCCCCCCCGTTTTCCCTGCTAGCCGTGTGCCGCGCAGTACTAGATTTCTTTCGTTCTTTTCTTTCCTTTTCTTTTTGTGAGTTACGGTGCTACACCGAGAAAGTAGCTGGCGCCCAAGTAGAGATCGACATTTTTATGAGTTTTTGTTCTTTTTGATTCCGATTTAGACCGACCGTTTTTGTGTAGAGTTTTTCACCGGCCAGCCCCCCCCTTCTCCCTGCGATTGACCCTTAAGGATTATTACCGACTCCTGCGTATTGATTAAGTTTGTTATTTTCTGATTCCCCCTCTTTTTTTTGTATTTCCGATTTTTTGCTTTTTCCATTGTTTATTTTTCGAGCCCATTATTATCATTGTTATTGCGAACTTTTCGCTTTCCGATTGTTATTAAGATTCTTTGTTATTTTCAAGTTCCTATTCATTTTCTTTTGTTATTTCTTCGAGTACTGACTATTAAACGATCACATATTATAGTTTTCTACACAAAACGTGGGTACGTTATTTCCCCCTTTTTCCCCTACCCTATACCCCCCGGATTGACCCGATTTTCGGAAAATAAAAGAAGGCTGCAACGTCACAATATTTATAATAAAGCAATGGGTTTGATGGTGGGAGGTTACGTGAACTGATCCCAGATATATTTGTTCCTTTTTGATTTGTGTCGCTGATTTACTTACTGCTTGAAAGGACTGCCTTGCAAGAATGATTTCGTAGGATGTTGTTAAACCTTTTATTAGTCGTAGCGGGTTTCGGTTTTCTTTGATATGCGACAAAAGATTTACGTGGAGTTTGCAATCGTAAGTAAATTATTATTATAGTGATTATTGATATTGGTATTTGAACTTTATTTATATATATATTAAGATAAGCACGAAATAATTGCGAACGATGTTTTATACAGTGAAATACCGCCTGGTCGCAGCCAGGTAATAATCGCGAATTTATTTGAAGTTAACAACTGCCGTAAAAGACTCTAAGTCCGAACTGGCAATTAATTATTACAAGGGGAGTACCGGATCGCGTGAGTCTCTTCAAGAGAACTCTTAGAGTCGACCGCCGGAGATGAGAGTCGTAGAAGAACTGTCTTGTCCGGATGCTGGATGGACCCGCGAGTCTCCTGAGCCTCCGCTCAGTGGTGGGGAGCCCCGTCGCTGATTCGCCCAGTCCCACTGGCCAATGCTGCGCTGCCTCTGTTGTACCGCCGTGGGGATCCGTCGCTCGCAGTGGCTGCGCCGGGTGCTGGAGGGGGTGCCTGCTCACGCCTTGCTGCCGTCGTACCGTCAGCCGCGTGGGGGCCGCCTTCTGCATTGGCCGCGCTGGATGCTGGAGGGGCACCGGCTCGCAGCTTCGTTGCATCCGTGCCGTCCCTTGAGTGGGGGGGCGCCTTCGTCTCACGGTAGCGCGATGGCTACGAGTGGGGGCCTCCTTTGTCGCACGGTAGCCGTGCTGATGCTGTATCCCACGGCAGAGAGTTTCTCGGACCGCCTTATCGTCGGAGCTTCGCAGAACCGAGTCGCGACAGCGCTGCCTCTGGTCGTGGTGCTGCCTTTGTCCCACGGCAGCCGTGCTGATGCAGCATCCCACGGGTTTGAGTTGCTCGGGCCGCCTTATCGTCGGAGCTTCGCAGAACCGAGTCGCGATAGCACTGCCTCTGGTCGTGGTACTGCCTTTGTCCCACGGCAGCCGTGCTGATACAGCATCCCACGGGCTCGCTTCTCAGAGGGGCCTCATCGGTGGCGATTCTCGGAGCTTTGTCGGAGTCGCGTCCGGTCTCACGCTCGCTTGGCCATCCGATACATTATTAAAGTATGACTTATTTATTATTAATGCTAAATATTTAAACATCGAGGCCTGATTGATGACATAACATGATTGATGTAATGCGTAATTATCCCAAATCCCCAGGGTAAGTATGCGTATGATTATGTATGAATATTCGGTTACATTTGTTGGATAAATAGTAATGAGGACATGATTCGTCCTGTATTGATATTGGAAACGCACCCATCCCAATATTTCGGATGGTCCGTTTACTGAGCTTGAAATAATAATTAGTTATCGACAAATGTCATTTTAATACTCATAAATTTGATATCCTGTTATTATAGCTTAATGCCGTTCGATTATCAACTTGCTGGTGATATTTGGGCGATGCGCGCATATTAAAAGGTTTCTGATATTATTATTTATTAATAACATTATTTGTTTATTGTCAAAAAGTGTATTTATTATTGTTTTGCGCCGTCGAGTGTCGTGTCTATTCGACAATCCGAAGTTGCGCGTTTTTTGAATGTTCGAAATTTATTTATTAATAATTTTATTTATCGTTAATAATGTTTATTTAATGGGCTTAGAATTGATAACGATTGGTATATCTAATATGTCTAGTTACTATGTAACTTTGAAGCGATTTGCGCTGTATGTTCGTTCTACAGAATTAATTTTCGTGTTTGTCAAGGTCATATGCCTTTTCTCAAAAAAACTACTCGCAATGTCTCGGGGCTTCGTCGGAAAGGTGAAATATAGTAGGGGTTTATTGTTTGTGACGATTATCCCCTTCTGATAGCGTGCTCAGATTTTGCAAAGGAGTTCGTATATGTTTTTTTTTGTTACCCAAAGTTTTTACTAAATTTCCTAGATTTCGCGTGCGGCTATTCACAAAATCGCTCACAGCGTCTCTGGACTTCTCCAGAAAGTGAAAACATAAATAGGGGTTTATTGGTCACGAGGGTTTTCTCTCTCTGATAGCGTGCTCAGATTCTGCGAAAACGTTTCGCTTGTATTTTTTAATTGCATTTTAAGTTTAATATTTTCCTTGGACTTTACCTGTGACGTTTATGTGTGTTTATTATTGACGAATGTTATTTTTACGGGGGTGTGCCTGCTAGTTTGTGTCGAGAGTACGTTTTTAAAGTTATTTTGTTCAAAATTGTATCTTAACTATTGTTTGTTATGTTTTTAGCTACGTTCTTGTTTTATTGCTGATCGGAGCTTACGAATTTTCCTGGTGGTACGAATAACGATTTATCTTCGCGTTTGTATGTTTCATATGTATTTTGGGGAATACCGTCAATGTATATTATGTAACTGTAGCATGCTACAGTACGATCTCACTTAGTTTACCATTAATAGTGCAATTGATTATTTAATTGATAACGCGTTAGGCATGGAACGGTATTATTTGAATGCATGAGGGTTATTTAGAAAATTATTGTATTATCGGTTGATATATATTATGTTTACGATAATACCTATTATATTGATGACGATTCTATCGTCGTAGTGTTGTGACTTATTTATCTGTATGTCTTGCGACCATTTTTAGTATTTTAGTGTTCCCGAGAATAAAGTTAATCAAAAAAAAAATTGGGTGTGTGTCGGTTACTTATTCTGCTGCTGAAGAGACCCAGGACGTGACACTTGTATTAAAAGATCAAAAACTCCTCATTCTATGCAAATACGCAAGATTCATTTGTTTCGAGCAGCCAAACAAGCCCCAAACAAATGCAAAGTCGCTTTATAACGAAATTGAACGATTGAGTTTTGCGCTCGCTGAACGCGTTCCAGCTCGTGTTATCAAATCAAAAACTCTTCATTCTATGCAAATACGCAAGATTCATGCGTTTGGAGCAGAAAGACAAGCCCCAAACGTATGCAAAGTTGCATTATAACGAAATTGAACGATTGAGTTTTGCGCTCGCATTAGGCGTTCCAACTCGTCTTATTAGATTACGAACTTTTCATTCTTTGCAAACACGCAAGATTCATGCGTTCCGAGCAGCCAAACAAGCCCCTAACGAATGCAAAGTCGCTTTATAACGAAATTGAACGATTGAGTTTTGCGCTCGCTGAACGCGTTCCAGCTCGTGTTATCAAATCAAAAACTCTTCATTCTATGCAAATACGCAAGATTCATGCGTTTGAAGCAGAAAAACAAGCCCCAAACGTATGCAAAGTTGCATTATAACGAAATTGAACGATTGAGTTTTGCGCTCGCATTAGGAGTTCCAACTCGTCTTATTAGATTAAAAACTTTTCATTCTTTGCAAACACGCAAGATTCATGCGTTCCGAGCAGCCAAACAAGCCCCTAACGAATGCAAAGTTGCATTATAACGAAATCGACCGATTGAGTGATGCGCTCGCTGCACGCGTTCCAGCTCGTATTCAAAGATCAAGAACTCTTCATTCCAAGCAAATACGCAAGATTCATGGGTTTGGAGCAGCCAAACAAGCTCCAAACGAATGCAAAGTCGCTTTTTATCAAAATCTACCGATTCAGTTTTGCGCTCGCAGCATTCGTTCTAGCTCGTGTTATTAGATCAAAAACTCTTTATTCTATGCAAATACGCAAGATTCATGCGCTTATAGTAGCCAAACAAGCCCCAAACGAATGCAGAGTCGCTTTATAACTAAATGGAATGATTAAGTTTTGCGCTCGCTGTATGCGTTCCAGCTCGTGTTGTTAGATCAAAAACTCTTCATTCTATGCAAATACGCAAGATTCGAGCGTTTGGAGCAGCCAAACAAGCCCCAAACGAATGCAAAGTCGCTTTATAACGAAATCGACCGATTGAGTTTTGCGCTCGCTTTGGGCGTTCCAGCTCGTCTCATTTAGATCAAAAACTTTTCATTCTTTGCAAACACGCAAGATTCATGCGTTTCGAGCAGCCAAACAAGCCCCAAACGAATGCAAAGTCGCTTTATAACGAAATGGAACGATTGAGTTTTGCGCTCGATGAAGACGTTCCAGCTTGTATAAAAAGATCAAAAACTCCTTATTCTGTGCAAATACGCAAGATTTATTTGTTTCGAGCAGCCAAACAAGCCCCAAACAATACGAAGTCGCTTTATAACGAAATTGAACGATTGAGTTTTGCGCTCGCTGAACGCGTTCCAGCTCGTGTTATTAGATCAAAAACTCTTCATTCTATGCAAATACGCAAGATTCATGCGTTTGGAGCAGCCAAACAAGCCATAAACGAATGCAAAGTCGCTATATAACAAAATCGACCGATTCAGTTTTGCGCTCGCTGCATTCGTTCCAGCTGGTGTTATTAGATCAAAAACTCTTCATTCTATGCAAATACGCAAGATTCATGCGTTTCGAGCAGCCAAACAAGCCCCAAACGAATGCAAAGTCGCTTTATAACGAAATCAACCGATTGAGTTTTGCGCTCGCTGAAGACGTTCCAGCTTGTATTAAAAGATCAAAAACTCCTTATTCTATGCAAATACGCAAGATTCATTTGTTTCGAGCAGCCAAACACGCCCCAAACAAATGCAAAGTCGCTTTATAACGAAATTGAACGATTGAGTTTTGCGCTCGCTGAACGCGTTCCAGCTCGTGTTATCAAATCAAAAACTCTTCATTCTATGCAAATACGCAAGATTCATGCGTTTGGAGCAGAAAAACAAGCCCCAAACGTATGCAAAGTTGCATTATAACGAAATAGAACGATTGAGTTTTGCGCTCGCATTAGACGTTCCAACTCGTCTTATCAGATTAAAAACTTTTCATTCTTTGCAAACACGCAAGATTAATGCGTTCCGAGCAGCCAAACAAGCCCCTAACGAATGCAAAGTCGCTTTATAACGAAATTGAACGATTGAGTTTTGCGCTCGCTGAACGCGTTCCAGCTCGTGTTATCAAATCAAAAACTCTTCATTCTATGCAAATACGCAAGATTCATGCGTTTGGAGCAGAAAAACAAGCCCCAAACGTATGCAAAGTTGCATTATAACGAAATTGAACGATTGAGTTTTGCGCTCGCATTAGGCGTTCCAACTCGTCTTATTACATTAAAAACTTTTCATTCTTTGCAAACACGCAAGATTCATGCGTTCCGAGCAGCCAAACAAGCCCCTAACGAATGCAAAGTTGCAAAATAACGAAATCGACCGATTGAGTTTTGCGCTCCCTATAGGCGTTCCAGCTCGTCTCATTTAGATCAAAAACTTTTCATTCTTTGCAAACACGCAAGATTCATGCGTTTCGAGCAGCCAAACAAGCCCCAAACGAACGCAAAGTCGCATTATAACAAAATTGAATGATTGAGTTTTGCGCTCGCTGAAGACGTTCCAGCTTGTATTAAAAGATCAAAAACTCCTTATGCTATGCAAATACGCAAGATTCATTCGTTTCGAGCAGCCAAACAAGCCCCAAACAAATGCAAAGTCGCTTTATAACGAAATCGACCGATTGAGTTTCGCGCTCGCTGCAGGCGTTCCAGCTCGTATTAAAAGATCAAAATCTCTTTATTCTATGCAAATACGCAAGATTCATGCGTTTCGAGCAACCAAACAAGCCACAAACGACTGCAAAGTCGCTTTATAACGAAATCAACCGATTGAGTTTTGCGCTCGCTGAAGACGTTCCAGCTTGTATTAAAAGATCAAAAACTTCTTATTCTATGCAAATACGCAAGATCCATTCGTTTCGAGCAGCCAAACAAGCCCCAAACAAATGCAAAGTCGCTTTATAACGAAATCGACCGATTGAGTTTCGCGCTCGCTGCAGGCGTTCCAACTCGTATTAAAAGATCAAAAACTCTTTATTCTATGCAAATACGCAAGATTCATGCGTTTCGAGCAGCCAAACAACCCCCAAACGAATGCAAAGTTGCATTATAACGAAATCGACCGATTGAGTTTTGCGCTCGCTGTACGCGTTCCAGCTCGTGTTATTAGATCAAAAACTCTTCATTCTATGCATATACGCAAGATTCATGCGTTTGGAGCAGCCAAACAAGCCCCAAACGAACGCAAAGTCGCATTATAACGAAATTGACCGATTGAGTTTTGCGCTCGCTGCAGGCGTTCCAGCTCGTATTAAAAGATCAAAAACTCTTTATTCTGTGCAAATACGAAAGATTCGTGCGTTTCGAGCAGCCAAACAAGCCCCAAACGAATGCAAAGTTGCGTTATAACGAAATCGACCGATTGAGTTTTGCGCTCGCTGCACGCGTTCCAGCTCGTATTCAAAGATCAAAAACTCTTTATTCTAAGCAAATACGCAAGATTCATGGGTTTGGAGCAGCCAAACAAGCCCCAAACGAATGCAAAGTCTCTTTTTTACAAAATCGACCGATTCAGTTTTGCGCTCGCTGCATTCGTTCAGGCTCGTAGTATTAGATCAAAAACTCTTTATTCTATGCAAATACGCAAGATTCATTCGTTTCGAGCAGCCAAACAAGCCCCAAACAAATGCGAAGTCGCTTTATAACAAAATTGAACGATTGAGTTTTGCGCTCGCTGAACGCGTTCCAGCTCGTGTTATTAGATCAAGAACTTTTCATTCTATGCAAATACGCAAGATTCATGCGTTTGGAGCAGCCAAACAAGCCCCAAACGAATGCAAAGTTGCATTATAACGAAATCGACCGATTCAGTTTTGCGCTCGCTGCAGGCGTTCCAGCTCGTATTAAAAGATCAAAAACAAAGCCAAACAAGCCCCAAACGAACGCAAAGTCGCATTATAACGAAATTGAACGATTGAGTTTTGCGCTCGCTGAAGACGTTCCAGCTTGTATTAAAAGATCAAAAACTCCTTATTCGATGCAAATACGCTAGATTCATTCGTTTCGAGCAGCCAAACAAGCCCCAAACAAATGCGAAGTCGCTTTATAAAGAAATTGAACGATTGAGTTTTGCGCTCGCTGAACGCGTTCCAGCTCGTGTTATTAGATCAAAAACTCTTCATTTTATGCAAATACGCAAGATTCATGCGTTTGGAGCAGCCAAACAAGCCCCGAACGAATGCAAAGTTGCATTATAACGAAATCGACCGATTGAGTTTTGCGCTCGCTTTAGGCGTTCCAGCTCGTCTCATTTAGATCAAAAACTTTTCATTCTTTGCAAACACGCAAGATTCATGCGTTTGGAGCAGCCAAACAAGCCCCAAACGAATGCAAAGTCGCTTTATAACGAAATCGACCGATTCAGTTTTGCGCTCGCTGCAGGCGTTCCAGCTCGTCTCATTTAGATCAAAAACTTTTCATTCTTTGCAAACACGCAAGATTCATGCGTTTCGAGCAGCCAAACAAGCCCCAAACGAATGCAAAGTTGCTTTATAACGAAATGGAACGATTAAGTTTTGCGCTCGCTGCATTCGTTCCAGCTCGTGTTATTAGATCAAAAACTCTCCATTCTATGCAGATACGCAAGATTCATGCGTTTCGAGCAGCCAAACAAGCCCCAAACGACTGCAAAGTCGCTTTATAACGAAATCAACCGATTGAGTTTTGCGCTCGCTGAAGACGTTCCAGCTAGTATTAAAAGATCAAAAACTTCTTATTCTATGCAAATACGCAAGATTCATTCGTTTCGAGCAGCCAAACAAGCCCCAAACAAATGCAAAGTCGCTTTATAACGAAATTGAACGGTTGAGTTTTGCGCTCGCTAAACGCGTTCCAGCTCGTGTTATTAGATCAAAAACTTTTCATTCTATGCAAATACGCAAGATTCATGCGTTTGGAGCAGCCAAACAAGCCCCAAACGAATGCAAAGTTGCATTATAACGAAATCGTCCGATTGAGTTTTGCGCTCGCTTAAGGCGTTCCAGCTCGTCTCATTTAGATCAAAAACTTTTCATTCTTTGCAAACACGCAAGATTCATGCGTTTGGAGCAGCCAAACAAGCCCCAAACGAACGCAAAGTCGCTTTGTAACGAAATGGAACGATTAAGTTTTGCGCTCGCTGTATGCGTTCCAGCTCGTGTTGTTAGATCAAAAACTCTTCATTCTATGCAAATACGCAAGATTCGAGCGTTTGGAGCAGCCAAACAAGCCCCAAACGAATGCAAAGTCGCTTTATAACGAAATCGACCGATTGAGTTTTGCGCTCGCTGCAGGCGTTCCAGCTCGTATTAAAAGATCAAAAACTCTTCATTCTATGCAAATACGCAAGATTCATGCGTTTCGAGCAGCCAAACAATCCCCAAACGAGTACGAAGTCGCTTTATAACACAATCGACCGATTGAGTTTTGCGCTCGCTGCACGCGTTCCAGCTCGTATTCAAAGATCAAAAACTCTTTATTCTAAGCAAATACGCAAGATTCATGGGTTTGGAGCAGCCAAACAAGCCCCAAACGAATGCAAAGTCACTTCATAACGAAATTGAACGATTGAGTTTCGCGCGCACTGTAGGCGTTCCAGCTCGTCTTATTAGATCAAGAACTTTTAATTTTTTGCAAATACGCAAGATTCATGTAATTCAAGTCGCCAAACAAGCCCCAAACGACTGCAAAGTCACTTTATAACGAAATCAACCGATTGAGTTTTGCGCTCGCTGAAGATGTTCCAGCTTGTATTAAAAGATCAAAAACTTCTTATTCTATGCAAATACGCAAGATTCATTCGTTTCGAGCAGCCAAACAAGCCCCAAACAAATGCGAAGTGGCTTTATAACGAAATTGAACGATTGAGTTTTGCGCTCGCTAAACGCGTTCCAGCACGTGTTATTAGATCAAAAACTTTTCATTCTATGCAAATACGCAAGATTCATGCGTTTGGAGCAGCCAAACAAGCCCCAAACGAATGCAAAGTTGCATTATAACGAAATCGACCGATTGAGTTTTGCGCTCGCTTTAGGCGTTCCAGCTCGTCTCATTTAGATCAAAAACTTTTCATTTTTTGAAAACACGCAAGATTCATGCGTTTGGAGCGGCCAAACAAGCCCCAAACGAATGCAGAGTCGCTTTATAACGAAATGGAACGATTAAGTTTTGCGCTCGCTGTATGCGTTCCAGCTCGTGTTGTTAGATCAAAAACTCTTCATTCTATGCAAATACGCAAGATTCGAGCGTTTGGAGCAGCCAAACAAGCCCCAAACGAATGCAAAGTCGCTTTATAACGAAATCAACCGATTGAGTTTTGTGTTCGCTGCAGACGTTCCAGCTTGTATTAAAACATCAAAAACTCCTTATTCTATGCAAATACGCAAGATTCATTTGTTTCGAGCAGCCAAACAAGCCCCAAACAAATGCAAAGTCGCTTTATAACGAAATTGAACGATTGAGTTTTGTGCTCGCTGAACGCGTTCCAGCTCGTGTTATTAAATCAAAAACTCTTCATTCTATGCAAATACGCAATATTCATGCGTTTGGAGCAGAAAAACAAGCCCCAAACGTATGCAAAGTTGCGTTATAACGAAATTGAACGATTGAGTTTTGCGCTCGCATTAGACGTTCCAACTCGTCTTATTAGATTACGAACTTTTCATTCTTTGCAAACACGCAAGATTCATGCGTTCCGAGCAGCCAAACAAGCCCCTAACGAATGCAAAGTCGCTTTATAACGAAATTGAACGATTGAGTTTTGCGCTCGCTGAACGCGTTCCAGCTCGTGTTATCAAATCAAAAACTCTTCATTCTATGCAAATACGCAAGATTCATGCGTTTGGAGCAGAAAAACAAGCCCCAAACGTATGCAAAGTTGCATTATAACGAAATTGAACGATTGAGTTTTGCGCTCGCATTAGGCGTTCCAACTCGTCTTATTAGATTAAAAACTTTTCATTCTTTGCAAACACGCAAGATTCATGCGTTCCGAGCAGCCAAACAAGCCCCTAACCAATGCAAAGTTGCATTATAACGAAATCGACCGATTGAGTGATGCGCTCGCTGCACGCGTTCCAGCTCGTATTTAAAGATCAAGAACTCTTCATTCTAAGCAAATACGCAAGATTCATGGGTTTGGAGCAGCCAAACAAGCTCCAAACGAATGCAAAGTCGCTTTTTTACAAAATCGACCGATTCAGTTTTGCGCTCGCAACATTCGTTCTAGCTCGTGTTATTAGATCAAAAACTCTTTATTCTATGCAAATACGCAAAATTCATGCGCTTATAGTAGCCAAACAAGCCCCAAACGAATGCAGAGTCGCTTTATAACTAAATGGAACGATTAAGTTTTGCGCTCGCTGTATGCGTTCCAGCTCGTGTTGTTAGATCAAAAACTCTTCATTCTATGCAAATACGCAAGATTCGAGCGTTTCGAGCAGCCAAACAAGCCCCAAACAAATGCAAAGTCGCTTTATAACGAAATCGACGGATTGAGTTTTGCGCTCGCTTTAGGCGTTCCAGCTCGTCTCATTTAGATCAAAAACTTTTCATTCTTTGCAAACACGCAAGATTCATGCGTTTGGAGCGGCCAAAAAAGCCCCAAACGAATGCAGAGTCGCTTTATAACGAAATGGAACGATTAAGTTTTGCGCTCGCTGTATGCGTTCCAGCTCGTGTTGTTAGATCAAAAACTCTTCATTCTATGCAAATACGCAAGATTCGACTGTTTGGAGCAGCCAAACAAGCCCCAAACGAATGCAAAGTCGCTTTATAACGAAATCGACCGATTCAGTTTTGCGCTCGCTGCAGGCGTTCCAGCTCGTATTAAAAGATCAAAAACTCTTTATTCTCTGCAAATACGCAAGATTCATGCGTTTCGAGCAGCCAAACGAGCCCCAAACGAATGCAAAGTCACTTTATAACGAAATTGAACGATTGAGTTTTGCGCTCACTGTAGGCGTTCCAGCTGCACTTACTAGATCAAAAACTCGTCATTCTATGCAAATACGCAAGATTCATGCGTTTCGAGCAGCCAAACAATCCCCAAACGAGTGCAAAATCGCTTTATAACGAAATCGACCGATTGAGTTTTGCGCTCGCTGCAGGCGTTCCAGCTCGTATTAAAAGATCAAAAACTCTTTATTCTATGCAAATACGATAGATTCATGCGTTTCGAGCAGCCAAACAAGCCCCAAATGAATGCAAAGTTGCATCATAACGAAATCGACCGATTGAGTTTTGCGCTCGCTGCACGCGTTCCAGCTCGTATTCAAAGATCAAAAACTCTTTATTATAAGCAAATACGCAAGATTCATGGGTTTGGAGCAGCCAAACAAGTCCCAAACGAATGCAAAGTCTCTTTTTTACAAAATCGACCGATTCAGTTTCGCGCTCGCTGCATTCGTTCCAGCTCGGGTTATTAGATCAAAAACTCTTTATTCTATGCAAATACGCTAAATTCATGCGTTTCAAGCAGCCAAACATGCCCCAAACAAATGCGAAGTCGCTTTATAACGAAATTGAACGATCGAGTTTTGCGCTCGCTGTACGCGTTCCAGCTCGTGTCATTAGATCAAAAACTCTTCATTCTATGCAAATACGCAAGATTCATCCGTTTCGAGCAGCTAGACAAGCCCCAAACGAATGCAAAGTCGCTTTATAACGAAATCGACCGATTGAGTTTTGCGCTCGCTGTAGACGTCCCAGCTCGTGTTAGTAGATCAAAAACTCTTTATTCTATGCAATTACGCAATATTCATGCGTTTGGAGCAGCCAAACAAGCCCTAAACGAATGCAAAGTCGCTTTATAACAAAATCGACCGATTCAGTTTTGCGCTCGCTGCATTCGTTCCAGCTCGTGTTCTTAGATAAAAAACTCTTCATTCTATGCAAATACGCAAGATTCATGCGTTTCGAGCAGCTAAACAAGCCCCAAACGAATGCAAAGTCGCTTTATAACGAAATCAACCGATTGAGTTTTGCGCTCGCTGAAGACGTGCCAGCTTGTATTAAAAGATCAAAAACTTCTTATTCTATGCAAATACGCAAGATTCATTTGTTTCGAGCAGCCAAACAAGCCCCAAACAAATGCAAAGTCGCTTTATAACGAAATTGAACGATTGAGTTTTGCGCTCGCTGAACGCGTTCCAGCTCGTGTTATTAGATCAAAAACTCTTTATTCTATGCAAATACGCAAGATTCATTCGTTTCGAGCAGCCAAACAAGCCCAAACAAATGCGAAGTCGCTTTATAACGAAATTGAACGATTGAGTTTTGCGCTCGCTGAACGCGTTCCAGCTCGTGTTGTTAGATCAAAAACTTTTCATTTTATGCAAATACGCAAGATTCATGCGTTTCGAGCAGCCAAACAAGCCCCAAACGAACGCAAAGTTGCATTATAACGAAATCGACCGATTGAGTTTTGCGCTCGCTTTAGGCGTTCCAGCTCGTCTCATTTAGATCAAAAACTTTTCATTCTTTGCAAACACGCAAGATTCGTGCGTTTGGAGCGGCCAAACAAGCCCCAAACGAATGCAGAGTCGCTTTATAACGAAATGGAACGATTAAGTTTTGCGCTCGCTGTATGCGTTCCAGCTCGTGTTGTTAGATCAAAAACTCTTCATTCTATGCAAATACGCAAGATTCGAGCGTTTGGAGCAGCCAAACAAGCCCCAAACGAATGCAAAGTCGCTTTATAACGAAATTGAACGATTGAGTTTTGCGCTCGCTGAACGCGTTCCAGCTCGTGTTATCAAATCAAAAACTCTTCATTCTATGCAAATACGCAAGATTCATGCGTTTGGAGCAGAAAAACAAGCCCCAAACGTATGCAAAGTTGCATTATAACGAAATTGAACGATTGAGTTTTGCGCTCGCATTAGACGTTCCAACTCGTCTTATCAGATTAAAAACTTTTCATTCTTTGCAAACACGCAAGATTAATGCGTTCCGAGCAGCCAAACAAGCCCCTAACGAATGCAAAGTCGCTTTATAACGAAATTGAACGATTGAGTTTTGCGCTCGCTGAACGCGTTCCAGCTCGTGTTATCAAATCAAAAACTCTTCATTCTATGCAAATACGCAAGATTCATGCGTTTGGAGCAGAAAAACAAGCGCCAAACGTATGCAAAGTTGCATTATAACGAAATTGAACGATTGAGTTTTGCGCTCGCATTAGGCGTTCCAACTCGTCTTATTACATTAAAAACTTTTCATTCTTTGCAAACACGCAAGATTCATGCGTTCCGAGCAGCCAAACAAGCCCCTAACGAATGCAAAGTTGCATTATAACGAAATCGACCGATTGAGTTTTGCGCTCCCTATAGGCGTTCCAGCTCGTCTCATTTAGATCAAAAACTTTTCATTCTTTGCAAACACGCAAGATTCATGCGTTTCGAGCAGCCAGACAAGCCCCAAACGAACGCAAAGTCGCATTATAACAAAATTGAATGATTGAGTTTTCCGCTCGCTGAAGACGTTCCAGCTTGTATTAAAAGATCAAAAACTCCTTATGCTATGCAAATACGCAAGATTCATTCGTTTCGAGCAGCCAAACAAGCCCCAAACAAATGCAAAGTCGCTTTATAACGAAATCGACCGATTGAGTTTCGCGCTCGCTGCAGGCGTTCCAGCTCGTATTAAAAGATCAAAAACTCTTTATTCTATGCAAATACGCAAGATTCATGCGTTTCGAGCAGCCAAACAAGCCACAAACGACTGCAAAGTCGCTTTATAACGAAATCAACCGATTGAGTTTTGCGCTCGCTGAAGACGTTCCAGCTTGTATTAAAAGATCAAAAACTCCTTATTCGATGCAAATACGCTAGATTCATTCGTTTCGAGCAGCCAAACAAGCCCCAAACAAATGCGAAGTCACTTTATAACGAAATCAACCGATTGAGTTTTGCGCTCGCTGAAGATGTTCCAGCTTGTATTAAAAGATCAAAAACTTCTTATTCTATGCAAATACGCAAGATTCATTCGTTTCGAGCAGCCAAACAAGCCCCAAACAAATGCGAAGTGGCTTTATAACGAAATTGAACGATTGAGTTTTGCGCTCGCTAAACGCGTTCCAGCACGTGTTATTAGATCAAAAACTTTTCATTCGATGCAAATACGCAAGATTCATGCGTTTGGAGCAGCCAAACAAGCCCCAAACGAATGCAAAGTAGCATTATAACGAAATCGACCGATTGAGTTTTGCGCTCGCTTTAGGCGTTCCAGCTCGTCTCATTTAGATCAAAAACTTTTCATTTTTTGAAAACACGCAAGATTCATGCGTTTGGAGCGGCCAAACAAGCCCCAAACGAATGCAGAGTCGCTTTATAACGAAATGGAACGATTAAGTTTTGCGCTCGCTGTATGCGTTCCAGCTCGTGTTGTTAGATCAAAAACTCTTCATTCTATGCAAATACGCAAGATTCGAGCGTTTGGAGCAGCCAAACAAGCCCCAAACGAATGCAAAGTCGCTTTATAACGAAATCGACCGATTCAGTTTTGCGCTTGCTGCAGGCGTTCCAGCTCGTATTAAAAGATCAATAACTCTTTATTCTCTGCAAATACGCAAGATTCATGCGTTTCGAGCAGCCAAACAAGCCCCAAACGGATGCAAAGTCACTTTATAACGAAATTGAACGATTGAGTTTTGCGCTCACTGTAAGCGTTCCAGCTGCACTTACTAGATCAAAAACTCGGCATTCTATGCAAATACGCAAGATTCATGCGTTTCGAGCAGCCAAACAATCCCCAAACGAGTACAAAGTCGCTTTATAACGAAATCGACCGATTGAGTTTTGCGCTCGCTGCACGCGTTCCAGCTCGTATTCAAAGATCAAAAACTCCTTATTCTAAGCAAATACGCAAGATTCATGGGTTTGGAGCAGCCAAACAAGCCCCAAACGAATGCAAAGTCTCTTTTTTACAAAATCGACCGATTCAGTTTTGCGCTCGCTGCATTCGTTCCAGCTCGAGTTATTAGATCAAAAACTCTTTATTCTATGCAAATACGCTAAATTCATGCGTTTCAAGCAGCCAAACATGCTTTAAACGAATGCGAAGTCGCTTACAACGAAATTGAACGATTGAGTTTTGCGCTCGCTGTACGCGTTCCAGCTCGTGTCATTAGATCAAAAACTCTTCATTCTATGCAAATACGCAAGATTCATGCGTTTCGAGCGGCTAGACAAGCCCCAAACGAATGCAAAGTCGCTTTATAACGAAATCAACCGATTGAGTTTTGCGCTCGCTGTAGACGTTCCAGCTCGTGTTAGTACATCGAAAACTCTTTATTCTATGCAATTACGCAATATTCATGCGTTTGGAGCAGCCAAACAAGCCCTAAACGAATGCAAAGTCGCTTTATAACAAAATCGACCGATTCAGTTTTGCGCTCGCTGCATTCGTTCCAGCTCGTGTTATTAGATAAAAAAACTCTTCATTCTATGGAAATAGGCAAGATTCATGCGTTTCGAGCAGCCAAACAAACCCCAAACGAATGCAAAGTCGCTTTATAACGAAATCAACCGATTGAGTTTTGTGCTCGCTGAAGACGTTCCAGCTTGTATTAAAACATCAAAAACTCCTTATTCTATGCAAATACGCAAGATTCATTTGTTTCGAGCAGCCAAACAAGCCCCAAACAAATGCAAAGTCGCTTTATAACGAAATTGAACGATTGAGTTTTGCGCTCGCTGAACGCGTTCCAGCTCGGCTTATCAGATCAAAAACTTTTCATTCTATGCAAATACGCAATATTCATGCGTTTGGAGCAGAAAAACAAGCCCCAAACGTATGCAAAGTTGCGTTATAACGAAATTGAACGATTGAGTTTTGCGCTCGCATTAGACGTTCCAACTCGTCTTATTAGATTAAGAACTTTTCATTCTTTGCAAACACGCAAGATTCATGCGTTCTGAGCAGCCAAACAAGCCCCTAACGAATGCAAAGTCGCTTTATAACGAAATTGAACGATTGAGTTTTGCGCTCGCTGAACGCGTTCCAGGTCGTGTTATCAAAGCAAAAACTCTTCATTCTATGCAAATACGCAAGATTCATGCGTTTGGAGCAGAAAAACAAGCCCCAAACGTATGCAAAGTTGCGTTATAACGAAATTGAACGATTGAGTTTTGCGCTCGCATTAGACGTTCCAACTCGTCTTATTAGATTAAGAACTTTTCATTCTAAGCAAATACGCAAGATTCATGGGTTTGGAGCAGCCAAACAAGCTCCAAACGAATGCAAAGTCGCTTTTTTACAAAATCGACCGATTCAGTTTTGCGCACGCAACATTCGTTCTAGCTCGTGTTATTAGATCAAAAACTCTTTATTCTATGCAAATACGCAAGATTCATGCGCTTATAGTAGCCAAACAAGCCCCAAACGAATGCAGAGTCGCTTTATAACTAAATGGAACGATTAAGTTTTGCGCTCGCTGTATGCGTTCCAGCTCGTGTTGTTAGATCAAAAACTCTTCATTCTATGCAAATACGCAAGATTCGAGCGTTTGGAGCAGCCAAACAAGCCCCAAACGAATGCAAAGTCGGTTTATAACGAAATCGACCGATTGAGTTTTGCGCTCGCTTTGGGCGTTCCAGCTCGTCTCATTTAGATCAAAAACTTTTCATTCTTTGCAAACACGCAAGATTCATGCGTTTCGAGCAGCCAAACAAGCCCCAAACGAATGCAAAGTCGCTTTATAACGAAATGAAACGATTACGTTTTGCGCTCGCTGCATTCGTTCCAGCTCGTGTTATTAGATCAAAAACTCTCCATTCTATGCAGATACGCAAGATTCATGCGTTTCGAGCAGCCAAACAAGCCCCAAACGACTGCAAAGTCGCTTTATAACGAAATCAACCGATTGAGTTTTGCGCTCGCTGAAGACGTTCCAGCTCGTATTAAAAGATCATAAACTCTTTATTCTATGCAAATACGCAAGATTCATGCGTTTCGAGCAGGCAAACAAGCCCCAAACGAATGCACAGTTGCATTATAACGCAATCGACCGATTGAGTTTTGCGCTCGCTTTTGGCGTTCCAGCTCGTCTCATTTAGATCAAAAACTTTTCATTCTTTGCAAACACGAAAGATTCATGGGTTTGGAGCAGTCAAACAAGCCCCAAACGAATGCAAAGTCGCTTTATAACGAAATCGACCGATTGAGTTTCGCGCTCGCTGCAGGCGTTCCAGCTCGTATTAAAAAATCAAAAACTCTTTATTCTATGCAAATACGCAAGATTCATGCGTTTCGAGCAGCCAAACAAGCCCCAAACGAATGCAAAGTTGCATTATAACGAAATCGACCGATTGAGTTTTGCGCTAGCTGTACGCGTTCCAGCTCGTCTCATTTAGATCAAAAACTTTTCATTCTTTGCAAACACGCAAGATTAATGCGTTTGGAGCAGACAAACAAGCCCCAAACGAACGCAAAGTCGCATTATAACGAAATTGAACGATTGAGTTTTGCGCTCGATGAAGACGTTCCAGCTTGTATTAAAAGATCAAAAACTCCTTATTCTGTGCAAATACGCAAGATTTATTTGTTTCGAGCAGCCAAACAAGCCCCAAACAATACGAAGTCGCTTTATAACGAAATTGAACGATTGAGTTTTGCGCTCGCTGAACGCGTTCCAGCTCGTGTTATTAGATCAAAAACTCTTCATTCTATGCAAATACGCAAGATTCATGCGTTTGGAGCAGCCAAACAAGCCATAAACGAATGCAAAGTCGCTATATAACAAAATCGACCGATTCAGTTTTGCGCTCGCTGCATTCGTTCCAGCTGGTGTTATTAGATCAAAAACTCTTCATTCTATGCAAATACGCAAGATTCATGCGTTTCGAGCAGCCAAACAAGCCCCAAACGAATGCAAAGTCGCTTTATAACGAAATCAACCGATTGAGTTTTGCGCTCGCTGAAGACGTTCCAGCTTGTATTAAAAGATCAAAAACTCCTTATTCTTTGCAAATACGCAAGATTCATTTGTTTCGAGCAGCCAAACAAGCCCCAAACAAATGCAAAGTCGCTTTATAACGAAATTGAACGATTGAGTTTTGCGCTCGCTGAACGCGTTCCAGCTCGTGTTATCAAATCAAAAACTCTTCATTCTATGCAAATACGCAAGATTCATGCGTTTGGAGCAGAAAAACAAGCCCCAAACGTATGCAAAGTTGCATTATAACGAAATAGAACGATTGAGTTTTGCGATCGCATTAGACGTTCCAACTCGTCTTATCAGATTAAAAACTTTTCATTCTTTGCAAACACGCAAGATTAATGCGTTCCGAGCAGCCAAACAAGCCCCTAACGAATGCAAAGTCGCTTTATAACGAAATTGAACGATTGAGTTTTGCGCTCGCTGAACGCGTTCCAGCTCGTGTTATCAAATCAAAAACTCTTCATTCTATGCAAATACGCAAGATTCATGCGTTTGGAGCAGAAAAACAAGCCCCAAACGTATGCAAAGTTGCATTATAACGAAATTGAACGATTGAGTTTTGCGCTCGCATTAGGCGTTCCAACTCGTCTTATTACATTAAAAACTTTTCATTCTTTGCAAACACGCAAGATTCATGCGTTCCGAGCAGCCAAACAAGCCCCTAACGAATGCAAAGTTGCATTATAACGAAATCGACCGATTGAGTTTTGCGCTCCCTATAGGCGTTCCAGCTCGTCTCATTTAGATCAAAAACTTTTCATTCTTTGCAAACACGCAAGATTCATGCGTTTCGAGCCGCCAAACAAGCCCCAAACGAACGCAAAGTCGCATTATAACAAAATTGAATGATTGAGTTTTGCGCTCGCTGAAGACGTTCCAGCTTGTATTAAAAGATCAAAAACTCCTTATGCTATGCAAATACGCAAGATTCATTCGTTTCGAGCAGCCAAACAAGCCCCAAACAAATGCAAAGTCGCTTTATAACGAAATCGACCGATTGAGTTTCGCGCTCGCTGCAGGCGTTCCAGCTCGTATTAAAAGATCAAAATCTCTTTATTCTATGCAAATACGCAAGATTCATGCGTTTCGAGCAGCCAAACAAGCCACAAACGACTGCAAAGTCGCTTTATAACGAAATCAACCGATTGAGTTTTGCGCTCGCTGAAGACGTTCCAGCTTGTATTAAAAGATCAAAAACTTCTTATTCTATGCAAATACGCAAGATCCATTCGTTTCGAGCAGCCAAACAAGCCCCAAACAAATGCAAAGTCGCTTTATAACGAAATCGACCGATTGAGTTTCGCGCTCGCTGCAGGCGTTCCAACTCGTATTAAAAGATCAAAAACTCTTTATTCTATGCAAATACGCAAGATTCATGCGTTTCGAGCAGCCAAACAACCCCCAAACGAATGCAAAGTTGCATTATAACGAAATCGACCGATTGAGTTTTGCGCTCGCTGTACGCGTTCCAGCTCGTGTTATTAGATCAAAAACTCTTCATTCTATGCATATACGCAAGATTCATGCGTTTGGAGCAGCCAAACAAGCCCCAAACGAACGCAAAGTCGCATTATAACGAAATTGACCGATTGAGTTTTGCGCTCGCTGCAGGCGTTCCAGCTCGTATTAAAAGATCAAAAACTCTTTATTCTGTGCAAATACGAAAGATTCGTGCGTTTCGAGCAGCCAAACAAGCCCCAAACGAATGCAAAGTTGCGTTATAACGAAATCGACCGATTGAGTTTTGCGCTCGCTGAAGACGTTCCAGCTTGTATTAAAAGATCAAAAACTCCTTATTCTTTGCAAATACGCAAGATTCATTTGTTTCGAGCAGCTAAACAAGCCCCAAACAAATGCAAAGTCGCTTTATAACGAAATTAAACGGTTGAGTTTTGCGCTCGCTAAACGCGTTCCAGCTCGTGTTATTAGATCAAAAACTTTTCATTCTATGCAAATACGCAAGATTCATGCGTTTGGAGCAGCCAAACAAGCCCCAAACGAATGCAAAGTTGCATTATAACGAAATCGTCCGATTGAGTTTTGCGCTCGCTTAAGGCGTTCCAGCTCGTCTCATTTAGATCAAAAACTTTTCATTCTTTGCAAACACGCAAGATTCATGCGTTTGGAGCAGCCAAACAAGCCCCAAACGAACGCAAAGTCGCTTTGTAACGAAATGGAACGATTAAGTTTTGCGCTCGCTGTATGCGTTCCAGCTCGTGTTGTTAGATCAAAAACTCTTCATTCTATGCAAATATGCAAGATTCGAGCGTTTGGAGCAGCCAAACAAGCCCCAAACGAATGCAAAGTCGCTTTATAATGAAATCGACCGATTGAGTTTTGCGCTCGCTGCAGGCGTTCCAGCTCGTATTAAAAGATCAAAAACTCTTCATTCTATGCAAATACGAAAGATTCATGCGTTCCGAGCAGCTAACAGCCCCAAACGAATGCAAAGTTGCATTATAACACAATCGACCGATTGAGTTTTGCGCTCGCTGCACGCGTTCCAGCTCGTATTCAAAGATCAAAAACTCTTTATTCTAAGCAAATACGCAAGATTCATGGGTTTGGAGCAGCCAAACAAGCCCCAAACGAATGCAAAGTCACTTCATAACGAAATTGAACGATTGAGTTTCGCGCGCACTGTAGGCGTTCCAGCTCGTCTTATTAGATCAAGAACTTTTAATTTTTTGCAAATACGCAAGATTCATGTAATTCAAGTCGCCAAACAAGCCCGAAACGACTGCAAAGTCACTTTATAACGAAATCAACCGATTGAGTTTTGCGCTCGCTGAAGATGTTCCAGCTTGTATTAAAAGATCAAAAACTTCTTATTCTATGCAAATACGCAAGATTCATTCGTTTCGAGCAGCCAAACAAGCCCCAAACAAATGCGAAGTGGCTTTATAACGAAATTGAACGATTGAGTTTTGCGCTCGCTAAACGCGTTCCAGCACGTGTTATTAGATCAAAAACTTTTCATTCTATGCAAATACGCAAGATTCATGCGTTTGGAGCAGCCAAACAAGCCCCAAACGAATGCAAAGTAGCATTATAACGAAATCGACCGATTGAGTTTTGCGCTCGCTTTAGGCGTTCCAGCTCGTCTCATTTAGATCAAAAACTTTTCATTTTTTGAAAACACGCAAGATTCATGCGTTTGGAGCGGCCAAACAAGCCCCAAACGAATGCAGAGTCGCTTTATAACGAAATGGAACGATTAAGTTTTGCGCTCGCTGTATGCGTTCCAGCTCGTGTTGTTAGATCAAAAACTCTTCATTCTATGCAAATACGCAAGATTCGAGCGTTTGGAGCAGCCAAACAAGCCCCAAACGAATGCAAAGTCGCTTTATAACGAAATCGACCGATTCAGTTTTGCGCTTGCTGCAGGCGTTCCAGCTCGTATTAAAAGATCAATAACTCTTTATTCTCTGCAAATACGCAAGATTCATGCGTTTCGAGCAGCCAAACAAGCCCCAAACGGATGCAAAGTCACTTTATAACGAAATTGAACGATTGAGTTTTGCGCTCACTGTAAGCGTTCCAGCTGCACTTACTAGATCAAAAACTCGGCATTCTATGCAAATACGCAAGATTCATGCGTTTCGAGCAGCCAAACAATCCCCAAACGAGTACAAAGTCGCTTTATAACGAAATCGACCGATTGAGTTTTGCGCTCGCTGCACGCGTTCCAGCTCGTATTCAAAGATCAAAAACTCCTTATTCTAAGCAAATACGCAAGATTCATGGGTTTGGAGCAGCCAAACAAGCCCCAAACGAATGCAAAGTCTCTTTTTTACAAAATCGACCGATTCAGTTTTGCGCTCGCTGCATTCGTTCCAGCTCGAGTTATTAGATCAAAAACTCTTTATTCTATGCAAATACGCTAAATTCATGCGTTTCAAGCAGCCAAACATGCTTTAAACGAATGCGAAGTCGCTTACAACGAAATTGAACGATTGAGTTTTGCGCTCGCTGTACGCGTTCCAGCTCGTGTCATTAGATCAAAAACTCTTCATTCTATGCAAATACGCAAGATTCATGCGTTTCGAGCGGCTAGACAAGCCCCAAACGAATGCAAAGTCGCTTTATAACGAAATCAACCGATTGAGTTTTGCGCTCGCTGTAGACGTTCCAGCTCGTGTTAGTACATCGAAAACTCTTTATTCTATGCAATTACGCAATATTCATGCGTTTGGAGCAGCTAAACAAGCCCTAAACGAATGCAAAGTCGCTTTATAACAAAATCGACCGATTCAGTTTTGCGCTCGCTGCATTCGTTCCAGCTCGTGTTATTAGATAAAAAAACTCTTCATTCTATGGAAATAGGCAAGATTCATGCGTTTCGAGCAGCCAAACAAACCCCAAACGAATGCAAAGTCGCTTTATAACGAAATCAACCGATTGAGTTTTGTGCTCGCTGAAGACGTTCCAGCTTGTATTAAAACATCAAAAACTCCTTATTCTATGCAAATACGCAAGATTCATTTGTTTCGAGCAGCCAAACAAGCCCCAAACGTATGCAAAGTTGCGTTATAACGAAATTGAACGATTGAGTTTTGCGCTCGCATTAGACGTTCCAACTCGTCTTATTAGATTAAGAACTTTTCATTCTTTGCAAACACGCAAGATTCATGCGTTCTGAGCAGCCAAACAAGCCCCTAACGAATGCAAAGTCGCTTTATAACGAAATTGAACGATTGAGTTTTGCGCTCGCTGAACGCGTTCCAGGTCGTGTTATCAAAGCAAAAACTCTTCATTCTATGCAAATACGCAAGATTCATGCGTTTGGAGCAGAAAAACAAGCCCCAAACGTATGCAAAGTTGCGTTACAACGAAATTGAACGATTGAGTTTTGCGCTCGCATTAGACGTTCCAACTCGTCTTATTAGATTAAGAACTTTTCATTCTAAGCAAATACGCAAGATTCATGGGTTTGGAGCAGCCAAACAAGCTCCAAACGAATGCAAAGTCGCTTTTTTACAAAATCGACCGATTCAGTTTTGCGCACGCAACATTCGTTCTAGCTCGTGTTATTAGATCAAAAACTCTTTATTCTATGCAAATACGCAAGATTCATGCGCTTATAGTAGCCAAACAAGCCCCAAACGAATGCAGAGTCGCTTTATAACTAAATGGAACGATTAAGTTTTGCGCTCGCTGTATGCGTTCCAGCTCGTGTTGTTAGATCAAAAACTCTTCATTCTATGCAAATACGCAAGATTCGAGCGTTTGGAGCAGCCAAACAAGCCCCAAACGAATGCAAAGTCGGTTTATAACGAAATCGACCGATTGAGTTTTGCGCTCGCTTTGGGCGTTCCAGCTCGTCTCATTTAGATCAAAAACTTTTCATTCTTTGCAAACACGCAAGATTCATGCGTTTCGAGCAGCCAAACAAGCCCCAAACGAATGCAAAGTCGCTTTATAACGAAATGAAACGATTACGTTTTGCGCTCGCTGCATTCGTTCCAGCTCGTGTTATTAGATCAAAAACTCTCCATTCTATGCAGATACGCAAGATTCATGCGTTTCGAGCAGCCAAACAAGCCCCAAACGACTGCAAAGTCGCTTTATAACGAAATCAACCGATTGAGTTTTGCGCTCGCTGAAGACGTTCCAGCTCGTATTAAAAGATCATAAACTCTTTATTCTATGCAAATACGCAAGATTCATGCGTTTCGAGCAGGCAAACAAGCCCCAAACGAATGCACAGTTGCATTATAACGCAATCGACCGATTGAGTTTTGCGCTCGCTTTTGGCGTTCCAGCTCGTCTCATTTAGATCAAAAACTTTTCATTCTTTGCAAACACGAAAGATTCATGGGTTTGGAGCAGTCAAACAAGCCCCAAACGAATGCAAAGTCGCTTTATAACGAAATCGACCGATTGAGTTTCGCGCTCGCTGCAGGCGTTCCAGCTCGTATTAAAAAATCAAAAACTCTTTATTCTATGCAAATACGCAAGATTCATGCGTTTCGAGCAGCCAAACAAGCCCCAAACGAATGCAAAGTTGCATTATAACGAAATCGACCGATTGAGTTTTGCGCTAGCTGTACGCGTTCCAGCTCGTCTCATTTAGATCAAAAACTTTTCATTCTTTGCAAACACGCAAGATTCATGCGTTTGGAGCAGACAAACAAGCCCCAAACGAACGCAAAGTCGCATTATAACGAAATTGAACGATTGAGTTTTGCGCTCGATGAAGACGTTCCAGCTTGTATTAAAAGATCAAAAACTCCTTATTCTGTGCAAATACGCAAGATTTATTTGTTTCGAGCAGCCAAACAAGCCCCAAACAATACGAAGTCGCTTTATAACGAAATTGAACGATTGAGTTTTGCGCTCGCTGAACGCGTTCCAGCTCGTGTTATTAGATCAAAAACTCTTCATTCTATGCAAATACGCAAGATTCATGCGTTTGGAGCAGCCAAACAAGCCATAAACGAATGCAAAGTCGCTATATAACAAAATCGACCGATTCAGTTTTGCGCTCGCTGCATTCGTTCCAGCTGGTGTTATTAGATCAAAAACTCTTCATTCTATGCAAATACGCAAGATTCATGCGTTTCGAGCAGCCAAACAAGCCCCAAACGAATGCAAAGTCGCTTTATAACGAAATCAACCGATTGAGTTTTGCGCTCGCTGAAGACGTTCCAGCTTGTATTAAAAGATCAAAAACTCCTTATTCTTTGCAAATACGCAAGATTCATTTGTTTCGAGCAGCCAAACAAGCCCCAAACAAATGCAAAGTCGCTTTATAACGAAATTGAACGATTGAGTTTTGCGCTCGCTGAACGCGTTCCAGCTCGTGTTATCAAATCAAAAACTCTTCATTCTATGCAAATACGCAAGATTCATGCGTTTGGAGCAGAAAAACAAGCCCCAAACGTATGCAAAGTTGCATTATAACGAAATAGAACGATTGAGTTTTGCGATCGCATTAGACGTTCCAACTCGTCTTATCAGATTAAAAACTTTTCATTCTTTGCAAACACGCAAGATTAATGCGTTCCGAGCAGCCAAACAAGCCCCTAACGAATGCAAAGTCGCTTTATAACGAAATTGAACGATTGAGTTTTGCGCTCGCTGAACGCGTTCCAGCTCGTGTTATCAAATCAAAAACTCTTCATTCTATGCAAATACGCAAGATTCATGCGTTTGGAGCAGAAAAACAAGCCCCAAACGTATGCAAAGTTGCATTATAACGAAATTGAACGATTGAGTTTTGCGCTCGCATTAGGCGTTCCAACTCGTCTTATTACATTAAAAACTTTTCATTCTTTGCAAACACGCAAGATTCATGCGTTCCGAGCAGCCAAACAAGCCCCTAACGAATGCAAAGTTGCATTATAACGAAATCGACCGATTGAGTTTTGCGCTCCCTATAGGCGTTCCAGCTCGTCTCATTTAGATCAAAAACTTTTCATTCTTTGCAAACACGCAAGATTCATGCGTTTCGAGCAGCCAAACAAGCCCCAAACGAACGCAAAGTCGCATTATAACAAAATTGAATGATTGAGTTTTGCGCTCGCTGAAGACGTTCCAGCTTGTATTAAAAGATCAAAAACTCCTTATGCTATGCAAATACGCAAGATTCATTCGTTTCGAGCAGCCAAACAAGCCCCAAACAAATGCAAAGTCGCTTTATAACGAAATCGACCGATTGAGTTTCGCGCTCGCTGCAGGCGTTCCAGCTCGTATTAAAAGATCAAAATCTCTTTATTCTATGCAAATACGCAAGATTCATGCGTTTCGAGCAGCCAAACAAGCCACAAACGACTGCAAAGTCGCTTTATAACGAAATCAACCGATTGAGTTTTGCGCTCGCTGAAGACGTTCCAGCTTGTATTAAAAGATCAAAAACTTCTTATTCTATGCAAATACGCAAGATCCATTCGTTTCGAGCAGCCAAACAAGCCCCAAACAAATGCAAAGTCGCTTAATAACGAAATCGACCGATTGAGTTTCGCGCTCGCTGCAGGCGTTCCAACTCGTATTAAAAGATCAAAAACTCTTTATTCTATGCAAATACGCAAGATTCATGCGTTTCGAGCAGCCAAACAACCCCCAAACGAATGCAAAGTTGCATTATAACGAAATCGACCGATTGAGTTTTGCGCTCGCTGTACGCGTTCCAGCTCGTGTTATTAGATCAAAAACTCTTCATTCTATGCATATACGCAAGATTCATGCGTTTGGAGCAGCCAAACAAGCCCCAAACGAACGCAAAGTCGCATTATAACGAAATTGACCGATTGAGTTTTGCGCTCGCTGCAGGCGTTCCAGCTCGTATTAAAAGATCAAAAACTCTTTATTCTGTGCAAATACGAAAGATTCGTGCGTTTCGAGCAGCCAAACAAGCCCCAAACGAATGCAAAGTTGCGTTATAACGAAATCGACCGATTGAGTTTTGCGCTCGCTGAAGACGTTCCAGCTTGTATTAAAAGATCAAAAACTCCTTATTCTTTGCAAATACGCAAGATTCATTTGTTTCGAGCAGCCAAACAAGCCCCAAACAAATGCAAAGTCGCTTTATAACGAAATTAAACGGTTGAGTTTTGCGCTCGCTAAACGCGTTCCAGCTCGTGTTATTAGATCAAAAACTTTTCATTCTATGCAAATACGCAAGATTCATGCGTTTGGAGCAGCCAAACAAGCCCCAAACGAATGCAAAGTTGCATTATAACGAAATCGTCCGATTGAGTTTTGCGCTCGCTTAAGGCGTTCCAGCTCGTCTCATTTAGATCAAAAACTTTTCATTCTTTGCAAACACGCAAGATTCATGCGTTTGGAGCAGCCAAACAAGCCCCAAACGAACGCAAAGTCGCTTTGTAACGAAATGGAACGATTAAGTTTTGCGCTCGCTGTATGCGTTCCAGCTCGTGTTGTTAGATCAAAAACTCTTCATTCTATGCAAATATGCAAGATTCGAGCGTTTGGAGCAGCCAAACAAGCCCCAAACGAATGCAAAGTCGCTTTATAACGAAATCGACCGATTGAGTTTTGCGCTCGCTGCAGGCGTTCCAGCTCGTATTAAAAGATCAAAAACTCTTCATTCTATGCAAATACGAAAGATTCATGCGTTCCGAGCAGCTAACAGCCCCAAACGAATGCAAAGTTGCATTATAACACAATCGACCGATTGAGTTTTGCGCTCGCTGCACGCGTTCCAGCTCGTATTCAAAGATCAAAAACTCTTTATTCTAAGCAAATACGCAAGATTCATGGGTTTGGAGCAGCCAAACAAGCCCCAAACGAATGCAAAGTCACTTCATAACGAAATTGAACGATTGAGTTTCGCGCGCACTGTAGGCGTTCCAGCTCGTCTTATTAGATCAAGAACTTTTAATTTTTTGCAAATACGCAAGATTCATGTAATTCAAGTCGCCAAACAAGCCCGAAACGACTGCAAAGTCACTTTATAACGAAATCAACCGATTGAGTTTTGCGCTCGCTGAAGATGTTCCAGCTTGAATTAAAAGATCAAAAACTTCTTATTCTATGCAAATACGCAAGATTCATTCGTTTCGAGCAGCCAAACAAGCCCCAAACAAATGCGAAGTGGCTTTATAACGAAATTGAACGATTGAGTTTTGCGCTCGCTAAACGCGTTCCAGCACGTGTTATTAGATCAAAAACTTTTCATTCTATGCAAATACGCAAGATTCATGCGTTTGGAGCAGCCAAACAAGCCCCAAACGAATGCAAAGTAGCATTATAACGAAATCGACCGATTGAGTTTTGCGCTCGCTTTAGGCGTTCCAGCTCGTCTCATTTAGATCAAAAACTCTTCATTCTATGCAAATACGCAAGATTCGAGCGTTTGGAGCAGCCAAACAAGCCCCAAACGAATGCAAAGTCGCTTTATAACGAAATCGACCGATTCAGTTTTGCGCTTGCTGCAGGCGTTCCAGCTCGTATTAAAAGATCAATAACTCTTTATTCTCTGCAAATACGCAAGATTCATGCGTTTCGAGCAGCCAAACAAGCCCCAAACGGATGCAAAGTCACTTTATAACGAAATTGAACGATTGAGTTTTGCGCTCACTGTAAGCGTTCCAGCTGCACTTACTAGATCAAAAACTCGGCATTCTATGCAAATACGCAAGATTCATGCGTTTCGAGCAGCCAAACAATCCCCAAACGAGTACAAAGTCGCTTTATAACGAAATCGACCGATTGAGTTTTGCGCTCGCTGCACGCGTTCCAGCTCGTATTCAAAGATCAAAAACTCCTTATTCTAAGCAAATACGCAAGATTCATGGGTTTGGAGCAGCCAAACAAGCCCCAAACGAATGCAAAGTCTCTTTTTTACAAAATCGACCGATTCAGTTTTGCGCTCGCTGCATTCGTTCCAGCTCGAGTTATTAGATCAAAAACTCTTTATTCTATGCAAATACGCTAAATTCATGCGTTTCAAGCAGCCAAACATGCTTTAAACGAATGCGAAGTCGCTTACAACGAAATTGAACGATTGAGTTTTGCGCTCGCTGTACGCGTTCCAGCTCGTGTCATTAGATCAAAAACTCTTCATTCTATGCAAATACGCAAGATTCATGCGTTTCGAGCGGCTAGACAAGCCCCAAACGAATGCAAAGTCGCTTTATAACGAAATCAACCGATTGAGTTTTGCGCTCGCTGTAGACGTTCCAGCTCGTGTTAGTACATCGAAAACTCTTTATTCTATGCAATTACGCAATATTCATGCGTTTGGAGCAGCCAAACAAGCCCTAAACGAATGCAAAGTCGCTTTATAACAAAATCGACCGATTCAGTTTTGCGCTCGCTGCATTCGTTCCAGCTCGTGTTATTAGATAAAAAAACTCTTCATTCTATGGAAATAGGCAAGATTCATGCGTTTCGAGCAGCCAAACAAACCCCAAACGAATGCAAAGTCGCTTTATAACGAAATCAACCGATTGAGTTTTGTGCTCGCTGAAGACGTTCCAGCTTGTATTAAAACATCAAAAACTCCTTATTCTATGCAAATACGCAAGATTCATTTGTTTCGAGCAGCCAAACAAGCCCCAAACAAATGCAAAGTCGCTTTATAACGAAATTGAACGATTGAGTTTTGCGCTCGCTGAACGCGTTCCAGCTCGTGTTATCAGATCAAAACCTTTTCATTCTATGCAAATACGCAATATTCATGCGTTTGGAGCAGAAAAACAAGCCCCAAACGTATGCAAAGTTGCGTTATAACGAAATTGAACGATTGAGTTTTGCGCTCGCATTAGACGTTCCAACTCGTCTTATTAGATTAAGAACTTTTCATTCTTTGCAAACACGCAAGATTCATGCGTTCTGAGCAGCCAAACAAGCCCCTAACGAATGCAAAGTCGCTTTATAACGAAATTGAACGATTGAGTTTTGCGCTCGCTGAACGCGTTCCAGGTCGTGTTATCAAAGCAAAAACTCTTCATTCTATGCAAATACGCAAGATTCATGCGTTTGGAGCAGAAAAACAAGCCCCAAACGTATGCAAAGTTGCGTTATAACGAAATTGAACGATTGAGTTTTGCGCTCGCATGAGACGTTCCAACTCGTCTTATTAGATTAAGAACTTTTCATTCTAAGCAAATACGCAAGATTCATGGGTTTGGAGCAGCCAAACAAGCTCCAAACGAATGCAAAGTCGCTTTTTTACAAAATCGACCGATTCAGTTTTGCGCACGCAACATTCGTTCTAGCTCGTGTTATTAGATCAAAAACTCTTTATTCTATGCAAATACGCAAGATTCATGCGCTTATAGTAGCCAAACAAGCCCCAAACGAATGCAGAGTCGCTTTATAACTAAATGGAACGATTAAGTTTTGCGCTCGCTGTATGCGTTCCAGCTCGTGTTGTTAGATCAAAAACTCTTCATTCTATGCAAATACGCAAGATTCGAGCGTTTGGAGCAGCCAAACAAGCCCCAAACGAATGCAAAGTCGGTTTATAACGAAATCGACCGATTGAGTTTTGCGCTCGCTTTGGGCGTTCCAGCTCGTCTCATTTAGATCAAAAACTTTTCATTCTTTGCAAACACGCAAGATTCATGCGTTTCGAGCAGCCAAACAAGCCCCAAACGAATGCAAAGTCGCTTTATAACGAAATGAAACGATTACGTTTTGCGCTCGCTGCATTCGTTCCAGCTCGTGTTATTAGATCAAAAACTCTCCATTCTATGCAGATACGCAAGATTCATGCGTTTCGAGCAGCCAAACAAGCCCCAAACGACTGCAAAGTCGCTTTATAACGAAATCAACCGATTGAGTTTTGCGCTCGCTGAAGACGTTCCAGCTCGTATTAAAAGATCATAAACTCTTTATTCTATGCAAATACGCAAGATTCATGCGTTTCGAGCAGGCAAACAAGCCCCAAACGAATGCACAGTTGCATTATAACGCAATCGACCGATTGAGTTTTGCGCTCGCTTTTGGCGTTCCAGCTCGTCTCATTTAGATCAAAAACTTTTTATTCTTTGCAAACACGAAAGATTCATGGGTTTGGAGCAGTCAAACAAGCCCCAAACGAATGCAAAGTCGCTTTATAACGAAATCGACCGATTGAGTTTCGCGCTCGCTGCAGGCGTTCCAGCTCGTATTAAAAAATCAAAAACTCTTTATTCTATGCAAATACGCAAGATTCATGCGTTTCGAGCAGCCAAACAAGCCCCAAACGAATGCAAAGTTGCATTATAACGAAATCGACCGATTGAGTTTTGCGCTAGCTGTACGCGTTCCAGCTCGTCTCATTTAGATCAAAAACTTTTCATTCTTTGCAAACACGCAAGATTCATGCGTTTGGAGCAGACAAACAAGCCCCAAACGAACGCAAAGTCGCATTATAACGAAATTGAACGATTGAGTTTTGCGCTCGATGAAGACGTTCCAGCTTGTATTAAAAGATCAAAAACTCCTTATTCTGTGCAAATACGCAAGATTTATTTGTTTCGAGCAGCCAAACAAGCCCCAAACAATACGAAGTCGCTTTATAACGAAATTGAACGATTGAGTTTTGCGCTCGCTGAACGCGTTCCAGCTCGTGTTATTAGATCAAAAACTCTTCATTCTATGCAAATACGCAAGATTCATGCGTTTGGAGCAGCCGAACAAGCCATAAACGAATGCAAAGTCGCTATATAACAAAATCGACCGATTCAGTTTTGCGCTCGCTGCATTCGTTCCAGCTGGTGTTATTAGATCAAAAACTCTTCATTCTATGCAAATACGCAAGATTCATGCGTTTCGAGCAGCCAAACAAGCCCCAAACGAATGCAAAGTCGCTTTATAACGAAATCAACCGATTGAGTTTTGCGCTCGCTGAAGACGTTCCAGCTTGTATTAAAAGATCAAAAACTCCTTATTCTTTGCAAATACGCAAGATTCATTTGTTTCGAGCAGCCAAACAAGCCCCAAACAAATGCAAAGTCGCTTTATAACGAAATTGAACGATTGAGTTTTGCGCTCGCTGAACGCGTTCCAGCTCGTGTTATCAAATCAAAAACTCTTCATTCTATGCAAATACGCAAGATTCATGCGTTTGGAGCAGAAAAACAAGCCCCAAACGTATGCAAAGTTGCATTATAACGAAATAGAACGATTGAGTTTTGCGATCGCATTAGACGTTCCAACTCGTCTTATCAGATTAAAAACTTTTCATTCTTTGCAAACACGCAAGATTAATGCGTTCCGAGCAGCCAAACAAGCCCCTAACGAATGCAAAGTCGCTTTATAACGAAATTGAACGATTGAGTTTTGCGCTCGCTGAACGCGTTCCAGCTCGTGTTATCAAATCAAAAACTCTTCATTCTATGCAAATACGCAAGATTCATGCGTTTGGAGCAGAAAAACAAGCCCCAAACGTATGCAAAGTTGCATTATAACGAAATTGAACGATTGAGTTTTGCGCTCGCATTAGGCGTTCCAACTCGTCTTATTACATTAAAAACTTTTCATTCTTTGCAAACACGCAAGATTCATGCGTTCCGAGCAGCCAAACAAGCCCCTAACGAATGCAAAGTTGCATTATAACGAAATCGACCGATTGAGTTTTGCGCTCCCTATAGGCGTTCCAGCTCGTCTCATTTAGATCAAAAACTTTTCATTCTTTGCAAACACGCAAGATTCATGCGTTTCGAGCAGCCAAACAAGCCCCAAACGAACGCAAAGTCGCATTATAACAAAATTGAATGATTGAGTTTTGCGCTCGCTGAAGACGTTCCAGCTTGTATTAAAAGATCAAAAACTCCTTATGCTATGCAAATACGCAAGATTCATTCGTTTCGAGCAGCCAAACAAGCCCCAAACAAATGCAAAGTCGCTTTATAACGAAATCGACCGATTGAGTTTCGCGCTCGCTGCAGGCGTTCCAGCTCGTATTAAAAGATCAAAATCTCTTTATTCTATGCAAATACGCAAGATTCATGCGTTTCGAGCAGCCAAACAAGCCACAAACGACTGCAAAGTCGCTTTATAACGAAATCAACCGATTGAGTTTTGCGCTCGCTGAAGACGTTCCAGCTTGTATTAAAAGATCAAAAACTTCTTATTCTATGCAAATACGCAAGATCCATTCGTTTCGAGCAGCCAAACAAGCCCCAAACAAATGCAAAGTCGCTTTATAACGAAATCGACCGATTGAGTTTCGCGCTCGCTGCAGGCGTTCCAACTCGTATTAAAAGATCAAAAACTCTTTATTCTATGCAAATACGCAAGATTCATGCGTTTCGAGCAGCCAAACAACCCCCAAACGAATGCAAAGTTGCTTTATAACGAAATGGAACGATTAAGTTTTGCGCTCGCTGCATTCGTTCCAGCTCGTGTTATTAGATCAAAAACTCTCCATTCTATGCAGATACGCAAGATTCATGCGTTTCGAGCAGCCAAACAAGCCCCAAACGACTGCAAAGTCGCTTTATAACGAAATCAACCGATTGAGTTTTGCGCTCGCTGAAGACGTTCCAGCTTGTATTAAAAGATCAAAAACTTCTTATTCTATGCAAATACGCAAGATTCATTCGTTTCGAGCAGCCAAACAAGCCCCAAACAAATGCAAAGTCGCTTTATAACGCAATTGAACGGTTGAGTTTTGCGCTCGATAAACGCGTTCCAGCTCGTGTTATTAGATCAAAAACTTTTCATTCTATGCAAATACGCAAGATTCATGCGTTTGGAGCAGCCAAACAAGCCCCAAACGAATGCAAAGTTGCATTATAACGAAATCGTCCGATTGAGTTTTGCGCTCGCTTAAGGCGTTCCAGCTCGTCTCATTTAGATCAAAAACTTTTCATTCTTTGCAAACACGCAAGATTCATGCGTTTGGAGCAGCCAAACAAGCCCCAAACGAACGCAAAGTCGCTTTGTAACGAAATGGAACGATTAAGTTTTGCGCTCGCTGTATGCGTTCCAGCTCGTGTTGTTAGATCAAAAACTCTTCATTCTATGCAAATATGCAAGATTCGAGCGTTTGGAGCAGCCAAACAAGCCCCAAACGAATGCAAAGTCGCTTTATAACGAAATCGACCGATTGAGTTTTGCGCTCGCTGCAGGCGTTCCAGCTCGTATTAAAAGATCAAAAACTCTTCATTCTATGCAAATACGAAAGATTCATGCGTTCCGAGCAGCTAACAGCCCCAAACGAATGCAAAGTTGCATTGTAACACAATCGACCGATTTCGTTTTGCGCTCGCTGCACGCGTTCCAGCTCGTATTCAAAGATCAAAAACTCTTTATTCTAAGCAAATACGCAAGATTCATGGGTTTGGAGCAGCCAAACAAGCCCCAAACGAATGCAAAGTCACTTCATAACGAAATTGAACGATTGAGTTTCGCGCGCACTGTAGGCGTTCCAGCTCGTCTTATTAGATCAAGAACTTTTAATTTTTTGCAAATACGCAAGATTCATGTAATTCAAGTCGCCAAACAAGCCCCAAACGACTGCAAAGTCACTTTATAACGAAATCAACCGATTGAGTTTTGCGCTCGCTGCATTCGTTCCAGCTCGTGTTATTAGATCAAAAACTCTCCATTCTATGCAGATACGCAAGATTCATGCGTTTCGAGCAGCCAAACAAGCCCCAAACGACTGCAAAGTCGCTTTATAACGAAATCAACCGATTGAGTTTTGCGCTCGCTGAAGACGTTCCAGCTTGTATTAAAAGATCAAAAACTTCTTATTCTATGCAAATACGCAAGATTCATTCGTTTCGAGCAGCCAAACAAGCCCCAAACAAATGCGAAGTGGCTTTATAACGAAATTGAACGATTGAGTTTTGCGCTCGCTAAACGCGTTCCAGCACGTGTTATTAGATCAAAAACTTTTCATTCTATGCAAATACGCAAGATTCATGCGTTTGGAGCAGCCAAACAAGCCCCAAACGAATGCAAAGTTGCATTATAACGAAATCGACCGATTGAGTTTTGCGCTCGCTTTAGGCGTTCCAGCTCGTCTCATTTAGATCAAAAACTTTTCATTTTTTGAAAACACGCAAGATTCATGCGTTTGGAGCGGCCAAACAAGCCCCAAACGAATGCAGAGTCGCTTTATAACGAAATGGAACGATTAAGTTTTGCGCTCGCTGTATGCGTTCCAGCTCGTGTTGTTAGATCAAAAACTCTTCATTCTATGCAAATACGCAAGATTCGAGCGTTTGGAGCAGCCAAACAAGCCCCAAACGAATGCAAAGTCGCTTTATAACGAAATCGACCGATTCAGTTTTGCGCTTGCTGCAGGCGTTCCAGCTCGTATTAAAAGATCAATAACTCTTTATTCTCTGCAAATACGCAAGATTCATGCGTTTCGAGCAGCCAAACAAGCCCCAAACGAATGCAAAGTCACTTTATAACGAAATTGAACGATTGAGTTTTGCGCTCACTGTAGGCGTTCCAGCTGCACTTACTAGATCAAAAACTCGGCATTCTATGCAAATACGCAAGATTCATGCGCTTTATAACGAAATCGACCGATTGAGTTTTGCGCTCGCTGCACGCGTTCCAGCTCGTATTCAAAGATCAAAAACTCCTTATTCTAAGCAAATACGCAAGATTCATGGGTTTGGAGCAGCCAAACAAGCCCCAAACGAATGCAAAGTCTCTTTTTTACAAAATCGACCGATTCAGTTTTGCGCTCGCTGCATTCGTTCCAGCTCGAGTTATTAGATCAAAAACTCTTTATTCTATGCAAATACGCTAAATTCATGCGTTTCAAGCAGCCAAACATGCTTTAAACGAATGCGAAGTCGCTTACAACGAAATTGAACGATTGAGTTTTGCGCTCGCTGTACGCGTTCCAGCTCGTGTCATTAGTTCAAAAACTCTTCATTCTCTGCAAGTACGCAAGATTTGAGCGTTTAGAGCAGCCAAACAAGCCCCAAACGAACGCAAAGTCGCTTTGTAACGAAATGGAACGATTAAGTTTTGCGCTCGCTGTATGCGTTCCAGCCCGTGTTGTTAGATCAAAAACTCTTCATTCTATGCAAATATGCAAGATTCGAGCGTTTGGAGCAGCCAAACAAGCCCCAAACGAATGCAAAGTCGCTTTATAACGAAATTGGACGATTGAGTTTTGCGCTCGCTGTACGCGTTCCAGCTCGTGTCATTAGATCAAAAACTCTTCATTCTATGCAAATACGCAAGATTCATGCGTTTCGAGCGGCTAGACAAGCCCCAAACGAATGCAAAGTCGCTTTATAACGAAATCAACCGATTGAGTTTTGCGCTCGCTGTAGACGTTCCAGCTCGTGTTAGTACATCGAAAACTCTTTATTCTATGCAGTTACGCAATATTCATGCGTTTGGAGCAGCCAAACAAGCCCTAAACGAATGCAAAGTCGCTTTATAACAAAATCGACCGATTCAGTTTTGCGCTCGCTGCATTCGTTCCAGCTCGTGTTATTAGATAAAAAAACTCTTCATTCTATGGAAATACGCAAGATTCATGCGTTTCGAGCAGCCAAACAAACCCCAAACGAATGCAAAGTCGCTTTATAACGAAATCAACCGATTGAGTTTTGTGCTCGCTGAAGACGTTCCAGCTTGTATTAAAACATCAAAAACTCCTTATTCTATGCAAATACGCAAGATTCATTTGTTTCGAGCAGCCAAACAAGCCCCAAACAAATGCAAAGTCGCTTTATAACGAAATTGAACGATTGAGTTTTGCGCTCGCTGAACGCGTTCCAGCTCGTGTTATCAAATCAAAAACTCTTCATTCTATGCAAATACGCAATATTCATGCGTTTGGAGCAGAAAAACAAGCCCCAAACGTATGCAAAGTTGCGTTATAACGAAATTGAACGATTGAGTTTTGCGCTCGCATTAGACGTTCCAACTCGTCTTATTAGATTAAGAACTTTTCATTCTTTGCAAACACGCAAGATTCATGCGTTCCGAGCAGCCAAACAAGCCCCTAACGAATGCAAAGTCGCTTTATAACGAAATCGAACGATTGAGTTTTGCGCTCGCTGAACGCGTTCCAGCTCGTGTTATCAAATCAAAAACTCTTCATTCTATGCAAATACGCAAGATTCATGCGTTTGGAGCAGAAAAACAAGCCCCAAACGTATGCAAAGTTGCATTATAACGAAATAGAACGATTGAGTTTTGCGCTCGCATTAGACGTTCCAACTCGTCTTATCAGATTAAAAACTTTTCATTCTTTGCAAACACGCAAGATTAATGCGTTCCGAGCAGCCAAACAAGCCCCTAACGAATGCAAAGTCGCTTTATAACGAAATTGAACGATTAAGTTTTGCGCTCGCTGAACGCGTTCCAGCTCGTGTTATCAAATCAAAAACTCTTCATTCTATGCAAATACGCAAGATTCATGCGTTTGGAGCAGAAAAACAAGCCCCAAACGTATGCAAAGTTGCATTATAACGAAATTGAACGATTGAGTTTTGCGCTCGCATTAGGCGTTCCAACTCGTCTTATTACATTAAAAACTTTTCATTCTTTGCAAACACGCAAGATTCATGCGTTCCGAGCAGCCAAACAAGCCCCTAACGAATGCAAAGTTGCATTATAACGAAATCGACCGATTGAGTTTTGCGCTCCCTATAGGCGTTCCAGCTCGTCTCATTTAGATCAAAAACTTTTCATTCTTTGCAAACACGCAAGATTCATGCGTTTCGAGCAGCCAAACAAGCCCCAAACGAACGCAAAGTCGCATTATAACAAAATTGAATGATTGAGTTTTGCGCTCGCTGAAGACGTTCCAGCTTGTATTAAAAGATCAAAAACTTCTTATTCTATGCAAATACGCAAGATCCATTCGTTTCGAGCAGCCAAACAAGCCCCAAACAAATGCAAAGTCGCTTTATAACGAAATCGACCGATTGAGTTTCGCGCTCGCTGCAGGCGTTCCAACTCGTATTAAAAGATCAAAAACTCTTTATTCTATGCAAATACGCAAGATTCATGCGTTTCGAGCAGCCAAACAACCCCCAAACGAATGCAAAGTTGCATTATAACGAAATCGACCGATTGAGTTTTGCGCTCGCTGTACGCGTTCCAGCTCGTGTTATTAGATCAAAAACTCTTCATTCTATGCATATACGCAAGATTCATGCGTTTGGAGCAGCCAAACAAGCCCCAAACGAACGCAAAGTCGCATTATAACGAAATGGAACGATTAAGTTTTGCGCTCGCTGTATGCGTTCCAGCTCGTGTTGTTAGATTAAAAACTCTTCATTCTATGCAAATACGCAAGATTCGACTGTTTGGAGCAGCCAAACAAGCCCCAAACGAATGCAAAGTCGCTTTATAACGAAATCGACCGATTCAGTTTTGCGCTCGCTGCATTCGTTTAGGCTCGTAGTATTAGATCAAAAACTCTTTATTCTATGCAAATACGCAAGATTTATTCGTTTCGAGCAGCCAAACAAGCCCCAAACAAATGCGAAGTCGCTTTATAACAAAATTGAACGATTGAGTTTTGCGCTCGCTGAACGCGTTCCAGCTCGTGTTATTAGATCAAGAACTTTTCATTCTATGCAAATACGCAAGATTCATGCGTTTGGAGCAGCCAAACAAGCCCCAAACGAATGCAAAGTTGCATTATAACGAAATCGACCGATTCAGTTTTGCGCTCGCTGCAGGCGTTCCAGCTCGTATTAAAGGATCAAAAACTCTTTATTCTGTGCAAATACGAAAGATTCGTGCGTTTCGAGCAGCCAAACAAGCCCCAAACGAATGCAAAGTTGCGTTATAACGAAATCGACCGATTGAGTTTTGCGCTCGCTGCACGCGTTCCAGCTCGTATTCAAAGATCAAAAACTCTTTATTCTAAGCAAATACGCAAGATTCATGGGTTTGGAGCAGCCAAACAAGCCCCAAACGAATGCAAAGTCTCTTTTTTACAAAATCGACCGATTCAGTTTTGCGCTCGCTGCATTCGTTCAGGCTCGTAGTATTAGATCGAAAACTCTTTCTTCTATGCAAATACGCAAGATTCATTCGTTTCGAGCAGCCAAACAAGCCCCAAACAAATGCGAAGTCGCTTTATAACAAAATTGAACGATTGAGTTTTGCGCTCGCTGAACGCGTTCCAGCTCGTGTTATTAGATCAAGAACTTTTCATTCTATGCAAATACGCAAGATTCATGCGTTTGGAGCAGCCAAACAAGCCCCAAACGAATGCAAAGTTGCATTATAACGAAATCGACCGATTCAGTTTTGCGCTCGCTGCAGGCGTTCCAGCTCGTATTAAAAGATCAAAAACAAAGCCAAACAAGCCCCAAACGAACGCAAAGTCGCATTATAACGAAATTGAACGATTGAGTTTTGCGCTCGCTGAAGACGTTCCTGCTTGTATTAAAAGATCAAAAACTCCTTATTCGATGCAAATACGCTAGATTCATTCGTTTCGAGCAGCCAAACAAGCCCCAAACAAATGCGAAGTCGCTTTATAAAGAAATTGAACGATTGAGTTTTGCGCTCGCTGAACGCGTTCCAGCTCGTGTTATTAGATCAAAAACTCTTCATTTTATGCAAATACGCAAGATTCATGCGTTTGGAGCAGCCAAACAAGCCCCGAACGAATGCAAAGTTGCATTATAACGAAATCGACCGATTGAGTTTTGCGCTCGCTTTAGGCGTTCCAGCTCGTCTCATTTAGATCAAAAACTTTTCATTCTTTGCAAACACGCAAGATTCATGCGTTTGGAGCAGCCAAACAAGCCCCAAACGAATGCAAAGTCGCTTTATAACGAAATCGACCGATTCAGTTTTGCGCTCGCTGCAGGCGTTCCAGCTCGTCTCATTTAGATCAAAAACTTTTCATTCTTTGCAAACACGCAAGATTCATGCGTTTCGAGCAGCCAAACAAGCCCCAAACGAATGCAAAGTTGCTTTATAACGAAATGGAACGATTAAGTTTTGCGCTCGCTGCATTCGTTCCAGCTCGTGTTATTAGATAAAAAACTCTCCATTCTATGCAGATACGCAAGATTCATGCGTTTCGAGCAGCCAAACAAGCCCCAAACGAATGCAAAGTCGCTTTATAACGAAATCGACCGATTGAGTTTTGCGCTCGCTGCAGGCGTTCCAGCTCGTATTAAAAGATCAAAAACTCTTCATTCTATGCAAATACGAAAGATTCATGCGTTCCGAGCAGCTAACAGCCCCAAACGAATGCAAAGTTGCATTGTAACACAATCGACCGATTGAGTTTTGCGCTCGCTGCACGCGTTCCAGCTCGTATTCAAAGATCAAAAACTCTTTATTCTAAGCAAATACGCAAGATTCATGGGTTTGGAGCAGCCAAACAAGCCCCAAACGAATGCAAAGTCACTTCATAACGAAATTGAACGATTGAGTTTCGCGCGCACTGTAGGCGTTCCAGCTCGTCTTATTAGATCAAGAACTTTTAATTTTTTGCAAATACGCAAGATTCATGTAATTCAAGTCGCCAAACAAGCCCCAAACGACTGCAAAGTCACTTTATAACGAAATCAACCGATTGAGTTTTGCGCTCGCTGAAGATGTTCCAGCTTGTATTAAAAGATCAAAAACTTCTTATTCTATGCAAATACGCAAGATTCATTCGTTTCGAGCAGCCAAACAAGCCCCAAACAAATGCGAAGTGGCTTTATAACGAAATTGAACGATTGAGTTTTGCGCTCGCTAAACGCGTTCCAGCACGTGTTATTAGATCAAAAACTTTTCATTCTATGCAAATACGCAAGATTCATGCGTTTGGAGCAGCCAAACAAGCCCCAAACGAATGCAAAGTTGCATTATAACGAAATCGACCGATTGAGTTTTGCGCTCGCTTTAGGCGTTCCAGCTCGTCTCATTTAGATCAAAAACTTTTCATTTTTTGAAAACACGCAAGATTCATGCGTTTGGAGCGGCCAAACAAGCCCCAAACGAATGCAGAGTCGCTTTATAACGAAATGGAACGATTAAGTTTTGCGCTCGCTGTATGCGTTCCAGCTCGTGTTGTTAGATCAAAAACTCTTCATTCTATGCAAATACGCAAGATTCGAGCGTTTGGAGCAGCCAAACAAGCCCCAAACGAATGCAAAGTCGCTTTATAACGAAATCGACCGATTCAGTTTTGCGCTTTCTGCAGGCGTTCCAGCTCGTATTAAAAGATCAATAACTCTTTATTCTCTGCAAATACGCAAGATTCATGCGTTTCGAGCAGCCAAACAAGCCCCAAACGAATGCAAAGTCACTTTATAACGAAATTGAACGATTGAGTTTTGCGCTCACTGTAGGCGTTCCAGCTGCACTTACTAGATCAAAAACTCGGCATTCTATGCAAATACGCAAGATTCATGCGTTTCGAGCAGCCAAACAATCCCCAAACGAGTACAAAGTCGCTTTATAACGAAATCGACCGATTCAGTTTTGCGCTCGCTGCAGGCGTTCCAGCTCGTATTGAAAGATCAAAAACTTTTCATTCTATGCAAATAAGCAAGATTCATGCGTCTGGAGCAGCCAAACAAGCCCCAAACGAATGCAAAGTCGCTTTATAACAAAATCGACCGATTCAGTTTTGCGCTCGCTGCATTCGTTCCAGCTCGTGTTATTAGATAAAAAAACTCTTCATTCTATGGAAATACGCAAGATTCATGCGTTTCGAGCAGCCAAACAAACCCCAAACGAATGCAAAGTCGCTTTATAACGAAATCAACCGATTGAGTTTTGCGCTCGCTGTAGACGTTCCAGCTCGTGTTAGTACATCGAAAACTCTTTATTCTATGCAATTACGCAATATTCATGCGTTTGGAGCAGCCAAACAAGCCCTAAACGAATGCAAAGTCGCTTTATAACAAAATCGACCGATTCAGTTTTGCGCTCGCTGCATTCGTTCCAGCTCGTGTTATTAGATAAAAAAACTCTTCATTCTATGGAAATACGCAAGATTCATGCGTTTCGAGCAGCCAAACAAACCCCAAACGAATGCAAAGTCGCTTTATAACGAAATCAACCGATTGAGTTTTGTGCTCGCTGAAGACGTTCCAGCTTGTATTAAAACACCAAAAACTCCTTATTCTATGCAAATACGCAAGATTCATTTGTTTCGAGCAGCCAAACAAGCCCCAAACAAATGCAAAGTCGCTTTATAACGAAATTGAACGATTGAGTTTTGTGCTCGCTGAACGCGTTCCAGCTCGTGTTATCAAATCAAAAACTCTTCATTCTATGCAAATACGCAAGATTCATGCGTTTGGAGCAGAAAAACAAGCCCCAAATGTATGCAAAGTTGCATTATAACGAAATTGAACGATTGAGTTTTGCGCTCGCATTAGGCGTTCCAACTCGTCTTATTAGATTAAAAACTTTTCATTCTTTGCAAACACGCAAGATTCATGCGTTCCGAGCAGCCAAACAAGCCCCCAACCAATGCAAAGTTGCATTATAACGAAATCGACCGATTGAGTGATGCGCTCGCTGCACACGTTCCAGCTCGTATTTAAAGATCAAGAACTCTTCATTCTAAGCAAATACGCAAGATTCATGGGTTTGGAGCAGCCAAACAAGCTCCAAACGAATGCAAAGTCGCTTTTTTACAAAATCGACCGATTCAGTTTTGCGCTCGCAACATTCGTTCTAGCTCGTGTTATTAGATCAAAAACTCTTTATTCTATGCAAATACGCAAGATTCATGCGCTTATAGTAGCCAAACAAGCCCCAAACGAATGCAGAGTCGCTTTATAACTAAATGGAACGATTAAGTTTTGCGCTCGCTGTATGCGTTCCAGCTCGTGTTGTTAGATCAAAAACTCTTCATTCTATGCAAATACGCAAGATTCGAGCGTTTGGAGCAGCCAAACAAGCCCCAAACAAATGCAAAGTCGCTTTATAACGAAATCGACCGATTGAGTTTTGCGCTCGCTTTAGGCGTTCCAGCTCGTCTCATTTAGATCAAAAACTTTTCATTCTTTGCAAACACGCAAGATTCATGCGTTTGGAGCGGCCAAAAAAGCCCCAAACGAATGCAGAGTCGCTTTATAACGAAATGGAACGATTAAGTTTTGCGCTCGCTGTATGCGTTCCAGCTCGTGTTGTTAGATCAAAAACTCTTCATTCTATGCAAATACGCAAGATTCGACTGTTTGGAGCAGCCAAACAAGCCCCAAACGAATGCAAAGTCGCTTTATAACGAAATCGACCGATTCAGTTTTGCGCTCGCTGCATTCGTTCAGGCTCGTAGTATTAGATCAAAAACTCTTTATTCTATGCAAATACGCAAGATTCATTCGTTTCGAGCAGCCAAACAAGCCCCAAACAAATGCGAAGTCGCTTTATAACAAAATTGAACGATTGAGTTTTGCGCTCGCTGAACGCGTTCCAGCTCGTGTTATTAGATCAAGAACTTTTCATTCTATGCAAATACGCAAGATTCATGCGTTTGGAGCAGCCAAACAAGCCCCAAACGAATGCAAAGTTGCATTATAACGAAATCGACCGATTCAGTTTTGCGCTCGCTGCAGGCGTTCCAGCTCGTATTAAAAGATCAAAAACAAAGCCAAACAAGCCCCAAACGAACGCAAAGTCGCATTATAACGAAATTGAACGATTGAGTTTTGCGCTCGCTGAAGACGTTCCAGCTTGTATTAAAAGATCAAAAACTCCTTATTCGATGCAAATACGCTAGATTCATTCGTTTCGAGCAGCCAAACAAGCCCCAAACAAATGTGAAGTCGCTTTATAAAGAAATTGAACGATTGAGTTTTGCGCTCGCTGAACGCGTTCCAGCTCGTGTTATTAGATCAAAAACTCTTCATTTTATGCAAATACGCAAGATTCATGCGTTTGGAGCAGCCAAACAAGCCCCGAACGAATGCAAAGTTGCATTATAACGAAATCGACCGATTGAGTTTTGCGCTCGCTTTAGGCGTTCCAGCTCGTCTCATTTAGATCAAAAACTTTTCATTCTTTGCAAACACGCAAGATTCATGCGTTTGGAGCAGCCAAACAAGCCCCAAACGAATGCAAAGTCGCTTTATAACGAAATCGACCGATTCAGTTTTGCGCTCGCTGCAGGCGTTCCAGCTCGTCTCATTTAGATCAAAAACTTTTCATTCTTTGCAAACACGCAAGATTCATGCGTTTCGAGCAGCCAAACAAGCCCCAAACGAATGCAAAGTTGCTTTATAACGAAATGGAACGATTAAGTTTTGCGCTCGCTGCATTCGTTCCAGCTCGTGTTATTAGATCAAAAACTCTCCATTCTATGCAGATACGCAAGATTCATGCGTTTCGAGCAGCCAAACAAGCCCCAAACGACTGCAAAGTCGCTTTATAACGAAATCAACCGATTGAGTTTTGCGCTCGCTGAAGACGTTCCAGCTTGTATTAAAAGATCGAAAACTTCTTATTCTATGCAAATACGCAAGATTCATTCGTTTCGAGCAGCCAAACAAGCCCCAAACAAATGCAAAGTCGCTTTATAAAGAAATTGAACGGTTGAGTTTTGCGCTCGCTAAACGCGTTCCAGCTCGTGTTATTAGATCAAAAACTTTTCATTCTATGCAAATACGCAAGATTCATGCGTTTGGAGCAGCCAAACAAGCCCCAAACGAATGCAAAGTTGCATTATAACGAAATCGTCCGATTGAGTTTTGCGCTCGCTTAAGGCGTTCCAGCTCGTCTCATTTAGATCAAAAACTTTTCATTCTTTGCAAACACGCAAGATTCATGCGTTTGGAGCAGCCAAACAAGCCCCAAACGAACGCAAAGTCGCTTTGTAACGAAATGGAACGATTAAGTTTTGCGCTCGCTGTATGCGTTCCAGCTCGTGTTGTTAGATCAAAAACTCTTCATTCTATGCAAATATGCAAGATTCGAGCGTTTGGAGCAGCCAAACAAGCCCCAAACGAATGCAAAGTCGCTTTATAACGAAATCGACCGATTGAGTTTTGCGCTCGCTGCAGGCGTTCCAGCTCGTATTAAAAGATCAAAAACTCTTCATTCTATGCAAATACGAAAGATTCATGCGTTCCGAGCAGCTAACAGCCCCAAACGAATGCAAAGTTGCATTGTAACACAATCGACCGATTGAGTTTTGCGCTCGCTGCACGCGCTCCAGCTCGTATTCAAAGATCAAAAACTCTTTATTCTAAGCAAATACGCAAGATTCATGGGTTTGGAGCAGCCAAACAAGCCCCAAACGAATGCAAAGTCACTTCATAACGAAATTGAACGATTGAGTTTCGCGCGCACTGTAGGCGTTCCAGCTCGTCTTATTAGATCAAGAACTTTTAATTTTTTGCAAATACGCAAGATTCATGTAATTCAAGTCGCCAAACAAGCCCCAAACGACTGCAAAGTCACTTTATAACGAAATCAACCGATTGAGTTTTGCGCTCGCTGAAGATGTTCCAGCTTGTATTAAAAGATCAAAAACTTCTTATTCTATGCAAATACGCAAGATTCATTCGTTTCGAGCAGCCAAACAAGCCCCAAACAAATGCGAAGTGGCTTTATAACGAAATTGAACGATTGAGTTTTGCGCTCGCTAAACGCGTTCCAGCACGTGTTATTAGATCAAAAACTTTTCATTCTATACAAATACGCAAGATTCATGCGTTTGGAGCAGCCAAACAAGCCCCAAACGAATGCAAAGTTGCATTATAACGAAATCGACCGATTGAGTTTTGCGCTCGCTTTAGGCGTTCCAGCTCGTCTCATTTAGATCAAAAACTTTTCATTTTTTGAAAACACGCAAGATTCATGCGTTTGGAGCGGCCAAACAAGCCCCAAACGAATGCAGAGTCGCTTTATAACGAAATGGAACGATTAAGTTTTGCGCTCGCTGTATGCGTTCCAGCTCGTGTTGTTAGATCAAAAACTCTACATTCTATGCAAATACGCAAGATTCGAGCGTTTGGAGCAGCCAAACAAGCCCCAAACGAATGCAAAGTCGCTTTATAACGAAATCGACCGATTCAGTTTTGCGCTTGCTGCAGGCGTTCCAGCTCGTATTAAAAGATCAATAACTCTTTATTCTCTGCAAATACGCGAGATTCATGCGTTTCGAGCAGCCAAACAAGCCCCAAACGAATGCAAAGTCACTTTATAACGAAATTGAACGATTGAGTTTTGCGCTCACTGTAGGCGTTCCAGCTGCACTTACTAGATCAAAAACTCGGCATTCTATGCAAATACGCAAGATTCATGCGTTTCGAGCAGCCAAACAATCCCCAAACGAGTACAAAGTCGCTTTATAACGAAATCGACCGATTGAGTTTTGCGCTCGCTGCACGCGTTCCAGCTCGTATTCAAAGATCAAAAACTCCTTATTCTAAGCAAATACGCAAGATTCATGGGTTTGGAGCAGCCAAACAAGCCCCAAACGAATGCAAAGTCTCTTTTTTACAAAATCGACCGATTCAGTTTTGCGCTCGCTGCATTCGTTCCAGCTCGAGTTATTAGATCAAAAACTCTTTATTCTATGCAAATACGCTAAATTCATGCGTTTCAAGCAGCCAAACATGCTTTAAACGAATGCGAAGTCGCTTACAACGAAATTGAACGATTGAGTTTTGCGCTCGCTGTACGCGTTCCAGCTCGTGTCATTAGTTCAAAAACTCTTCATTCTCTGCAAGTACGCAAGATTTGAGCGTTTAGAGCAGCCAAACAAGCCCCAAACGAACGCAAAGTCGCTTTGTAACGAAATGGAACGATTAAGTTTTGCGCTCGCTGTATGCGTTCCAGCCCGTGTTGTTAGATCAAAAACTCTTCATTCTATGCAAATATGCAAGATTCGAGCGTTTGGAGCAGCCAAACAAGCCCCAAACGAATGCAAAGTCGCTTTATAACGAAATCGACCGATTCAGTTTTGCGCTCGCTGCAGGCGTTCCAGCTCGTATTGAAAGATCAAAAACTTTTCATTCTATGCAAATAAGCAAGATTCATGCGTCTGGAGCAGCCAAACAAGCCCCAAACGAATGCAAAGTCGCTTTATAACGAAATTGAACGATTGAGTTTTGCGCTCGCTGTACGCGTTCCAGCTCGTGTCATTAGATCAAAAACTCTTCATTCTATGCAAATACGCAAGATTCATGCGTTTCGAGCGGCTAGACAAGCCCCAAACGAATGCAAAGTCGCTTTATAACGAAATCAACCGATTGAGTTTTGCGCTCGCTGTAGACGTTCCAGCTCGTGTTAGTACATCGAAAACTCTTTATTCTATGCAATTACGCAATATTCATGCGTTTGGAGCAGCCAAACAAGCCCTAAACGAATGCAAAGTCGCTTTATAACAAAATCGACCGATTCAGTTTTGCGCTCGCTGCATTCGTTCCAGCTCGTGTTATTAGATAAAAAAACTCTTCATTCTATGGAAATACGCAAGATTCATGCGTTTCGAGCAGCCAAACAAACCCCAAACGAATGCAAAGTCGCTTTATAACGAAATCAACCGATTGAGTTTTGTGCTCGCTGAAGACGTTCCAGCTTGTATTAAAACATCAAAAACTCCTTATTCTATGCAAATACGCAAGATTCATTTGTTTCGAGCAGCCAAACAAGCCCCAAACAAATGCAAAGTCGCTTTATAACGAAATTGAACGATTGAGTTTTGCGCTCGCTGAACGCGTTCCAGCTCGTGTTATCAAATCAAAAACTCTTCATTCTATGCAAATACGCAATATTCATGCGTTTGGAGCAGAAAAACAAGCCCCAAACGTATGCAAAGTTGCGTTATAACGAAATTGAACGATTGAGTTTTGCGCTCGCATTAGACGTTCCAACTCGTCTTATTAGATTAAGAACTTTTCATTCTTTGCAAACACGCAAGATTCATGCGTTCCGAGCAGCCAAACAAGCCCCTAACGAATGCAAAGTCGCTTTATAACGAAATTGAACGATTGAGTTTTGCGCTCGCTGAACGCGTTCCAGCTCGTGTTATCAAATCAAAAACTCTTGATTCTATGCAAATACGCAAGATTCATGCGTTTGGAGCAGAAAAACAAGCCCCAAACGTATGCAAAGTTGCATTATAACGAAATTGAACGATTGAGTTTTGCGCTCGCATTAGGCGTTCCAACTCGTCTTATTAGATTAAAAACTTTTCATTCTTTGCAAACACGTAAGATTCATGCGTTCCGAGCAGCCAAACAAGCCCCTAACCAATGCAAAGTTGCATTATAACGAAATCGACCGATTGAGTGATGCGCTCGCTGCACGCGTTCCAGCTCGTATTTAAAGATCAAGAACTCTTCATTCTAAGCAAATACGCAAGATTCATGGGTTTGGAGCAGCCAAACAAGCTCCAAACGAATGCAAAGTCGCTTTTTTACAAAATCGACCGATTCAGTTTTGCGCTCGCAACATTCGTTCTAGCTCGTGTTATTAGATCAAAAACTCTTTATTCTATGCAAATACACAAGATTCATGCGCTTATAGTAGCCAAACAAGCCCCAAACGAATGCAGAGTCGCTTTATAACTAAATGGAACGATTAAGTTTTGCGCTCGCTGTATGCGTTCCAGCTCGTGTTGTTAGATCAAAAACTCTTCATTCTATGCAAATACGCAAGATTCGAGCGTTTGGAGCAGCCAAACAAGCCCCAAACAAATGCAAAGTCGCTTTATAACGAAATCGACCGATTGAGTTTTGCGCTCGCTTTAGGCGTTCCAGCTCGTCTCATTTAGATCAAAAACTTTTCATTCTTTGCAAACACGCAAGATTCATGCGTTTGGAGCGGCCAAAAAAGCCCCAAACGAATGCAGAGTCGCTTTATAACGAAATGGAACGATTAAGTTTTGCGCTCGCTGTATGCGTTCCAGCTCGTGTTGTTAGATCAAAAACTCTTCATTCTATGCAAATACGCAAGATTCGACTGTTTGGAGCAGCCAAACAAGCCCCAAACGAATGCAAAGTCGCTTTATAACGAAATCGACCGATTCAGTTTTGCGCTCGCTGCATTCGTTCAGGCTCGTAGTATTAGATCAAAAACTCTTTATTCTATGCAAATACGCAAGATTCATTCGTTTCGAGCAGCCAAACAAGCCCCAAACAAATGCGAAGTCGCTTTATAACAAAATTGAACGATTGAGTTTTGCGCTCGCTGAACGCGTTCCAGCTCGTGTTATTAGATCAAGAACTTTTCATTCTATGCAAATACGCAAGATTCATGCGTTTGGAGCAGCCAAACAAGCCCCAAACGAATGCAAAGTTGCATTATAACGAAATCGACCGATTCAGTTTTGCGCTCGCTGCAGGCGTTCCAGCTCGTATTAAAAGATCAAAAACAAAGCCAAACAAGCCCCAAACGAACGCAAAGTCGCATTATAACGAAATTGAACGATTGAGTTTTGCGCTCGCTGAAGACGTTCCAGCTTGTATTAAAAGATCAAAAACTCCTTATTCGATGCAAATACGCTAGATTCATTCGTTTCGAGCAGCCAAACAAGCCCCAAACAAATGCGAAGTCGCTTTATAAAGAAATTGAACGATTGAGTTTTGCGCTCGCTGAACGCGTTCCAGCTCGTGTTATTAGATCAAAAACTCTTCATTTTATGCAAATACGCAAGATTCATGCGTTTGGAGCAGCCAAACAAGCCCCGAACGAATGCAAAGTTGCATTATAACGAAATTGACCGATTGAGTTTTGCGCTCGCTTTAGGCGTTCCAGCTCGTCTCATTTAGATCAAAAACTTTTCATTCTTTGCAAACACGCAAGATTCATGCGTTTGGAGCAGCCAAACAAGCCCCAAACGAATGCAAAGTCGCTTTATAACGAAATCGACCGATTCAGTTTTGCGCTCGCTGCAGGCGTTCCAGCTCGTCTCATTTAGATCAAAAACTTTTCATTCTTTGCAAACACGCAAGATTCATGCGTTTCGAGCAGCCAAACAAGCCCCAAACGAATGCAAAGTTGCTTTATAACGAAATGGAACGATTAAGTTTTGCGCTCGCTGCATTCGTTCCAGCTCGTGTTATTAGATCAAAAACTCTCCATTCTATGCAGATACGCAAGATTCATGCGTTTCGAGCAGCCAAACAAGCCCCAAACGACTGCAAAGTCGCTTTATAACGAAATCAACCGATTGAGTTTTGCGCTCGCTGAAGACGTTCCAGCTTGTATTAAAAGATCAAAAACTTCTTATTCTATGCAAATACGCAAGATTCATTCGTTTCGAGCAGCCAAACAAGCCCCAAACAAATGCAAAGTCGCTTTATAACGAAATTGAACGGTTGAGTTTTGCGCTCGCTAAACGCGTTCCAGCTCGTGTTATTAGATCAAAAACTTTTCATTCTATGCAAATACGCAAGATTCATGCGTTTGGAGCAGCCAAACAAGCCCCAAACGAATGCAAAGTTGCATTATAACGAAATCGTCCGATTGAGTTTTGCGCTCGCTTAAGGCGTTCCAGCTCGTCTCATTTAGATCAAAAACTTTTCATTCTTTGCAAACACGCAAGATTCATGCGTTTGGAGCAGCCAAACAAGCCCCAAACGAACGCAAAGTCGCTTTGTAACGAAATGGAACGATTAAGTTTTGCGCTCGCTGTATGCGTTCCAGCTCGTGTTGTTAGATCAAAAACTCTTCATTCTATGCAAATATGCAAGATTCGAGCGTTTGGAGCAGCCAAACAAGCCCCAAACGAATGCAAAGTCGCTTTATAACGAAATCGACCGATTGAGTTTTGCGCTCGCTGCAGGCGTTCCAGCTCGTATTAAAAGATCAAAAACTCTTCATTCTATGCAAATACGAAAGATTCATGCGTTCCGAGCAGCTAACAGCCCCAAACGAATGCAAAGTTGCATTGTAACACAATCGACCGATTGAGTTTTGCGCTCGCTGCACGCGTTCCAGCTCGTATTCAAAGATCAAAAACTCTTTATTCTAAGCAAATACGCAAGATTCATGGGTTTGGAGCAGCCAAACAAGCCCCAAACGAATGCAAAGTCACTTCATAACGAAATTGAACGATTGAGTTTCGCGCGCACTGTAGGCGTTCCAGCTCGTCTTATTAGATCAAGAACTTTTAATTTTTTGCAAATACGCAAGATTCATGTAATTCAAGTCGCCAAACAAGCCCCAAACGACTGCAAAGTCACTTTATAACGAAATCAACCGATTGAGTTTTGCGCTCGCTGAAGATGTTCCAGCTTGTATTAAAAGATCAAAAACTTCTTATTCTATGCAAATACGCAAGATTCATTCGTTTCGAGCAGCCAAACAAGCCCCAAACAAATGCGAAGTGGCTTTATAACGAAATTGAACGATTGAGTTTTGCGCTCGCTAAACGCGTTCCAGCACGTGTTATTAGATCAAAAACTTTTCATTCTATGCAAATACGCAAGATTCATGCGTTTGGAGCAGCCAAACAAGCCCCAAACGAATGCAAAGTTGCATTATAACGAAATCGACCGATTGAGTTTTGCGCTCGCTTTAGGCGTTCCAGCTCGTCTCATTTAGATCAAAAACTTTTCATTTTTTGAAAACACGCAAGATTCATGCGTTTGGAGCGGCCAAACAAGCCCCAAACGAATGCAGAGTCGCTTTATAACGAAATGGAACGATTAAGTTTTGCGCTCGCTGTATGCGTTCCAGCTCGTGTTGTTAGATCAAAAACTCTTCATTCTATGCAAATACGCAAGATTCGAGCGTTTGGAGCAGCCAAACAAGCCCCAAACGAATGCAAAGTCGCTTTATAACGAAATCGACCGATTCAGTTTTGCGCTTGCTGCAGGCGTTCCAGCTCGTATTAAAAGATCAATAACTCTTTATTCTTTGCAAATACGAAAGATTCATGCGTTTCGAGCAGCCAAACAAGCCCCAAACGAATGCAAAGTCACTTTATAACGAAATTGAACGATTGAGTTTTGCGCTCACTGTAGGCGTTCCAGCTGCACTTACTAGATCAAAAACTCGGCATTCTATGCAAATACGCAAGATTCATGCGTTTCGAGCAGCCAAACAATCCCCAAACGAGTACAAAGTCGCTTTATAACGAAATCGACCGATTGAGTTTTGCGCTCGCTGCACGCGTTCCAGCTCGTATTCAAAGATCAAAAACTCCTTATTCTAAGCAAATACGCAAGATTCATGGGTTTGGAGCAGCCAAACAAGCCCCAAACGAATGCAAAGTCTCTTTTTTACAAAATCGACCGATTCAGTTTTGCGCTCGCTGCATTCGTTCCAGCTCGAGTTATTAGATCAAAAACTCTTTATTCTATGCAAATACGCTAAATTCATGCGTTTCAAGCAGCCAAACATGCTTTAAACGAATGCGAAGTCGCTTACAACGAAATTGAACGATTGAGTTTTGCGCTCGCTGTACGCGTTCCAGCTCGTGTCATTAGTTCAAAAACTCTTCATTCTCTGCAAGTACGCAAGATTTGAGCGTTTAGAGCAGCCAAACAAGCCCCAAACGAACGCAAAGTCGCTTTGTAACGAAATGGAACGATTAAGTTTTGCGCTCGCTGTATGCGTTCCAGCCCGTGTTGTTAGATCAAAAACTCTTCATTCTATGCAAATATGCAAGATTCGAGCGTTTGGAGCAGCCAAACAAGCCCCAAACGAATGCAAAGTCGCTTTATAACGAAATCGACCGATTCAGTTTTGCGCTCGCTGCAGGCGTTCCAGCTCGTATTGAAAGATCAAAAACTTTTCATTCTATGCAAATAAGCAAGATTCATGCGTCTGGAGCAGCCAAACAAGCCCCAAACGAATGCAAAGTCGCTTTATAACGAAATTGAACGATTGAGTTTTGCGCTCGCTGAACGCGTTCCAGCTCGTGTTATCAAATCAAAAACTCTTCATTCTATGCAAATACGCAATATTCATGCGTTTGGAGCAGAAAAACAAGCCCCAAACGTATGCAAAGTTGCGTTATAACGAAATTGAACGATTGAGTTTTGCGCTCGCATTAGACGTTCCAACTCGTCTTATTAGATTAAGAACTTTTCATTCTTTGCAAACACGCAAGATTCATGCGTTCCGAGCAGCCAAACAAGCCCCTAACGAATGCAAAGTCGCTTTATAATGAAATCGAACGATTGAGTTTTGCGCTCGCTGAACGCGTTCCAGCTCGTGTTATCAAATCAAAAACTCTTCATTCTATGCAAATACGCAAGATTCATGCGTTTGGAGCAGAAAAACAAGCCCCAAACGTATGCAAAGTTGCATTATAACGAAATAGAACGATTGAGTTTTGCGCTCGCATTAGACGTTCCAACTCGTCTTATCAGATTAAAAACTTTTCATTCTTTGCAAACACGCAAGATTAATGCGTTCCGAGCAGCCAAACAAGCCCCTAACGAATGCAAAGTCGCTTTATAACGAAATTGAACGATTGAGTTTTGCGCTCGCTGAACGCGTTCCAGCTCGTGTTATCAAATCAAAAACTCTTCATTCTATGCAAATACGCAAGATTCATGCGTTTGGAGCAGAAAAACAAGCCCCAAACGTATGCAAAGTTGCATTATAACGAAATTGAACGATTGAGTTTTGCGCTCGCATTAGGCGTTCCAACTCGTCTTATTACATTAAAAACTTTTCATTCTTTGCAAACACGCAAGATTCATGCGTTCCGAGCAGCCAAACAAGCCCCTAACGAATGCAAAGTTGCATTATAACGAAATCGACCGATTGAGTTTTGCGCTCCCTATAGGCGTTCCAGCTCGTCTCATTTAGATCAAAAACTTTTCATTCTTTGCAAACACGCAAGATTCATGCGTTTCGAGCAGCCAAACAAGCCCCAAACGAACGCAAAGTCGCATTATAACAAAATTGAATGATTGAGTTTTGCGCTCGCTGAAGACGTTCCAGCTTGTATTAAAAGATCAAAAACTCCTTATGCTATGCAAATACGCAAGATCCATTCGTTTCGAGCAGCCAAACAAGCCCCAAACAAATGCAAAGTCGCTTTATAACGAAATCGACCGATTGAGTTTCGCGCTCGCTGCAGGCGTTCCAGCTCGTATTAAAAGATCAAAATCTCTTTATTCTATGCAAATACGCAAGATTCATGCGTTTCGAGCAGCCAAACAAGCCACAAACGACTGCAAAGTCGCTTTATAACGAAATCAACCGATTGAGTTTTGCGCTCGCTGAAGACGTTCCAGCTTGTATTAAAAGATCAAAAACTTCTTATTCTATGCAAATACGCAAGATCCATTCGTTTCGAGCAGCCAAACAAGCCCCAAACAAATGCAAAGTCGCTTTATAACGAAATCGACCGATTGAGTTTCGCGCTCGCTGCAGGCGTTCCAACTCGTATTAAAAGATCAAAAACTCTTTATTCTATGCAAATACGCAAGATTCATGCGTTTCGAGCAGCCAAACAACCCCCAAACGAATGCAAAGTTGCATTATAACGAAATCGACCGATTGAGTTTTGCGCTCGCTGTACGCGTTCCAGCTCGTGTTATTAGATCAAAAACTCTTCATTCTATGCATATACGCAAGATTCATGCGTTTGGAGCAGCCAAACAAGCCCCAAACGAACGCAAAGTCGCATTATAACGAAATTGACCGATTGAGTTTTGCGCTCGCTGCAGGCGTTCCAGCTCGTATTAAAAGATCAAAAACTCTTTATTCTGTGCAAATACGAAAGATTCGTGCGTTTCGAGCAGCCAAACAAGCCCCAAACGAATGCAAAGTTGCGTTATAACGAAATCGACCGATTGAGTTTTGCGCTCGCTGCACGCGTTCCAGCTCGTATTCAAAGATCAAAAACTCTTTATTCTAAGCAAATACGCAAGATTCATGCGTTTGGAGCAGCCAAACAAGCCCCGAACGAATGCAAAGTTGCATTATAACGAAATCGACCGATTGAGTTTTGCGCTCGCTTTAGGCGTTCCAGCTCGTCTCATTTAGATCAAAAACTTTCCATTCTTTGCAAACACGCAAGATTCATGCGTTTGGAGCAGCCAAACAAGCCCCAAACGAATGCAAAGTCGCTTTATAACGAAATCGACCGATTCAGTTTTGCGCTCGCTGCAGGCGTTCCAGCTCGTATTAAAAGATCAAAAACAAAGCCAAACAAGCCCCAAACGAACGCAAAGTCGCATTATAACGAAATTGAACGATTGAGTTTTGCGCTCGCTGAAGACGTTCCTGCTTGTATTAAAAGATCAAAAACTCCTTATTCGATGCAAATACGCTAGATTCATTCGTTTCGAGCAGCCAAACAAGCCCCAAACAAATGCGAAGTCGCTTTATAAAGAAATTGAACGATTGAGTTTTGCGCTCGCTGAACGCGTTCCAGCTCGTGTTATTAGATCAAAAACTCTTCATTTTATGCAAATACGCAAGATTCATGCGTTTGGAGCAGCCAAACAAGCCCCGAACGAATGCAAAGTTGCATTATAACGAAATCGACCGATTGAGTTTTGCGCTCGCTTTAGGCGTTCCAGCTCGTCTCATTTAGATCAAAAACTTTTCATTCTTTGCAAACACGCAAGATTCATGCGTTTGGAGCAGCCAAACAAGCCCCAAACGAATGCAAAGTCGCTTTATAACGAAATCGACCGATTCAGTTTTGCGCTCGCTGCAGGCGTTCCAGCTCGTCTCATTTAGATCAAAAACTTTTCATTCTTTGCAAACACGCAAGATTCATGCGTTTCGAGCAGCCAAACAAGCCCCAAACGAATGCAAAGTTGCTTTATAACGAAATGGAACGATTAAGTTTTGCGCTCGCTGCATTCGTTCCAGCTCGTGTTATTAGATAAAAAACTCTCCATTCTATGCAGATACGCAAGATTCATGCGTTTCGAGCAGCCAAACAAGCCCCAAACGACTGCAAAGTCGCTTTATAACGAAATCAACCGATTGAGTTTTGCGCTCGCTGAAGACATTCCAGCTTGTATTAAAAGATCAAAAACTTCTTATTCTATGCAAATACGCAAGATTCATTCGTTTCGAGCAGCCAAACAAGCCCCAAACAAATGCAAAGTCGCTTTATAACGAAATTGAACGGTTGAGTTTTGCGCTCGCTAAACGCGTTCCAGCTCGTGTTATTAGATCAAAAACTTTTCATTCTATGCAAATACGCAAGATTCATGCGTTTGGAGCAGCCAAACAAGCCCCAAACGAATGCAAAGTTGCATTATAACGAAATCGTCCGATTGAGTTTTGCGCTCGCTTAAGGCGTTCCAGCTCGTCTCATTTAGATCAAAAACTTTTCATTATTTGCAAACACGCAAGATTCATGCGTTTGGAGCAGCCAAACAAGCCCCAAACGAACGCAAAGTCGCTTTGTAACGAAATGGAACGATTAAGTTTTGCGCTCGCTGTATGCGTTCCAGCTCGTGTTGTTAGATCAAAAACTCTTCATTCTATGCAAATATGCAAGATTCGAGCGTTTGGAGCAGCCAAACAAGCCCCAAACGAATGCAAAGTCGCTTTATAACGAAATCGACCGATTGAGTTTTGCGCTCGCTGCAGGCGTTCCAGCTCGTATTAAAAGATCAAAAACTCTTCATGCTATGCAAATACGAAAGATTCATGCGTTCCGAGCAGCTAACAGCCCCAAACGAATGCAAAGTTGCATTGTAACACAATCGACCGATTGAGTTTTGCGCTCGCTGCACGCGTTCCAGCTCGTATTCAAAGATCAAAAACTCTTTATTCTAAGCAAATACGCAAGATTCATGGGTTTGGAGCAGCCAAACAAGCCCCAAACGAATGCAAAGTCACTTCATAACGAAATTGAACGATTGAGTTCCGCGCGCACTGTAGGCGTTCCAGCTCGTCTTATTAGATCAAGAACTTTTAATTTTTTGCAAATACGCAAGATTCATGTAATTCAAGTCGCCAAACAAGCCCCAAACGACTGCAAAGTCACTTTATAACGAAATCAACCGATTGAGTTTTGCGCTCGCTGAAGATGTTCCAGCTTGTATTAAAAGATCAAAAACTTCTTATTCTATGCAAATACGCAAGATTCATTCGTTTCGAGCAGCCAAACAAGCCCCAAACAAATGCGAAGTGGCTTTATAACGAAATTGAACGATTGAGTTTTGCGCTCGCTAAACGCGTTCCAGCACGTGTTATTAGATCAAAGACTTTTCATTCTATGCAAATACGCAAGATTCATGCGTTTGGAGCAGCCAAACAAGCCCCAAACGAATGCAAAGTTGCATTATAACGAAATCGACCGATTGAGTTTTGCGCTCGCTTTAGGCGTTTCAGCTCGTCTCATTTAGATCAAAAACTTTTCATTTTTTAAAAACACGCAAGATTCATGCGTTTGGAGCGGCCAAACAAGCCCCAAACGAATGCAGAGTCGCTTTATAACGAAATGGAACGATTAAGTTTTGCGCTCGCTGTATGCGTTCCAGCTCGTGTTGTTAGATCAAAAACTCTTCATTCTATGCAAATACGCAAGATTCGAGCGTTTGGAGCAGCCAAACAAGCCCCAAACGAATGCAAAGTCGCTTTATAACGAAATCGACCGATTCAGTTTTGCGCTTTCTGCAGGCGTTCCAGCTCGTATTAAAAGATCAATAACTCTTTATTCTCTGCAAATACGCAAGATTCATGCGTTTCGAGCAGCCAAACAAGCCCCAAACGAATGCAAAGTCACTTTATAACGAAATTGAACGATTGAGTTTTGCGCTCACTGTAGGCGTTCCAGCTCCACTTACTAGATCAAAAACTCGGCATTCTATGCAAATACGCAAGATTCATGCGTTTCGAGCAGCCAAACAATCCCCAAACGAGTACAAAGTCGCTTTATAACGAAATCGACCGATTGAGTTTTGCGCTCGCTGCACGCGTTCCAGCTCGTATTCAAAGATCAAAAACTCCTTATTCTAAGCAAATACGCAAGATTCATGGGTTTGGAGCAGCCAAACAAGCCCCAAACGAATGCAAAGTCTCTTTTTTACAAAATCGACCGATTCAGTTTTGCGCTCGCTGCATTCGTTCCAGCTCGAGTTATTAGATCAAAAACTCTTTATTCTATGCAAATACGCTAAATTCATGCGTTTCAAGCAGCCAAACATGCTTTAAACGAATGCGAAGTCGCTTACAACGAAATTGAACGATTGAGTTTTGCGCTCGCTGTACGCGTTCCAGCTCGTGTCATTAGTTCAAAAACTCTTCATTCTCTGCAAGTAAGCAAGATTTGAGCGTTTAGAGCAGCCAAACAAGCCCCAAACGAACGCAAAGTCGCTTTGTAACGAAATGGAACGATTAAGTTTTGCGCTCGCTGTATGCGTTCCAGCCCGTGTTGTTAGATCAAAAACTCTTCATTCTATGCAAATATGCAAGATTCGAGCGTTTGGAGCAGCCAAACAAGCCCCAAACGAATGCAAAGTCGCTTTATAACGAAATCGACCGATTCAGTTTTGCGCTCGCTGCAGGCGTTCCAGCTCGTATTGAAAGATCAAAAACTTTTCATTCTATGCAAATAAGCAAGATTCATGCGTCTGGAGCAGCCAAACAAGCCCCAAACGAATGCAAAGTCGCTTTATAACGAAATTGAACGATTGAGTTTTGCGCTCGCTGTACGCGTTCCAGCTCGTGTCATTAGATCAAAAACTCTTCATTCTATGCAAATACGCAAGATTCATGCGTTTCGAGCGGCTAGACAAGCCCCAAACGAATGCAAAGTCGCTTTATAACGAAATCAACCGATTGAGTTTTGCGCTCGCTGTAGACGTTCCAGCTCGTGTTAGTACATCGAAAACTCTTTATTCTATGCAATTACGCAATATTCATGCGTTTGGAGCAGCCAAACAAGCCCTAAACGAATGCAAAGTCGCTTTATAACAAAATCGACCGATTCAGTTTTGCGCTCGCTGCATTCGTTCCAGCTCGTGTTATTAGATAAAAAAACTCTTCATTCTATGGAAATACGCAAGATTCATGCGTTTCGAGCAGCCAAACAAACCCCAAACGAATGCAAAGTCGCTTTATAACGAAATCAACCGATTGAGTTTTGTGCTCGCTGAAGACGTTCCAGCTTGTATTAAAACACCAAAAACTCCTTATTCTATGCAAATACGCAAGATTCATTTGTTTCGAGCAGCCAAACAAGCCCCAAACAAATGCAAAGTCGCTTTATAACGAAATTGAACGATTGAGTTTTGTGCTCGCTGAACGCGTTCCAGCTCGTGTTATCAAATCAAAAACTCTTCATTCTATGCAAATACGCAATATTCATGCGTTTGGAGCAGAAAAACAAGCCCCAAACGTATGCAAAGTTGCGTTATAACGAAATTGAACGATTGAGTTTTGCGCTCGCATTAGACGTTCCAACTCGTCTTATTAGATTAAGAACTTTTCATTCTTTGCAAACACGCAAGATTCATGCGTTCCGAGCAGCCAAACAAGCCCCTAACGAATGCAAAGTCGCTTTATAACGAAATTGAACGATTGAGTTTTGCGCTCGCTGAACGCGTTCCAGCTCGTGTTATCAAATCAAAAACTCTTCATTCTATGCAAATACGCAAGATTCATGCGTTTGGAGCAGAAAAACAAGCCCCAAATGTATGCAAAGTTGCATTATAACGAAATTGAACGATTGAGTTTTGCGCTCGCATTAGGCGTTCCAACTCGTCTTATTAGATTAAAAACTTTTCATTCTTTGCAAACACGCAAGATTCATGCGTTCCGAGCAGCCAAACAAGCCCCCAACCAATGCAAAGTTGCATTATAACGAAATCGACCGATTGAGTGATGCGCTCGCTGCACACGTTCCAGCTCGTATTTAAAGATCAAGAACTCTTCATTCTAAGCAAATACGCAAGATTCATGGGTTTGGAGCAGCCAAACAAGCTCCAAACGAATGCAAAGTCGCTTTTTTACAAAATCGACCGATTCAGTTTTGCGCTCGCAACATTCGTTCTAGCTCGTGTTATTAGATCAAAAACTCTTTATTCTATGCAAATACGCAAGATTCATGCGCTTATAGTAGCCAAACAAGCCCCAAACGAATGCAGAGTCGCTTTATAACTAAATGGAACGATTAAGTTTTGCGCTCGCTGTATGCGTTCCAGCTCGTGTTGTTAGATCAAAAACTCTTCATTCTATGCAAATACGCAAGATTCGAGCGTTTGGAGCAGCCAAACAAGCCCCAAACAAATGCAAAGTCGCTTTATAACGAAATCGACCGATTGAGTTTTGCGCTCGCTTTAGGCGTTCCAGCTCGTCTCATTTAGATCAAAAACTTTTCATTCTTTGCAAACACGCAAGATTCATGCGTTTGGAGCGGCCAAAAAAGCCCCAAACGAATGCAGAGTCGCTTTATAACGAAATGGAACGATTAAGTTTTGCGCTCGCTGTATGCGTTCCAGCTCGTGTTGTTAGATCAAAAACTCTTCATTCTATGCAAATACGCAAGATTCGACTGTTTGGAGCAGCCAAACAAGCCCCAAACGAATGCAAAGTCGCTTTATAACGAAATCGACCGATTCAGTTTTGCGCTCGCTGCATTCGTTCAGGCTCGTAGTATTAGATCAAAAACTCTTTATTCTATGCAAATACGCAAGATTCATTCGTTTCGAGCAGCCAAACAAGCCCCAAACAAATGCGAAGTCGCTTTATAACAAAATTGAACGATTGAGTTTTGCGCTCGCTGAACGCGTTCCAGCTCGTGTTATTAGATCAAGAACTTTTCATTCTATGCAAATACGCAAGATTCATGCGTTTGGAGCAGCCAAACAAGCCCCAAACGTATGCAAAGTTGCATTATAACGAAATCGACCGATTCAGTTTTGCGCTCGCTGCAGGCGTTCCAGCTCGTATTAAAAGATCAAAAACAAAGCCAAACAAGCCCCAAACGAACGCAAAGTCGCATTATAACGAAATTGAACGATTGAGTTTTGCGCTCGCTGAAGACGTTCCAGCTTGTATTAAAAGATCAAAAACTCCTTATTCGATGCAAATACGCTAGATTCATTCGTTTCGAGCAGCCAAACAAGCCCCAAACAAATGTGAAGTCGCTTTATAAAGAAATTGAACGATTGAGTTTTGCGCTCGCTGAACGCGTTCCAGCTCGTGTTATTAGATCAAAAACTCTTCATTTTATGCAAATACGCAAGATTCATGCGTTTGGAGCAGCCAAACAAGCCCCGAACGAATGCAAAGTTGCATTATAACGAAATCGACCGATTGAGTTTTGCGCTCGCTTTAGGCGTTCCAGCTCGTCTCATTTAGATCAAAAACTTTTCATTCTTTGCAAACACGCAAGATTCATGCGTTTGGAGCAGCCAAACAAGCCCCAAACGAATGCAAAGTCGCTTTATAACGAAATCGACCGATTCAGTTTTGCGCTCGCTGCAGGCGTTCCAGCTCGTCTCATTTAGATCAAAAACTTTTCATTCTTTGCAAACACGCAAGATTCATGCGTTTCGAGCAGCCAAACAAGCCCCAAACGAATGCAAAGTTGCTTTATAACGAAATGGAACGATTAAGTTTTGCGCTCGCTGCATTCGTTCCAGCTCGTGTTATTAGATCAAAAACTCTCCATTCTATGCAGATACGCAAGATTCATGCGTTTCGAGCAGCCAAACAAGCCCCAAACGACTGCAAAGTCGCTTTATAACGAAATCAACCGATTGAGTTTTGCGCTCGCTGAAGACGTTCCAGCTTGTATTAAAAGATCGAAAACTTCTTATTCTATGCAAATACGCAAGATTCATTCGTTTCGAGCAGCCAAACAAGCCCCAAACAAATGCAAAGTCGCTTTATAACGAAATTGAACGGTTGAGTTTTGCGCTCGCTAAACGCGTTCCAGCTCGTGTTATTAGATCAAAAACTTTTCATTCTATGCAAATACGCAAGATTCATGCGTTTGGAGCAGCCAAACAAGCCCCAAACGAATGCAAAGTTGCATTATAACGAAATCGTCCGATTGAGTTTTGCGCTCGCTTAAGGCGTTCCAGCTCGTCTCATTTAGATCAAAAACTTTTCATTCTTTGCAAACACGCAAGATTCATGCGTTTGGAGCAGCCAAACAAGCCCCAAACGAACGCAAAGTCGCTTTGTAACGAAATGGAACGATTAAGTTTTGCGCTCGCTGTATGCGTTCCAGCTCGTGTTGTTAGATCAAAAACTCTTCATTCTATGCAAATATGCAAGATTCGAGCGTTTGGAGCAGCCAAACAAGCCCCAAACGAATGCAAAGTCGCTTTATAACGAAATCGACCGATTGAGTTTTGCGCTCGCTGCAGGCGTTCCAGCTCGTATTAAAAGATCAAAAACTCTTCATTCTATGCAAATACGAAAGATTCATGCGTTCCGAGCAGCTAACAGCCCCAAACGAATGCAAAGTTGCATTGTAACACAATCGACCGATTGAGTTTTGCGCTCGGTGCACGCGCTCCAGCTCGTATTCAAAGATCAAAAACTCTTTATTCTAAGCAAATACGCAAGATTCATGGGTTTGGAGCAGCCAAACAAGCCCCAAACGAATGCAAAGTCACTTCATAACGAAATTGAACGATTGAGTTTCGCGCGCACTGTAGGCGTTCCAGCTCGTCTTATTAGATCAAGAACTTTTAATTTTTTGCAAATACGCAAGATTCATGTAATTCAAGTCGCCAAACAAGCCCCAAACGACTGCAAAGTCACTTTATAACGAAATCAACCGATTGAGTTTTGCGCTCGCTGAAGATGTTCCAGCTTGTATTAAAAGATCAAAAACTTCTTATTCTATGCAAATACGCAAGATTCATTCGTTTCGAGCAGCCAAACAAGCCCCAAACAAATGCGAAGTGGCTTTATAACGAAATTGAACGATTGAGTTTTGCGCTCGCTAAACGCGTTCCAGCACGTGTTATTAGATCAAAAACTTTTCATTCTATACAAATACGCAAGATTCATGCGTTTGGAGCAGCCAAACAAGCCCCAAACGAATGCAAAGTTGCATTATAACGAAATCGACCGATTGAGTTTTGCGCTCGCTTTAGGCGTTCCAGCTCGTCTCATTTAGATCAAAAACTTTTCATTTTTTGAAAACACGCAAGATTCATGCGTTTGGAGCGGCCAAACAAGCCCCAAACGAATGCAGAGTCGCTTTATAACGAAATGGAACGATTAAGTTTTGCGCTCGCTGTATGCGTTCCAGCTCGTGTTGTTAGATCAAAAACTCTACATTCTATGCAAATACGCAAGATTCGAGCGTTTGGAGCAGCCAAACAAGCCCCAAACGAATGCAAAGTCGCTTTATAACGAAATCGACCGATTCAGTTTTGCGCTTGCTGCAGGCGTTCCAGCTCGTATTAAAAGATCAATAACTCTTTATTCTCTGCAAATACGCGAGATTCATGCGTTTCGAGCAGCCAAACAAGCCCCAAACGAATGCAAAGTCACTTTATAACGAAATTGAACGATTGAGTTTTGCGCTCACTGTAGGCGTTCCAGCTGCACTTACCAGATCAAAAACTCGGCATTCTATGCAAATACGCAAGATTCATGCGTTTCGAGCAGCCAAACAATCCCCAAACGAGTACAAAGTCGCTTTATAACGAAATCGACCGATTGAGTTTTGCGCTCGCTGCACGCGTTCCAGCTCGTATTCAAAGATCAAAAACTCCTTATTCTAAGCAAATACGCAAGATTCATGGGTTTGGAGCAGCCAAACAAGCCCCAAACGAATGCAAAGTCTCTTTTTTACAAAATCGACCGATTCAGTTTTGCGCTCGCTGCATTCGTTCCAGCTCGAGTTATTAGATCAAAAACTCTTTATTCTATGCAAATACGCTAAATTCATGCGTTTCAAGCAGCCAAACATGCTTTAAACGAATGCGAAGTCGCTTACAACGAAATTGAACGATTGAGTTTTGCGCTCGCTGTACGCGTTCCAGCTCGTGTCATTAGTTCAAAAACTCTTCATTCTCTGCAAGTACGCAAGATTTGAGCGTTTAGAGCAGCCAAACAAGCCCCAAACGAACGCAAAGTCGCTTTGTAACGAAATGGAACGATTAAGTTTTGCGCTCGCTGTATGCGTTCCAGCCCGTGTTGTTAGATCAAAAACTCTTCATTCTATGCAAATATGAAAGATTCGAGCGTTTGGAGCAGCCAAACAAGCCCCAAACGAATGCAAAGTCGCTTTATAACGAAATCGACCGATTCAGTTTTGCGCTCGCTGCAGGCGTTCCAGCTCGTATTGAAAGATCAAAAACTTTTCATTCTATGCAAATAAGCAAGATTCATGCGTCTGGAGCAGCCAAACAAGCCCCAAACGAATGCAAAGTCGCTTTATAACGAAATTGAACGATTGAGTTTTGCGCTCGCTGTACGCGTTCCAGCTCGTGTCATTAGATCAAAAACTCTTCATTCTATGCAAATACGCAAGATTCATGCGTTTCGAGCGGCTAGACAAGCCCCAAACGAATGCAAAGTCGCTTTATAACGAAATCAACCGATTGAGTTTTGCGCTCGCTGTAGACGTTCCAGCTCGTGTTAGTACATCGAAAACTCTTTATTCTATGCAATTACGCAATATTCATGCGTTTGGAGCAGCCAAACAAGCCCTAAACGAATGCAAAGTCGATTTATAACAAAATCGACCGATTCAGTTTTGCGCTCGCTGCATTCGTTCCAGCTCGTGTTATTAGATAAAAAAACTCTTCATTCTATGGAAATACGCAAGATTCATGCGTTTCGAGCAGCCAAACAAACCCCAAACGAATGCAAAGTCGCTTTATAACGAAATCAACCGATTGAGTTTTGTGCTCGCTGAAGACGTTCCAGCTTGTATTAAAACATCAAAAACTCCTTATTCTATGCAAATACGCAAGATTCATTTGTTTCGAGCAGTCAAACAAGCCCCAAACAAATGCAAAGTCGCTTTATAACGAAATTGAACGATTGAGTTTTGCGCTCGCTGAACGCGTTCCAGCTCGTGTTATCAAATCAAAAACTCTTCATTCTATGCAAATACGCAATATTCATGCGTTTGGAGCAGAAAAACAAGCCCCAAACGTATGCAAAGTTGCGTTATAACGAAATTGAACGATTGAGTTTTGCGCTCGCATTAGACGTTCCAACTCGTCTTATTAGATTAAGAACTTTTCATTCTTTGCAAACACGCAAGATTCATGCGTTCCGAGCAGCCAAACAAGCCCCTAACGAATGCAAAGTCGCTTTATAACGAAATCGAACGATTGAGTTTTGCGCTCGCTGAACGCGTTCCAGCTCGTGTTATCAAATCAAAAACTCTTGATTCTATGCAAATACGCAAGATTCATGCGTTTGGAGCAGAAAAACAAGCCCCAAACGTATGCAAAGTTGCATTATAACGAAATTGAACGATTGAGTTTTGCGCTCGCATTAGGCGTTCCAACTCGTCTTATTAGATTAAAAACTTTTCATTCTTTGCAAACACGTAAGATTCATGCGTTCCGAGCAGCCAAACAAGCCCCTAACCAATGCAAAGTTGCATTATAACGAAATCGACCGATTGAGTGATGCGCTCGCTGCACGCGTTCCAGCTCGTATTTAAAGATCAAGAACTCTTCATTCTAAGCAAATACGCAAGATTCATGGGTTTGGAGCAGCCAAACAAGCTCCAAACGAATGCAAAGTCGCTTTTTTACAAAATCGACCGATTCAGTTTTGCGCTCGCAACATTCGTTCTAGCTCGTGTTATTAGATCAAAAACTCTTTATTCTATGCAAATACGCAAGATTCATGCGCTTATAGTAGCCAAACAAGCCCCAAACGAATGCAGAGTCGCTTTATAACTAAATGGAACGATTAAGTTTTGCGCTCGCTGTATGCGTTCCAGCTCGTGTTGTTAGATCAAAAACTCTTCATTCTATGCAAATACGCAAGATTCGAGCGTTTGGAGCAGCCAAACAAGCCCCAAACAAATGCAAAGTCGCTTTATAACGAAATCGACCGATTGAGTTTTGCGCTCGCTTTAGGCGTTCCAGCTCGTCTCATTTAGATCAAAAACTTTTTATTCTTTGCAAACACGCAAGATTCATGCGTTTGGAGCGGCCAAAAAAGCCCCAAACGAATGCAGAGTCGCTTTATAACGAAATGGAACGATTAAGTTTTGCGCTCGCTGTATGCGTTCCAGCTCGTGTTGTTAGATCAAAAACTCTTCATTCTATGCAAATACGCAAGATTCGACTGTTTGGAGCAGCCAAACAAGCCCCAAACGAATGCAAAGTCGCTTTATAACGAAATCGACCGATTCAGTTTTGCGCTCGCTGCATTCGTTCAGGCTCGTAGTATTAGATCAAAAACTCTTTATTCTATGCAAATACGCAAGATTCATTCGTTTCGAGCAGCCAAACAAGCCCCAAACAAATGCGAAGTCGCTTTATAACAAAATTGAACGATTGAGTTTTGCGCTCGCTGAACGCGTTCCAGCTCGTGTTATTAGATCAAGAACTTTTCATTCTATGCAAATACGCAAGATTCATGCGTTTGGAGCAGCCAAACAAGCCCCAAACGAATGCAAAGTTGCATTATAACGAAATCGACCGATTCAGTTTTGCGCTCGCTGCAGGCGTTCCAGCTCGTATTAAAAGATCAAAAACAAAGCCAAACAAGCCCCAAACGAACGCAAAGTCGCATTATAACGAAATTGAACGATTGAGTTTTGCGCTCGCTGAAGACGTTCCAGCTTGTATTAAAAGATCAAAAACTCCTTATTCGATGCAAATACGCTAGATTCATTCGTTTCGAGCAGCCAAACAAGCCCCAAACAAATGCGAAGTCGCTTTATAAAGAAATTGAACGATTGAGTTTTGCGCTCGCTGAACGCGTTCCAGCTCGTGTTATTAGATCAAAAACTCTTCATTTTATGCAAATACGCAAGATTCATGCGTTTGGAGCAGCCAAACAAGCCCCGAACGAATGCAAAGTTGCATTATAACGAAATCGACCGATTGAGTTTTGCGCTCGCTTTAGGCGTTCCAGCTCGTCTCATTTAGATCAAAAACTTTTCATTCTTTGCAAACACGCAAGATTCATGCGTTTGGAGCAGCCAAACAAGCCCCAAACGAATGCAAAGTCGCTTTATAACGAAATCGACCGATTCAGTTTTGCGCTCGCTGCAGGCGTTCCAGCTCGTCTCATTTAGATCAAAAACTTTTCATTCTTTGCAAACACGCAAGATTCATGCGTTTCGAGCAGCCAAACAAGCCCCAAACGAATGCAAAGTTGCTTTATAACGAAATGGAACGATTAAGTTTTGCGCTCGCTGCATTCGTTCCAGCTCGTGTTATTAGATCAAAAACTCTCCATTCTATGCAGATACGCAAGATTCATGCGTTTCGAGCAGCCAAACAAGCCCCAAACGACTGCAAAGTCGCTTTATAACGAAATCAACCGATTGAGTTTTGCGCTCGCTGAAGACGTTCCAGCTTGTATTAAAAGATCAAAAACTTCTTATTCTATGCAAATACGCAAGATTCATTCGTTTCGAGCAGCCAAACAAGCCCCAAACAAATGCAAAGTCGCTTTATAACGAAATTGAACGGTTGAGTTTTGCGCTCGCTAAACGCGTTCCAGCTCGTGTTATTAGATCAAAAACTTTTCATTCTATGCAAATACGCAAGATTCATGCGTTTGGAGCAGCCAAACAAGCCCCAAACGAATGCAAAGTTGCATTATAACGAAATCGTCCGATTGAGTTTTGCGCTCGCTTAAGGCGTTCCAGCTCGTCTCATTTAGATCAAAAACTTTTCATTCTTTGCAAACACGCAAGATTCATGCGTTTGGAGCAGCCAAACAACCCCCAAACGAACGCAAAGTCGCTTTGTAACGAAATGGAACGATTAAGTTTTGCGCTCGCTGTATGCGTTCCAGCTCGTGTTGTTAGATCAAAAACTCTTCATTCTATGCAAATATGCAAGATTCGAGCGTTTGGAGCAGCCAAACAAGCCCCAAACGAATGCAAAGTCGCTTTATAACGTAATCGACCGATTGAGTTTTGCGCTCGCTGCAGGCGTTCCAGCTCGTATTAAAAGATCAAAAACTCTTCATTCTATGCAAATACGAAAGATTCATGCGTTCCGAGCAGCTAACAGCCCCAAACGAATGCAAAGTTGCATTGTAACACAATCGACCGATTGAGTTTTGCGCTCGCTGCACGCGTTCCAGCTCGTATTCAAAGATCAAAAACTCTTTATTCTAAGCAAATACGCAAGATTCATGGGTTTGGAGCAGCCAAACAAGCCCCAAACGAATGCAAAGTCACTTCATAACGAAATTGAACGATTGAGTTTCGCGCGCACTGTAGGCGTTCCAGCTCGTCTTATTAGATCAAGAACTTTTAATTTTTTGCAAATACGCAAGATTCATGTAATTCAAGTCGCCAAACAAGCCCCAAACGACTGCAAAGTCACTTTATAACGAAATCAACCGATTGAGTTTTGCGCTCGCTGAAGATGTTCCAGCTTGTATTAAAAGATCAAAAACTTCTTATTCTATGCAAATACGCAAGATTCATTCGTTTCGAGCAGCCAAACAAGCCCCAAACAAATGCGAAGTGGCTTTATAACGAAATTGAACGATTGAGTTTTGCGCTCGCTAAACGCGTTCCAGCACGTGTTATTAGATCAAAAACTTTTCATTCTATGCAAATACGCAAGATTCATGCGTTTGGAGCAGCCAAACAAGCCCCAAACGAATGCAAAGTTGCATTATAACGAAATCGACCGATTGAGTTTTGCGCTCGCTTTAGGCGTTCCAGCTCGTCTCATTTAGATCAAAAACTTTTCATTTTTTGAAAACACGCAAGATTCATGCGTTTGGAGCGGCCAAACAAGCCCCAAACGAATGCAGAGTCGCTTTATAACGAAATGGAACGATTAAGTTTTGCGCTCGCTGTATGCGTTCCAGCTCGTGTTGTTAGATCAAAAACTCTTCATTCTATGCAAATACGCAAGATTCGAGCGTTTGGAGCAGCCAAACAAGCCCCAAACGAATGCAAAGTCGCTTTATAACGAAATCGACCGATTCAGTTTTGCGCTTGCTGCAGGCGTTCCAGCTCGTATTAAAAGATCAATAACTCTTTATTCTCTGCAAATACGAAAGATTCATGCGTTTCGAGCAGCCAAACAAGCCCCAAACGAATGCAAAGTCACTTTATAACGAAATTGAACGATTGAGTTTTGCGCTCACTGTAGGCGTTCCAGCTGCACTTACTAGATCAAAAACTCGGCATTCTATGCAAATACGCAAGATTCATGCGTTTCGAGCAGCCAAACAATCCCCAAACGAGTACAAAGTCGCTTTATAACGAAATCGACCGATTGAGTTTTGCGCTCGCTGCACGCGTTCCAGCTCGTATTCAAAGATCAAAAACTCCTTATTCTAAGCAAATACGCAAGATTCATGGGTTTGGAGCAGCCAAACAAGCCCCAAACGAATGCAAAGTCTCTTTTTTACAAAATCGACCGATTCAGTTTTGCGCTCGCTGCATTCGTTCCAGCTCGAGTTATTAGATCAAAAACTCTTTATTCTATGCAAATACGCTAAATTCATGCGTTTCAAGCAGCCAAACATGCTTTAAACGAATGCGAAGTCGCTTACAACGAAATTGAACGATTGAGTTTTGCGCTCGCTGTACGCGTTCCAGCTCGTGTCATTAGTTCAAAAACTCTTCATTCTCTGCAAGTACGCAAGATTTGAGCGTTTAGAGCAGCCAAACAAGCCCCAAACGAACGCAAAGTCGCTTTGTAACGAAATGGAACGATTAAGTTTTGCGCTCGCTGTATGCGTTCCAGCCCGTGTTGTTAGATCAAAAACTCTTCATTCTATGCAAATATGCAAGATTCGAGCGTTTGGAGCAGCCAAACAAGCCCCAAACGAATGCAAAGTCGCTTTATAACGAAATCGACCGATTCAGTTTTGCGCTCGCTGCAGGCGTTCCAGCTCGTATTGAAAGATCAAAAACTTTTCATTCTATGCAAATAAGCAAGATTCATGCGTCTGGAGCAGCCAAACAAGCCCCAAACGAATGCAAAGTCGCTTTATAACGAAATTGAACGATTGAGTTTTGCGCTCGCTGTACGCGTTCCAGCTCGTGTCATTAGATCAAAAACTCTTCATTCTATGCAAATACGCAAGATTCATGCGTTTCGAGCGGCTAGACAAGCCCCAAACGAATGCAAAGTCGCTTTATAACGAAATCAACCGATTGAGTTTTGCGCTCGCTGTAGACGTTCCAGCTCGTGTTAGTACATCGAAAACTCTTTATTCTATGCAATTACGCAATATTCATGCGTTTGGAGCAGCCAAACAAGCCCTAAACGAATGCAAAGTCGCTTTATAACAAAATCGACCGATTCAGTTTTGCGCTCGCTGCATTCGTTCCAGCTCGTGTTATGAGATAAAAAAACTCTTCATTCTATGGAAATACGCAAGATTCATGCGTTTCGAGCAGCCAAACAAACCCCAAACGAATGCAAAGTCGCTTTATAACGAAATCAACCGATTGAGTTTTGTGCTCGCTGAAGACGTTCCAGCTTGTATTAAAACATCAAAAACTCCTTATTCTATGCAAATACGCAAGATTCATTTGTTTCGAGCAGCCAAACAAGCCCCAAACAAATGCAAAGTCGCTTTATAACGAAATTGAACGATTGAGTTTTGCGCTCGCTGAACGCGTTCCAGCTCGTGTTATCAAATCAAAAACTCTTCATTCTATGCAAATACGCAATATTCATGCGTTTGGAGCAGAAAAACAAGCCCCAAACGTATGCAAAGTTGCGTTATAACGAAATTGAACGATTGAGTTTTGCGCTCGCATTAGACGTTCCAACTCGTCTTATTAGATTAAGAACTTTTCATTCTTTGCAAACACGCAAGATTCATGCGTTCCGAGCAGCCAAACAAGCCCCTAACGAATGCAAAGTCGCTTTATAACGAAATTGAACGATTGAGTTTTGCGCTCGCTGAACGCGTTCCAGCTCGTGTTATCAAATCAAAAACTCTTCATTCTATGCAAATACGCAAGATTCATGCGTTTGGAGCAGAAAAACAAGCCCCAAACGTATGCAAAGTTGCATTATAACGAAATTGAACGATTGAGTTTTGCGCTCGCATTAGGCGTTCCAACTCGTCTTATTAGATTAAAAACTTTTCATTCTTTGCAAACACGCAAGATTCATGCGTTTGGAGCGGCCAAAAAAGCCCCAAACGAATGCAGAGTCGCTTTATAACGAAATGGAACGATTAAGTTTTGCGCTCGCTGTATGCGTTCCAGCTCGTGTTGTTAGATCAAAAACTCTTCATTCTATGCAAATACGCAAGATTCGACTGTTTCGAGCAGCCAAACAAGCCCCAAACGAATGCAAAGTCGCTTTATAACGAAATCGACCGATTCAGTTTTGCGCTCGCTGCATTCGTTCAGGCTCGTAGTATTAGATCAAAAACTCTTTATTCTATGCAAATACGCAAGATTCATTCGTTTCGAGCAGCCAAACAAGCCCCAAAAAAATGCGAAGTCGCTTTATAACAAAATTGAACGATTGAGTTTTGCGCTCGCTGAACGCGTTCCAGCTCGTGTTATTAGATCAAGAACTTTTCATTCTATGCAAATACGCAAGATTCATGCGTTTGGAGCAGCCAAACAAGCCCCAAACGAATGCAAAGTTGCATTATAACGAAATCGACCGATTCAGTTTTGCGCTCGCTGCAGGCGTTCCAGCTCGTATTAAAAGATCAAAAACAAAGCCAAACAAGCCCCAAACGAACGCAAAGTCGCATTATAACGAAATTGAACGATTGAGTTTTGCGCTCGCTGAAGACGTTCCAGCTTGTATTAAAAGATCAAAAACTCCTTATTCGATGCAAATACGCTAGATTCATTCGTTTCGAGCAGCCAAACAAGCCCCAAACAAATGCGAAGTCGCTTTATAAAGAAATTGAACGATTGAGTTTTGCGCTCGCTGAACGCGTTCCAGCTCGTGTTATTAGATCAAAAACTCTTCATTTTATGCAAATACGCAAGATTCATGCGTTTGGAGCAGCCAAACAAGCCCCGAACGAATGCAAAGTTGCATTATAACGAAATCGACCGATTGAGTTTTGCGCTCGCTTTAGGCGTTCCAGCTCGTCTCAATTAGATCAAAAACTTTTCATTCTTTGCAAACACGCAAGATTCATGCGTTTGGAGCAGCCAAACAAGCCCCAAACGAATGCAAAGTCGCTTTATAACGAAATCGACCGATTCAGTTTTGCGCTCGCTGCAGGCGTTCCAGCTCCTCTCATTTAGATCAAAAACTTTTCATTCTTTGCAAACACGCAAGATTCATGCGTTTCGAGCAGCCAAACAAGCCCCAAACGAATGCAAAGTTGCTTTATAACGAAATGGAACGATTAAGTTTTGCGCTCGCTGCATTCGTTCCAGCTCGTGTTATTAGATCAAAAACTCTCCATTCTATGCAGATACGCAAGATTCATGCGTTTCGAGCAGCCAAACAAGCCCCAAACGACTGCAAAGTCGGTTTATAACGAAATCAACCGATTGAGTTTTGCGCTCGCTGAAGACGTTCCAGCTTGTATTAAAAGATCAAAAACTTCTTATTCTATGCAAATACGCAAGATTCATTCGTTTCGAGCAGCCAAACAAGCCCCAAACAAATGCAAACTCGCTTTATAACGAAATTGAACGGTTGAGTTTTGCGCTCGCTAAACGCGTTCCAGCTCGTGTTATTAGATCAAAAACTTTTCATTCTATGCAAATACGCAAGATTCATGCGTTTGGAGCAGCCAAACAAGCCCCAAACGAATGCAAAGTTGCATTATAACGAAATCGTCCGATTGAGTTTTGCGCTCGCTTAAGGCGTTCCAGCTCGTCTCATTTAGATCAAAAACTTTTCATTCTTTGCAAACACGCAAGATTCATGCGTTTGGAGCAGCCAAACAAGCCCCAAACGAACGCAAAGTCGCTTTGTAACGAAATGGAACGATTAAGTTTTGCGCTCGCTGTATGCGTTCCAGCTCGTGTTGTTAGATCAAAAACTCTTCATTCTATGCAAATATGCAAGATTCGAGCGTTTGGAGCAGCCAAACAAGCCCCAAACGAATGCAAAGTCGCTTTATAACGAAATCGACCGATTGAGTTTTGCGCTCGCTGCAGGCGTTCCAGCTCGTATTAAAAGATCAAAAACTCTTCATTCTATGCAAATACGAAAGATTCATGCGTTCCGAGCAGCTAACAGCCCCAAACGAATGCAAAGTTGCATTATAACACAATCGACCGATTGAGTTTTGCGCTCGCTGCACGCGTTCCAGCTCGTATTCAAAGATCAAAAACTCTTTATTCTAAGCAAATACGCAAGATTCATGGTTTTGGAGCAGCCAAACAAGCCCCAAACGAATGCAAAGTCACTTCATAACGAAATTGAACGATTGAGTTTCGCGCGCACTGTAGGCGTTCCAGCTCGTCTTATTAGATCAAGAACTTTTAATTTTTTGCAAATACGCAAGATTCATGTAATTCAAGTCGCCAAACAAGCCCCAAACGACTGCAAAGTCACTTTATAACGAAATCAACCGATTGAGTTTTGCGCTCGCTGAAGATGTTCCAGCTTGTATTAAAAGATCAAAAACTTCTTATTCTATGCAAATACGCAAGATTCATTCGTTTCGAGCAGCCAAACAAGCCCCAAACAAATGCGAAGTGGCTTTGTAACGAAATTGAACGATTGAGTTTTGCGCTCGCTAAACGCGTTCCAGCACGTGTTATTAGATCAAAAACTTTTCATTCTATGCAAATACGCAAGATTCATGCGTTTGGAGCAGCCAAACAAGCCCCAAACGAATGCAAAGTTGCATTATAACGAAATCGACCGATTGAGTTTTGCGCTCGCTTTAGGCGTTCCAGCTCGTCTCATTTAGATCAAAAACTTTTCATTTTTTGAAAACACGCAAGATTCATGCGTTTGAAGCGGCCAAACAAGCCCCAAACGAATGCAGAGTCGCTTTATAACGAAATGGAACGATTAAGTTTTGCGCTCGCTGTATGCGTTCCAGCTCGTGTTGTTAGATCAAAAACTCTTCATTCTATGCAAATACGCAAGATTCGAGCGTTTGGAGCAGCCAAACAAGCCCCAAACGAATGCAAAGTCGCTTTATAACGAAATCGACCGATTCAGTTTTGCGCTTGCTGCAGGCGTTCCAGCTCGTATTAAAAGATCAATAACTCTTTATTCTCTGCAAATACGCAAGATTCATGCGTTTCGAGCAGCCAAACAAGCCCCAAACGAATGCAAAGTCACTTTATAACGAAATTGAACGATTGAGTTTTGCGCTCACTGTAAGCGTTCCAGCTGCACTTACTAGATCAAAAACTCGGCATTCTATGCAAATACGCAAGATTCATGCGTTTCGAGCAGCCAAACAATCCCCAAACGAGTACAAAGTCGCTTTATAACGAAATCGACCGATTGAGTTTTGCGCTCGCTGCACGCGTTCCAGCTCGTATTCAAAGATCAAAAACTCCTTATTCTAAGCAAATACGCAAGATTCATGGGTTTGGAGCAGCCAAACAAGCCCCAAACGAATGCAAAGTCTCTTTTCTACAAAATCGACCGATTCAGTTTTGCGCTCGCTGCATTCGTTCCAGCTCGAGTTATTAGATCAAAAACTCTTTATTCTATGCAAATACGCTAAATTCATGCGTTTCAAGCAGCCAAACATGCTTTAAACGAATGCGAAGTCGCTTACAACGAAATTGAACGATTGAGTTTTGCGCTCGCTGTACGCGTTCCAGCTCGTGTCATTAGTTCAAAAACTCTTCATTCTCTGCAAGTACGCAAGATTTGAGCGTTTAGAGCAGCCAAACAAGCCCCAAACGAACGCAAAGTCGCTTTGTAACGAAATGGAACGATTAAGTTTTGCGCTCGCTGTATGCGTTCCAGCCCGTGTTGTTAGACCAAAAACTCTTCATTCTATGCAAATATGCAAGATTCGAGCGTTTGGAGCAGCCAAACAAGCCCCAAACGAATGCAAAGTCGCTTTATAACGAAATCGACCGATTCAGTTTTGCGCTCGCTGCAGGCGTTCCAGCTCGTATTGAAAGATCAAAAACTTTTCATTCTATGCAAATAAGCAAGATTCATGCGTCTGGAGCAGCCAAACAAGCCCCAAACGAATGCAAAGTCGCTTTATAACGAAATTGAACGATTGAGTTTTGCGCTCGCTGTACGCGTTCCAGCTCGTGTCATTAGATCAAAAACTCTTCATTCTATGCAAATACGCAAGATTCATGCGTTTCGAGCGGCTAGACAAGCCCCAAACGAATGCAAAGTCGCTTTATAACGAAATCAACCGATTGAGTTTTGCGCTCGCTGTAGACGTTCCAGCTCGTGTTAGTACATCGAAAACTCTTTATTCTATGCAATTACGCAATATTCATGCGTTTGGAGCAGCCAAACAAGCCCTAAACGAATGCAAAGTCGCTTTATAACAAAATCGACCGATTCAGTTTTGCGCTCGCTGCATTCGTTCCAGCTCGTGTTATTAGATAAAAAAACTCTTCATTCTATGGAAATACGCAAGATTCATGCGTTTCGAGCAGCCAAACAAACCCCAAACGAATGCAAAGTCGCTTTATAACGAAATCAACCGATTGAGTTTTGTGCTCGCTGAAGACGTTCCAGCTTGTATTAAAACATCAAAAACTCCTTATTCTATGCAAATACGCAAGATTCATTTCTTTCGAGCAGCCAAACAAGCCCCAAACAAATGCAAAGTCGCTTTATAACGAAATTGAACGATTGAGTTTTGCGCTCGCTGAACGCGTTCCAGCTCGTGTTATCAAATCAAAAACTTTTCATTCTATGCAAATACGCAATATTCATGCGTTTGGAGCAGAAAAACAAGCCCCAAACGTATGCTAAGTTGCGTTATAACGAAATTGAACGATTGAGTTTTGCGCTCGCATTAGACGTTCCAACTCGTCTTATTAGATTAAGAACTTTTCATTCTTTGCAAACACGCAAGATTCATGCGTTCCGAGCAGCCAAACAAGCCCCTAACGAATGCAAAGTCGCTTTATAACGAAATTGAACGATTGAGTTTTGCGCTCGCTGAACGCGTTCCAGCTCGTGTTATCAAAGCAAAAACTCTTCATTCTATGCAAATACGCAAGATTCATGCGTTTGGAGCAGAAAAACAAGCCCCAAACGTATGCAAAGTTGCATTATAACGAAATCGACCGATTGAGTGATGCGCTCGCTGCACGCGTTCCAGCTCGTATTTAAAGATCAAGAACTCTTCATTCTAAGCAAATACGCAAGATTCATGGGTTTGGAGCAGCCAAACAAGCTCCAAACGAATGCAAAGTCGCTTTTTTACAAAATCGACCGATTCAGTTTTGCGCTCGCAACATTCGTTCTAGCTCGTGTTATTAGATCAAAAACTCTTTATTCTATGCAAATACGCAAGATTCATGCGCTTATAGTAGCCAAACAAGCCCCAAACGAATGCAGAGTCGCTTTATAACTAAATGGAACGATTAAGTTTTGCGCTCGCTGTATGCGTTCCAGCTCGTGTTGTTAGATCAAAAACTCTTCATTCTATGCAAATACGCAAGATTCGAGCGTTTGGAGCAGCCAAACAAGCCCCAAACAAATGCAAAGTCGCTTTATAACGAAATCGACCGATTGAGTTTTGCGCTTGCTTTAGGCGTTCCAGCTCGTCTCATTTAGATCAAAAACTTTTCATTCTTTGCAAACACGCAAGATTCATGCGTTTGGAGCGGCCAAAAAAGCCCCAAACGAATGCAGAGTCGCTTTATAACGAAATGGAACGATTAAGTTTTGCGCTCGCTGTATGCGTTCCAGCTCGTGTTGTTAGATCAAAAACTCTTCATTCTATGCAAATACGCAAGATTCGACTGTTTGGAGCAGCCAAACAAGCCCCAAACGAATGCAAAGTCGCTTCATAACGAAATCGACCGATTCAGTTTTGTGCTCGCTGCAGGCGTTCCAGCTCGTATTAAAAGATCAAAAACTCTTTATTCTCTGCAAATACGCAAGATTCATGCGTTTCGAGCAGCCAAACAAGCCCCAAACGAATGCAAAGTCACTTTATAACGAAATTGAACGATTGAGTTTTGCGCTCACTGTAGGCGTTCCAGCTGCACTTACTAGATCAAAAACTCGTCATTCTATGCAAATACGCAAGATTCATGCGTTTCGAGCAGCCAAACAATCCCCAAACGAGTGCAAAATCGCTTTATAACGAAATCGACCGATTGAGTTTTGCGCTCGCTGCAGGCGTTCCAGCTCGTATTAAAAGATCAAAAACTCTTTATTCTATGCAAATACGATAGATTCATGCGTTTCGAGCAGCCAAACAAGCCCCAAATGAATGCAAAGTTGCATCATAACGAAATCGACCGATTGAGTTTTGCGCTCGCTGCACGCGTTCCAGCTCGTATTCAAAGATCAAAAACTCTTTATTATAAGCAAATACGCAAGATTCATGGGTTTGGAGCAGCCAAACAAGTCCCAAACGAATGCAAAGTCTCTTTTTTACAAAATCGACCGATTCAGTTCCGCGCTCGCTGCATTCGTTCCAGCTCGGGTTATTAGATCAAAAACTCTTTATTCTATGCAAATACGCTAAATTCATGCGTTTCAAGCAGCCAAACATGCCCCAAACAAATGCGAAGTCGCTTTATAACGAAATTGAACGATCGAGTTTTGCGCTCGCTGTACGCGTTCCAGCTCGTGTCATTAGATCAAAAACTCTTCATTCTATGCAAATACGCAAGATTCATCCGTTTCGAGCAGCTAGACAAGCCCCAAACGAATGCAAAGTCGCTTTATAACGAAATCGACCGATTGAGTTTTGCGCTCGCTGTAGACGTCCCAGCTCGTGTTAGTAGATCAAAAACTCTTTATTCTATGCAATTACGCAATATTCATGCGTTTGGAGCAGCCAAACAAGCCCTAAACGAATGCAAAGTCGCTTTATAACAAAATCGACCGATTCAGTTTTGCGCTCGCTGCATTCGTTCCAGCTCGTGTTCTTAGATAAAAAACTCTTCATTCTATGCAAATACGCAAGATTCATGCGTTTCGAGCAGCTAAACAAGCCCCAAACGAATGCAAAGTCGCTTTATAACGAAATCAACCGATTGAGTTTTGCGCTCGCTGAAGACGTGCCAGCTTGTATTAAAAGATCAAAAACTTCTTATTCTATGCAAATACGCAAGATTCATTTGTTTCGAGCAGCCAAACAAGCCCCAAACAAATGCAAAGTCGCTTTATAACGAAATTGAACGATTGAGTTTTGCGCTCGCTGAACGCGTTCCAGCTCGTGTTATTAGATCAAAAACTCTTTATTCTATGCAAATACGCAAGATTCATTCGTTTCGAGCAGCCAAACAAGCCCAAACAAATGCGAAGTCGCTTTATAACGAAATTGAACGATTGAGTTTTGCGCTCGCTGAACGCGTTCCAGCTCGTGTTATTAGATCAAAAACTTTTCATTCTATGCAAATACGCAAGATTCATGCGTTTCGAGCAGCCAAACAAGCCCCAAACGAACGCAAAGTTGCATTATAACGAAATCGACCGATTGAGTTTTGCGCTCGCTTTAGGCGTTCCAGCTCGTCTCATTTAGATCAAAAACTTTTCATTCTTTGCAAACACGCAAGATTCGTGCGTTTGGAGCGGCCAAACAAGCCCCAAACGAATGCAGAGTCGCTTTATAACGAAATTGAACGATTGAGTTTTGCGCTCGCTGAACGCGTTCCAGCTCGTGTTATCAAATCAAAAACTCTTCATTCTATGCAAATACGCAAGATTCATGCGTTTGGAGCAGAAAAACAAGCCCCAAACGTATGCAAAGTTGCATTATAACGAAATTGAACGATTGAGTTTTGCGCTCGCATTAGACGTTCCAACTCGTCTTATCAGATTAAAAACTTTTCATTCTTTGCAAACACGCAAGATTAATGCGTTCCGAGCAGCCAAACAAGCCCCTAACGAATGCAAAGTCGCTTTATAACGAAATTGAACGATTGAGTTTTGCGCTCGCTGAACGCGTTTCAGCTCGTGTTATCAAATCAAAAACTCTTCATTCTATGCAAATACGCAAGATTCATGCGTTTGGAGCAGAAAAACAAGCGCCAAACGTATGCAAAGTTGCATTATAACGAAATTGAACGATTGAGTTTTGCGCTCGCATTAGGCGTTCCAACTCGTCTTATTACATTAAAAACTTTTCATTCTTTGCAAACACGCAAGATTCATGCGTTCCGAGCAGCCAAACAAGCCCCTAACGAATGCAAAGTTGCATTATAACGAAATCGACCGATTGAGTTTTGCGCTCCCTATAGGCGTTCCAGCTCGTCTCATTTAGATCAAAAACTTTTCATTCTTTGCAAACACGCAAGATTCATGCGTTTCGAGCAGCCAAACAAGCCCCAAACGAACGCAAAGTCGCATTATAACAAAATTGAATGATTGAGTTTTGCGCTCGCTGAAGACGTTCCAGCTTGTATTAAAAGATCAAAAACTCCTTATGCTATGCAAATACGCAAGATTCATTCGTTTCGAGCAGCCAAACAAGCCCCAAACAAATGCAAAGTCGCTTTATAACGAAATCGACCGATTGAGTTTCGCGCTCGCTGCAGGCGTTCCAGCTCGTATTAAAAGATCAAAAACTCCTTATTCGATGCAAATACGCTAGATTCATTCGTTTCGAGCAGCCAAACAAGCCCCAAACAAATGCGAAGTCGCTTTATAAAGAAATTGAACGATTGAGTTTTGCGCTCGCTGAACGCGTTCCAGCTCGTGTTATTAGATCAAAAACTCTTCATTTTATGCAAATACGCAAGATTCATGCGTTTAGAGCAGCCAAACAAGCCCCGAACGAATGCACAGTCGCTTTATAACGAAATCAACCGATTGAGTTTTGCGCTCGCTGAAGACGTTCCAGCTTGTATTAAAAGATCAAAAACTCCTTATTCGATGCAAATACGCTAGATTCATTCGTTTCGAGCAGCCAAACAAGCCCCAAACAAATGCGAAGTCGCTTTATAAAGAAATTGAACGATTGAGTTTTGCGCTCGCTGAACGCGTTCCAGCTCGTGTTATTAGATCAAAAACTTTTCATTCTATGCAAATACGCAAGATTCATGCGTTTGGAGCAGCCAAACAAGCCCCAAACGAATGCAAAGTTGCATTATAACGAAATCGTCCGATTGAGTTTTGCGCTCGCTTAAGGCGTTCCAGCTCGTCTCATTTAGATCAAAAACTTTTCATTCTTTGCAAACACGCAAGATTCATGCGTTTGGAGCAGCCAAACAAGCCCCAAACGAACGCAAAGTCGCTTTGTAACGAAATGGAACGATTAAGTTTTGCGCTCGCTGTATGCGTTCCAGCTCGTGTTGTTAGATCAAAAACTCTTCATTCTATGCAAATATGCAAGATTCGAGCGTTTGGAGCAGCCAAACAAGCCCCAAACGAATGCAAAGTCGCTTTATAACGAAATCGACCGATTGAGTTTTGCGCTCGCTGCAGGCGTTCCAGCTCGTATTAAAAGATCAAAAACTCTTCATTCTATGCAAATACGAAAGATTCATGCGTTCCGAGCAGCTAACAGCCCCAAACGAATGCAAAGTTGCATTATAACACAATCGACCGATTGAGTTTTGCGCTCGCTGCACGCGTTCCAGCTCGTATTCAAAGATCAAAAACTCTTTATTCTAAGCAAATACGCAAGATTCATGGGTTTGGAGCAGCCAAACAAGCCCCAAACGAATGCAAAGTCACTTCATAACGAAATTGAACAATTGAGTTTCGCGCGCACTGTAGGCGTTCCAGCTCGTCTTATTAGATCAAGAACTTTTAATTTTTTGCAAATACGCTAGATTCATGTAATTCAAGTCGCCAAACAAGCCCCAAACGACTGCAAAGTCACTTTATAACGAAATCAACCGATTGAGTTTTGCGCTCGCTGAAGATGTTCCAGCTTGTATTAAAAGATCAAAAACTTCTTATTCTATGCAAATACGCAAGATTCATTCGTTTCGAGCAGCCAAACAAGCCCCAAACAAATGCGAAGTGGCTTTATAACGAAATTGAACGATTAAGTTTTGCGCTCGCTGCATTCGTTCCAGCTCGTGTTATTAGATCAAAAACTCTCCATTCTATGCAGATACGCAAGATTCATGCGTTTCGAGCAGCCAAACAAGCCCCAAACGACTGCAAAGTCGCTTTATAACGAAATCAACCGATTGAGTTTTGCGCTCGCTGAAGATGTTCCAGCTTGTATTAAAAGATCAAAAACTTCTTATTCTATGCAAATACGCAAGATTCATTCGTTTCGAGCAGCCAAACAAGCCCCAAACAAATGCAAAGTCGCTTTATAACGAAATTGAACGGTTGAGTTTTGCGCTCGCTAAACGCGTTCCAGCTCGTGTTATTAGATCAAAAACTTTTCATTCTATGCAAATACGCAAGATTCATGCGTTTGGAGCAGCCAAACAAGCCCCAAACGAATGCAAAGTTGCATTATAACGAAATCGTCCGATTGAGTTTTGCGCTCGCTTAAGGCGTTCCAGCTCGTCTCATTTAGATCAAAAACTTTTCATTCTTTGCAAACACGCAAGATTCATGCGTTTGGAGCAGCCAAACAAGCCCCAAACGAACGCAAAGTCGCTTTGTAACGAAATGGAACGATTAAGTTTTGCGCTCGCTGTATGCGTTCCAGCTCGTGTTGTTAGATCAAAAACTCTTCATTCTATGCAAATATGCAAGATTCGAGCGTTTGGAGCAGCCAAACAAGCCCCAAACGAATGCAAAGTCGCTTTATAACGAAATCGACCGATTGAGTTTTGCGCTCGCTGCAGGCGTTCCAGCTCGTATTAAAAGATCAAAAACTCTTCATTCTATGCAAATACGAAAGATTCATGCGTTCCGAGCAGCTAACAGCCCCAAACGAATGCAAAGTTGCATTATAACACAATCGACCGATTGAGTTTTGCGCTCGCTGCACGCGTTCCAGCTCGTATTCAAAGATCAAAAACTCTTTATTCTAAGCAAATACGCAAGATTCATGGGTTTGGAGCAGCCAAACAAGCCCCAAACGAATGCAAAGTCACTTCATAACGAAATTGAACAATTGAGTTTCGCGCGCACTGTAGGCGTTCCAGCTCGTCTTATTAGATCAAGAACTTTTAATTTTTTGCAAATACGCTAGATTCATGTAATTCAAGTCGCCAAACAAGCCCCAAACGACTGCAAAGTCACTTTATAACGAAATCAACCGATTGAGTTTTGCGCTCGCTGAAGATGTTCCAGCTTGTATTAAAAGATCAAAAACTTCTTATTCTATGCAAATACGCAAGATTCATTCGTTTCGAGCAGCCAAACAAGCCCCAAACAAATGCGAAGTGGCTTTATAACGAAATTGAACGATTGAGTTTTGCGCTCGCTAAACGCGTTCCAGCACGTGTTATTAGATCAAAAACTTTTCATTCTATGCAAATACGCAAGATTCATGCGTTTGGAGCAGCCAAACAAGCCCCAAACGAATGCAAAGTTGCATTATAACGAAATCGACCGATTGAGTTTTGCGCTCGCTTTAGGCGTTCCAGCTCGTCTCATTTAGATCAAAAACTTTTCATTTTTTGAAAACACGCAAGATTCATGCGTTTGGAGCGGCCAAACAAGCCCCAAACGAATGCAGAGTCGCTTTATAACGAAATGGAACGATTAAGTTTTGCGCTCGCTGTATGCGTTCCAGCTCGTGTTGTTAGATCAAAAACTCTTCATTCTATGCAAATACGCAAGATTCGAGCGTTTGGAGCAGCCAAACAAGCCCCAAACGAATGCAATGTCGCTTTATAACGAAATCGACCGATTCAGTTTTGCGCTTGCTGCAGGCGTTCCAGCTCGTATTAAAAGATCAATAACTCTTTATTCTCTGCAAATACGCAAGATTCATGCGTTTCGAGCAGCCAAACAAGCCCCAAACGAATGCAAAGTCACTTTATAACGAAATTGAACGATTGAGTTTTGGGCTCACTGTAAGCGTTCCAGCTGCACTTACTAGATCAAAAACTCGGCATTCTATGCAAATACGCAAGATTCATGCGTTTCGAGCAGCCAAACAATCCCCAAACGAGTACAAAGTCGCTTTATAACGAAATCGACCGATTGAGTTTTGCGCTCGCTGCACGCGTTCCAGCTCGTTTTCAAAGATCAAAAACTTCTTATTCTAAGCAAATACGCAAGATTCATGGGTTTGGAACAGCCAAACAAGCCCCAAACGAATGCAAAGTCTCTTTTTTACAAAATCGACCGATTCAGTTTTGCGCTCGCTGCATTCGTTCCAGCTCGAGTTATTAGATCAAAAACTCTTTATTCTATGCAAATACGCTAAATTCATGCGTTTCAAGCAGCCAAACATGCTTTAAACGAATGCGAAGTCGCTTACAACGAAATTGAACGATTGAGTTTTGCGCTCGCTGTACGCGTTCCAGCTCGTGTCATTAGTTCAAAAACTCTTCATTCTCTGCAAGTACGCAAGATTTGAGCGTTTAGAGCAGCCAAACAAGCCCCAAACGAACGCAAAGTCGCTTTGTAACGAAATGGAACGATTAAGTTTTGCGCTCGCTGTATGCGTTCCAGCCCGTGTTGTTAGACCAAAAACTCTTCATTCTATGCAAATATGCAAGATTCGAGCGTTTGGAGCAGCCAAACAAGCCCCAAACGAATGCAAAGTCGCTTTATAACGAAATCGACCGATTCAGTTTTGCGCTCGCTGCAGGCGTTCCAGCTCGTATTGAAAGATCAAAAACTTTTCATTCTATGCAAATAAGCAAGATTCATGCGTCTGGAGCAGCCAAACAAGCCCCAAACGAATGCAAAGTCGCTTTATAACGAAATTGAACGATTGAGTTTTGCGCTCGCTGTACGCGTTCCAGCTCGTGTCATTAGATCAAAAACTCTTCATTCTATGCAAATACGCAAGATTCATGCGTTTCGAGCGGCTAGACAAGCCCCAAACGAATGCAAAGTCGCTTTATAACGAAATCAACCGATTGAGTTTTGCGCTCGCTGTAGACGTTCCAGCTCGTGTTAGTACATCGAAAACTCTTTATTCTATGCAATTACGCAATATTCATGCGTTTGGAGCAGCCAAACAAGCCCTAAACGAATGCAAAGTCGCTTTATAACAAAATCGACCGATTCAGTTTTGCGCTCGCTGCATTCGTTCCAGCTCGTGTTATTAGATAAAAAAACTCTTCATTCTATGGAAATACGCAAGATTCATGCGTTTCGAGCAGCCAAACAAACCCCAAACGAATGCAAAGTCGCTTTATAACGAAATCAACCGATTGAGTTTTGTGCTCGCTGAAGACGTTCCAGCTTGTATTAAAACATCAAAAACTCCTTATTCTATGCAAATACGCAAGATTCATTTGTTTCGAGCAGCCAAACAAGCCCCAAACAAATGCAAAGTCGCTTTATAACGAAATTGAACGATTGAGTTTTGCGCTCGCTGAACGCGTTCCAGCTCGTGTTATCAAATCAAAAACTCTTCATTCTATGCAAATACGCAATATTCATGCGTTTGGAGCAGAAAAACAAGCCCCAAACTAATGCAAAGTTGCATTATAACGAAATCGACCGATTGAGTTTTGCGCTCGCTTTAGGCGTTCCAGCTCGTCTCATTTAGATCAAAAACTTTTCATTCTTTGCAAACACCTAAGAATCATGCGTTTCGAGCAGCCAAACAAGCCCCAAACGAATGCAAAGTCGCTTCATAACGAAATTGAACGATTGCGTTTTGCGCTCACTGTAGGCGTTCCAGCTCGTGTTATTAGATCAAAAACTCTTTATTCTATGCAAATACGCAAGATTCATGCGTTTCGAGCGGCTAGACAAGCCCCAAACGAATGCAAAGTCGCTTTATAACGAAATCAACCGATTGAGTTTTGCGCTCGCTGTAGACGTTCCAGCTCGTGTTAGTACATCGAAAACTCTTTATTCTATGCAATTACGCAATATTCATGCGTTTGGAGCAGCCAAACAAGCCCTAAACGACTGCAAAGTCGCTTTATAACAAAATCGACCGATTCAGTTTTGCGCTCGCTGCATTCGTTCCAGCTCGTGTTATTAGATAAAAAAACTCTTCATTCTATGGAAATACGCAAGATTCATGCGTTTCGAGCAGCCAAACAAACCCCAAACGAATGCAAAGTCGCTTTATAACGAAATCTACCGATTGAGTTTTGTGCTCGCTGAAGACGTTCCAGCTTGTATTAAAACATCAAAAACTCCTTATTCTATGCAAATACGCAAGATTCATTTGTTTCGAGCAGCCAAACAAGCCCCAAACAAATGCAAAGTCGCTTTATAACGAAATTGAACGATTGAGTTTTGCGCTCGCATTAGACGTTCCAACTCGTCTTATTAGATTAAGAACTTTTCATTCTTTGCAAACACGCAAGATTCATGCGTTCCGAGCAGCCAAACAAGCCCCTAACGAATGCAAAGTCGCTTTATAACGAAATTGAACGATTGAGTTTTGCGCTCGCTGAACGCGTTCCAGCTCGTGTTATCAAAGCAAAAACTCTTCATTCTATGCAAATACGCAAGATTCATGCGTTTGGAGCAGAAAAACAAGCCCCAAACGTATGCAAAGTTGCATTATAACGAAATTGAACGATTGAGTTTTGCGCTCGCATTAGGCGTTCCAACTCGTCTTATTAGATTAAAAACTTTTCATTCTTTGCAAACACGCAAGATTCATGCGTTCCGAGCAGCCAAACAAGCCCCTAACCAATGCAAAGTTGCATTATAACGAAATCGACCGATTGAGTGATGCGCTCGCTGCACGCGTTCCAGCTCGTATTTAAAGATCAAGAACTCTTCATTCTAAGCAAATACGCAAGATTCATGGGTTTGGAGCAGCCAAACAAGCTCCAAACGAATGCAAAGTCGCTTTTTTACAAAATCGACCGATTCAGTTTTGCGCTCGCAGCATTCGTTCTAGCTCGTGTTATTAGATCAAAAACTCTTTATTCTATGCAAATACGCAAGATTCATGCGCTTATAGTAGCCAAACAAGCCCCAAACGAATGCAGAGTCGCTTTATAACTAAATGGAACGATTAAGTTTTGCGCTCGCTGTATGCGTTCCAGCTCGTCTCATTTAGATCAAAAACTTTTCATTCTTTGCAAACACGCAAGATTCATGCGTTTGGAGCGGCCAAAAAAGCCCCAAACGAATGCAGAGTCGCTTTATAACGAAATGGAACGATTAAGTTTTGCGCTCGCTGTATGCGTTCCAGCTCGTGTTGTTAGATCAAAAACTCTTCATTCTATGCAAATACGCAAGATTCGACTGTTTGGAGCAGCCAAACAAGCCCCAAACGAATGCAAAGTCGCTTTATAACGAAATCGACCGATTCAGTTTTGCGCTCGCTGCAGGCGTTCCAGCTCGTATTAAAAGATCAAAAACTCTTTATTCTCTGCAAATACGCAAGATTCATGCGTTTCGAGCAGCCAAACAAGCCCCAAACGAATGCAAAGTCACTTTATAACGAAATTGAACGATTGAGTTTTGCGCTCACTGTAGGCGTTCCAGCTGCACTTACTAGATCAAAAACTCGTCATTCTATGCAAATACGCAAGATTCATGCGTTTCGAGCAGCCAAACAATCCCCAAACGAGTGCAAAGTCGCTTTATAACGAAATCGACCGATTGAGTTTTGCGCTCGCTGCAGGCGTTCCAGCTCGTATTAAAAGATCAAAAACTCTTTATTCTATGCAAATACGATAGATTCATGCGTTTCGAGCAGCCAAACAAGCCCCAAATGAATGCAAAGTTGCATCATAATGAAATCGACCGATTGAGTTTTGCGCTCGCTGCACGCGTTCCAGCTCGTATTCAAAGATCAAAAACTCTTTATTATAAGCAAATACGCAAGATTCATGGGTTTGGAGCAGCCAAACAAGTCCCAAACGAATGCAAAGTCTCTTTTTTACAAAATCGACCGATTCAGTTTCGCGCTCGCTGCATTCGTTCCAGCTCGGGTTATTAGATCAAAAACTCTTTATTCTATGCAAATACGCTAAATTCATGCGTTTCAAGCAGCCAAACATGCCCCAAACAAATGCGAAGTCGCTTTATAACGAAATTGAACGATCGAGTTTTGCGCTCGCTGTACGCGTTCCAGCTCGTGTCATTAGATCAAAAACTCTTCATTCTATGCAAATACGCAAGATTCATCCGTTTCGAGCAGCTAGACAAGCCCCAAACGAATGCAAAGTCGCTTTATAACGAAATCGACCGATTGAGTTTTGCGCTCGCTGTAGACGTCCCAGCTCGTGTTAGTAGATCAAAAACTCTTTATTCTATGCAATTACGCAATATTCATGCGTTTGGAGCAGCCAAACAAGCCCCAAACGAACGCAAAGTTGCATTATAACGAAATCGACCGATTGAGTTTTGCGCTCGCTTTAGGCGTTCCAGCTCGTCTCATTTAGATCAAAAACTTTTCATTCTTTGCAAACACGCAAGATTCGTGCGTTTGGAGCGGCCAAACAAGCCCCAAACGAATGCAGAGTCGCTTTATAACGAAATGGAACGATTAAGTTTTGCGCTCGCTGTATGCGTTCCAGCTCGTGTTGTTAGATCAAAAACTCTTCATTCTATGCAAATACGCAAGATTCGAGCGTTTGGAGCAGCCAAACAAGCCCCAAACGAATGCAAAGTCGCTTTATAACGAAATCGACCGATTGAGTTTTGCGCTCGCTTTAGGCGTTCCAGCTCGTCTCATTTAGATCAAAAACTTTTCATTCTTTGCAAACACGCAAGATTCATGCGTTTCGAGCAGCCAAACAAGCCCCAAACGAATGCAAAGTCGCTTTATAACGAAATGGAACGATTAAGTTTTGCGCTCGCTGCATTCGTTCCAGCTCGTGTGATTAGATCAAAAACTCTCCATTCTATGCAGATACGCAAGATTCATGCGTTTCGAGCAGCCAAACAAGCCCCAAACGACTGCAAAGTCGCTTTATAACGAAATCAACCGATTGAGTTTTGCGCTCGCTGAAGACGTTCCAGCTTGTATTAAAAGATCAAAAACTCTTTTTTCTACGCAAATACGCTAAATTCATGCGTTTCAAGCAGCCAAACATGCTTCAAACGAATGCGAAGTCGCTTTATAACGAAATTGAACGATTGAGCTTTGCGCTCGCTGTACGCGTTCCAGCTCGTGTCATTAGATCAAAAACTCTTCATTCTCTGCAAATACGCAAGATTCGAGCGTTTAGAGCAGCCAAACAAGCCCCAAACGAATGCAAAGTCGCTTTATAACGAAATCGACCGATTCAGTTTTGCGCTCACTGCAGGCGTTCCAGCTCGTATCGAAAGATCAAAAACTCTTCATTCTATGCAAATAAGCAAGATTCATGCGTCTGGAGCAGCCAAACAAGCCCCAAACGAATGCAAAGTCACTTTATAACGAAATTGAACGATTGAGTTTCGCGCTCACTGTAGGCGTCCCAGCTCGTCTTATGAGATCAAAAACTTTTCATTTTCTGCAAATACGCAAGATTCATGTAATTCAAGTCGCCAAACAAGCCCCAAACGAATGCAAAGTCGCTTCATAACGAAATCAACCGATTGAGTTTTGCGCTCGCTGTAGACGTTCCAGCTCGTGTTATTAGATCAAAAACTCTTTTTTCTATGCAATTACGCAAGATTCATGCGTTTCGAGCAGCCAAACAAGCCCCAAACGAATGCAAAGTCACTTTGTAACGAAATTGAACGATTGAGTTTTGCGCTCACTGTAGGCGTTCCAGCTGCACTTACAAGATCAAAAACTCGTCATTCTATGCAAATACGCAAGATTTATGCGTTCCGAGCAGCCAAACAATCCCCAAACGAGTGCAAAGTCGCTTTATAACGAAATCGACCGATTGAGTTTTGCGCTCGCTGCAGGCATTCCAGCTCGTGTTATTAGATCAAAAACTCTTTATTCTGTGCAAATACGCAAGATTCATGCGTTTGGAGCCAAACAAGCCCCAAACGAACGCAAAGTCGCTTTGTAACGAAATGGAACGATTAAGTTTTGCGCTCGCTGTATGCGTTCCAGCTCGTGTTGTTAGATCAAAAACTCTTCATTCTATGCAAATATGCAAGATTCGAGCGTTTGGAGCAGCCAAACAAGCCCCAAACGAATGCCAAGTCGCTTTTTTACAAAATCGACCGATTCAGTTTTGCGCTCGCAGCATTCGTTCTAGCTCGTGTTATTAGATCAAAAACTCCTTATTCTATGCAAATACGCAAGATTCATGCGCTTATAGCAGCCAAACAAGCCCCAAACGAATGCAAAGTCGCTTTATAACGAACTTAAACGATTGAGTTTTGTGCTCGCTGTACGCGTGCCAGCTCGTGTTATTAGATCAAAAACTCTTCATTCTATGCAAATACGCAAGATTCATCCATTTGGAGCAGCCAAACAAGCCCCAAACTAATGCAAAGTTGCATTATAACGAAATCGACCGAATGAGTTTTGCGCTCGCTTTAGGCGTTCCAGCTCGTCTCATTTAGATCAAAAACTTTTCATTCTTTGCAAACACCTAAGAATCATGCGTTTCGAGCAGCCAAACAAGCCCCAAACGAATGCAAAGTCGCTTCATAACGAAATTGAACGATTGCGTTTTGCGCTCACTGTAGGCGTTCCAGCTCATGTTATTAGATCAAAAACTTTTTATTCTATGCAAATACGCAAGATTCATGCGTTTGGAGCCAAACAAGCCCCAAACGAATGCAACGTCGCTTTATAACGAAATCGACCGATTGAGTTTTGCGCTCGCTTTTGGCGTTCCAGCTCGTCTCATTTAGATCAAAAACTTTCCATTCTTTGCAAACACGCAAGATTCATGCGTTTGGAGCAGCCAAACAAGCCCCAAACGAATGCAAAGTCGCTTTATAACGAAATCGACCGATTGAGTTTTGCGCTCGCTGCACGCGTTCCAGCTCGTATTTAAAGATCAAAATCTCTTTATTCTAAGCAAATACGCAAGATTCATGGGTTTGGAGCAGCCAAACAAGCCCCAAACGAATGCAAAGTCTCTTTTTTACAAAATCGACCGATTCAGTTTTGCGCTCGCTGCATTCGTTCCAGCTCGTGTTATTAGATCAAAAACTCTTTATTCTATGCAACTACGCAAGATTCATTCGTTTCGAGCAGCCAAACAAGCCCAAACAAATGCGAAGTCGCTTTATAACGAAATTGAACGATTGAGTTTTGCGCTCGCTGAACGCGTTCCAGCTCGTGTTATTAGATCAAAAACTTTTCATTCTATGCAAATACGCAAGATTCATGCGTTTCGAGCAGCCAAACAAGCCCCAAACGAACGCAAAGTTGCATTATAACGAAATCGACCGATTGAGTTTTGCGCTCGCTTTAGGCGTTCCAGCTCGTCTCATTTAGATCAAAAACTTTTCATTCTTTGCAAACACGCAAGATTCATGCGTTTGGAGCGGCCAAAAAAGCCCCAAACGAATGCAGAGTCGCTTTATAACGAAATGGAACGATTAAGTTTTGCGCTCGCTGTATGCGTTCCAGCTCGTGTTGTTAGATCAAAAACTCTTCATTCTATGCAAATACGCAAGATTCGACTGTTTGGAGCAGCCAAACAAGCCCCAAACGAATGCAAAGTCGCTTCATAACGAAATCGACCGATTCAGTTTTGTGCTCGCTGCAGGCGTTCCAGCTCGTATTAAAAGATCAAAAACTCTTTATTCTCTGCAAATACGCAAGATTCATGCGTTTCGAGCAGCCAAACAAGCCCCAAACGAATGCAAAGTCACTTTATAACGAAATTGAACGATTGAGTTTTGCGCTCACTGTAGGCGTTCCAGCTGCACTTACTAGATCAAAAACTCGTCATTCTATGCAAATACGCAAGATTCATGCGTTTCGAGCAGCCAAACAATCCCCAAACGAGTGCAAAATCGCTTTATAACGAAATCGACCGATTGAGTTTTGCGCTCGCTGCAGGCGTTCCAGCTCGTATTAAAAGATCAAAAACTCTTTATTCTATGCAAATACGATAGATTCATGCGTTTCGAGCAGCCAAACAAGCCCCAAATGAATGCAAAGTTGCATCATAACGAAATCGACCGATTGAGTTTTGCGCTCGCTGCACGCGTTCCAGCTCGTATTCAAAGATCAAAAACTCTTTATTATAAGCAAATACGCAAGATTCATGGGTTTGGAGCAGCCAAACAAGTCCCAAACGAATGCAAAGTCTCTTTTTTACAAAATCGACCGATTCAGTTCCGCGCTCGCTGCATTCGTTCCAGCTCGGGTTATTAGATCAAAAACTCTTTATTCTATGCAAATACGCTAAATTCATGCGTTTCAAGCAGCCAAACATGCCCCAAACAAATGCGAAGTCGCTTTATAACGAAATTGAACGATCGAGTTTTGCGCTCGCTGTACGCGTTCCAGCTCGTGTCATTAGATCAAAAACTCTTCATTCTATGCAAATACGCAAGATTCATCCGTTTCGAGCAGCTAGACAAGCCCCAAACGAATGCAAAGTCGCTTTATAACGAAATCGACCGATTGAGTTTTGCGCTCGCTGTAGACGTCCCAGCTCGTGTTAGTAGATCAAAAACTCTTTATTCTATGCAATTACGCAATATTCATGCGTTTGGAGCAGCCAAACAAGCCCTAAACGAATGCAAAGTCGCTTTATAACAAAATCGACCGATTCAGTTTTGCGCTCGCTGCATTCGTTCCAGCTCGTGTTCTTAGATAAAAAACTCTTCATTCTATGCAAATACGCAAGATTCATGCGTTTCGAGCAGCTAAACAAGCCCCAAACGAATGCAAAGTCGCTTTATAACGAAATCAACCGATTGAGTTTTGCGCTCGCTGAAGACGTGCCAGCTTGTATTAAAAGATCAAAAACTTCTTATTCTATGCAAATACGCAAGATTCATTTGTTTCGAGCAGCCAAACAAGCCCCAAACAAATGCAAAGTCGCTTTATAACGAAATTGAACGATTGAGTTTTGCGCTCGCTGAACGCGTTCCAGCTCGTGTTATTAGATCAAAAACTCTTTATTCTATGCAAATACGCAAGATTCATTCGTTTCGAGCAGCCAAACAAGCCCAAACAAATGCGAAGTCGCTTTATAACGAAATTGAACGATTGAGTTTTGCGCTCGCTGAACGCGTTCCAGCTCGTGTTATTAGATCAAAAACTTTTCATTCTATGCAAATACGCAAGATTCATGCGTTTCGAGCAGCCAAACAAGCCCCAAACGAACGCAAAGTTGCATTATAACGAAATCGACCGATTGAGTTTTGCGCTCGCTTTAGGCGTTCCAGCTCGTCTCATTTAGATCAAAAACTTTTCATTCTTTGCAAACACGCAAGATTCGTGCGTTTGGAGCGGCCAAACAAGCCCCAAACGAATGCAGAGTCGCTTTATAACGAAATTGAACGATTGAGTTTTGCGCTCGCTGAACGCGTTCCAGCTCGTGTTATCAAATCAAAAACTCTTCATTCTATGCAAATACGCAAGATTCATGCGTTTGGAGCAGAAAAACAAGCCCCAAACGTATGCAAAGTTGCATTATAACGAAATTGAACGATTGAGTTTTGCGCTCGCATTAGACGTTCCAACTCGTCTTATCAGATTAAAAACTTTTCATTCTTTGCAAACACGCAAGATTAATGCGTTCCGAGCAGCCAAACAAGCCCCTAACGAATGCAAAGTCGCTTTATAACGAAATTGAACGATTGAGTTTTGCGCTCGCTGAACGCGTTCCAGCTCGTGTTATCAAATCAAAAACTCTTCATTCTATGCAAATACGCAAGATTCATGCGTTTGGAGCAGAAAAACAAGCGCCAAACGTATGCAAAGTTGCATTATAACGAAATTGAACGATTGAGTTTTGCGCTCGCATTAGGCGTTCCAACTCGTCTTGTTACATTAAAAACTTTTCATTTTTTGCAAACACGCAAGATTCATGCGTTCCGAGCAGCCAAACAAGCCCCTAACGAATGCAAAGTTGCATTATAACGAAATCGACCGATTGAGTTTTGCGCTCCCTATAGGCGTTCCAGCTCGTCTCATTTAGATCAAAAACTTTTCATTCTTTGCAAACACGCAAGATTCATGCGTTTCGAGCAGCCAAACAAGCCCCAAACGAACGCAAAGTCGCATTATAACAAAATTGAATGATTGAGTTTTGCGCTCGCTGAAGACGTTCCAGCTTGTATTAAAAGATCAAAAACTCCTTATGCTATGCAAATACGCAAGATTCATTCGTTTCGAGCAGCCAAACAAGCCCCAAACAAATGCAAAGTCGCTTTATAACGAAATCGACCGATTGAGTTTCGCGCTCGCTGCAGGCGTTCCAGCTCGTATTAAAAGATCAAAAACTCTTTATTCTATGCAAATACGCAAGATTCATGCGTTTCGAGCAGCCAAACAAGCCACAAACGACTGCACAGTCGCTTTATAACGAAATCAACCGATTGAGTTTTGCGCTCGCTGAAGACGTTCCAGCTTGTATTAAAAGATCAAAAACTCCTTATTCGATGCAAATACGCTAGATTCATTCGTTTCGAGCAGCCAAACAAGCCCCAAACAAATGCGAAGTCGCTTTATAAAGAAATTGAACGATTGAGTTTTGCGCTCGCTGAACGCGTTCCAGCTCGTGTTATTAGATCAAAAACTCTTCATTTTATGCAAATACGCAAGATTCATGCGTTTGGAGCAGCCAAACAAGCCCCGAACGAATGCAAAGTTGCATTATAACGAAATCGACCGATTGAGTTTTGCGCTCGCTTTAGGCGTTCCAGCTCGTCTCATTTAGATCAAAAACTTTTCATTCTTTGCAAACACGCAAGATTCATGCGTTTGGAGCAGCCAAACAAGCCCCAAACGAATGCAAAGTCGCTTTATAACGAAATCGACCGATTCAGTTTTGCGCTCGCTGCAGGCGTTCCAGCTCGTCTCATTTAGATCAAAAACTTTTCATTCTTTGCAAACACGCAAGATTCATGCGTTTCGAGCAGCCAAACAAGCCCCAAACGAATGCAAAGTTGCTTTATAACGAAATGGAACGATTAAGTTTTGCGCTCGCTGCATTCGTTCCAGCTCGTGTTATTAGATCAAAAACTCTCCATTCTATGCAGATACGCAAGATTCATGCGTTTCGAGCAGCCAAACAAGCCCCAAACGACTGCAAAGTCGCTTTATAACGAAATCAACCGATTGAGTGTTGCGCTCGCTGAAGACGTTCCAGCTTGTATTAAAAGATCAAAAACTTCTTATTCTATGCAAATACGCAAGATTCATTCGTTTCGAGCAGCCAAACAAGCCCCAAACAAATGCAAAGTCGCTTTATAACGAAATTGAACGGTTGAGTTTTGCGCTCGCTAAACGCGTTCCAGCTCGTGTTATTAGATCAAAAACTTTTCATTCTATGCAAATACGCAAGATTCATGCGTTTGGAGCAGCCAAACAAGCCCCAAACGAATGCAAAGTTGCATTATAACGAAATCGTCCGATTGAGTTTTGCGCTCGCTTAAGGCGTTCCAGCTCGTCTCATTTAGATCAAAAACTTTTCATTCTTTGCAAACACGCAAGATTCATGCGTTTGGAGCAGCCAAACAAGCCCCAAACGAACGCAAAGTCGCTTTGTAACGAAATGGAACGATTAAGTTTTGCGCTCGCTGTATGCGTTCCAGCTCGTGTTGTTAGATCAAAAACTCTTCATTCTATGCAAATATGCAAGATTCGAGCGTTTGGAGCAGCCAAACAAGCCCCAAACGAATGCAAAGTCGCTTTATAACGAAATCGACCGATTGAGTTTTGCGCTCGCTGCAGGCGTTCCAGCTCGTATTAAAAGATCAAAAACTCTTCATTCTATGCAAATACGAAAGATTCATGCGTTCCGAGCAGCTAACAGCCCCAAACGAATGCAAAGTTGCATTATAACACAATCGACCGATTGAGTTTTGCGCTCGCTGCACGCGTTCCAGCTCGTATTCAAAGATCAAAAACTCTTTATTCTAAGCAAATACGCAAGATTCATGGGTTTGGAGCAGCCAAACAAGCCCCAAACGAATGCAAAGTCACTTCATAACGAAATTGAACAATTGAGTTTCGCGCGCACTGTAGGCGTTCCAGCTCGTCTTATTAGATCAAGAACTTTTAATTTTTTGCAAATACGCTAGATTCATGTAATTCAAGTCGCCAAACAAGCCCCAAACGACTGCAAAGTCACTTTATAACGAAATCAACCGATTGAGTTTTGCGCTCGCTGAAGATGTTCCAGCTTGTATTAAAAGATCAAAAACTTCTTATTCTATGCAAATACGCAAGATTCATTCGTTTCGAGCAGCCAAACAAGCCCCAAACAAATGCGAAGTGGCTTTATAACGAAATTGAACGATTGAGTTTTGCGCTCGCTAAACGCGTTCCAGCACGTGTTATTAGATCAAAAACTTTTCATTCTATGCAAATACGCAAGATTCATGCGTTTGGAGCAGCCAAACAAGCCCCAAACGAATGCAAAGTTGCATTATAACGAAATCGACCGATTGAGTTTTGCGCTCGCTTTAGGCGTTCCAGCTCGTCTCATTTAGATCAAAAACTTTTCATTTTTTGAAAACACGCAAGATTCATGCGTTTGGAGCGGCCAAACAAGCCCCAAACGAATGCAGAGTCGCTTTATAACGAAATGGAACGATTAAGTTTTGCGCTCGCTGTATGCGTTCCAGCTCGTGTTGTTAGATCAAAAACTCTTCATTCTATGCAAATACGCAAGATTCGAGCGTTTGGAGCAGCCAAACAAGCCCCAAACGAATGCAAAGTCGCTTTATAACGAAATCGACCGATTCAGTTTTGCGCTTGCTGCAGGCGTTCCAGCTCGTATTAAAAGATCAATAACTCTTTATTCTCTGCAAATACGCAAGATTCATGCGTTTCGAGCAGCCAAACAAGCCCCAAACGAATGCAAAGTCTCTTTTTTACAAAATCGACCGATTCAGTTTTGCGCTCGCTGCATTCGTTCCAGCTCGAGTTATTAGATCAAAAACTCTTTATTCTATGCAAATACGCTAAATTCATGCGTTTCAAGCAGCCAAACATGCTTTAAACGAATGCGAAGTCGCTTACAACGAAATTGAACGATTGAGTTTTGCGCTCGCTGTACGCGTTCCAGCTCGTGTCATTAGTTCAAAAACTCTTCATTCTCTGCAAGTACGCAAGATTTGAGCGTTTAGAGCAGCCAAACAAGCCCCAAACGAACGCAAAGTCGCTTTGTAACGAAATGGAACGATTAAGTTTTGCGCTCGCTGTATGCGTTCCAGCCCGTGTTGTTAGACCAAAAACTCTTCATTCTATGCAAATATGCAAGATTCGAGCGTTTGGAGCAGCCAAACAAGCCCCAAACGAATGCAAAGTCGCTTTATAACGAAATCGACCGATTCAGTTTTGCGCTCGCTGCAGGCGTTCCAGCTCGTATTGAAAGATCAAAAACTTTTCATTCTATGCAAATAAGCAAGATTCATGCGTCTGGAGCAGCCAAACAAGCCCCAAACGAATGCAACGTCGCTTTATAACGAAATTGAACGATTGAGTTTTGCGCTCGCTGTACGCGTTCCAGCTCGTGTCATTAGATCAAAAACTCTTCATTCTATGCAAATACGCAAGATTCATGCGTTTCGAGCGGCTAGACAAGCCCCAAACGAATGCAAAGTCGCTTTATAACGAAATCAACCGATTGAGTTTTGCGCTCGCTGTAGACGTTCCAGCTCGTGTTAGTACATCGAAAACTCTTTATTCTATGCAATTACGCAATATTCATGCGTTTGGAGCAGCCAAACAAGCCCTAAACGAATGCAAAGTCGCTTTATAACAAAATCGACCGATTCAGTTTTGCGCTCGCTGCATTCGTTCCAGCTCGTGTTATTAGATAAAAAAACTCTTCATTCTATGGAAATACGCAAGATTCATGCGTTTCGAGCAGCCAAACAAACCCCAAACGAATGCAAAGTCGCTTTATAACGAAATCAACCGATTGAGTTTTGTGCTCGCTGAAGACGTTCCAGCTTGTATTAAAACATCAAAAACTCCTTATTCTATGCAAATACGCAAGATTCATTTGTTTCGAGCAGCCAAACAAGCCCCAAACAAATGCAAAGTCGCTTTATAACGAAATTGAACGATTGAGTTTTGCGCTCGCTGAACGCGTTCCAGCTCGTGTTATCAAATCAAAAACTCTTCATTCTATGCAAATACGCAATATTCATGCGTTTGGAGCAGAAAAACAAGCCCCAAACTAATGCAAAGTTGCATTATAACGAAATCGACCGATTGAGTTTTGCGCTCGCTTTAGGCGTTCCAGCTCGTCTCATTTAGATCAAAAACTTTTCATTCTTTGCAAACACCTAAGAATCATGCGTTTCGAGCAGCCAAACAAGCCCCAAACGAATGCAAAGTCGCTTCATAACGAAATTGAACGATTGCGTTTTGCGCTCACTGTAGGCGTTCCAGATCGTGTTATTAGATCAAAAACTCTTTATTCTATGCAAATACGCAAGATTCATGCGTTTCGAGCGGCTAGACAAGCCCCAAACGAATGCAAAGTCGCTTTATAACGAAATCAACCGATTGAGTTTTGCGCTCGCTGTAGACGTTCCAGCTCGTGTTAGTACATCGAAAACTCTTTATTCTATGCAATTACGCAATATTCATGCGTTTGGAGCAGCCAAACAAGCCCTAAACGACTGCAAAGTCGCTTTATAACAAAATCGACCGATTCAGTTTTGCGCTCGCTGCATTCGTTCCAGCTCGTGTTATTAGATAAAAAAACTCTTCATTCTATGGAAATACGCAAGATTCATGCGTTTCGAGCAGCCAAACAAACCCCAAACGAATGCAAAGTCGCTTTATAACGAAATCAACCGATTGAGTTTTGTGCTCGCTGAAGACGTTCCAGCTTGTATTAAAACATCAAAAACTCCTTATTCTATGCAAATACGCAAGATTCATTTGTTTCGAGCAGCCAAACAAGCCCCAAACAAATGCAAAGTCGCTTTATAACGAAATTGAACGATTGAGTTTTGCGCTCGCATTAGACGTTCCAACTCGTCTTATTAGATTAAGAACTTTTCATTCTTTGCAAACACGCAAGATTCATGCGTTCCGAGCAGCCAAACAAGCCCCTAACGAATGCAAAGTCGCTTTATAACGAAATTGAACGATTGAGTTTTGCGCTCGCTGAACGCGTTCCAGCTCGTGTTATCAAAGCAAAAACTCTTCATTCTATGCAAATACGCAAGATTCATGCGTTTGGAGCAGAAAAACAAGCCCCAAACGTATGCAAAGTTGCATTATAACGAAATTGAACGATTGAGTTTTGCGCTCGCATTAGGCGTTCCAACTCGTCTTATTAGATTAAAAACTTTTCATTCTTTGCAAACACGCAAGATTCATGCGTTCCGAGCAGCCAAACAAGCCCCTAACCAATGCAAAGTTGCATTATAACGAAATCGACCGATTGAGTGATGCGCTCGCTGCACGCGTTCCAGCTCGTATTTAAAGATCAAGAACTCTTCATTCTAAGCAAATACGCAAGATTCATGGGTTTGGAGCAGCCAAACAAGCTCCAAACGAATGCAAAGTCGCTTTTTTACAAAATCGACCGATTCAGTTTTGCGCTCGCAGCATTCGTTCTAGCTCGTGTTATTAGATCAAAAACTCTTTATTCTATGCAAATACGCAAGATTCATGCGCTTATAGTAGCCAAACAAGCCCCAAACGAATGCAGAGTCGCTTTATAACTAAATGGAACGATTAAGTTTTGCGCTCGCTGTATGCGTTCCAGCTCGTCTCATTTAGATCAAAAACTTTTCATTCTTTGCAAACACGCAAGATTCATGCGTTTGGAGCGGCCAAAAAAGCCCCAAACGAATGCAGAGTCGCTTTATAACGAAATGGAACGATTAAGTTTTGCGCTCGCTGTATGCGTTCCAGCTCGTGTTGTTAGATCAAAAACTCTTCATTCTATGCAAATACGCAAGATTCGACTGTTTGGAGCAGCCAAACAAGCCCCAAACGAATGCAAAGTCGCTTTATAACGAAATCGACCGATTCAGTTTTGCGCTCGCTGCAGGCGTTCCAGCTCGTATTAAAAGATCAAAAACTCTTTATTCTCTGCAAATACGCAAGATTCATGCGTTTCGAGCAGCCAAACAAGCCCCAAACGAATGCAAAGTCACTTTATAACGAAATTGAACGATTGAGTTTTGCGCTCACTGTAGGCGTTCCAGCTGCACTTACTAGATCAAAAACTCGTCATTCTATGCAAATACGCAAGATTCATGCGTTTCGAGCAGCCAAACAATCCCCAAACGAGTGCAAAGTCGCTTTATAACGAAATCGACCGATTGAGTTTTGCGCTCGCTGCAGGCGTTCCAGCTCGTATTAAAAGATCAAAAACTCTTTATTCTATGCAAATACGATAGATTCATGCGTTTCGAGCAGCCAAACAAGCCCCAAATGAATGCAAAGTTGCATCATAATGAAATCGACCGATTGAGTTTTGCGCTCGCTGCACGCGTTCCAGCTCGTATTCAAAGATCAAAAACTCTTTATTATAAGCAAATACGCAAGATTCATGGGTTTGGAGCAGCCAAACAAGTCCCAAACGAATGCAAAGTCTCTTTTTTACAAAATCGACCGATTCAGTTTCGCGCTCGCTGCATTCGTTCCAGCTCGGGTTATTAGATCAAAAACTCTTTATTCTATGCAAATACGCTAAATTCATGCGTTTCAAGCAGCCAAACATGCCCCAAACAAATGCGAAGTCGCTTTATAACGAAATTGAACGATCGAGTTTTGCGCTCGCTGTACGCGTTCCAGCTCGTGTCATTAGATCAAAAACTCTTCATTCTATGCAAATACGCAAGATTCATCCGTTTCGAGCAGCTAGACAAGCCCCAAACGAATGCAAAGTCGCTTTATAACGAAATCGACCGATTGAGTTTTGCGCTCGCTGTAGACGTCCCAGCTCGTGTTAGTAGATCAAAAACTCTTTATTCTATGCAATTACGCAATATTCATGCGTTTGGAGCAGCCAAACAAGCCCCAAACGAACGCAAAGTTGCATTATAACGAAATCGACCGATTGAGTTTTGCGCTCGCTTTAGGCGTTCCAGCTCGTCTCATTTAGATCAAAAACTTTTCATTCTTTGCAAACACGCAAGATTCGTGCGTTTGGAGCGGCCAAACAAGCCCCAAACGAATGCAGAGTCGCTTTATAACGAAATGGAACGATTAAGTTTTGCGCTCGCTGTATGCGTTCCAGCTCGTGTTGTTAGATCAAAAACTCTTCATTCTATGCAAATACGCAAGATTCGAGCGTTTGGAGCAGCCAAACAAGCCCCAAACGAATGCAAAGTCGCTTTATAACGAAATCGACCGATTGAGTTTTGCGCTCGCTTTAGGCGTTCCAGCTCGTCTCATTTAGATCAAAAACTTTTCATTCTTTGCAAACACGCAAGATTCATGCGTTTCGAGCAGCCAAACAAGCCCCAAACGAATGCAAAGTCGCTTTATAACGAAATGGAACGATTAAGTTTTGCGCTCGCTGCATTCGTTCCAGCTCGTGTGATTAGATCAAAAACTCTCCATTCTATGCAGATACGCAAGATTCATGCGTTTCGAGCAGCCAAACAAGCCCCAAACGACTGCAAAGTCGCTTTATAACGAAATCAACCGATTGAGTTTTGCGCTCGCTGAAGACGTTCCAGCTTGTATTAAAAGATCAAAAACTCTTTTTTCTACGCAAATACGCTAAATTCATGCGTTTCAAGCAGCCAAACATGCTTCAAACGAATGCGAAGTCGCTTTATAACGAAATTGAACGATTGAGCTTTGCGCTCGCTGTACGCGTTCCAGCTCGTGTCATTAGATCAAAAACTCTTCATTCTCTGCAAATACGCAAGATTCGAGCGTTTAGAGCAGCCAAACAAGCCCCAAACGAATGCAAAGTCGCTTTATAACGAAATCGACCGATTCAGTTTTGCGCTCACTGCAGGCGTTCCAGCTCGTATCGAAAGATCAAAAACTCTTCATTCTATGCAAATAAGCAAGATTCATGCGTCTGGAGCAGCCAAACAAGCCCCAAACGAATGCAAAGTCACTTTATAACGAAATTGAACGATTGAGTTTCGCGCTCACTGTAGGCGTCCCAGCTCGTCTTATGAGATCAAAAACTTTTCATTTTCTGCAAATACGCAAGATTCATGTAATTCAAGTCGCCAAACAAGCCCCAAACGAATGCAAAGTCGCTTCATAACGAAATCAACCGATTGAGTTTTGCGCTCGCTGTAGACGTTCCAGCTCGTGTTATTAGATCAAAAACTCTTTTTTCTATGCAATTACGCAAGATTCATGCGTTTCGAGCAGCCAAACAAGCCCCAAACGAATGCAAAGTCACTTTGTAACGAAATTGAACGATTGAGTTTTGCGCTCACTGTAGGCGTTCCAGCTGCACTTACTAGATCAAAAACTCGTCATTCTATGCAAATACGCAAGATTTATGCGTTCCGAGCAGCCAAACAATCCCCAAACGAGTGCAAAGTCGCTTTATAACGAAATCGACCGATTGAGTTTTGCGCTCGCTGCAGGCATTCCAGCTCGTGTTATTAGATCAAAAACTCTTTATTCTGTGCAAATACGCAAGATTCATGCGTTTGGAGCCAAACAAGCCCCAAACGAACGCAAAGTCGCTTTGTAACGAAATGGAACGATTAAGTTTTGCGCTCGCTGTATGCGTTCCAGCTCGTGTTGTTAGATCAAAAACTCTTCATTCTATGCAAATATGCAAGATTCGAGCGTTTGGAGCAGCCAAACAAGCCCCAAACGAATGCCAAGTCGCTTTTTTACAAAATCGACCGATTCAGTTTTGCGCTCGCAGCATTCGTTCTAGCTCGTGTTATTAGATCAAAAACTCCTTATTCTATGCAAATACGCAAGATTCATGCGCTTATAGCAGCCAAACAAGCCCCAAACGAATGCAAAGTCGCTTTATAACGAACTTAAACGATTGAGTTTTGCGCTCGCTGTACGCGTGCCAGCTCGTGTTATTAGATCAAAAACTCTTCATTCTATGCAAATACGCAAGATTCATGCATTTGGAGCAGCCAAACAAGCCCCAAACTAATGCAAAGTTGCATTATAACGAAATCGACCGAATGAGTTTTGCGCTCGCTTTAGGCGTTCCAGCTCGTCTCATTTAGATCAAAAACTTTTCATTCTTTGCAAACACCTAAGAATCATGCGTTTCGAGCAGCCAAACAAGCCCCAAACGAATGCAAAGTCGCTTCATAACGAAATTGAACGATTGCGTTTTGCGCTCACTGTAGGCGTTCCAGCTCATGTTATTAGATCAAAAACTTTTTATTCTATGCGAATACGCAAGATTCATGCGTTTGGAGCCAAACAAGCCCCAAACGAATGCAAAGTCGCTTTATAACGAAATCGACCGATTGAGTTTTGCGCTCGCTTTTGGCGTTCCAGCTCGTCTCATTTAGATCAAAAACTTTCCATTCTTTGCAAACACGCAAGATTCATGCGTTTGGAGCAGCCAAACAAGCCCCAAACGAATGCAAAGTCGCTTTATAACGAAATCGACCGATTGAGTTTTGCGCTCGCTGCACGCGTTCCAGCTCGTATTCAAAGATCAAAATCTCTTTATTCTAAGCAAATACGCAAGATTCATGGGTTTGGAGCAGCCAAACAAGCCCCAAACGAATGCAAAGTCTCTTTTTTACAAAATCGACCGATTCAGTTTTGCGCTCGCTGCATTCGTTCCAGCTCGTGTTATTAGATCAAAAACTCTTTATTCTATGCAAATACGCAAGATTCATTCGTTTCGAGCAGCCAAACAAGCCCAAACAAATGCGAAGTCGCTTTATAACGAAATTGAACGATTGAGTTTTGCGCTCGCTGAACGCGTTCCAGCTCGTGTTATTAGATCAAAAACTTTTCATTCTATGCAAATACGCAAGATTCATGCGTTTCGAGCAGCCAAACAAGCCCCAAACGAACGCAAAGTTGCATTATAACGAAATGGAACGATGTTACGTCGCGGTTTTGAATTTAATCGATTTTTCCTTTTCCCCCTTTTTTGCAGAGATCTGGATTTAACGTTCGAGCGACTGGTCGCTGGTTATATGAGGATGCTCCGTGGTTTAAACCGGAATGCGCCGGTTAGGGATCGGAGCAATACTGGATGAGTATTAGATATATATGTGTATTGTCGATACGTACCTTGTTTCTTGATGTGGCAGGTGATGAGCAGATGAGCGTAGCGGGTTGAAGGCGCTAATGCCCAAGGATCAGCTCTGGAGAAGACACAGGCGGTGGCCTGTCCTCGTTAATAACCGTGGAGGCGTCTGAGGTGTCGCCGTCCTCGGTAGCTGGCACAGGATGCGACGGAGAATGCCGAATTCTGGTTTCCACAAAGTGATCGCCGAGAGGATCGTCGCGAATCATGAGAATTCGGTGATTGATCAAAATGACGTCGGATATGACAGTAGGCGGATTTTTCGATTCGGTCCTGTTCTTGACAGGAATGGAATTTTCACCAGCGACGTCCACTATATTGTTACGATTTTCCGCGGTCAATGTAGGTGCGGCGGAAATTCTAGAAACCTCGGTGGTTATGGGACGAACTCCTCCACGTGATTTCACGTTTGCTACGACAATAGTTCGGCCTCCACGCAATTGGACTTTATTTTTCATTGGCTTATGATCCATTAGATTTTATGAAATGATTCGACCAGTTCACATTTGTTGCATTTCGTTTTGGAGGAAGGAAATCAGGGAAGGATTTAACCTTAACGTGCTTATGCTATGGACCTTACCTAAAAGCTGGCAATCTCATTTATATCAGATCGATCTACGTCGAGACTGATTTTATAAGATTCCATGGTTTTGAGCGTAAATAATTGTCTATGGATTTATTTAAAAGCTGGTAATCTCATTTATATCAGATCGATCTGTGTCGAGACTGATTTTATAAGATTCCATGGTTTTAAGCGTAAATAATTGTGTATGGATTTATCTAAAAGCTGGTAATCTCATTTATATCAGATCGATCTGTGTCGAGACTGATTTTATAAGATTCCATGGTTTTAAGCGTAAATAATTATCTATGGATTTATCTAATTGGTATTACAATGGTATAGGGACAAGGAATGAATTTCTTGCGTCAACAAATGTGAAATACTCGTATTTTGCGTTGAAATGTCCAATGCTGTGGTTAGCCTTACCTTTCTTACGTTGCTTTCGCTGGTTGAGTAGCGGCACGGTGCCTCTGACGGGTCGCCGGTTGTCGGTTATTGCCGAGGGGACGGATTTTACGGTTTATTGGTTGAAACGTTTTATTTATTCGGATCGATAGGATTCGAAAAGGTATATTCTAATATTTATTGTAATAGTACGAACGGTTCGCTAGAGATATCTTATATCGGCTAAATACCGCCTGGTCGCAGCCAGGTATCAATCGCGATTTTAATATTTATTGTAGAATACAACTGATGATTGTTATTTATAACAAAGGGAATACCGGGGTTCGCGAGAGTCTCTTCGAGAGCACCCTTTCAGTCGACCGCCGGTGTCGAGAGTCGTAGAAGAACTGAAGATCCCATTGTCCAGCTTCCGCTCCGCGAGTCTCCTGCGTCCGTTGCCGATGGAGGGGGAGGCCCTCGCGGATTTGCTCTGCTGCTCTAGCCAATGGTGCGCTGTCCCTCGAGTGGGGGCAGCCGCTTGCAGCATCCGTGCTGTTCCTCGAGTGGGGGCAGCCGCTAGTGGAAGCCTCACTGTCTCTTGAGTGGGGGCTGCCGTTGTTTCGCGGCAGCGCGATGGATGATAGTGGGGGCAGCCGCTGGCCGTAGCCATGCTGTCCCTCGAGTGGGGGCCGCCGTTCGTGGAAGCCTTGCTGTCTCTTGAGTGGGGGCCGGCTTTGTCTCGCGGCAGCGCGACGGATGATGGTGGGGGCAGCCGCTGGCTGTAGCCGTGCTGTCCCTCGAGTGGGGGCCGCCGTTCGTGGAAGCCTTGCTGTCTCTTGAGTGGGGGCCGCTTTTGTCTCGCGGCAGCGCGATGGATGATGGTGAGGGCAGCCGCTGGCTGTAGCCGTGCTGTCCCTCGAGTGGGGGCCGCCGTTCGTGGAAGCCTTGCTGTCCCTCGAGTGGGGGCCGCCTTTGTCTCGCGGCAGCGCGATGCATGATGGCGGGGGCAGCCGCTGGCTGTAGCCGTGCTGTCCCTTGAGTGGGGGCCGCCGTTGTCCCGTAGCAGCACGATGTGTGATGGTGGGGGCAGACGCTAGCTGTAGCCCTGCTGTCCCTAGAGTGGGGGCTGCCTTTGTCTCGCGGCAGCGCGATGCATGATGGTGGGGGCCGCCGCGCTTGGAGCCCTGTGCTGACGCAGCATCCCACGGGTCCGAGTCCCAACGGCAGAAAGCTACTCGGGACTGCCTTATCGCCTGTGATTCCCAGAGCCGTTATCGGATCTGCGTCCGGTCTCATGGTAGCCGTGCCGTTGATGGTGGTACTGCCTTTGTCTCGTGGTAGCCGTGCCAATGCAGTATCCCACGGGCTCGTTTCTTAGAGAGCCCTTATCGGTGACGATTCTCGGAGCTGTTGTCGCCGTTGCGTCCGGTCACACGGCCGCCGTGCCGTCGCAGCATCTCACGGGCCAGCTTCTTAGAGAGCCCTTATCGATGGCGATTCTTGGAGTTGATGTCGGAGCTGCGTCCGGTCACACGGCCGCTTTGCCATCCGATACATTATTAAATTATGGCTTATTTAACATTGATAGCTATTTGTTACTATGTCGGACTTATTATATGGCTAGTCCAGTGTAATTGTTTAAAGACAGTATTTACTAGTTAGCAATCTAGTACATTTGTTGTTAACAAAAATATTTAAGACGTTACTCGTCGTTTACATTATTAACCTTATGCCTAAGTCCCTCATACAATATTTGTTCATTATTATAACAATATTCCGCGCCGCTAAATATCAATTCAGTATTCTGGTGTTGCGCGCGTTTTGAATAATTGCGGACAATATATTCTTATGGTTGCCATTTCAATGTTTCAAGGTTTGTATTTATTGAAAGATTTTTAGCGCTGCTGAGCATCGTCGCAATAGCGTTGCTCAATGTTGCATGTTTTGTAATTATGTTGTACCCCGGGTATTTCCATACCTCGATTATTAAGGCAAGGTCATTGCACCGTAATCGAGGTATGCAGCAGCAGGCGACGACCGCGCGTCGTTGCGAAGTAATAACGAAATCCACCGTACAGTCGAGTCAACATTTAGGCAAACGCATGTAACTCAACACCTGACGCAGCATTTCGGCAATCGCGAGCGACTCGGCAAGTAACGCATCAGCTCAGGAATTACTGAGCCAGGTATTAGGAAATTATCGACGATATCGTATTCTACCCGGAAGCGAGAATTGTTTAAACAATTAGCAATCTGACGAAATATCTGACATCAACTAAAATTAAGCTGATGTGCCTGCTCTTCTATCTATATATAGGGAACCGGGAGCAGGCACCCACCAGTCTCTTCGGAACTCCTGATTCTGTACGGTTGGTTACGTTCCGTCCGTTACGTTACGTTCCGTCCGTTACGTTACGTTCCGTTCGTTACGTTACGTTTACGATTATTTGTGCAAGGGCACGCAATTCGGTAGTAAGTGATACTACTAGTTCGGACAAGTTTAAGTTCTTCTACGGGAAGACCAATGTACAAGGTGTACTCGATACGATTGGTAATAAACTCTAATAAACATTGTTGTAATAAACAATTTGGAACATTTCTCCAATAAACTGTAATAAACATTGTTCTAATAAACTATTTGGAACATTTCTCTGATAAGCAATGATAAATAATAAATCGTGCGACTACAATTCTCTTGGGTTCTAACCCTTAACTGGATAAATCCCGAATCATAGGAGCTAACGGCTCTCCCGCAGAACCCAGAGTAGCTAACTGAGTTTCTGCGGATATAACAATTAGTTTTGAATATTAATTATAATAAAGTATTGTTATTTATTTTTATAAAGAAATATATATTTATTATGTGGCGCTATGGAATATCGTGTTTATACCGATATTCCATCGTCGCATGGGTTTAAAATGTGTTAATTGATTTATTAACAATTTTATTTATTGCTAATAATATTTATTTATGAATGGTTTGAGCCGTCGAGTGTCGTTTCTATAACGACACTCGGCGTTGCGCGTTTTTATCATGTTTGAAATGATTTGTTAATAATTTTATTTACTGTTAATAATGTTTATTTATTATTGTTTTGAGCCGTCGAGTGTCGTTTCTATAACGGCACTCGGCGTTGCGCGTATTTATCATGTTTGAAATTATTTGTTAATAATTTTATTTGTTGTTAATAATGTTTATTTATTATTGTTTTGAGCCGTCGAGTGTCGTTTCTATAACGACACTCGGCGTTGCGCGTATTCAGCATGTTTGGAATTATTTGTTAATAATTTTATTTACTGTTAATAATGTTTATTTATTATTGTTTTGAGCCGTCGAGTGTCGTTTCTATAACGGCACTCGGCGTTGCGCGTATTTATCATGTTTGAAATTATTTGTTAATAATTTTATTTATTGTTAATAATGTTTATTTATTATTGTTTTGAGCCGTCGAGTGTTGTTACTATAACGACACTCGGCGTTGCGCGTATTTAAAAGGAAAATGTCTTGGAATTATTTATTAATAATTTTTATTTATTATCAATAATGTTTATTTATTGTAAGCCGATTGGTTGTTGCGTTTTCAGTTTGCTTGCTGATTTTAAACCAATTCGTGCTTCCCGTTTGCTCTAGGGAATTAATTTTCGTGTTTTCCAAGGTCGCGCGCCCTTTTTCATAAAACCGTTAACAGTAGCGAAAATACCCCCCGGAGGGTGTTGAATCGGTCTGCACCTAAAGTGTTCGCGAGGGTTTTCCGCTTCTAATAGCGTGCTCAGAGTTTGTTGAAGTCACGCGGTTTCGTTTTTATTGCAACTTAAAGTTTACTGAATTTCTTCGGATTTTGCCTCGGCAATGTATATAGCCCGCATCAGCGTTTATTACCGTTATGTATTATTTTTATGACTTACTTGATTTATACTTTATTATTATTTGCTTAAGGCGATTGTTGTTGATTATTATTAACAATAATATGGTAACGTCGAGTATGGATACTATATTGTTTTCGGCGTTATGCGTAACAACTAATTGTCCCCAAAAAAAAAATTTGTGTGAGTGTCGGTTACTCTTTCTGTCCCAAATTCGACCCAGGACGTAACAAAGATCAAAAACTCTTTATTCTACGCAAATACGCTAAATTCATGCGTTTCATGCAGCCAAACATGCTTCAAACGAATGCGAAGTCGCTTTATAACGAAATTGAACGATTGAGCTTTGCGCTCGCTGTACGCGTTCCAGCTCGTGTCATTAGATCAAAAACTCTTCATTCTCTGCAAATACGCAAGATTCGAGCGTTTGGAGCAGCCAAACAAGCCCCAAACGAATGCAAAGTCGCTTTATAACGAAATCGACCGATTCAGTTTTGCGCTCGCTGCAGGCGTTCCAGCTCGTATTTAAAGATCAAAAACTCTTCATTCTATGCAAATAAGCAAGATTCATGCGTCTGGAGCAGCCAAACAAGCCCCAAACGAATGCAAAGTCACTTTATAACGAAATTGAACGATTGAGTTTTGCGCTCACTGTAGGCGTTCCAGCTGCACTTACTAGATCAAAAACTCGTCATTCTATGCAAATACGCAAGATTTATGCGTTTCGAGCAGCCAAACAATCCCCAAACGAGTGCAAAGTCGCTTTATAACGAAATCGACCGATTGAGTTTTGCGCTCGCTGCAGGCATTCCAGCTCGTGTTGTTAGATCAAAAACTCTTTATTCTATGCAAATACGCAAGATTCATGCGTTTGGAGCCAAACAAGCCCCAAACGAACGCAAAGTCGCTTTGTTACGAAATGGAACGATTAAGTTTTGCGCTCGCTGTATGCGTTCCAGCTCGTTTTGTTAGATCAAAAACTCTTCATTCTATGCAAATATGCAAGATTCGAGCGTTTGGAGCAGCCAAACAAGCCCCAAACGAATGCAAAGTCGCTTTATAACGAAATCGACCGATTGAGTTTTGCGCTCGCTTTTGGCGTTCCAGCTCGTCTCATTTAGATCAAAAACTTTTCATTCTTTGCAAACACGCAAGATTCATGCGTTTGGAGCAGCCAAACAAGCCCCAAACGAACGCAAAGTCGCTTTGTAATGAAATGAAACGATTAAGTTTTGCGCTCGCTGTAGGCTTTCCAGCTCGTCTTATTAGATCAAAAACTTTTCATTTTTTGCAAATACGCAAGATTCATGTAATTCAAGTCACCAAACAAGCCCCAAACGACTGCAAAGTCGCTTTATAACGGAATCAACCGATTGAGTTTTGCGCTCGCTGAAGACGTTCCAACTTGTATTGAAAGATCAAAAACTCTTTATTCTACGCAAATACGCTAAATTCATGCGTTTCAAGCAGCCAAACATGCTCCAAACGAATGCAAAGTCGCTTTATAACGAAATTGAACGATTGAGCTTTGCGCTCGCTGTACGCGTTCCAGCTCGTGTCATTAGATCAAAAACTCTTCATTCTCTGCAAATACGCAAGATTCGAGCGTTTAGAGCAGCCAAACAAGCCCCAAACGAATGCAAAGTCGCTTTATAACGAAGTCGACCGATTCAGTTTTGCGCTCGCTGCAGGCGTTACAGCTCGTATTGAAAGATCAAAAACTCTTCATTCTATGCAAATTAGCAAGATTCATGCGTCTGGAGCAGCCAAACAAGCCCCAAACGAATGCAAAGTCACTTTATAACGAAATTGAACGATTGAGTTTTGCGCTCACTGTAGGCGTTCCAGCTGCACTTACTAGATCAAAAACTCGTCATTCTATGCAAATACGCAAGATTTATGCGTTTTGAGCAGCCAAACAATCTCCAAACGAGTGCAAAGTCGCTTTGTAACGAAATGGAACGATTAAGTTTTGCGCTCGCTTTAGGCGTTCCAGCTCGTCTGATTTAGATCAAAAAATTTTCATTCTTTGCAAACACTTAAGAATCATGCGTCTCGAGCAGCCAAACAAGCCCCAAACGAATGCAAAGTCGCTTCATAACTAAATTGAACGATTAAGTTTTGCGCTCACTGTAGGCGTTCCAGCTCGTGCTATTAGATCAAAAACTCTTTATTCTATGCAAATACGCAAGATTCATGCGTTTGGAGCCAAACAAGCCCCAAACGAACGCAAAGTCGCTATGTAACGAAATGGAACGATTAAGTTTTGCGCTCGCTGTATGCGTTCCAGCTCGTGTCGTTAGATCAAAAACTCTTCATTCTATGCAAATATGCAAGATTCGAGCGTTTGGAGCAGCCAAACAAGCCCCAAACGAATGCAAAGTCGCTTTATAACGAAATCGACCGATTCCGTTTTGCGCTCGCTGCAGGCGTTCCAGCTTGTATTAAAAGATCAAAAACTCTTCATTCTATACAAATACGCAAGATTCATGTTGTTATATCCGCAGAAGCTCAGTTAGCTACTCTGAGTACTGCGGGAGCTGTTAGCTCTAAGGTTTCGGGATTTATCCAGAAAAGGGTTAAAACCCAAGTGAATTAAAAAAGCACGATTTATTATATCAATATTAATTACAATAGTTTATTCAAGATTATTTACCAATAGTTGTGTAGTACACTCTGTACGCTTATCTTCCTTCCGAAGAGAGTATGTTTTACGGTATAACTAACTAACCGTAACGTTGTTCAGATTAAAATCAGACTGCTGAATGCCTGCTCGTGGTCTCTTATATAGGGGTAAGAGTAGGCATGTCAGCTCAATTTTTACAATGTCAGCTATTTTGCAATTGTTTAAACAAATTATTGCTTTCCCGTTTCCGATATTTCCCAATAGCTGACTCGGCTAATTACTTGCTAATTTCTTAAATGCTATTTGTTACTTCCGTGTTTCGCAATACGTCGCGCGCTCGCTTCTTCCGCGATTATTGAGTAAGCGCATTCCCCGAATAGTCGGGCGTTGACCCGGGGTACAACATCCCTCTCCCCTAAGGAGGAAAAGAAATTTACAATTTCTTTTCGTCTCGTCTCCGGCGAGATTTATTTTTTAATGTACCCCGTGCCCCGCGTTTTTAGGCTTTTCTTGGGTTATTTATTAAACGGTGGAATATGCGCGGCCAGTGTAGCGTGGAAGCGGCCCCCGAAGTTGCTGACGATGGCGGGTGGATGTCCGGTGAAGTGCTTAGCACGACGTTTCGTGCCTATATTAGCTGGGCGTTTCGCAATTTTTCCGTGCATTGTGACTACGACTACTATCGGCTTCAATTCGTTCTGTCGTTATGGATCCACCAGCGTATAAGGTAAGTCTCTTAGAAATTTTTTTTTTTTTTTTTTTTTTTTTGTTACCGGGACTTTTGCTTTGGGCGATTTTGAAATCTCCGTTTCTCCTTTTTTTTTCAGAGGAGGCGTGTTGCACTATGCTGTTGGGAGGCATCCTACAGCCCGGAGGAGAGCCCGGAGGCTGCGCCCGGTCGTTCACCGAGCCCGGAAGTTGAGATCGTCGAGGTCGTGGGGGACGTTGGTACTGGGTCGGCAGTTTCCCCTGAGCCGGAGGTCATCGACCTGGTTTCCGATGGGGAATCATCTGCCGATGGAGGTTCCTTCCGGTCGCCCTCGGTTTCTTCGGACGAGGATTCGCTGTCCGATCTCGTCGACGGGGATTCATTTTCTGATCTCCTCGACGGTGATTCGTTTTCGGATCTCCTTGACGAGGATTTGTTCTCGGAGACCGATTCGGTCGTCATCGAGGACTCGCCTCCGCCCACCGCTGGGGATTTTGGGCCGCAGCCGGGTACGCTGATCCCCTGGGACGGCGGCTTGACATTCGGTGTCGACTTTGGCGTCACGACTCCTTCCCAACCGGTATCCGATGTGTGGCCGGTCCAGGGTCTCGGGTCGGGCTATCGGCCGGCGGGTGCCTCGGACTCGGAGTCGGAGGTCGAGGACGACGAGGACCCGATATCGCGGATATGGCGTGCCGAGCGGGGCGAGATGGATTGGCGTCGGGCCGGGTGGTACTGACCACCGAGTCTTGCTTCCCTTCGTTGGGACTTATATTTTCCCTTTTTTTGTGTATATATATTTTATGTTTTTCAATAAGTATATTTTATGTTTTTCGGGGAAATAAATATATTTTAATGTATTTTGTGTGTTTTCCCGTTAATTCCCTTTTTATTCGGCGAGATTAGGTTAAGCGGCACGGGGCAGGCGTATGGCCTCTGGTTTCGCCCTTCGACACAGGGCATTGATGATAATATAGCCGGCAAGTGCGAAGAGGGCGACCGCACCTACGGAATATTGTCCTACCACGTGGTATAGCGACGTGGGATTCCTCGTTTCGTGCGTGGTGGTTCGGTCCAGGTTTTCTTGCATATTCCTTATTTGGGTGCCGACTTCGTTTAATTCTCGCGGATTGGTTGCTGCGTGCTCGAGCGTTGTTTTCCGGCTTTCGCGTATCGTCTTCGGTATTTCTTCTGCCTCGGCGGGGAGCAGGGTAAGGTTGTAGCTCGGCACATAGCAGGTGTCGTTTATCCGCTGCTTCCATCGCCGCACCGTCTCGAGCTTGAAGGCCGCTGTGGTGACCGTGCATCGTTCCTGGAGGGTCACTAGCCCCGCGCCGTGTAATATTTCCTGCTGCGTCGGCTTTCCTTGGCAGCCGATGCTCGCCGTCTCTTCGCTCGGCGCTATGTACAGCCATTGCCCTGGCTGACGCATACCCATCACGACAGTATGTGTGAGGAATATGATTTTCTTCGGACACGGTTGTCCGTGACCTACCGCACCCTCGACGTATAATCGTATGCTGCATGGCGCGTCTTCGGTGATCGCCATGACGGGGTGCCGGGGTTTGCAGTAATATTTGTCGTCGGCGGTCTTGCAGGCTTTGAGGTCGCGTTCCGTCATCCGAATGTATTGCCGGTTCTTCCGGTCTACTACCACGAGATCCTCCGTGGTATCTATGTAATAGAATGTGTTGTTGCTTCCCCTCCGCGGGAGGGGATACACGTAATTTAGGTTGTATTCGGATGATCCAACAAGGGGAATTTCCAGGATGAGCGTTACCACTCCCTCTTTCCGGTAAGCTCGAACCGTTGCCAGGCGGAGTATGGCTGCCGCGTTAGGTCGCGCGATGGGACGCGGGAAGCTGTGTCCTCTTGGTAGATGTGGCAATGCCTCCGTCAGGTATTTCGTGAGTGTGGCTGGGGTCACGGTTGAGGCACTCACTGTGCCGGATGCCACCTCGGAGAATAATTCTGTCATTTTATCTACCTCTCGCAGGTATGCTTCGACAGAGGCTTCGATTAACGTCAGGCTTTCGTCGAAGTGTTGTCTGTCGCGTAATGCGTCGGTTCGGTTTTGGAAATAACCGTCTACGGTGTGCACCATGGTGAACAATTTTTGTAGATTTCTTTGTGATGCTTGCGAGGTTTCGTTGAACATTTCGATCGTTGTTTCTACGACCTGCAGTTGTTTTTTCATGCCTTCCTTTAGCGTATCCTGTGTATCGCGGAGGGTCGCGATTTCTGCTTCGAGCCGTTCCCCATCGTCGGCGTCCATGTTGCCGGTTATGGCCTTCAGCACCGTTCCGAGTCCGTTGATTAATCCTCGGCGTTTGCGGCTCGGTTTTACTCCGATGAGATCCTGCACAACCCCCACATTTTCCTCTATTTTTTCAGAGAGTCGTACGAGGTGTTCCAGCATCTCAGCGCAATGTCCGTCCGGGCTCCCGAATTTTTCACACTTCGTCCGAACCTCGTCGAGCTGGGCTTTTATCCGTAGCTCCATAAAGGCCATGTTTTTTAGATTCATGCGTATGGCCAGTGTCCAGACGTCGGTGTATGGATATAGTGTGCCGACTTTTTCGAAGTATAGCCCTGGGGCATTTTCGAATTGTTGAATGGTGTATGGCCGGTCCGAGGGATGGGCCGCGGCCTGCGCGCTTATCACCAGTAACCTGGAATTTTATTCATTTATTTATCTTTTTCATTCTTTCCTATTGCGAAGCCTTGTCGAAACCCGGTGACCGTCTTGTGGAGTTTGTCTCTTTTTTTTTTCCTATTCGTCCACGTAGTTTCTTAGACGGTCTGCGTGCACTTTTACCGTCCGTCGTCCTTGGCGGAGGGTGTAGTTGCACGGCGGGTGTATCTCTTCGATGGGATAGGGTCCGATCCACTTCGGCGTTAACTTTGCTGAGCGTCCCCGGCGCACCGTTTCGTCGTGTAATAATACGCGGTCTCCGACCTTGAACTTGATTTCTTTCGCCTTCCGGTCGTACTGTTCCTTAGCTTTTTCCTTTGCTGCTTTTAGGTTATCGTGCGCGGTAGACCAGGCCACGCGTAGCCGTTCTCGTAATTCTTGTACGTAATCGTCGTATGCGTACGTGGGCCTGGGTTCCCTTTTCAAGGACGTTGGTAGCTCTGCGTTGTCGCCGTAGATCAGGCAGTGCGGCGTAAATCCAGTCGCCGTGTGGGGCGTCGTGTTATATGTAAACATGGCGTAAGGTAGCCATTCGTCCCAATTTCCTTGGTCTTCATCGATATACCCCTTGAGGTATTCGGCGAGCGTCCTGTGCGAGCGTTCGAGGGCCCCATTCGACTCGGGGTGGTATGCTGTTGTTTGTATTTTTTCTATGCGCAGTAACTTGCATACCCCCTTAAAGATTGCGCTCAGAAAATTCGTGCCTTGGTCGGTAAGGATGGTTTCAGGTGTCCCGTACCGACATATTATTTCTTTCGCGAATGCTTTCGCAACCTCGTTTGCTTGCTGATTTTCCAGCGGTATGGCTACGCTGTATTTCGTCAGCAAGTCTTGGAACGTGAGAATATATTTATTTCTCGCTTCTGTTTCCGGTAGTGGGCCTACGATGTCCATGGCGCATTTTTGGAAGGCCCGAGTCGGTGTGTCGGTGATGACTAACGGCGCCTTTGTTGCCGCACGAATTTTATTGCGCTGGCACTTGTCACAGCGGCCCACATACGCTTCTATATCTTTTCGCATTCCAGGCCAGGAGTATCTTAATTTTATTCTTGCAAGCATTCGCGTGACTCCTTGATGCCCCCCGAGAGGCGCATCGTGATGCTCGTGGAGTATCTTGATTTTTTCCTCCTCGCTGGGACAGTTGCTGCCTGACCCGTTTTCTTCGTACTCCTTTTCGCGCGGCGCGTCGGGCTGACCGTCCGCGGACTCGTATTCCTGGCTGACCGTTGCTTCGTGCGGGCGAGTCTCGCCGTCGCTGTCCGTGTTGCTGCATACTTGCTCGGTCGCCTTGTGTGCGTGTGACCGTGTTACCACACATATGCGGCTGAGTGCATCCGCGTTGGTATTTTGCTTACCCGCCTTATACTGCACGTCGAACTCATGCTCCGATAATTTTATTTTCCAGCGCATGAGTCTCGACCCAGGGTCTTTGACACTGAATAGCCACGTTAGTGGTTTATGATCGGTTACTACGGTGAACCGAGTGCCGTATACGTATGGGCGAAATTGTGCAATTCCCCATACGATTGCCAAAAGTTCTTTTTCCGTAGTCGTGTAATTTTGCTCGGCTTTATTTAGCGTTCGGCTGGCGTAGCAGATCGGTAGATCCTCGCCTATTGGCCCCTGCGATAATATGGCCCCGATGGCCTTGTCCGAGGCGTCGGTGGTAACCACAAAGGGCTTCTCGAAGTCCGGATACTGGAGCACGGGGGCGGTCGTAAGGGCGCGTTTCAGGTCCTCCATGGCCTGTTCGTGCTTCGCCATCCATTCGAATTTAACATCTTTTTTCGTTAGCTCCGTTAAGGGCTTGGCGACCTTCGAGAAGTCCTGGATAAATTTACGGTAGTATCCGGCCAGTCCTAGGAAGGACTGCACGCCCTTGGCATTTCGGGGGGTCGGAAAATTCCGCACGGAGGTCACTAGAGCTGGATCCGGGCGTACTCCTTCGCTCGAAATTACGTGCCCGAGATAGCGGGTTTCTAATCGTAGAAATCGGCACTTTGCCGGTTGAAGGGCCAGTTTCGCTTCCCTTAAGCGTCCAAATACCTCGCGGAGCCGTTCGTTGTGCTCCGCCAGGCTGGCTCCGAATATTACTATGTCGTCGAGATATACATAGCATTTGGGCCCTTCGAGCCCCGCGAGTACGGTGCTCATTAACCGTTGAAAGGTCGGTGGAGCATTTTTTAAGCCAAAGGGCATGCGCGTGTATTCGAAATGCCCTTGAGGTGTGGAGAATGCCGTTTTCTCCCTGTCCTCTTCCGCCATCGGAATTTGGTGGAATCCGGAGGCAAGGTCGAGCGTCGTAAAATAATGTGCTCGACCCAGCTGGTCTAATATTTCCGCGATATGCGGTAGCGGGTATGAGTCGCCGACGGTGACTTCGTTCAGTTTGCGGAAGTCCACGACCACGCGCATTTTTATTTTTCCTGCTGCGTCAGGTTTTTTGGCGACGACTAATAACGGCGCATTCCACTGGCTTCGACTTGGTTGAATAATGCCGTCCTTTAACATCCCTTTCATTTGTTCCTGTACTTCCCTTTTGTGCGCTTCCGGTAAGCGATAAGGGTGTACCTTTACGGGCCGTGCCCCGGGCTCGAGGGGGATGCTGTGCTCCACCATGTTGGTACAGGGCAGCTGGTCTCCCTCGAGATGGAATATATCCGCGAACTCGTCGCATATTTCCGTTAACGAGCTCGCTTCCTCCTGGTTAAGGTGTGAGGTATCTATTTCTTTTCGTAGTTTCTCGAGCCGCGTGCCGCTCGCTCCCGCGCTGACGGTGCAGATTCCGCGAGTCGTGGTGGCGGGCGCGCCGGGCAGTTCCTCTGCCGAGGCCAGCGGCTCGAGTATCACGGCGGGTCGTTCGACGCGGACGTATTCCGCCGTTGTGTTTACAAGGCTTACCACACAGCTGTGGCCTTGAGGCGAGGTCACACATGCTCCGAGTATAATGCCCTCGGAATCATTACGTCGCTCGACGATTCCTTCGTCGGTGCTTAGCGTTGATACATACGCAATACTTTCACTCCGTGGCGGCAAAGTTATGCTCAAACTTCCGTCCACGAGAGGCATGCAATGCCCTTTGATCCTTATAGTTTCTCCTCTGCGTATGTCGACCTGTTTTTCCCTGATAAAGTCCATACCGAGGAGACCGTGCGTATGTATCTGGAGATTTCGAGGTATTACGTGAAACCAATGTTTCACGGACCCGTTCGGGGTTTCGAGCTCGACAAGGGCGGCGTAGTAAGCATTTAGTGAGCCACCTCCGAGCCCTGTCAGTGTGACCGCCGTTTTTTCAGCGGGCGTATCGCTTTGTAACGCGTCCTCCTGTATTAGGCTCACTTGAGCCCCGGTGTCGGCCTTCAGTGTCAGCATACCCTCGATACTAGACGGAGATTTAATGTGGAAGTCGCTGGCCGACGCATGTGGTCCCGGCGACTCTACCGCATAGACGTTGACCCCCTTAAGGGGTTCGTTTGGTACCCGATGATTTTTCCCTCGGAACGATGCCACTGTCAGCAGCCCTGTAATCGTTGTCCGTCCCGGCGAGGATGATTTCGCCTCGATGGTGTAGATATTGGCCCCCCTTAAGGGCCGGTTCGTGGCGGTGACCGTGTCGACCCGGAATGCCCCTACGGTTCCTTCCTGCGGCGGCTGTCTGTCGTTTTGTTCCTTTTTCGGCTCAGCGGATTTTTTGCTGTTATTATTTTTATTTTTCTTATTTTCCGCTTGCTTACGTGACCGGCAATCTTTCCACAAGTGACCGGTTTTTTTACAATAATTACACGTAATGCTCGCGACGTTCACCTCCTTCTGTGTAGGCGCCGGGAGGCTTTGCCTACCGGATCGGCAATTTTTCGCCAGATGCCCTGTTTTCCCGCAGGTGTAGCAGGCGCCCTTTTTCTCCCCTGCCGCGCCGTGCGACTGTCGAGAGTTGCCACCGCCGTTACCGCTCCCATTAGGACGTGCCCCTCCTGGCCGCCCTAAGGTCATTTTTTCGACCTCAATGGCCCCCACGACGGAGTCGTGTAGCCCTTGGTAATTACGGGAACGAACGATGGTCTGAATTTCCTTTTTTAGCCCGTTTTCGAAATTCATCTGTGCGCTTTTTCGGATTGCTTCGCCTATGGCACGGGCGCCACGTTGGTCGGCTCCTTCGCACAGTTTTTCGATGACCTCTACTGTGAGGGTTTCCACCCGTGTAGCATGCGCCGTGACGTTTTCCTTTGCGTCTTGACGTAGCGTGCAAAATTGGTATTGCAGGGAGGCGAGAGACTCGCGTTTCCCGTACAATGCTTCCAGCTCGGTGCGTAGATCGTCTAACGTTATGATCGTCTTGTGGCGCATTTCCCGCGTCGCTCGATCTTCTGATTTGCTGCTCCGTATCAGCGAGAGAAGAGTAGACCGTTGTCTGGGTCTTACCATGCCCCATATGGCTTCGCAGGATAATATGAAACCGTCAAGTTTTGTTGGATCGTTCCCATCGAACGTTTTAATGTTCCGAAGGGCGGAACCGAGGTCCAAGTATTCCGGTCCATCCTCATCCGCCATCGTCACCCTACTTTGGTGACGAGGTGGCGAATGTTTTGGGGGGGTGGCATCCCTGCGCCCCCCCTTTTGGCCCTTCAGGATGAAGTCCCTCATGGTTTGGTCCATTGCCGTGAGTCGCTCGGCCGTGGTGCTTTCGTGTGCGTGTCCCCTTTGTCGGCCACCCTGGCCCTCCAGGACAAAATTCCTCATTGTTTCTTCCATGGCTGTGAGTCGCTCGGTCGTGGAATCTTCATGCGCGTGCTTTGCTGACTGAAGCGTTACCGCCGATCGCTCTTTGGCCATCTGCGTGCCCATTTCCTGAATCAGCTGTTCCAGCTGAGCGACCCGTTGCCCCAGCGCATCCTCAGCATCGGTCCGGTCGCGCCCTTGTGAGGGATCGTCAGACTCTTCCCCCTCGTCCACGGGCTGGAGCGTGGGGAAGAGGGTCCGACGGGCCTTTTGGGAGGCTGGCTGGGCGAAGTTCGGTATCCCTTGGCCTACCTCCTCCGCAGACCCCAGTACCCCATTTTCAATGTCCCAGTTGGGGGCTGCCGGTCCGCGCTGCGCGCTCCGCATACGGTTAATTTCGTCGGTAACCATGGCCGGGGTAACTTCACCCTGCCTTGGTGCGAACATGCGTACGTTGACGTCCTCCCATCCGGTTCTATCCCCGAACGAAGATCCTCTCTGGGTGTTCACCCAGGCCATCGGGCTCGCGGTGCCCTCCCGTTCCCGCAGCAAGTCCCTGAGAGGGCTGTCGCTGGGTCCCTGTCGGGATTGGTCCGCGATTTCTCCCAGAACCCGTTCAAGGCTTCCCGCGGCTCGCAGCGCGTCAGCCCCCGGATCCTGTTCGTGCCCCGGATGTCCTTGTGGCGTGCTGTGCGTACTCATTTCGACCGGTGCGCGAGCTAGGTATTCCACTAAATTTTCCTAGGTACTCGGTAGCGGGTGCACCGGTTCCGACAAGGCTGCGCGTTTCTTTGTTTGTTACGTAAGATAATGGAAGTCACTTACAGTGCGTTAACCTTCCACATTACGGGATGCCCTTCTGTTGTTGACGTCTAACCCTCGGGGTTCTAGGCTCCCTTTTATACGTCCCAGCGTCTGGCGACGTTCTCCGTGGATCCTGCAGTGATCCGCGAAGACTCTCTTCCGTTATCTCTCCTGAATAACGGGATGCCCACGTTGGCCCTGGTTGCCTTCGTGGTCCGCCCGAACTCTTGTCGACGATGCTCGACCTTGGTTCGCGGAACTCTCTCTCTCTCGTGGAGAGTCGCAATTTACCGCACTACGCGGAGATTTCACAACTTGGTTTTAGCGATTGCTTGTTATTTTTGATCGTGGGTTTAGTGGTTTTATTTTAATAATTCACTCTGGATATCCCACCGCTGCCACCAATGTTATATCCGCAGAAGCTCAGTTAGCTACTCTGAGTACTGCGGGAGCTGTTAGCTCTAAGGTTTCGGGATTTATCCAGAAAAGGGTTAAAACCCAAGTGAATTAAAGAAGCACGATTTATTATATCAATATTAATTACAATAGTTTATTCAAGATTATTTACCAACAGTTGTGTAGTACACTCTGTACGCTTATCTTCCTTCCGAAGAGAGTATGTTTTACGGTATAACTAACTAACCGTAACGTTGTTCAGATTAAAATCAGACTGCTGAATGCCTGCTCGTGGTCTCTTATATAGGGGTAAGAGTAGGCATGTCAGCTCAATTTTTACAATGTCAGCTATTTTGCAATTGTTTAAACAAATTATTGCTTTCGCGTTTCCGATATTTCCCAATAGCTGACTCGGCTAATTACTTGCTAATTTCTTAAATGCTATTTGTTACTTCCGTGTTTCGCAATACGTCGCGCGCTCGCTTCTTCCGCGATTATTGAGTAAGCGCATTCCCCGAATAGTCGGGCGTTGACCCGGGGTACAACAATGTGTTTGGAGCAGGCAAACAAGCCCCAAACGAATGCAAAGTTGCATTATAACGAAATCGACCGATTGAGTTTTGCGCTCGCTTTTGGCGTTCCAGCTCGTATCATTTAGATCAAAAACTTTTCATTGTCTGCAAACACGCAAGATTCATGCGTTCGGAGCAGCCAAACAAGCCCCAAACGAATGCAAAGTCGCTTTATAACGAAATCGACCGATTGAGTTTTGCGCTCGCTGCACGCGTTCCAGCTCGTATTCAAAGATCAAAAACTCTTTATTCTATGCAAATACGCAAGATTCATGCGTTTGGAGCCAAACAAGCCCCAAACGAACGCAACGTCGCTTTGTAACGAAATGGAACGATTAAGTTTTACGCTCGCTGTATGCGTTCCAGCTCGTTTTGTTAGATCAAAAACTCTTCATTCTATGCAAATATGCAAGATTCGAGCGTTTGGAGCAGCCAAGCAAGCCCCAAACGAATGCAAAGTCGCTTTATAACGAAATCGACCGATTCAGTTTTGCGCTCGCTGCAGGCGTTCCAGCTCGTATTTAAAGATCAAAAACTCTTCATTCTATGCAAATAAGCAAGATTCATGCGTCTGGAGCAGCCAAACAAGCCCCAAACGAATGCAAAGTCACTTTATAACGAAATTGAACGATTGAGTTTCGCGCTCACTGTAGGCGTCCCAGCTCGTCTTATTAGATCAAAAACTTTTCGTTTTCTGCAAATACGCAAGATTCATGTAATTCAAGTCGCCAAACAAGCCCCAAACGAATGCAAAGTCGCTTCATAACGAAATCAACCGATTGAGTTTTGCGCTGGCTGTAGACGTTCCGGCTCGTGTTATTAGATCAAAAACTCTTTATTCTATGCAATTACGCAAGATTCATGCGTTTCGAGCAGCCAAACAAGCCCCAAACGAATGCAAAGTCACTTTATAACGAAATTGAACGATTGAGTTTTGCGCTCACTGTAGGCGTTCCAGCTGCACTTACTAGATCAAAAACTCGTCATTCTATGCAAATACGCAAGATTCATGCGTTTCGAGCAGCCAAACAATCCCCAAACGAGTGCAAAGTCGCTTTATAACGAAATCGACCGATTGAGTTTTGCGCTCGCTGCAGGCATTCCAGCTCGTGTTGTTAGATCAAAAACTCTTTATTCTATGCAAATACGCAAGATTCATGCGTTTGGAGCCAAACAAGCCCCAAACGAACGCAAAGTCGCTTTGTTACGAAATGGAACGATTAAGTTTTGCGCTCGCTGTATGCGTTCCAGCTCGTTTTGTTAGATCAAAAACTCTTCATTCTATGCAAATATGCAAGATTCGAGCGTTTTGAGCAGCCAAACAAGCCCCAAACGAATGCAAAGTCGCTTTATAACGAAATCGACCGATTCAGTTTTGCGCTCGCTGCAGGCGTTCCAGCTCGTATTAGAAGATCAAAAACTCTTCATTCTATGCAAATACGCAAGATTCATGCGTTTGGGGCAGCCAAACAAGCCCCAAACGAATGCAAAGTCACTTTATAACGAAATTAGACGATTGAGTTTTGCGCTCACTGTAGGCGTTCCAGCTGCTCTTACTAGATCAAAAACTCGTCATTCTATGCAAATAAGCAAGATTCATGAGTTTCCAGCAGCCAAACAGTCCCCAAACGAGTGCAAAGTCGCTTTATAACGAAATCGACCGATTGAGTTTTGCGCTAGCTGTACGCGTTCCAGCTCGTGTTATTAGATTAAAAACTCTTCATTCAATGCAAATACGCAAGATTCATGCGTTTGGAGCGGCCAAACAAGCCCCAAACGAATGCAGAGTCGCTTTATAACGAAATGGAACGATTAAGTTTTGCACTCGCTGTATGCGTTCCAGCTCGTGTTGTTAGATCAAAAACTCTTCATTCTATGCAAATACGCAAGATTCGAGCGTTTGGAGCAGCCAAACAAGCCCCAAACGAATGCAAAGTCGCTTTATAACGAAATCGACCGATTGAGTTTTGCGCTCGCTTTTGGCGTTCCAGCTCGTCTCATTTAGATCAAAAACTTTTCATTCCTTGCAAACACGCAAGATTCATGCGTTTGGAGCAGACAAACAAGCCCCAAACGAACGCAAAGTCGCTTTGTAATGAAATGAAACGATTAAGTTTTGCGCTCGCTGTAGGCGTTCCAGCTCGTCTTATTAGATCAAAAACTTTTCATTGTTTGCAAATACGCAAGATTCATGTAATTCAAGTCACCAAACAAGCCCCAAACGACTGCAAAGTCGCTTTATAACGAAATCAACCGATTGAGTTTTGCGCTCGCTGAAGACGTTCCAACTTCTATTAAAAGATCAAAAACTCTTTATTCTACGCAAATACGCTAAATTCATGCGTTTCAAGCAGCCAAACATGCTCCAAACGAATGCAAAGTCGCTTTATAACGAAATTGAACGATTGAGCTTTGCGCTCGCTGTACGCGTTCCAGCTCGTGTCATTAGATCAAAAACTCTTCATTCTCTGCAAATACGCAAGATTCGAGCGTTTAGAGCAGCCAAACAAGCCCCAAACGAATGCAAAGTCGCTTTATAACGAAGTCGACCGATTCAGTTTTGCGCTCGCTGCAGGCGTTACAGCTCGTATTGAAAGATCAAAAACTCTTCATTCTATGCAAATAAGCAAGATTCATGCGTCTGGAGCAGCCAAACAAGCCCCAAACGAATGCAAAGTCACTTTATAACGAAATTGAACGATTGAGTTTCGCGCTCACTGTAGGCGTCCTAGCTCGTCTTATTAGATCAAAAACTTTTCATTTTCTGCAAATACGCAAGATTCATGTAATTCGAGTCGCCAAACAAGCCCCAAACGAATGCAAAGTCGCTTCATAACGAAATTGAACGATTGAGCTTTGCGCTCGCTGTACGCGTTCCAGCTCGTGTCATTAGATCAAAAACTCTTCATTCTCTGCAAATACGCAAGATTTATGCGTTTTGAGCAGCCAAACAATCTCCAAACGAGTGCAAAGTCGCTTTGTAACGAAATGGAACGATTAAGTTTTGCGCTCGCTTTAGGCGTTCCAGCTCGTCTGATTTAGATCAAAAAATTTTCATTCTTTGCAAACACTTAAGAATCATGCGTTTCGAGCAGCCAAACAAGCCCCAAACGAATGCAAAGTCGCTTTATAACTAAATTGAACGATTGCGTTTTGCGCTCACTGTAGGCGTTCCAGCTCGTGTTATTAGATCAAAAACTCTTTATTCTATGCAAATACGCAAGATTCATGCGTTTGGAGCCAAACAAGCCCCAAACGAACGCAAAGTCGCTTTGTAACGAAATGGAACGATTAAGTTTCGCGCTCGCTGTATGCGTTCCAGCTCGTGTTGTTAGATCAAAAACTCTTCATTCTATGCAAATATGCAAGATTCGAGCGTTTGGAGCAGCCAAACAAGCCCCAAACGAATGCAAAGTCGCTTTATAACGAAATCGACCGATTCCGTTTTGCGCTCGCTGCAGGCATTCCAGCTCATATTAAAAGATCAAAAACTCTTCATTCTATACAAATACGCAAGATTCATGTGTTTGGAGCAGCCAAACAAGCACCAAACGAATGCAAAGTCGCTTTATAACGAAATCAACCGATTGAGTTTTGCGCTCGCTGAAGACGTTCCAGCTCGTATTAAAAGATCATAAACTCTTTATTCTATGCAAATACGCAAGATTCATGCGTTTCGAGCAGGCAAACAAGCCCCAAACGAATGCAAAGTTGCATTATAACGAAATCGACCGATTGAGTTTTGCGCTCGCTTTTGGCGTTCCAGCTCGTATCATTTAGATCAAAAACTTTTCATTGTCTGCAAACACGCAAGATTCATGCGTTCGGAGCAGCCAAACAAGCCCCAAACGAATGCAAAGTCGCTTTATAACGAAATCGACCGATTGAGTTTTGCGCTCGCTGCACGCGTTCCAGCTCGTATTCAAAGATCAAAAACTCTTTATTCTAAGCAAATACGCAAGATTCATGCGTTTCGAGCAGCCAAACAAGCCCCAAACGAATGCAAAGTCGCTTTATAACGAAATGGAACGATTAAGTTTTGCGCTCGCTGCATTCGTTCCAGCTCGTGTTATTAGATCAAGAACTCTCCATTCTATGCAGATACGCAAGATTCATGCGTTTCGAGCAGCCAAACAAGCCCCAAACGACTGCAAAGTCGCTTTATAACGAAATCAACCGATTGAGTTTTGCGCTCGCTTTTGGCGTTCCAGCTCGTCTCATTTAGATTAAAAACTTTTCATTCTTTGCAAACACGCAAGATTCATGCGTTTGGAGCAGTCAAACAAGCCCCAAACGAACGCAAAGTCGCTTTGTAACGAAATGGAACGATTAAGTTTTGCGCTCGCTGTATGCGTTCCAGCTCGTGTTGTTAGATCAAAAACTCTTCATTCTATGCAAATATGCAAGATTCGAGCGTTTGGAGCAGCCAAACAAGCCCCAAACGAATGCAAAGTCGCTTTATAACGAAATCGACCGATTCCGTTTTGCGCTCGCTGCAGGCGTTCCAGCTCATATTAAAAGATCAAAAACTCTTCATTCTATACAAATACGCAAGATTCATGTGTTTGGAGCAGCCAAACAAGAACCAAACGAATGCAAAGTCGCTTTATAACGAAATCAACCGATTGAGTTTTGCGCTCGCTGAAGACGTTCCAGCTCGTATTAAAAGATCATAAACTCTTTATTCTATGCAAATACGCAAGATTCATGCGTTTCGAGCAGGCAAACAAGCCCCAAACGAATGCAAAGTTGCATTATAACGAAATCGACCGATTGAGTTTTGCGCTCGCTTTTGGCGTTCCAGCTCGTATCATTTAGATCAAAAACTTTTCATTGTCTGCAAACACGCAAGATTCATGCGTTCGGAGCAGCCAAACAAGCCCCAAACGAATGCAAAGTCGCTTTATGACGAAATCGACCGATTGAGTTTTGCGCTCGCTGCACGCGTTCCAGCTCGTATTCAACGATCAAAAACTTTTCATTCTTTGCAAACACGCAAGATTCATGCGTTTCGAGCAGCCAAACAAGCCCCAAACAAATGCAAAGTCGCTTTATAACGAAATCGACCGATTGAGTTTCGCGCTCGCTGCAGGCGTTCCAGCTCGTATTAAAAGATCAAAAACTCTTTATTCTATGCAAATACGCAAGATTCATGCGTTTCGAGCAGCCAAACAAGCCACAAACGACTGCACAGTCGCTTTATAACGAAATCAACCGATTGAGTTTTGCGCTCGCTGAAGACGTTCCAGCTTGTATTAAAAGATCAAAAACTCCTTATTCGATGCAAATACGCTAGATTCATTCGTTTCGAGCAGCCAAACAAGCCCCAAACAAATGCGAAGTCGCTTTATAAAGAAATTGAACGATTGAGTTTTGCGCTCGCTGAACGCGTTCCAGCTCGTGTTATTAGATCAAAAACTCTTCATTTTATGCAAATACGCAAGATTCATGCGTTTGGAGCAGCCAAACAAGCCCCGAACGAATGCAAAGTTGCATTATAACGAAATCGACCGATTGAGTTTTGCGCTCGCTTTAGGCGTTCCAGCTCGTCTCATTTAGATCAAAAACTTTTCATTCTTTGCAAACACGCAAGATTCATGCGTTTGGAGCAGCCAAACAAGCCCCAAACGAATGCAAAGTCGCTTTATAACGAAATCGACCGATTCAGTTTTGCGCTCGCTGCAGGCGTTCCAGCTCGTCTCATTTAGATCAAAAACTTTTCATTCTTTGCAAACACGCAAGATTCATGCGTTTCGAGCAGCCAAACAAGCCCCAAACGAATGCAAAGTTGCTTTATAACGAAATGGAACGATTAAGTTTTGCGCTCGCTGCATTCGTTCCAGCTCGTGTTATTAGATCAAAAACTCTCCATTCTATGCAGATACGCAAGATTCATGCGTTTCGAGCAGCCAAACAAGCCCCAAACGACTGCAAAGTCGCTTTATAACGAAATCAACCGATTGAGTTTTGCGCTCGCTGAAGACGTTCCAGCTTGTATTAAAAGATCAAAAACTTCTTATTCTATGCAAATACGCAAGATTCATTCGTTTCGAGCAGCCAAACAAGCCCCAAACGAATGCAAAGTCGCTTTATAACGAAATCGACCGATTCAGTTTTGCGCTCACTGCAGGCGTTCCAGCTCGTATCGAAAGATCAAAAACTCTTCATTCTATGCAAATAAGCAAGATTCATGCGTCTGGAGCAGCCAAACAAGCCCCAAACGAATGCAAAGTCACTTTATAACGAAATTGAACGATTGAGTTTCGCGCTCACTGTAGGCGTCCCAGCTCGTCTTATGAGATCAAAAACTTTTCATTTTCTGCAAATACGCAAGATTCATGTAATTCAAGTCGCCAAACAAACCCCAAACGAATGCAAAGTCGCTTTGTAACGAAATGGAACGATTAAGTTTTGCGCTCGCTTTAGGCGTTCCAGCTCGTCTCATTTAGATCAAAAACTTTTCATTCTTTGCAAACACGCAAGATTCATGCGTTTCGAGCAGCCAAACAAGCCCCAAACGAATGCAAAGTTGCTTTATAACGAAATTGAACGATTGAGTTTTGCGCTCACTGTAGGCGTTCCAGCTGCACTTACTAGATCAAAAACTCGTCATTCTATGCAAATACGCAAGATTTATGCGTTCCGAGCAGCCAAACAATCCCCAAACGAGTGCAAAGTCGCTTTATAACGAAATCGACCGATTGAGTTTTGCGCTCGCTGCAGGCATTCCAGCTCGTGTTATTAGATCAAAAACTCTTTATTCTGTGCAAATACGCAAGATTCATGCGTTTGGAGCCAAACAAGCCCCAAACGAACGCAAAGTCGCTTTGTAACGAAATGGAACGATTAAGTTTTGCGCTCGCTTTAGGCGTTCCAGCTCGTCTCATTTAGATCAAAAAATTTTCATTCTTTGCAAACCCCTAAAAATCATGCGTTTCGAGCAGCCAAACAAGCTCCAAACGAATGCAAAGTCGCTTTTTTACAAAATCGACCGATTCAGTTTTGCGCTCGCAGCATTCGTTCTAGCTCGTGTTATTAGATCAAAAACTCCTTATTCTATGCAAATACGCAAGATTCATGCGCTTATAGCAGCCAAACAAGCCCCAAACGAATGCAAAGTCGCTTTATAACGAACTTAAACGATTGAGTTTTGCGCTCGCTGTACGCGTGCCAGCTCGTGTTATTAGATCAAAAACTCTTCATTCTATGCAAATACGCAAGATTCATGCGTTTGGAGCAGAAAAACAAGCCCCAAACGTATGCAAAGTTGCATTATAACGAAATTGAACGATTGAGTTTTGCGCTCGCATTAGACGTTCCAACTCGTCTTATTAGATTAAGAACTTTTCATTCTTTGCAAACACGCAAGATTCATGCGTTCCGAGCAGCCAAACAAGCCCCTAACGAATGCAAAGTCGCTTTATAACGAAATTGAACGATTGAGTTTTGCGCTCGCTGAACGCGTTCCAGCTCGTGTTATCAAATCAAAAACTCTTCATTCTATGCAAATACGCAAGATTCATGCGTTTGGAGCAGAAAAACAAGCCCCAAACGTATGCAAAGTTGCATTATAACGAAATTGAACGATTGAGTTTTGCGCTCGCATTAGGCGTTCCAACTCGTCTTATTAGATTAAAAACTTTTCATTCTTTGCAAACACGCAAGATTCATGCGTTCCGAGCAGCCAAACAAGCCCCTAACCAATGCAAAGTTGCATTATAACGAAATCGACCGATTGAGTGATGCGCTCGCTGCACGCGTTCCAGCTCGTATTTAAAGATCAAGAACTCTTCATTCTAAGCAAATACGCAAGATTCATGGGTTTGGAGCAGCCAAACAAGCTCCAAACGAATGCAAAGTCGCTTTTTTACAAAATCGACCGATTCAGTTTTGCGCTCGCAACATTCGTTCTAGCTCGTGTTATTAGATCAAAAACTCTTTATTCTATGCAAATACGCAAGATTCATGCGCTTATAGTAGCCAAACAAGCCCCAAACGAATGCAGAGTCGCTTTATAACTAAATGGAACGATTAAGTTTTGCGCTCGCTGTATGCGTTCCAGCTCGTGTTGTTAGATCAAAAACTCTTCATTCTATGCAAATACGCAAGATTCGAGCGTTTGGAGCAGCCAAACAAGCCCCAAACAAATGCAAAGTCGCTTTATAACGAAATCGACCGATTGAGTTTTGCGCTCGCTTTAGGCGTTCCAGCTCGTCTCATTTAGATCAAAAACTTTTCATTCTTTGCAAACACGCAAGATTCATGCGTTTGGAGCGGCCAAAAAAGCCCCAAACGAATGCAGAGTCGCTTTATAACGAAATGGAACGATTAAGTTTTGCGCTCGCTGTATGCGTTCCAGCTCGTGTTGTTAGATCAAAAACTCTTCATTCTATGCAAATACGCAAGATTCGACTGTTTGGAGCAGCCAAACAAGCCCCAAACGAATGCAAAGTCGCTTCATAACGAAATCGACCGATTCAGTTTTGTGCTCGCTGCAGGCGTTCCAGCTCGTATTAAAAGATCAAAAACTCTTTATTCTCTGCAAATACGCAAGATTCATGCGTTTCGAGCAGCCAAACAAGCCCCAAACGAATGCAAAGTCACTTTATAACGAAATTGAACGATTGAGTTTTGCGCTCACTGTAGGCGTTCCAGCTGCACTTACTAGATCAAAAACTCGTCATTCTATGCAAATACGCAAGATTCATGCGTTTCGAGCAGCCAAACAATCCCCAAACGAGTGCAAAATCGCTTTATAACGAAATCGACCGATTGAGTTTTGCGCTCGCTGCAGGCGTTCCAGCTCGTATTAAAAGATCAAAAACTCTTTATTCTATGCAAATACGATAGATTCATGCGTTTCGAGCAGCCAAACAACCCCCAAATGAATGCAAAGTTGCATCATAACGAAATCGACCGATTGAGTTTTGCGCTCGCTGCACGCGTTCCAGCTCGTATTCAAAGATCAAAAACTCTTTATTATAAGCAAATACGCAAGATTCATGGGTTTGGAGCAGCCAAACAAGTCCCAAACGAATGCAAAGTCTCTTTTTTACAAAATCGACCGATTCAGTTTCGCGCTCGCTGCATTCGTTCCAGCTCGGGTTATTAGATCAAAAACTCTTTATTCTATGCAAATACGCTAAATTCATGCGTTTCAAGCAGCCAAACATGCCCCAAACAAATGCGAAGTCGCTTTATAACGAAATTGAACGATCGAGTTTTGCGCTCGCTGTACGCGTTCCAGCTCGTGTCATTAAATCAAAAACTCTTCATTCTATGCAAATACGCAAGATTCATCCGTTTCGAGCAGCTAGACAAGCCCCAAACGAATGCAAAGTCGCTTTATAACGAAATCGACCGATTGAGTTTTGCGCTCGCTGTAGACGTCCCAGCTCGTGTTAGTAGATCAAAAACTCTTTATTCTATGCAATTACGCAATATTCATGCGTTTGGAGCAGCCAAACAAGCCCTAAACGAATGCAAAGTCGCTTTATAACAAAATCGACCGATTCAGTTTTGCGCTCGCTGCATTCGTTCCAGCTCGTGTTCTTAGATAAAAAACTCTTCATTCTATGCAAATACGCAAGATTCATGCGTTTCGAGCAGCTAAACAAGCCCCAAACGAATGCAAAGTCGCTTTATAACGAAATCAACCGATTGAGTTTTGCGCTCGCTGAAGACGTGCCAGCTTGTATTAAAAGATCAAAAACTTCTTATTCTATGCAAATACGCAAGATTCATTTGTTTCGAGCAGCCAAACAAGCCCCAAACAAATGCAAAGTCGCTTTATAACGAAATTGAACGATTGAGTTTTGCGCTCGCTGAACGCGTTCCAGCTCGTGTTATTAGATCAAAAACTCTTTATTCTATGCAAATACGCAAGATTCATTCGTTTCGAGCAGCTAGACAAGCCCCAAACGAATGCAAAGTCGCTTTATAACGAAATCGACCGATTGAGTTTTGCGCTCGCTGTAGACGTCCCAGCTCGTGTTAGTAGATCAAAAACTCTTTATTCTATGCAATTACGCAATATTCATGCGTTTGGAGCAGCCAAACAAGCCCTAAACGAATGCAAAGTCGCTTTATAACAAAATCGACCGATTCAGTTTTGCGCTCGCTGCATTCGTTCCAGCTCGTGTTCTTAGATAAAAAACTCTTCATTCTATGCAAATACGCAAGATTCATGCGTTTCGAGCAGCTAAACAAGCCCCAAACGAATGCAAAGTCGCTTTATAACGAAATCAACCGATTGAGTTTTGCGCTCGCTGAAGACGTTCCAGCTCGTGTTATCAAATCAAAAACTCTTCATTCTATGCAAATACGCAAGATTCATGCGTTTGGAGCAGAAAAACAAGCCCCAAACGTATGCAAAGTTGCATTATAACGAAATTGAACGATTGAGTTTTGCGCTCGCATTAGACGTTCAACCTCGTCTTATCAGATTAAAAACTTTTCATTCTTTGCAAACACGCAAGATTAATGCGTTCCGAGCAGCCAAACAAGCCCCTAACGAATGCAAAGTCGCTTTATAACGAAATTGAACGATTGAGTTTTGCGCTCGCTGAACGCGTTCCAGCTCGTGTTATCAAATCAAAAACTCTTCATTCTATGCAAATACGCAAGATTCATGCGTTTGGAGCAGAAAAACAAGCGCCAAACGTATGCAAAGTTGCATTATAACGAAATTGAACGATTGAGTTTTGCGCTCGCATTAGGCGTTACAACTCGTCTTATTACATTAAAAACTTTTCATTCTTTGCAAACACGCAAGATTCATGCGTTCCGAGCAGCCAAACAAGCCCCTAACGAATGCAAAGTTGCATTATAACGAAATCGACCGATTGAGTTTTGCGCTCCCTATAGGCGTTCCAGCTCGTCTCATTTAGATCAAAAACTTTTCATTCTTTGCAAACACGCAAGATTCATGCGTTTCGAGCAGCCAAACAAGCCCCAAACGAACGCAAAGTCGCATTATAACAAAATTGAATGATTGAGTTTTGCGCTCGCTGAAGACGTTCCAGCTTGTATTAAAAGATCAAAAACTCCTTATGCTATGCAAATACGCAAGATTCATTCGTTTCGAGCAGCCAAACAAGCCCCAAACAAATGCAAAGTTGCATTATAACGAAATCGACCGATTGAGTTTTGCGCTCGCTTTAGGCGTTCCAGCTCGTCTCATTTAGATCAAAAACTTTTCATTCTTTGCAAACACGCAAGATTCATGCGTTTGGAGCAGCCAAACAAGCCCCAAACGAATGCAAAGTCGCTTTATAACGAAATCGACCGATTCAGTTTTGCGCTCGCTGCAGGCGTTCCAGCTCGTCTCATTTAGATCAAAAACTTTTCATTCTTTGCAAACACGCAAGATTCATGCGTTTCGAGCAGCCAAACAAGCCCCAAACGAATGCAAAGTTGCTTTATAACGAAATGGAACGATTAAGTTTTGCGCTCGCTGCATTCGTTCCAGCTCGTGTTATTAGATCAAAAACTCTCCATTCTATGCAGATACGCAAGATTCATGCGTTTCGAGCAGCCAAACAAGCCCCAAACGACTGCAAAGTCGCTTGATAACGAAATCAACCGATTGAGTTTTGCGCTCGCTGAAGACGTTCCAGCTTGTATTAAAAGATCAAAAACTTCTTATTCTATGCAAATACGCAAGATTCATTCGTTTTGAGCAGCCAAACAAGCCCCAAACAAATGCAAAGTCGCTTTGTAACGAAATTGAACGGTTGAGTTTTGCGCTCGCTAAACGCGTTCCAGCTCGTGTTATTAGATCAAAAACTTTTCATTCTATGCAAATACGCAAGATTCATGCGTTTGGAGCAGCCAAACAAGCCCCAAACGAATGCAAAGTTGCATTATAACGAAATCGTCCGATTGAGTTTTGCGCTCGCTTAAGGCGTTCCAGCTCGTCTCATTTAGATCAAAAACTTTTCATTCTTTGCAAACACGCAAGATTCATGCGTTTGGAGCAGCCAAACAAGCCCCAAACGAACGCAAAGTCGCTTTGTAACGAAATGGAACGATTAAGTTTTGCGCTCGCTGTATGCGTTCCAGCTCGTGTTGTTAGATCAAAAACTCTTCATTCTATGCAAATATGCAAGATTCGAGCGTTTGGAGCAGCCAAACAAGCCCCAAACGAATGCAAAGTCGCTTTATAACGAAATCGACCGATTGAGTTTTGCGCTCGCTGCAGGCGTTCCAGCTCGTATTAAAAGATCAAAAACTCTTCATTCTATGCAAATACGAAAGATTCATGCGTTCCGAGCAGCTAACAGCCCCAAACGAATGCAAAGTTGCATTATAACACAATCGACCGATTGAGTTTTGCGCTCGCTGCACGCGTTCCAGCTCGTATTCAAAGATCAAAAACTCTTTATTCTAAGCAAATACGCAAGATTCATGGGTTTGGAGCAGCCAAACAAGCCCCAAACGAATGCAAAGTCACTTCATAACGAAATTGAACGATTGAGTTTCGCGCGCACTGTAGGCGTTCCAGCTCGTCTTATTAGATCAAGAACTTTTAATTTTTTGCAAATACGCTAGATTCATGTAATTCAAGTCGCCAAACAAGCCCCAAACGACTGCAAAGTCACTTTATAACGAAATCAACCGATTGAGTTTTACGCTCGCTGAAGATGTTCCAGCTTGTATTAAAAGATCAAAAACTTCTTATTCTATGCAAATACGCAAGATTCATTCGTTTCGAGCAGCCAAACAAGCCCCAAACAAATGCGAAGTGGCTTTATAACGAAATTGAACGATTGAGTTTTGCGCTCGCTAAACGCGTTCCAGCACGTGTTATTAGATCAAAAACTTTTCATTCTATGCAAATACGCAAGATTCATGCGTTTGGAGCAGCCAAACAAGCCCCAAACGAATGCAAAGTTGCATTATAACGAAATCGACCGATTGAGTTTTGCGCTCGCTTTAGGCGTTCCAGCTCGTCTCATTTAGATCAAAAACTTTCCATTTTTTGAAAACACGCAAGATTCATGCGTTTGGAGCGGCCAAACAAGCCCCAAACGAATGCAGAGTCGCTTTATAACGAAATGGAACGATTAAGTTTTGCGCTCGCTGTATGCGTTCCAGCTCGTGTTGTTAGATCAAAAACTCTTCATTCTATGCAAATACGCAAGATTCGAGCGTTTGGAGCAGCCAAACAAGCCCCAAACGAATGCAAAGTCGCTTTATAACGAAATCGACCGATTCAGTTTTGCGCTTGCTGCAGGCGTTCCAGCTCGTATTAAAAGATCAATAACTCTTTATTCTCTGCAAATACGCAAGATTCATGCGTTTCGAGCAGCCAAACAAGCCCCAAACGAATGCAAAGTCACTTTATAACGAAATTGAACGATTGAGTTTTGCGCTCACTGTAAGCGTTCCAGCTGCACTTACTAGATCAAAAACTCGGCATTCTATGCAAATACGCAAGATTCATGCGTTTCGAGCAGCCAAACAATCCCCAAACGAGTACAAAGTCGCTTTATAACGAAATCGACCGATTGAGTTTTGCGCTCGCTGCACGCGTTCCAGCTCGTATTCAAAGATCAAAAACTTCTTATTCTAAGCAAATACGCAAGATTCATGGGTTTGGAGCAGCCAAACAAGCCCCAAACGAATGCAAAGTCTCTTTTTTACAAAATCGTCCGATTCAGTTTTGCGCTCGCTGCATTCGTTCCAGCTCGAGTTATTAGATCAAAAACTCTTTATTCTATGCAAATACGCTAAATTCATGCGTTTCAAGCAGCCAAACATGCTTTAAACGAATGCGAAGTCGCTTACAACGAAATTGAACGATTGAGTTTTGCGCTCGCTGTACGCGTTCCAGCTCGTGTCATTAGTTCAGAAACTCTTCATTCTCTGCGAGTACGCAAGATTTGAGCGTTTAGAGCAGCCAAACAAGCCCCAAACGAACGCAAAGTCGCTTTGTAACGAAATGGAACGATTAAGTTTTGCGCTCGCTGTATGCGTTCCAGCCCGTGTTGTTAGACCAAAAACTCTTCATTCTATGCAAATATGCAAGATTCGAGCGTTTGGAGCAGCCAAACAAGCCCCAAACGAATGCAAAGTCGCTTTATAACGAAATCGACCGATTCAGTTTTGCGCTCGCTGCAGGCGTTCCAGCTCGTATTGAAAGATCAAAAACTTTTCATTCTATGCAAATAAGCAAGATTCATGCGTCTGGAGCAGCCAAACAAGCCCCAAACGAATGCAAAGTCGCTTTATAACGAAATTGAACGATTGAGTTTTGCGCTCGCTGTACGCGTTCCAGCTCGTGTCATTAGATCAAAAACTCTTCATTCTATGCAAATACGCAAGATTCATGCGTTTCGAGCGGCTAGACAAGCCCCAAACGAATGCAAAGTCGCTTTATAACGAAATCAACCGATTGAGTTTTGCGCTCGCTGTAGACGTTCCAGCTCGTGTTAGTACATCGAAAACTCTTTATTCTATGCAATTACGCAATATTCATGCGTTTGGAGCAGCCAAACAAGCCCTAAACGAATGCAAAGTCGCTTTATAACAAAATCGACCGATTCAGTTTTGCGCTCGCTGCATTCGTTCTAGCTCGTGTTATTAGATAAAAAAACTCTTCATTCTATGGAAATACGCAAGATTCATGCGTTTCGAGCAGCCAAACAAACCCCAAACGAATGCAAAGTCGCTTTATAACGAAATCAACCGATTGAGTTTTGTGCTCGCTGAAGACGTTCCAGCTTGTATTAAAACATCAAAAACTCCTTATTCTATGCAAATACGCAAGATTCATTTGTTTCGAGCAGCCAAACAAGCCCCAAACAAATGCAAAGTCGCTTTATAACGAAATTGAACGATTGAGTTTTGCGCTCGCATTAGACGTTCCAACTCGTCTTATTAGATTAAGAACTTTTCATTCTTTGCAAACACGCAAGATTCATGCGTTCCGAGCAGCCAAACAAGCCCCTAACGAATGCAAAGTCGCTTTATAACGAAATTGAACGATTGAGTTTTGCGCTCGCTGAACGCGTTCCAGCTCGTGTTATCAAAGCAAAAACTCTTCATTCTATGCAAATACGCAAGATTCATGCGTTTGGAGCAGAAAAACAAGCCCCAAACGTATGCAAAGTTGCATTATAACGAAATTGAACGATTGAGTTTTGCGCTCGCATTAGGCGTTCCAACTCGTCTTATTAGATTAAAAACTTTTCATTCTTTGCAAACACGCAAGATTCATGCGTTCCGAGCAGCCAAACAAGCCCCTAACCAATGCAAAGTTGCATTATAACGAAATCGACCGATTGAGTGATGCGCTCGCTGCACGCGTTCCAGCTCGTATTTAAAGATCAAGAACTCTTCATTCTAAGCAAATACGCAAGATTCATGGGTTTGGAGCAGCCAAACAAGCTCCAAACGAATGCAAAGTCGCTTTTTTACAAAATCGACCGATTCAGTTTTGCGCTCGCAGCATTCGTTCTAGCTCGTGTTATTAGATCAAAAACTCTTTATTCTATGCAAATACGCAAGATTCATGCGCTTATAGTAGCCAAACAAGCCCCAAACGAATGCAGAGTCGCTTTATAACTAAATGGAACGATTAAGTTTTGCGCTCGCTGTATGCGTTCCAGCTCGTGTTGTTAGATCAAAAACTCTTCATTCTATGCAAATACGCAAGATTCGAGCGTTTGGAGCAGCCAAACAAGCCCCAAACAAATGCAAAGTCGCTTTATAACGAAATCGACCGATTGAGTTTTGCGCTCGCTTTAGGCGTTCCAGCTCGTCTCATTTAGATCAAAAACTTTTCATTCTTTGCAAACACGCAAGATTCATGCGTTTGGAGCGGCCAAAAAAGCCCCAAACGAATGCAGAGTCGCTTTATAACGAAATGGAACGATTAAGTTTTGCGCTCGCTTTATGCGTTCCAGCTCGTGTTGTTAGATCAAAAACTCTTCATTCTATGCAAATACGCAAGATTCGACTGTTTGGAGCAGCCAAACAAGCCCCAAACGAATGCAAAGTCGCTTTATAACGAAATCGACCGATTCAGTTTTGCGCTCGCTGCAGGCGTTCCAGCTCGTATTAAAAGATCAAAAACTCTTTATTCTCTGCAAATACGCAAGATTCATGCGTTTCGAGCAGCCAAACAAGCCCCAAACGAATGCAAAGTCACTTTATAACGAAATTGAACGATTGAGTTTTGAGCTCACTGTAGGCGTTCCAGCTGCACTTACTAGATCAAAAACTCGTCATTCTATGCAAATACGCAAGATTCATGCGTTTCGAGCAGCCAAACAATCCCCAAACGAGTGCAAAGTCGCTTTATAACGAAATCGACCGATTGAGTTTTGCGCTCGCTGCAGGCGTTCCAGCTCGTATTAAAAGATCAAAAACTCTTTATTCTATGCAAATACGATAGATTCATGCGTTTCGAGCAGCCAAACAAGCCCCAAATGAATGCAAAGTTGCATCATAATGAAATCGACCGATTGAGTTTTGCGCTCGCTGCACGCGTTCCAGCTCGTATTCAAAGATCAAAAACTCTTTATTATAAGCAAATACGCAAGATTCATGGGTTTGGAGCAGCCAAACAAGTCCCAAACGAATGCAAAGTCTCTTTTTTACAAAATCGACCGATTCAGTTTCGCGCTCGCTGCATTCGTTCCAGCTCGGGTTATTAGATCAAAAACTCTTTATTCTATGCAAATACGCTAAATTCATGCGTTTCAAGCAGCCAAACATGCCCCAAACAAATGCGAAGTCGCTTTATAACGAAATTGAACGATCGAGTTTTGCGCTCGCTGTACGCGTTCCAGCTCGTGTCATTAGATCAAAAACTCTTCATTCTATGCAAATACGCAAGATTCATCCGTTTCGAGCAGCTAGACAAGCCCCAAACGAATGCAAAGTCGCTTTATAACGAAATCGACCGATTGAGTTTTGCGCTCGCTGTAGACGTCCCAGCTCGTGTTAGTAGATCAAAAACTCTTTATTCTATGCAATTACGCAATATTCATGCGTTTGGAGCAGGCAAACAAGCCCCAAACGAACGCAAAGTTGCATTATAACGAAATCGACCGATTGAGTTTTGCGCTCGCTTTAGGCGTTCCAGCTCGTCTCATTTAGATCAAAAACTTTTCATTCTTTGCAAACACGCAAGATTCGTGCGTTTGGAGCGGCCAAACAAGCCCCAAACGAATGCAGAGTCGCTTTATAACGAAATGGAACGATTAAGTTTTGCGCTCGCTGTATGCGTTCCAGCTCGTGTTGTTAGATCAAAAACTCTTCATTCTATGCAAATACGCAAGATTCGAGCGTTTGGAGCAGCCAAACAAGCCCCAAACGAATGCAAAGTCGCTTTATAACGAAATCGACCGATTGAGTTTTGCGCTCGCTTTAGGCGTTCCAGCTCGTCTCATTTAGATCAAAAACTTTTCATTCTTTGCAAACACGCAAGATTCATGCGTTTCGAGCAGCCAAACAAGCCCCAAACGAATGCAAAGTCGCTTTATAACGAAATGGAACGATTAAGTTTTGCGCTCGCTGCATTCGTTCCAGCTCGTGTGATTAGATCAAAAACTCTCCATTCTATGCAGATACGCAAGATTCATGCGTTTCGAGCAGCCAAACAAGCCCCAAACGACTGCAAAGTCGCTTTATAACGAAATCAACCGATTGAGTTTTGCGCTCGCTGAAGACGTTCCAGCTTGTATTAAAAGATCAAAAACTCTTTTTTCTACGCAAATACGCTAAATTCATGCGTTTCAAGCAGCCAAACATGCTTCAAACGAATGCGAAGTCGCTTTATAACGAAATTGAACGATTGAGCTTTGCGCTCGCTGTACGCGTTCCAGCTCGTGTCATTAGATCAAAAACTCTTCATTCTCTGCAAATACGCAAGATTCGAGCGTTTAGAGCAGCCAAACAAGCCCCAAACGAATGCAAAGTCGCTTTATAACGAAATCGACCGATTCAGTTTTGCGCTCACTGCAGGCGTTCCAGCTCGTATCGAAAGATCAAAAACTCTTCATTCTATGCAAATAAGCAAGATTCATGCGTCTGGAGCAGCCAAACAAGCCCCAAACGAATGCAAAGTCACTTTATAACGAAATTGAACGATTGAGTTTCGCGCTCACTGTAGGCGTCCCAGCTCGTCTTATGAGATCAAAAACTTTTCATTTTCGACTGTTTGGAGCAGCCAAACAAGCCCCAAACGAATGCAAAGTCGCTTTATAACGAAATCGACCGATTCAGTTTTGCGCTCGCTGCAGGCGTTCCAGCTCGTATTAAAAGATCAAAAACTCTTTATTCTCTGCAAATACGCAAGATTCATGCGTTTCGAGCAGCCAAACAAGCCCCAAACGAATGCAAAGTCACTTTATAACGAAATTGAACGATTGAGTTTTGAGCTCACTGTAGGCGTTCCAGCTGCACTTACTAGATCAAAAACTCGTCATTCTATGCAAATACGCAAGATTCATGCGTTTCGAGCAGCCAAACAATCCCCAAACGAGTGCAAAGTCGCTTTATAACGAAATCGACCGATTGAGTTTTGCGCTCGCTGCAGGCGTTCCAGCTCGTATTAAAAGATCAAAAACTCTTTATTCTATGCAAATACGATAGATTCATGCGTTTCGAGCAGCCAAACAAGCCCCAAATGAATGCAAAGTTGCATCATAATGAAATCGACCGATTGAGTTTTGCGCTCGCTGCACGCGTTCCAGCTCGTATTCAAAGATCAAAAACTCTTTATTATAAGCAAATACGCAAGATTCATGGGTTTGGAGCAGCCAAACAAGTCCCAAACGAATGCAAAGTCTCTTTTTTACAAAATCGACCGATTCAGTTTCGCGCTCGCTGCATTCGTTCCAGCTCGGGTTATTAGATCAAAAACTCTTTATTCTATGCAAATACGCTAAATTCATGCGTTTCAAGCAGCCAAACATGCCCCAAACAAATGCGAAGTCGCTTTATAACGAAATTGAACGATCGAGTTTTGCGCTCGCTGTACGCGTTCCAGCTCGTGTCATTAGATCAAAAACTCTTCATTCTATGCAAATACGCAAGATTCATCCGTTTCGAGCAGCTAGACAAGCCCCAAACGAATGCAAAGTCGCTTTATAACGAAATCGACCGATTGAGTTTTGCGCTCGCTGTAGACGTCCCAGCTCGTGTTAGTAGATCAAAAACTCTTTATTCTATGCAATTACGCAATATTCATGCGTTTGGAGCAGGCAAACAAGCCCCAAACGAACGCAAAGTTGCATTATAACGAAATCGACCGATTGAGTTTTGCGCTCGCTTTAGGCGTTCCAGCTCGTCTCATTTAGATCAAAAACTTTTCATTCTTTGCAAACACGCAAGATTCGTGCGTTTGGAGCGGCCAAACAAGCCCCAAACGAATGCAGAGTCGCTTTATAACGAAATGGAACGATTAAGTTTTGCGCTCGCTGTATGCGTTCCAGCTCGTGTTGTTAGATCAAAAACTCTTCATTCTATGCAAATACGCAAGATTCGAGCGTTTGGAGCAGCCAAACAAGCCCCAAACGAATGCAAAGTCGCTTTATAACGAAATCGACCGATTGAGTTTTGCGCTCGCTTTAGGCGTTCCAGCTCGTCTCATTTAGATCAAAAACTTTTCATTCTTTGCAAACACGCAAGATTCATGCGTTTCGAGCAGCCAAACAAGCCCCAAACGAATGCAAAGTCGCTTTATAACGAAATGGAACGATTAAGTTTTGCGCTCGCTGCATTCGTTCCAGCTCGTGTGATTAGATCAAAAACTCTCCATTCTATGCAGATACGCAAGATTCATGCGTTTCGAGCAGCCAAACAAGCCCCAAACGACTGCAAAGTCGCTTTATAACGAAATCAACCGATTGAGTTTTGCGCTCGCTGAAGACGTTCCAGCTTGTATTAAAAGATCAAAAACTCTTTTTTCTACGCAAATACGCTAAATTCATGCGTTTCAAGCAGCCAAACATGCTTCAAACGAATGCGAAGTCGCTTTATAACGAAATTGAACGATTGAGCTTTGCGCTCGCTGTACGCGTTCCAGCTCGTGTCATTAGATCAAAAACTCTTCATTCTCTGCAAATACGCAAGATTCGAGCGTTTAGAGCAGCCAAACAAGCCCCAAACGAATGCAAAGTCGCTTTATAACGAAATCGACCGATTCAGTTTTGCGCTCACTGCAGGCGTTCCAGCTCGTATCGAAAGATCAAAAACTCTTCATTCTATGCAAATAAGCAAGATTCATGCGTCTGGAGCAGCCAAACAAGCCCCAAACGAATGCAAAGTCACTTTATAACGAAATTGAACGATTGAGTTTCGCGCTCACTGTAGGCGTCCCAGCTCGTCTTATGAGATCAAAAACTTTTCATTTTCTGCAAATACGCAAGATTCATGTAATTCAAGTCGCCAAACAAGCCCCAAACGAATGCAAAGTCGCTTCATAACGAAATCAACCGATTGAGTTTTGCGCTCGCTGTAGACGTTCCAGCTCGTGTTATTAGATCAAAAACTCTTTTTTCTATGCAATTACGCAAGATTCATGCGTTTCGAGCAGCCAAACAAGCCCCAAACGAATGCAAAGTCACTTTGTAACGAAATTGAACGATTGAGTTTTGCGCTCACTGTAGGCGTTCCAGCTGCACTTACTAGATCAAAAACTCGTCATTCTATGCAAATACGCAAGATTTATGCGTTCCGAGCAGCCAAACAATCCCCAAACGAGTGCAAAGTCGCTTTATAACGAAATCGACCGATTGAGTTTTGCGCTCGCTGCAGGCATTCCAGCTCGTGTTATTAGATCAAAAACTCTTTATTCTGTGCAAATACGCAAGATTCATGCGTTTGGAGCCAAACAAGCCCCAAACGAACGCAAAGTCGCTTTGTAACGAAATGGAACGATTAAGTTTTGCGCTCGCTGTATGCGTTCCAGCTCGTGTTGTTAGATCAAAAACTCTTCATTCTATGCAAATATGCAAGATTCGAGCGTTTGGAGCAGCCAAACAAGCCCCAAACGAATGCCAAGTCGCTTTTTTACAAAATCGACCGATTCAGTTTTGCGCTCGCAGCATTCGTTCTAGCTCGTGTTATTAGATCAAAAACTCCTTATTCTATGCAAATACGCAAGATTCATGCGCTTATAGCAGCCAAACAAGCCCCAAACGAATGCAAAGTCGCTTTATAACGAACTTAAACGATTGAGTTTTGTGCTCGCTGTACGCGTGCCAGCTCGTGTTATTAGATCAAAAACTCTTCATTCTATGCAAATACGCAAGATTCATCCATTTGGAGCAGCCAAACAAGCCCCAAACTAATGCAAAGTTGCATTATAACGAAATCGACCGAATGAGTTTTGCGCTCGCTTTAGGCGTTCCAGCTCGTCTCATTTAGATCAAAAACTTTTCATTCTTTGTAAACACCTAAGAATCATGCGTTTCGAGCAGCCAAACAAGCCCCAAACGAATGCAAAGTCGCTTCATAACGAAATTGAACGATTGCGTTTTGCGCTCACTGTAGGCGTTCCAGCTCATGTTATTAGATCAAAAACTTTTTATTCTATGCAAATACGCAAGATTCATGCGTTTGGAGCCAAACAAGCCCCAAACGAATGCAAAGTCGCTTTATAACGAAATCGACCGATTGAGTTTTGCGCTCGCTTTTGGCGTTCCAGCTCGTCTCATTTAGATCAAAAACTTTCCATTCTTTGCAAACACGCAAGATTCATGCGTTTGGAGCAGCCAAACAAGCCCCAAACGAATGCAAAGTCGCTTTATAACGAAATCGACCGATTGAGTTTTGCGCTCGCTGCACGCGTTCCAGCTCGTATTCAAAGATCAAAATCTCTTTATTTTAAGCAAATACGCAAGATTCATGGGTTTGGAGCAGCCAAACAAGCCCCAAACGAATGCAAAGTCTCTTTTTTACAAAATCGACCGATTCAGTTTTGCGCTCGCTGCATTCGTTCCAGCTCGTGTTATTAGATCAAAAACTCTTTATTCTATGCAAATACGCAAGATTCATTCGTTTCGAGCAGCCAAACAAGCCCAAACAAATGCGAAGTCGCTTTATAACGAAATTGAACGATTGAGTTTTGCGCTCGCTGAACGCGTTCCAGCTCGTGTTATTAGATCAAAAACTTTTCATTCTATGCAAATACGCAAGATTCATGCGTTTCGAGCAGCCAAACAAGCCCCAAACGAACGCAAAGTTGCATTATAACGAAATCGACCGATTGAGTTTTGCGCTCGCTTTAGGCGTTCCAGCTCGTCTCATTGAGATCAAAAACTTTTCATTCTTTGCAAACACGCAAGATTCATGCGTTTGGAGCGGCCAAACAAGCCCCAAACGAATGCAGAGTCGCTTTATAACGAAATGGAACGATGTTACGTCGCGGTTTTGAATTTAATCGATTTTTCCTTTTCCCCCTTTTTTGCAGAGATCTGGATTTAACGTTCGAGCGACTGGTCGCTGGTTATATGAGGATGCTCCGTGGTTTAAACCGGAATGCGCCGGTTAGGGATCGGAGCAATACTGGATGAGTATTAGATATATATGTGTATTGTCGATACGTACCTTGTTTCTTGATGTGGCAGGTGATGAGCAGATGAGCGTAGCGGGTTGAAGGCGCTAATGCCCAAGGATCAGCTCTGGAGAAGACACAGGCGGTGGCCTGTCCTCGTTAATAACCGTGGAGGCGTCTGAGGTGTCGCCGTCCTCGGTAGCTGGCACAGGATGCGACGGAGAATGCCGAATTCTGGTTTCCACAAAGTGATCGCCGAGAGGATCGTCGCGAATCATGAGAATTCGGTGATTGATCAAAATGACGTCGGATATGACAGTAGGCGGATTTTTCGATTCGGTCCTGTTCTTGACAGGAATGGAATTTTCACCAGCGACGTCCACTATATTGTTACGATTTTCCGCGGTCAATGTAGGTGCGGCGGAAATTCTAGAAACCTCGGTGGTTATGGGACGAACTCCTCCACGTGATTTCACGTTTGCTACGACAATAGTTCGGCCTCCACGCAATTGGACTTTATTTTTCATTGGCTTATGATCCATTAGATTTTATGAAATGATTCGACCAGTTCACATTTGTTGCATTTCGTTTTGGAGGAAGGAAATCAGGGAAGGATTTAACCTTAACGTGCTTATGCTATGGACCTTACCTAAAAGCTGGCAATCTCATTTATATCAGATCGATCTACGTCGAGACTGATTTTATAAGATTCCATGGTTTTGAGCGTAAATAATTGTCTATGGATTTATCTAAAAGCTGGTAATCTCATTTATATCAGATCGATCTGTGTCGAGACTGATTTTATAAGATTCCATGGTTTTAAGCGTAAATAATTGTGTATGGATTTATCTAAAAGCTGGTAATCTCATTTATATCAGATCGATCTGTGTCGAGACTGATTTTATAAGATTCCATGGTTTTAAGCGTAAATAATTATCTATGGATTTATCTAATTGGTATTACAATGGTATAGGGACAAGGAATGAATTTCTTGCGTCAACAAATGTGAAATACTCGTATTTTGCGTTGAAATGTCCAATGCTGTGGTTAGCCTTACCTTTCTTACGTTGCTTTCGCTGGTTGAGTAGCGGCACGGTGCCTCTGACGGGTCGCCGGTTGTCGGTTATTGCCGAGGGGACGGATTTTACGGTTTATTGGTTGAAACGTTTTATTTATTCGGATCGATAGGATTCGAAAAGGTATATTCTAATATTTATTGTAATAGTACGAACGGTTCGCTAGAGATATCTTATATCGGCTAAATACCGCCTGGTCGCAGCCAGGTATCAATCGCGATTTTAATATTTATTGTAGAATACAACTGATGATTGTTATTTATAACAAAGGGAATACCGGGGTTCGCGAGAGTCTCTTCGAGAGCACCCTTTCAGTCGACCGCCGGTGTCGAGAGTCGTAGAAGAACTGAAGATCCCATTGTCCAGCTTCCGCTCCGCGAGTCTCCTGCGTCCGTTGCCGATGGAGGGGGAGGCCCTCGCGGATTTGCTCTGCTGCTCTAGCCAATGGTGCGCTGTCCCTCGAGTGGGGGCAGCCGCTTGCAGCATCCGTGCTGTTCCTCGAGTGGGGGCAGCCGCTAGTGGAAGCCTCACTGTCTCTTGAGTGGGGGCTGCCGTTGTTTCGCGGCAGCGCGATGGATGATAGTGGGGGCAGCCGCTGGCCGTAGCCATGCTGTCCCTCGAGTGGGGGCCGCCGTTCGTGGAAGCCTTGCTGTCTCTTGAGTGGGGGCCGGCTTTGTCTCGCGGCAGCGCGACGGATGATGGTGGGGGCAGCCGCTGGCTGTAGCCGTGCTGTCCCTCGAGTGGGGGCCGCCGTTCGTGGAAGCCTTGCTGTCTCTTGAGTGGGGGCCGCTTTTGTCTCGCGGCAGCGCGATGGATGATGGTGAGGGCAGCCGCTGGCTGTAGCCGTGCTGTCCCTCGAGTGGGGGCCGCCGTTCGTGGAAGCCTTGCTGTCCCTCGAGTGGGGGCCGCCTTTGTCTCGCGGCAGCGCGATGCATGATGGCGGGGGCAGCCGCTGGCTGTAGCCGTGCTGTCCCTTGAGTGGGGGCCGCCGTTGTCCCGTAGCAGCACGATGTGTGATGGTGGGGGCAGACGCTAGCTGTAGCCCTGCTGTCCCTAGAGTGGGGGCTGCCTTTGTCTCGCGGCAGCGCGATGCATGATGGTGGGGGCCGCCGCGCTTGGAGCCCTGTGCTGACGCAGCATCCCACGGGTCCGAGTCCCAACGGCAGAAAGCTACTCGGGACTGCCTTATCGCCTGTGATTCCCAGAGCCGTTATCGGATCTGCGTCCGGTCTCATGGTAGCCGTGCCGTTGATGGTGGTACTGCCTTTGTCTCGTGGTAGCCGTGCCAATGCAGTATCCCACGGGCTCGTTTCTTAGAGAGCCCTTATCGGTGACGATTCTCGGAGCTGTTGTCGCCGTTGCGTCCGGTCACACGGCCGCCGTGCCGTCGCAGCATCTCACGGGCCAGCTTCTTAGAGAGCCCTTATCGATGGCGATTCTTGGAGTTGATGTCGGAGCTGCGTCCGGTCACACGGCCGCTTTGCCATCCGATACATTATTAAATTATGGCTTATTTAACATTGATAGCTATTTGTTACTATGTCGGACTTATTATATGGCTAGTCCAGTGTAATTGTTTAAAGACAGTATTTACTAGTTAGCAATCTAGTACATTTGTTGTTAACAAAAATATTTAAGACGTTACTCGTCGTTTACATTATTAACCTTATGCCTAAGTCCCTCATACAATATTTGTTCATTATTATAACAATATTCCGCGCCGCTAAATATCAATTCAGTATTCTGGTGTTGCGCGCGTTTTGAATAATTGCGGACAATATATTCTTATGGTTGCCATTTCAATGTTTCAAGGTTTGTATTTATTGAAAGATTTTTAGCGCTGCTGAGCATCGTCGCAATAGCGTTGCTCAATGTTGCATGTTTTGTAATTATGTTGTACCCCGGGTATTTCCATACCTCGATTATTAAGGCAAGGTCATTGCACCGTAATCGAGGTATGCAGCAGCAGGCGACGACCGCGCGTCGTTGCGAAGTAATAACGAAATCCACCGTACAGTCGAGTCAACATTTAGGCAAACGCATGTAACTCAACACCTGACGCAGCATTTCGGCAATCGCGAGCGACTCGGCAAGTAACGCATCAGCTCAGGAATTACTGAGCCAGGTATTAGGAAATTATCGACGATATCGTATTCTACCCGGAAGCGAGAATTGTTTAAACAATTAGCAATCTGACGAAATATCTGACATCAACTAAAATTAAGCTGATGTGCCTGCTCTTCTATCTATATATAGGGAACCGGGAGCAGGCACCCACCAGTCTCTTCGGAACTCCTGATTCTGTACGGTTGGTTACGTTCCGTCCGTTACGTTACGTTCCGTCCGTTACGTTACGTTCCGTTCGTTACGTTACGTTTACGATTATTTGTGCAAGGGCACGCAATTCGGTAGTAAGTGATACTACTAGTTCGGACAAGTTTAAGTTCTTCTACGGGAAGACCAATGTACAAGGTGTACTCGATACGATTGGTAATAAACTCTAATAAACATTGTTGTAATAAACAATTTGGAACATTTCTCCAATAAACTGTAATAAACATTGTTCTAATAAACTATTTGGAACATTTCTCTGATAAGCAATGATAAATAATAAATCGTGCGACTACAATTCTCTTGGGTTCTAACCCTTAACTGGATAAATCCCGAATCATAGGAGCTAACGGCTCTCCCGCAGAACCCAGAGTAGCTAACTGAGTTTCTGCGGATATAACAATTAGTTTTGAATATTAATTATAATAAAGTATTGTTATTTATTTTTATAAAGAAATATATATTTATTATGTGGCGCTATGGAATATCGTGTTTATACCGATATTCCATCGTCGCATGGGTTTAAAATGTGTTAATTGATTTATTAACAATTTTATTTATTGCTAATAATATTTATTTATGAATGGTTTGAGCCGTCGAGTGTCGTTTCTATAACGACACTCGGCGTTGCGCGTTTTTATCATGTTTGAAATGATTTGTTAATAATTTTATTTACTGTTAATAATGTTTATTTATTATTGTTTTGAGCCGTCGAGTGTCGTTTCTATAACGGCACTCGGCGTTGCGCGTATTTATCATGTTTGAAATTATTTGTTAATAATTTTATTTGTTGTTAATAATGTTTATTTATTATTGTTTTGAGCCGTCGAGTGTCGTTTCTATAACGACACTCGGCGTTGCGCGTATTCAGCATGTTTGGAATTATTTGTTAATAATTTTATTTACTGTTAATAATGTTTATTTATTATTGTTTTGAGCCGTCGAGTGTCGTTTCTATAACGGCACTCGGCGTTGCGCGTATTTATCATGTTTGAAATTATTTGTTAATAATTTTATTTATTGTTAATAATGTTTATTTATTATTGTTTTGAGCCGTCGAGTGTTGTTACTATAACGACACTCGGCGTTGCGCGTATTTAAAAGGAAAATGTCTTGGAATTATTTATTAATAATTTTTATTTATTATCAATAATGTTTATTTATTGTAAGCCGATTGGTTGTTGCGTTTTCAGTTTGCTTGCTGATTTTAAACCAATTCGTGCTTCCCGTTTGCTCTAGGGAATTAATTTTCGTGTTTTCCAAGGTCGCGCGCCCTTTTTCATAAAACCGTTAACAGTAGCGAAAATACCCCCCGGAGGGTGTTGAATCGGTCTGCACCTAAAGTGTTCGCGAGGGTTTTCCGCTTCTAATAGCGTGCTCAGAGTTTGTTGAAGTCACGCGGTTTCGTTTTTATTGCAACTTAAAGTTTACTGAATTTCTTCGGATTTTGCCTCGGCAATGTATATAGCCCGCATCAGCGTTTATTACCGTTATGTATTATTTTTATGACTTACTTGATTTATACTTTATTATTATTTGCTTAAGGCGATTGTTGTTGATTATTATTAACAATAATATGGTAACGTCGAGTATGGATACTATATTGTTTTCGGCGTTATGCGTAACAACTAATTGTCCCCAAAAAAAAAATTTGTGTGAGTGTCGGTTACTCTTTCTGTCCCAAATTCGACCCAGGACGTAACAAAGATCAAAAACTCTTTATTCTACGCAAATACGCTAAATTCATGCGTTTCAAGCAGCCAAACATGCTTCAAACGAATGCGAAGTCGCTTTATAACGAAATTGAACGATTGAGCTTTGCGCTCGCTGTACGCGTTCCAGCTCGTGTCATTAGATCAAAAACTCTTCATTCTCTGCAAATACGCAAGATTCGAGCGTTTGGAGCAGCCAAACAAGCCCCAAACGAATGCAAAGTCGCTTTATAACGAAATCGACCGATTCAGTTTTGCGCTCGCTGCAGGCGTTCCAGCTCGTATTTAAAGATCAAAAACTCTTCATTCTATGCAAATAAGCAAGATTCATGCGTCTGGAGCAGCCAAACAAGCCCCAAACGAATGCAAAGTCACTTTATAACGAAATTGAACGATTGAGTTTTGCGCTCACTGTAGGCGTTCCAGCTGCACTTACTAGATCAAAAACTCGTCATTCTATGCAAATACGCAAGATTTATGCGTTTCGAGCAGCCAAACAATCCCCAAACGAGTGCAAAGTCGCTTTATAACGAAATCGACCGATTGAGTTTTGCGCTCGCTGCAGGCATTCCAGCTCGTGTTGTTAGATCAAAAACTCTTTATTCTATGCAAATACGCAAGATTCATGCGTTTGGAGCCAAACAAGCCCCAAACGAACGCAAAGTCGCTTTGTTACGAAATGGAACGATTAAGTTTTGCGCTCGCTGTATGCGTTCCAGCTCGTTTTGTTAGATCAAAAACTCTTCATTCTATGCAAATATGCAAGATTCGAGCGTTTGGAGCAGCCAAACAAGCCCCAAACGAATGCAAAGTCGCTTTATAACGAAATCGACCGATTCAGTTTTGCGCTCGCTGCAGGCGTTCCAGCTCGTATTAAAAGATCAAAAACTCTTCATTCTATGCAAATACGCAAGATTCATGCGTTTGGGGCAGCCAAACAAGCCCCAAACGAATGCAAAGTCACTTTATAACGAAATTAAACGATTGAGTTTTGCGCTCACTGTAGGCGTTCCAGCTGCTCTTACTAGATCAAAAACTCGTCATTCTATGCAAATAAGCAAGATTCATGAGTTTCCAGCAGCCAAACAGTCCCCAAACGAGTGCAAAGTCGCTTTATAACGAAATCAACCGATTGAGTTTTGCGCTCGCTGTAGATGTTCCAGCTCGTGTTAGTACATCAAAAACTCTTTATTCTATGCAATTACGCAATATTCATGCGTTTGGAGCAGCCAAACAAGCCCTAGACGAATGCAAAGTCGCCTTATAACAAAATCGACCGATTCAGTTTTGCGCTCGCAACATTCGTTCTAGCTCGTGTTATTAGATAAAAAACTCTTCATTCTATGGAAATACGCAAGATTCATGCGTTTCGAGCAGCCAAACAAGCCCCAAACGAATGCAGAGTCGCTTTATAACTAAATGGAACGATTAAGTTTTGCGCTCGCTGTATGCGTTCCAGCTCGTGTTGTTAGATCAAAAACTCTTCATTCTATGCAAATACGCAAGATTCGAGCGTTTGGAGCAGCCGAACAAGCCCCAAACAAATGCAAAGTCGCTTTATAACGAAATCGACCGATTGAGTTTTGCGCTCGCTTTAGGCGTTCCAGCTCGTCTCATTTAGATCAAAAACTTTTCATTCTTTGCAAACACGCAAGATTCATGCGTTTGGAGCGGCCAAAAAAGCCCCAAACGAATGCAGAGTCGCTTTATAACGAAATGGAACGATTAAGTTTTGCGCTCGCTGTATGCGTTCCAGCTCGTGTTGTTAGATCAAAAACTCTTCATTCTATGCAAATACGCAAGATTCGACTGTTTGGAGCAGCCAAACAAGCCCCAAACGAATGCAAAGTCGCTTTATAACGAAATCAACCGATTGAGTTTTGCGCTCGCTGCAGGCGTTCCAGCTCGTGTTAGTACATCAAAAACTCTTTATTCTATGCAATTACGCAATATTCATCCGTTTAGAGCAGCCAAACAAGCCCTAAACGAATGCAAAGTCGCTTTATAACAAAATCGACCGATTCAGTTTTGCGCTCGCTGCATTCGTTCCAGCTCGTGTTATTAGATAAAAAAACTCTTCATTCTATGGAAATACGCAAGATTCATGCGTTTCGAGCAGCCAAACAAACCCCAAACGAATGCAAAGTCGCTTTATAACGAAATCAACCGATTGAGTTTTGTGCTCGCTGAAGACGTTCCAGCTTGTATTAAAACATCAAAAACTCCTTGGTCCATGCAAATACGCAAGATTCATTTGTTTCGAGCAGCCAAACAAGCCCCAAACAAATGCAAAGTCGCTTTATAACGAAATTGAACGATTGAGTTTTGCGCTCGCTGAACGCGTTCCAGCTCGTGTTATCAAATCAAAAACTCTTCATTCTATGCAAATACGCAAGATTCATGCGTTTGGAGCAGAAAAACAAGCCCCAAACGTATGCAAAGTTGCGTTATAACGAAATTGAACGATTGAGTTTTGCGCTCGCATTAGACGTTCCAACTCGTCTTATTAGATTAAGAACTTTTTATTCTTTGCAAACACGCAAGATTCATGCGTTCCGAGCAGCCAAACAAGCCCCTAACGAATGCAAAGTCGCTTTATAACGAAATTGAACGATTGAGTTTTGCGCTCGCTGAACGCGTTCCAGCTCGTGTTATCAAATCAAAAACTCTTCATTCTATGCAAATACGCAAGATTCATGCGTTTGGAGCAGAAAAACAAGCCCCAAACGTATGCAAAGTTGCATTATAACGAAATTGAACGATTGAGTTTTGCGCTCGCATTAGGCGTTCCAACTCGTCTTATTAGATTAAAAACTTTTCATTCTTTGCAAACACGCAAGATTCATGCGTTTGGAGCGGCCAAACAAGCCCCAAACGAATGCAGAGTGGCTTTATAACGAAATGGAACGATTAAGTTTTGCGCTCGCTGTATGCGTTCCAGCTCGTGTTGTTAGATCAAAAACTCTTCATTCTATGCAAATACGCAAGATTCGAGCGTTTGGAGCAGCCAAACAAGCCCCAAACGAATGCAAAGTCGCTTTATAACGAAATCGACCGATTGAGTTTTGCGCTCGCTTTAGGCGTTCCAGCTCGTCTCATTTAGATCAAAAACTTTTCATTCTTTGCAAACACGCAAGATTCATGCGTTTCGAGCAGCCAAACAAGCCCCAAACGAATGCAAAGTCGCTTTATAACGAAATGGAACGATTTAGTTTTGCGCTCGCTGCGTTCGTTCCAGCTCGTGTTATTAGATCAAAAACTCTCCATTCTATGCAGATACGCAGGATTCATGCGTTTCGAGCAGCCAAACAAGCCCCAAACGACTGCAAAGTCGCTTTATAACGAAATCAACCGATTGAGTTTTGCGCTCGCTGTACGCGTTCCAGCTCGTGTTATTAGATCAAAAACTCTTCATTCTATGCAAATACGCAAGATTCATGCGTTTGGAGCAGCCAAACAAGCCCCAAACGAATGCAAAGTCACTTTATAACGAAATTGAACGATTGAGTTTCGCGCTCACTGTAGGCGTTCCAGCTCGTCTTATTAGATCAAAAACTTTTCATTTTCTGCAAATACGCAAGATTCAGGTTATTCAAGTCGCCAAACAAGCCCCAATCGAATGCAAAGTCGCTTCATAACGAAATTAAACGATTGAGTTTTGCGCTCGCTGCATTCGTTCCGGCTCGTGTTATTAGATCAAAAACTCTTTAATCTATGCAAATACGCGAGATTCATGCGTTTCGAGCAGCTAGACAAGCCCCAAACGAATGCAAAGTCACTTTATAACGAAATCAACCGATTGAGTTTTGCACTCGCTGTAGACGTTCCAGCTCGTGTTATTAGATCAAAAACTCTTTATTCTATGCAATTACGCAAGATTCATTCGTTTCGAGCAGCCAAACAAGCCCCAAACAAATGCAAAGTCGCTTTTTAACGAAATCGACCGATTGAATTTCGCGCTCGCTGTAGACGTTCCAGCTCGTATTAAAAGATCAAAAACTCTTTATACTATGCAAATACGAAAGATTCATGCGTTTCGAGCAGGCAAACAAGCCCCAAACGAATGCAAAGTTGCATTATAACGAAATCAACCGATCGAGTTTTGCGCTCGCTGCACGCGTTCCAGCTCGTATTCAAAGATCAAAAATTCTTTATTCTAGGCAAATACACAAGATTCATGGGTTTGGAGCAGCCAAACAAGCCCCAAACGAATGCTAAGTCTCTTTGTAACAAAATCGACCGATTCAGTTTTGCGCTCGCTGCGTTCGTTCCAGCTCGTGTTATTAGATTAAAAACTTTTTATTCTTTCCAAACACGCAAGATTCATGCATTTGGAGCGGCCAAACAAGCCCCAAACGAATGCAGAGTCGCTTTATAACGAAATGGAACGATTAAGTTTTGCGCTCGCTGTATGCGTTCCAGCTCGTGTTGTTAGATCAAAAACTCTTCATTCTATGCAAATACGCAAGATTCGAGCGTTTGGAGCAGCCAAACAAGCCCCAAACGAATGCAAAGTCGCTTTATAACGAAATCGACCGATTCAGTTTTGCGCTCGCTGCAGGCGTTCCAGCTCGTATTAAAAGATCAAAAACTCTTCATTCTATGCAATTACGCAAGATTCATGCGTTTGGAGCAGCCAAACAAGCCCCAAACGAATGCAAAGTCACTTTATAACGAAATCAACCGATTGAGTTTTGCGCTCGCTGAAGACGTTCCAGCTTGTATTAAAAGATCAAAAACTACTTATTCTATGCAAATACGCAAGATTCATGCGTTTCCAGCAGCCAAACAGTCCGCAAACGAGTGCAAAGTCGCTTTATAACGAAGTCGACCGATTGAGTTTTGCGCTCGCTTTAGGCGTTCCAGCTCGTCTCATTTAGATCAAAAACTTTTCATTCTTTGCAAACACGCAAGATTCATGCGTTTCGAGCAGCCAAACAAGCCCCAAACGAATGCAAAGTCGCTTTATAACGAAATGGAACGATTAAGTTTTGCGCTCGCTGCATTCGTTCCAGCTCGTGTCATTAGATCAAAAACTCTCCATTCTATGCAGATACGCAGGATTCATGCGTTTCGAGCAGCCAAACAAGCCCCAAACGACTGCAAAGTCGCTTTATAACGAAATCAACCGATTGAGTTTTGCGCTCGCTTTTGGCGTTCCAGCTCGTCTCATTTAGATAAAAAACTTTTCATTCTTTGCAAACACGCAAGATTCATGCGTTTGGAGCGGCCAAACAAGCCCCAAACGAATGCAGAGTCGCTTTATAACGAAATGGAACGATTGAGTTTTGCGCTTGCTGTATGCGTTCCAGCTCGTGTTGTTGGATCAAAAACTCTTCATTCTATGCAAATATGCAAGATTCGAGCGTTTGGAGCAGCCGAACAAGCCCCAAACGAATGCAAAGTCGCTTTATAACGAAATTAAACGATTGAGTTTTGCGCTCGCTGCATTCGTTCCGGCTCGTGTTATTAGATCAAAAACTCTTTATTCTATGCATATACGCGAGATTCATGCGTTTCGAGCAGCTAGACAAGCCCCAAACGAATGCAAAGTCACGTTATAACGAAATCAACCGATTGAGTTTTGCGCTCGCTGTAGACGTTCCAGCTCGTGTTATTAGATCAAAAACTCTTTATTCTATGCAATTACGCAAGATTCATGCGTTTCGAGCAGCCAAACAAGCCCCAAACAAATGCAACGTCACTTTATAACGAAATTAAACGATTGAGTTTTGCGCTCACTGTAGGCGTTCCAGCTGCACTTACTAGATCAAAAACTCGTCATTCTATGCAAATACGCAAGATTCATGCGTTTCGAGCAGCCAAACAATCCCTAAACGAGTGCAAAGTCGCTTTATAACGAAATCGACCGATTGAGTTTTGCGCTCGCTGCATGCATTCCAGCTCGTGTTATCAGATCAAAAACTCTTTATTCTATGCAAATACGCAAGATTCATGCGTTTCGAGCCAAACAAGCCCCAAACGAACGCAAAGTCGCTTTGTAACGAAATGGAACGATTAAGTTTTGCGCTCGCTTTAGGCGTTCCTGCTCGTCTCATTTAGATCAAAAACTTTTCATTCTTTGCAAACACCTAAGAATCATGCGTTTCGAGCAGCCAAACAAGCCGAAAACGTATGCAAAGTCGCTTTATAACGAAATTGAACGATTGCGTTTTGCGCTCACTGTAGGCGTTCCAGCTTGTGTTATTAGATCAAAAACTCTTTATTCTATGCAAATACGCAAGATTCATGCGTTTAGAGCCAAACAAGCCCCAAACGAACGCAAAGTCGCTTTGTAACGAAATGGAACGATTAAGTTTTGCGCTCGCTGCATGCGTTCCAGCTCGTGTTGTTAGATCAAAAACTCTTCATTCTATGCAAATATGCAAGATTCGAGCGTTTGGAGCAGCCAAACAAGCCCCAAACGAATGCAAAGTCGCTTTATAACGAAATCGACCGATTCAGTTTTGCGCTCGCTGCAGGCGTTCCAGCTCATATTAAAAGATCAAAAACTCTTCATTCTATGCAAATACGCAAGATTCATGCGTTTGGGGCAGCCAAACAAGCCCCAAACGAATGCAAAGTCACTTTATAACGAAATTAAACGATTGAGTTTTGCGCTTACTGTAGGCGTTCCAGCTGCACTTGCTAGATCAAAAACTCGTAGTTCTATGCAAATAAGCTAGATTCATGCGTTTCCAGCAGCCAAACAGTCCCCAAACGAGTGCAAAGTCGCATTATTACAAAATCGACCGATTGAGTTTTGCGCTCGCTTTTGGCGTTCCAGCTCGTCTCATTTAGATCAAAAACTTTTCATTCTTTGCAAACACGCAAGATTCATGCGTTTGGAGCGGCCAAACAAGCCCCAAACGAATGCAAAGTCGCTTCATAACGAAATGGAACGATTAAGTTTTCCGCTCGCTGCATTCGTTCCAGCTCGTGTTATTAGATCAAAAACTCTCCATTCTATGCAGATACGCGAGATTCATGCGTTTCGAGCAGCCAAACAAGCCCCAAACGACTGCAAAGTCGCTTTATAACGAAATCAACCGATTGAGTTTTGCGCTAACTGAAGACGTTTCAGCTTTTATTAAAAGATCAAAAACTTCTTATTCTTTGCAAATACGCAAGATTCATTCGTTTCGAGCAGCCAAACAAGCCCCAAACGAATGCAAAGTTGCATTATAACGAAATCGACCGATTGAGTTTTGCGCTCGCTGTACGCGTTCCAGCTCATGTTATTAGATCAAAAACTCTTCATTTTATGCAAATACGCAAGATTCATGCGTTTGGAGCAGCCAAACAAGCCCCAAACGAACGCAAAGTCGCATTATAACGAAATTGACCGATTGAGTTTTGCGCTCGCTGCAGAAGTTCCAGCTCGTATTAAAAGATCAAAAACTCTTTATACTATGCAAATACGAAAGATTCATGCGTTTCGAGCAGCCAAACAAGCCCCAAACGAATGCAAAGTTGCATTATAACGAAATCGACCGATTGAGTTTTGCGCTCGCTGTACGCGTTCCAGCTCGTGTTATTAGATCAAAAACTCTTCATTCTATGCAAATACGCAAGATTCATGCGTTTGGAGCAGCTAAACGAGCCCCAAACGAACGCAAAGTCGCATGATAACGAAATTGACCGATTGAGTTTTGCGCTCGCTTTAGGCGTTCCAGCTCGTCTCATTCAGATAAAAAACTTTTCATTCTTTGCAAACACGCAAGATTCATGCATTTGGAGCGGCCAAACAAGCCCCAAACGAATGCAGAGTCGCTTTATAACGAAATGGAACGATTGATTTTTGCGCTCGCTTTAGGCGTTCCAGCTCGTCTCATTTAGACCAAAAACTTTTCATTCTTTGCAAACACGCAAGATTCATGCGTTTCGAGCAGCCAAACAAGCCCCAAACGAATGCAAAGTCGCTTTATAACGAAATTGAACGATTAAGTTTTGCGCTCGCTGCATTCGTTCCAGCTCGTGTTATTAGATCAAAAACTCTCCATTCTATGCAGATACGCAAGATTCATGCGTTTCGAGCAGCCAAACAAGCCCCAAACAAATGCGAAGTCGCTTTATAACGAAATCAACCGATTGAGTTTTGCGCTCGCTGAAGACGTTCCAGCTCGTATTAAAAGATCATAAACTCTTTATTCTATGCAAATACGCTAGATTCATGCGTTTCGAGCAGGCAAAAAAGCCCCAAACGAATGCAAAGTTGCATTATAACGAAATCGACCGATTGAGTTTTGCGCTCGCTTTTGGCGTTCCAGCTCGTCTCATTCAGATAAAAAACTTTTCATTCTTTGCAAACACGCAAGATTCATGCGTTTGGAGCGGCCAAACAAGCCCCAAACGAATGCAGAGTCGCTTTATAACGAAATGGAACGATTAAGTTTTGCGCTTGCTGTATGCGTTCCAGCTCGTGTTGTTAGATCAAAAACTTTTCTTTCTATCCAAATACGCAAGATTTGAGCGTTTGGAGCAGCCAAACAAGCCCCAAACGAATGGAAAGTCGCTTTATAACGAAATCGACCGATTCAGTTTTGCGCTCGCTGCAGGCGTTCCAGCTCGTATTAAAAGATCAAAAACTCCTTATTCTATGCAAATACGCAAGATTCATTCGTTTCGAGCAGCCAAACAAGCCCCAAACAAATGCGAAGTCGCTTTGTAACGAAATTGAACGATTGAGGTTCGCGCTCGCTAAACGCGTTCCAGCTCGTGTTATTAGATCAAAAACTTTTCATTCTATGCAAATACGCAAGATTCATGCGTTTGGAGCAGCCAAACAAGCCCCGAACGCATGCAAAGTTGCATTATAACGAAATCGACCGATTGATTTTTGCGCTCGCTTTAGGCGTTCCAGCTCGTCTCATTTAGACCAAAAACTTTTCATTCTTTGCAAACACGCAAGATTCATGCGTTTCGAGCAGCCAAACAAGCCCCAAACGAATGCAAAGTCGCTTTATAACGAAATGGAACGATTAAGTTCTGCGCTCGCTGCATTCGTTCCAGCTCGTGTTATTAGATCAAAAACTCTCCATTCTATGCACATACGCAAGATTCATGCGTTTCGAGCAGCCAAACAAGCCCCAAACAAATGCGAAGTCGCTTTATAACGAAATCAACCGATTGAGTTTTGCGCTCGCTGAAGACGTTCCAGCTCGTATTAAAAGATCATAAACTCTTTATTCTATGCAAATACGCTAGATTCATGCGTTTCGAGCAGGCAAATAAGCCGCAAACGAATGCAAAGTTGCATTATAACGAAATCGACCGATTGAGTTTTGCGCTCGCTTTTGGCGTTCCAGCTCGTCTCATTTAGATCAAAAACTTTTCATTCTTTGCAAACACGCAAGATTCATGCGTTTGGAGCAGTCAAACAAGCCCCAAACGAATGCAAAGTCGCTTTATAACGAAATCGACCGATTGAGTTTTGCGCTCGCTGCACGCGTTCCAGCTCGTATTCAAAGATCAAAAACTCTTTATTCTAAGCAAATACGCAAGATTCATGGGTTTGGAGCAGCCAAACAAGCCCCAAACGAATGCAAAGTCTCTTTTTTACAAAATCGACCGATTCAGTTTTGCGCTCGCTGCATTCGTTCCAGCTCGTGTTATTACATCAAAAACTCTTTACTCTATCCAAATACGCAAGATTCATTCGTTTCGAGCAGCCAAACAAGCCCCAAACAAATGCGAAGTCGCTTTATAAGGAAAATGAACGATTGAGTTTTGCGCTCGCTGAACGCGTTCCAGCTCGTGTTATTAGATCAAAAACTTTTCATGCTATGCAAATACGCAAAATTCGAGCGTTTGGAGCAGCCAAACAAGCCCCAAACGAATGCAAAGTCGCTTTATAACGAAATCGACCGATTGAGTTTCGCGCTCGCTGCAGGCGTTCCAGCTCGTATTAAAAGATCAAAAACTCTTTATTCTATGCAAATACGCAAGATTCTTGCGTTTGGAGCAGAAAAACAAGCCCCAAACGAATGCAAAGTTGCATTATAACGAAATCGATCGATTGAGTTTTGCGCTCGCTGCATTCGTTCCAGCTCGCGTTATTAGATCAGAAACTCTCCATTCTATGCAGATACGCAAGATTCATGCGTTTCGAGCAGCCAATCAAGCCCCAAACGACTGCAAAGTCGCTTTATAACGAAATCAACCGATTGAGTTTTGCGCTCGCTGAAGACGTTCCAGCTTGTATTAAAAGATCGAAAACTTCTTATTCTATGCAAATACGCAAGATTCATTCGTTTCGAGCAGCCAAACAAGCCCCAAACAAATGCGAAGTCGCGTTATAACGAAATTGAACGATTGAGTTTTGCGCTCGCTGAACACGTTCCAGCTCGTGTTGTTAGATCAAAAACTTTTCATTGTACGCAAATACGCAAGATTCATGCGTTTGGAGCGGCCAAACAAGCCCCAAACGAATGCAAAGTCGCTTTATAACGAAATGGAACGATTAAGTTTTCCGCTCGCTGCATTCGTTCCAGCTCGTGTTATTAGATCAAAAACTCTCCATTCTATGCAGATCCGCGAGATTCATGCGTTTCGAGCAGCCAAACAAGCCCCAAACGACTGCAAAGTCGCTTTATAACGAAATCAACCGATTGAGTTTTGCGCTCGCTGAAGACGTTCCAGCTTGTATTAAAAGATCAAAAACTTCTTATTCTATGCAAATACGCAAGATTCATTTGTTTCGAGCAGCCAAACAAGCCCCAAACAAATGCAAAGTCGCTTTATAACGAAATTGAACGATTGAGTTTTGCGCTCGCTGAACGCGTTCCAGCTCGTGTTATTAAATCAAAAACTCTTCATTCTATGCAAATACGCAAGATTCATGCGTTTGGAGCAGAAAAACAAGCCCCAAACCAATGCAAAGTTGCATTATAACGAAATAGACCGATTGAGTTTTGCGCTCGCTTTAGGCGTTCCAGGTCGTCTCATTTAGATCAAAAACTTTTCATTCTTTGCTAACACGCAAGATTCATGCGTTTGGAGCGGCCAAACAAGCCCCAAACGAATGCAAAGTCGCTTTATAACGAAATGGAACTATTAAGTTTTCCGCTCGCTGCATTCGTTCCAGCTCGTGTTATTAGATCAAAAACTCTCCATTCTATGCAGATACGCGAGATTCATGCGTTTCGAGCAGCCAAACAAGCCCCAAACGACTGCAAAGTCGCTTTATAACGAAATCAACCGATTGAGTTTTGCGCTCGCTGAAGACGTTCCATCTTTTATTAAAAGATCAAAAACTTCTTATTCTATGCAAATACGCAAGATTCATTCGTTTCGAGCAGCCAAACAAGCCCCAAACAAATGCAAAGTCGCTTTATAACGAAATCGACCGATTGAGTTTCGCGCTCGCTTTACGCGTTCCAGCTAGTGTTATTAGATCAAAAACTTTTCATTCTATGCAAATACGCAAGATTCATGCGTTTGGAGCAGCCAAACAAGCCCCAAACGAACGCCAAGTCGCGTGATAACGAAATTGACCGATTGAGTTTTGCGCTCGCTGCAGGCGTTCCAGCTCGTATTAAACGATCAAAAACTCTTTATACTATGCAAATACAAAAGATTCATGCGTTTCGAGCAGCCAAACAAGCCCCAAACGAATGCAAAGTTGCATTATAACGAAATCGACCGATTGAGTTTTGCGCTCGCTGCACGCGTTCCAGCTCGTATTTAAAGATCAAAAACTCTTCTCTCTAAGCAATCACGCAAGATTCATGGGTTTGGAGCAGCCAAACAAGCTCCAAACGAATGCAAAGTCGCTTTTTTACGAAATCGACCGATTCAGTTTTGCGCTCGCAGCATTCGTTCTAGCTCGTGTTATTAGATCAAAAACTCTTTATTCTATGCAAATACGCAAGATTTATGCGCTTATAGTAGCCAAACAAGCCCCAAACGAATGCAAAGTCGCTTTATAACGAAATTAAACGATTGAGTTTTGCGCTCGCTGTACGCGTGCCAGCTCGTGTTATTAGATCAAAAACTCTTCATTCTATGCAAATACGCAAGATTCATGCATTTGGAACAGCTAAACAAGCCCTAAACGAATGCAAAGTCGCTTTATAACGAAATCGACCGATTGAGTTTTGCGCTCGCTGCACGCGTTCCAGCTCGTGTTATTAGATCAAAAACTCTTCATTCTATGCAAATACGCAAGATTCATGCGTTTGGAGCAGCCGAACAAGCCCCAAACGAACGCAAAGTCGCATTATAACGAAATTGACCGATTGAGTTTTGCGCTCGCTGCAGGCGTTCCAGCTCGTATTAAAAGATCAAAAACTCTTTATACTATGCAAATACGAAAGATTCATGCGTTTCGAGCAGCCAAACAAGCCCCAAACGAATGCAAAGTTGCATTATAACGAAATCGACCGATTGAGTTTTGCGCTCGCTGCACGCGTTCCAGCTCGTATTCAAAGATCAAAAATTCTTTATTCTAAGCAAATACACAAGATTCATGGGTTTGGAGCAGCCAAACAAGCCCCAAACGAATGCGAAGTCTCTTTTTTACAAAATCGACCGATTCAGTTTTGCGCTCGCTGCATTCGTTCCAGCTCGTGTTATTAGATCAAAAATTTTCCATTCTTTCCAAACACGCAAGATTCATGCGTTTGGAGCGGCCAAACAAGCCCCAAACGAATGCAGAGTCGCTTTATAACGAAATGGAACGATTAAGTTTTGCGCTCGCTGTATGCGTTCCAGCTCGTGTTGTTAGATCAAAAACTCTTCATTCTATGCAAATACGCAAGATTCGAGCGTTTGGAGCAGCCAAACAAGCCCCAAACGAATGCAAAGTCGCTTTATAACGAAATCGACCGATTCAGTTTTGCGCTCGCTGCAGGCGTTCCAGCTCGTATTAAAAGATCAAAAACTCTTCATTCTATGCAATTACGCAAGATTCCTGCGTTTGGAGCAGCCAAACAAGCCCCAAACGAATGCAAAGTCACTTTATAACGAAATTGAACGATTGAGTTTTGCGGGCGCTGAAGACGTTCCAGCTTGTATTAAAAGATCAAAAACTTCTTATTCTATGCAAATACGCAAGATTCATTCGTTTCGAGCAGCCAAACAAGCCCCAAACAAATGCAAAGTCGCTTTATAACGAAATCGACCGATTGAGTTTCGCGCTCGCTGTACGCGTTCCAGCTCGTGTTATTAGATCAAAAACTTTTCATTCTATGCAAATACGCAAGATTCATGCGTTTGGAGCAGCCAAACAAGCCCCAAACGAACGCAAAGTCGCATTATAACGAAATTGACCGATTGAGATTTGCGCTCGCTGCAGGCGTTCCAGCTCGTATTAAAAGATCAAAAACCCTTTATACTATGCAAATACAAAAGATTCATGCGTTTGGAGCAGCCAAACAAGCCCCAAACGAATGCAAAGTCACTTTATAACGAAATTGAACAATTGAGTTTTGCGCTCGCTGAAGACGTTCCAGCTTGTATTAAAAGATCAAAAACTTCTTATTCTATGCAAATACGCAAGATTCATTCGTTTCGAGCAGCCAAACAAGCCCCAAACGAATGCAAAGTTGCATTATAACGAAATCGACCGATTGAGTTTTGCGCTCGCTGCACGCGTTCCAGCTCGTATTTAAAGATCAAGAACTTTTCTTTTTAAGCAAATACGCAAGATTCATGGGTTTGGAGCAGCCAAACAAGCCCCAAACGAATGCAAAGTCGCTTTATAACGAAATTAAACGATTGAGTTTTGCGCTCGCTGTACGCGTGCCAGCTCGTGTTATTAGATCAAAAACTCTTCATTCTATGCAAATACGCAAGATTCATGCGTTTGGAACAGCCAAACAAGCCCTAAACGAATGCAAAGTCGCTTTATAACGAAATCGACCGATTGAGTTTTGCGCTCGCTGTACGCGTTCCAGCTCGTGTTATTAGATCAAAAACTCTTCATTCTATGTAAATACGCAAGATTCATGCGTTTGGAGCAGCCAAACAAGCCCCAAACGAACGCAAAGTCGCATTATAACGAAATTGACCGATTGAGTTTTGCGCTCGCTGCAGGCGTTCCAGCTCGTATTAAAAGATCAAAAACTCTTTATACTATGCAAATACGAAAGATTCATGCGTTTCGAGCAGCCAAACAAGCCCCAAACGAATGCAAAGTTGCATTATAACGAAATCGACCGATTGAGTTTTGCGCTCGCTGCACGCGTTCCAGCTCGTATTCAAAGATCAAAAATTCTTTATTCTAAGCAAATACACAAGATTCATGCGTTTGGAGCGGCCAAACAAGCCCCAAACGAATGCAGAGTCGCTTTATAACGAAATGGAACGATTAAGTTTTGCGCTCGCTGTATGCGTTCCAGCTCGTGTTGTTAGATCAAAAACTCTTCATTCTATGCAAAAACGCAAAATTCGAGCGTTTGGAGCAGCCAAACAAGCCCCAAACGAATGCAAAGTCGCTTTAGAACGAAATCGACCGATTCAGTTTTGCGCTCGCTGCAGGCGTTCCAGCTCGTATTTAAAGATCAAAAACTCTTCATTCTATGCAATTACGCAAGATTCATGCGTTTGGAGCAGCCAAACAAGCCCCAAACGAATGCAAAGTCACTTTATAACGAAATTGAACGATTGAGTTTTGCGCTCGCTGAAGACGTTCCAGCTTGTATTAAAAGATCAAAAACTTCTTATTCTATGCAAATACGCAAGATTCATTCGTTTCGAGCAGCCAAACAAGCCCCAAACAAATGCAAAGTCGCTTTATAACGAAATCGACCGATTGAGTTTCGCGCTCGCTGCAGGCGTTCCAGCTCGTATTAAAAGATCAAAAACTCTTTATTCTATGCAAATACGCAAGATTCATGCATTTCGAGCAGCCAAAAAACCCCCAAACGAATGCAAAGTTGCATTATAACGAAATTGAACGATTGAGTTTCGCGCTCACTGTAGGCGTTCCAGCTCGTCTTATTAGATCAAAAACTTTTCATTTTCTGCAAATACGCAAGATTCAGGTAATTCAAGCCGCCAAACAAGCCCCAAACGAATGCAAAGTCGCTTCATAACGAAATTAAACGATTGAGTTTTGCGCTCGCTGCATTCGTTCCGGCTCGTGTTATTAGATCAAAAACTCTTTATTCTATGCAAATACGCGAGATTCATGCGTTTCGAGCAGCTAGACAAGCCCCAAACGAATGCAAAGTCACTTTATAACGAAATCAACCGATTGAGTTTTGCGCTCGCTGTAGACGTTCCAGCTCGTGTTATTAGATCAAAAACTCTTTATTTTATGCAATTACGCAAGATTCATGCGTTTCGAGCAGCCAAACAAGCCCCAAACGAATGCAAAGTCACTTTATAACGAAATTGAACGATTGAGTTTTGCGCTCACTGTAGGCGTTGCAGCTGCACTCACTAGATAAAAAACTCATCATTCTATGCAAATACGCAAGATTCATGCGTTTCGAGCAACCAAACAATCCCCAAACGAGTGCAAAGTCGCTTTATAATGAAATCGACCGATTGAGTTTTGCGCTCGCTGCAGGCGTTCCAGCTCGTATTAAGAGACCAAAAACTCTTTATTCTATGCAAATACGAAAGATTCATGCGTTTCGAGCAGCCAAACAAGCCCCAAACAAATGCAAAGTCGCTTTATAACGAAATCGACCGATTCAGTTTTGCGCTCGCTGCAGGCGTTCCAGCTCGTATTAAAAGATCAAAAACTCTCCATCCTATGCAAACACGCAAGATTCATGCGTTTCGAGCAGCCAAACAAGCCCCAAACGAATGCAAAGTCGCTTTATAACGAAATCAACCGATTGAGTTTTGCGCTCGCTGAAGACGTTCCAGCTTGTATTAAAAGATCAAAAACTTCTTATTCTATGCAAATACGCAAGATTCATTCGTTTCGAGCAGCCAAACAAGCCCCAAACAAATGCGAAGTCGCATCATAACGAAATTGAACGATTGAGTTTTGCGCTCGCTGAACACGTTCCAGCTCGTGTTGTTAGATCAAAAACTTTTCATTCTATGCAAATACGCAAGATTCATGCGTTTGGAGCAGCCAAACAAGCCCCAAACGAATGCAAAGTTGCATTATAACGAAATCGACCGATTGAGTTTTGCGCTCGCTCTAGGCGTTCCAGCTCGTCTCATTTAGATCAAAAACTTTTCATTTTTTGCAAACACGCAAGATTCATGTGTTTGGAGCGGCCAAACAAGCCCCAAACGAATGCAAAGTCGCTTTATAACGAAATGGAACGATTAAGTTTTCCGCTCGCTGCATTCGTTCCAGCTCGTGTTATTAGATCAAAAACTCTCCATTCAATGCAGATACGCGAGATTCATGCGTTTCGAGCAGCCAAACAAGCCCCAAAAGACTGCAAAGTCGCTTTATAACGAAATCAACCGATTGAGTTTTGCGCTCGCTGAAGACGTTCCAGCTTGTATTAAAAGATCAAAAACTTCTTATTCTATGCACATACGCAAGATTCATTTGTTTATTGCAGCCAAACAAGCCCCACTCAAATGCAAAGTCGCTTTATAACGAAATTGAACGATTGAGTTTTGCGCTCGCTGTACGCGTGCCAGCTCGTGTTATTAGATCAAAAACTCTTCATTCTATGCAAATACGCAAGATTCATGCGTTTGGAACGGCCAAACAAGCCCTAAACGAATGCAAAGTCGCTTTATAACGAAATCGACCGATTGAGTTTTGCGCTCGCTGTACGCGTTCCAGCTCGTGTTATTAGATCAAAAACTCTTCATTCTATGCAAATACGCAAGATTCATACGTTTGGAGCAGCCAAACAAGCCCCAAACGAACGCAAAGTCGCATTATAACGAAATTGACCGATTGAGTTTTGCGCTCGCTGCAGGCGTTCCAGCTCGTATTAAAAAATCAAAAACTCTTTATACTATGCAAATACGAAAGATTCATGCGTTTCGAGCAGCCAAAGAAGCCCCGAACGAATGCAAAGTTGCATTATAACGAAATCGACCGATTGAGTTTTGCGCTCGCTGCACGCGTTCCAGCTCGTATTCAAAGATCAAAAATTCTTTATTCTAAGCAAATACACAAGATTCATGGGTTTGGAGCAGCCAAACAAGCCCCAAACGAATGCGAAGTCTCTTTTTTACAAAATCGACCGATTCAGTTTTGCGCTCGCTGCATTCGTTCCAGCTCGTGTTATTAGATCAAAAACTTTCCATTCTTTCCAAACACGCAAGATTCATGCGTTTGGAGCGGCCAAACAAGCCCCAAACGAATGCAGAGTCGCTTTATAACGAAATGGAACGATTAAGTTTTGCGCTCGCTGTATGCTTTCCAGCTCGTGTTGTTAGATCAAAAACTCTTCATTCTATGCAAATACGCAAGATTCGAGCGTTTGGAGCAGCCAAACAAGCCCCAAACGAATGCAAAGTCGCTTTATAACGAAATCGACCGATTCAGTTTTGCGCTCGCTGCAGGCGTTCCAGCTCCTATTAAAAGATCAAAAACTCTTCATTCTATGCAATTACGCAAGATTCATGCGTTTGGAGCAGCCAAACAAGCCCCAAACGAATGCAAAGTCACTTTATAACGAAATTGAACGATTGAGTTTTGCGCTCGCTGAAGACGTTCCAGCTTGTATTAAAAGATCAAAAACTTCTTATTCTATGCAAATACGCAAGATTCATTCGTTTCGAGCAGCCAAACAAGCCCCAAACAAATGCAAAGTCGCTTTATAACGAAATCGACCGATTGAGTTTCGCGCTCGCTGTACGCGTTCCAGCTCGTGTTATTAGATCAAAAACTTTTCATTCTATGCAAATACGCAAGATTCATGCGTTTGGAGCAGCCAAACAAGCCCAAAACGAACGCAAAGTCGCATTATAACGAAATTGACCGATTGAGTTTTGCGCTCGCTGCAGGCGTTCCAGCTCGTATTAAAAGATCAAAAACTCTTTATACTATGCAAATACAAAAGATTCATGCGTTTCGAGCAGCCAAACAAGCCCCAAACGAATGCAAAGTTGCATTATGACGAAATCGAACGATTGAGTTTTGCGCTCGCTGCACGCGTTCCAGCTCGTATTTAAAGATCAAGAACTCTTCATTCTAAGCAAATACGCAAGATTCATTCGTTTCGAGCAGCCAAACAAGCCCCAAACAAATGCAAAGTCGCTTTATAACGAAATTGAACGATTGAGTTTTGCGCTCGCTGAACGCGTTCCAGCTCGTGTTATTAGATCAAAAACTTTTCATTCTATGCAAAATACGCAAGATTCATGCGTTTGGAGCAGCCAAACAAGCCCCAAACGAATGCAAAGTCGCTTTATAACGAAATGGAACGATTAAGTTTTGCGCTCGCTGCATTCGTTCCAGCTCGTGTTATTAGATCAAAAACTCTCCATTCTATGCAGATACGCAGGATTCATGCGTTTCGAGCAGCCAAACAAGCCCCAAACGACTGCAAAGTCGCTTTATAACGAAATCAACCGATTGAGTTTTGCGCTCGCTGAAGACGTTCCAGCTCGTATTAAAAGATCATAAACTCTTTATTCTATGCAAATACGCAAGATTCATGCGTTTCGAGCAGGCAAACAAGCCCCAAACGAATGCAAAGTTGCATTATGACGAAATCGACCGATTGAGTTTTGCGCTCGCTTTTGGCGTTCCAGCTCGTCTCATTTAGATAAAAAACTTTTCATTCTTTGCAAACACGCAAGATTCAGGCGTTTGGAGCGGCCAAACAAGCCCCAAACGAATGCAGAGTCGCTTTATAACGAAATGGAACGATTAAGTTTTGCGCTTGCTGTATGCGTTCCAGCTCGTGTTGTTAGATCAAAAACTCTTCATTCTATGCAAATATGCAAGATTCGAGCGTTTGGAGCAGCCGAACAAGCCCCAAACGAATGCAAAGTCGCTTTATAACGAAATTAAACGATTGAGTTTTGCGCTCGCTGCATTCGTTCCGGCTCGTGTTATTAGACCAAAAACTCATTAGTCTATGCAAATACGCGAGATTCATGCGTTTCGAGCAGCTAGACAAGCCCCAAACGAATGCAAAGTCACTTTATAACGAAATTAAACGATTGAGTTTTGCGCTCACTGTAGGCGTTCCAGCTGCACTTACTAGATCAAAAACTCGTCATTCTCTGCAAATAAGCAAGATTCATGCGTTTCCAGCAGCCAAACAGTCCCCAAACGAGTGCAAAGTCGCATTATTACGAAATCGACCGATTGAGTTTTGCGCTCGCTGCAGGCGTTCCAGCTCGTATTGAAAGATCAAAAATTCTTCATTCTATGCAAATACGCAAGATTCATGCGTTTGGGGCAGCCAAACAAGCCCCAAACGAATGCAAAGTCGCTTTATAACGAAATCGACCGATTCAGTTTTGCGCTCGCTGCAGGCGTTCCAGCTCGTATTAAAAGATCAAAAACTCTTCATTCTATGCAAATACGCAAGATTCATGCGTTTGGGGCAGCCAAACAAGCCCCAAACGAATGCAAAGTCACTCCATAACGAAATTAAACGATTGAGTTTTGCGCTCACTGTAGGCGTTCCAGCTGCACTTACTAGATCAAAAACTCGTCATTCTCTGCAAATAAGCAAGATTCATGCGTTTCCAGCAGCCAAACAGTCCCCAAACGAGTGCAAAGTCGCATTATTACGAAATCGACCGATTGAGTTTTGCGCTCGCTTTTGGCGTTCCAGCTCGTCTCATTTAGATCAAAAACTTTTCATTCTTTGCAAACACGCAAGATTCATGCGTTTGGAGCGGCCAAACAAGCCCCAAACGAATGCAGAGTCGCTTTATAACGAAATGGAACGATTAAGTTTTGCGCTCGCTGTATGCGTTCCAGCTCGTGTTGTTAGATCAAAAACTCTTCATTCTATGCAAATACGCAAGATTTGAGCGTTTGGAGCAGCCAAACAAGCCCCAAACGAATGCAAAGTCGCTTTATAACGAAATCGACCGATTCAGTTTTGCGCTCGCTGCAGGCGTTCCAGCTCGTATTAAAAGATCAAAAACTCCTTATTCTATGCAAATACGCAAGATTCATGCGTTTCGAGCAGCCAAACAAGCCCCAAACGAATGCAATGTTGCATTATAACGAAATCGACCGATTGAGTTTTGCGCTCGCTGTACGCGTTCCAGCTCGTGTTATTAGATCAAAAACTCTTCATTCTATGCAACTACGCAAGATTCATGCGTTTGGAGCAGCCAAACAAGCCCCAAACGAACGCAAAGTCGCATTATAACGAAATTGACCGATTGAGTTTTGCACTCGGTGCAGGCGTTCCAGCTCGTATTCAAAGATCAAAAACTCTTTATTCTAAGCAAATACGCAAGATTCATGGGTTTGGAGCAGCCAAACAAGCCCCAAACGAATGCAAAGTCTCTTTTTTACAAAATCGACCGATTCAGTTTTGCGCTCGCTGCATTCGTTCCAGCTCGTGTTATTACATCAAAAACTCTTTACTCTATCCAAATACGCAAGATTCATTCGTTTCGAGCAGCCAAACAAGCCCCAAACAAATGCGAAGTCGCTTTATAAGGAAAATGAACGATTGAGTTTTGCGCTCGCTGAACGCGTTCCAGCTCGTGTTATTAGATCAAAAACTTTTCCTGCTATGCAAATACGCGAAATTCGAGCGTTTGGCGCAGCCAAACAAGCCCCAAACGAAAGCAAAGTCGCTTTATAACGAAATCGACCGATTGAGTTTCGCGCTCGCTGCAGGCGTTCCAGCTCGTATTAAAAGATCAAAAACTCTTTATTCTATGCAAATACGCAAGATTCATGCGTTTCGAGCAGCCAAACAAGCCCCAAACGAATGCAAAGTTGCATTATAACGAAATCGACCGATTGAGTTTTGCGCTCGCTGCAGGCGTTCCAGCTCGTATTAAAAGATCAAAAACTTTTTACACTATGCAAATACAAAAGATTCATGCGTTTCGAGCAGCCAAACAAGCCCCAAACAAATGCAAAGTCGCTTTATAACGAAATTGAACGATTGAGTTTTGCGCTCGCTGAACGCGTTCCCACTCGTGTTATTAAATCAAAAACTCTTCATTCTATGCAAATACGCAAGATTCATGCGTTTGGAGCAGAAAAACAAGCCCCAAACGAATGCAAAGTTGCATTATAACGAAATCGACCGATTGAGTTTTGCGCTCGCTGCACGCGTTCCAGCTCATATTTAAAGATCAAGAACTCTTCATTCTAAGCAAATACGCAAGATTCATGGGTTTGGAGCAGCCAAACAAGCTCCAAACGAATGCAAAGTCGCTTTTTTACGAAATCGCCCGATTCAGTTTTGCGCTCGCAGCATTCGTTCTAGCTCGTGTTATTAGATCAAAAACTCTTTATTCTATGCAAATACGCAAGATTCATGCGCTTATAGTAGCCAAACAAGCCCAGAACGAATGCAAAGTCGCTTTATAACGAAATTGAACGATTGAGTTTTGCGCTCGCTGTACGCGTGCCAGCTCGTGTTATTAGATCAAAAACTCTTCATTCTATGCAAATACGCAAGATTCATGCGTTTGGAACAGCCAAACAAGCCCTAAACGAATGCAAAGTCGCTTTATAACGAAATCGACCGATTGAGTTTTGCGCTCGCTGTACGCGTTCCAGCTCGTGTTATTAGATCAAAAACTCTTCATTCTATGCAAATACGCAAGATTCATGCGTTTGGAGCAACCAAACAAGCCCCAAACGAACGCAAAGTCGCATTATAACGAAATTGACCGATTGAGTTTTGCGCTCGCTGCAGGCGTTCCAGCTCGTATTAAAAGATCAAAAACTCTTTATACTATGCAAATACGAAAGATTCATGCGTTTCGAGCAGCTAAAGAAGCCCCGAACGAATGCAAAGTTGCATTATAACGAAATCGACCGATTGAGTTTTGCGCTCGCTGCACGCGTTCCAGCTCGTATTCAAAGATCAAAAATTCTTTATTCTAAGCAAATACACAAGATTCATGGGTTTGGAGCAGCCAAACAAGCCCCAAACGAATGCGAAGTCTCTTTTTTACAAAATCGACTGATTCAGTTTTGCGCTCGCTGCATTCGTTCCAGCTCGTGTTATTAGATCAAAAACTTTCCATTCTTTCCAAACACGCAAGATTCATGCGTTTGGAGCGGCCAAACAAGCCCCAAACGAATGCAGAGTCGCTTTATAACGAAATGGAACGATTAAGTTTTGCGCTCGCTGTATGCGTTCCAGCTCGTGTTGTTAGATCAAAAACTCTTCATTCTATGCAAATACGCAAGATTCGAGCGCTTGGAGCAGCCAAACAAGCCCCAAACGAATGCAAAGTCGCTTCATAACGAAATTAAACGATTGAGTTTTGCGCTCGCTGCATTCGTTCCGGCTCGTGTTATTGGATCAAAAACTCCTTATTCTATGCAATTACGCAAGATTCATGCGTTTGGAGCAGCCAAACAAGCCCCAAACGAATGCAAAGTCACTTTATAATGAAATTGAACGATTGAGTTTTGCGCTCGCTGAAGACGTTCCAGCTTGTATTAAAAGATCAAAAACTTCTTATTCTATGCAAATACGCAAGATTCATTCGTTTCGAGCAGCCAAACAAGCCCCAAACAAATGCAAAGTCGCTTTATAACGAAATCGACCGATTGAGTTTCGCGCTCGCTGCAGGCGTTCCAGCTCGTATTAAAAGATCAAAAACTCTTTATTCTATGCAAATACGCAAGATTCATGCGTTTCGAGCAGCCAAAAAACCCCCAAACGAATGCAAAGTTGCATTATAACGAAATTGAACGATTGAGTTTCACGCTCACTGTAGGCGTTCCAGCTCGTCTTATTAGATCAAAAACTTTTCATTTTCTGCAAATACGCAAGATTCAGGTAATTCAAGCCGGCAAACAAGCCCCAAGCGAATGCAAAGTCGCTTCATAACGAAATTAAACGATTGAGTTTTGCGCTCGCTGCATTCGTTCTGGCTCGTGTTATTAGATCAAAAACTCCTTATTCTATGCAAATACGCGAGATTCATGCGTTTCGAGCAGCTAGACAAGCCCCAAACGAATGCAAAGTCACTTTATAACGAAATCAACCGATTGAGTTTTGCGCTCACTGTAGACGTTCCAGCTCGTGTTATTAGATCAAAAACTCTTTATTCTATGCAATTACGCAAGATTCATGCGTTTCGAGCAGCCAAACAAGCCCCAAACGAATGCAAAGTCACTTTATAACGAAATTAAACGATTGAGTTTTGCGCTCACTGTAGGCGTTCCAGCTGCACTTACTAGATCAAAAACTCGTCATTCTATGCAAATACGCAAGATTCATGCGTTTCGAGCAGCCAAACAATCCCCAAACGAGTGCAAAGTCGCTTTATATTGAAATCGACCGATTGAGTTTTGCGCTCGCTGCAGGCGTTCCAGCTCGTATTAAGAGACCAAAAACTCTTTATTCAATGCAAATACGAAAGATTCATGCGTTTCGAGCAGCCAAACAAGCCCCAAACAAATGCAAAGTCGCTTTATAACGAAATCGACCGATTCAGTTTTGCGCTCGCTGCAGGCGTTCCAGCTCGTATTAAAAGATCAAAAACTCTCCATCCTATGCAAACACGCAAGATTCATGCGTTTCGAGCAGCCAAACAAGCCCCAAACGAATGCAAAGTCGCTTTATAACGAAATCACCCGATTGAGTTTTGCGCTCGCTGAAGACGTTCCAGCTTGTATTAAAAGATCAAAAACTTCTTATTCTATGCAAATAGGCAAGAATCATTCGTTTCGAGCAGCCAAACAAGCCCCAAACAAATGCGAAGTCGCATCATAACGAAATTGAACGATTGAGTTTTGCGCTCGCTGAACACGTTCCAGCTCGTGTTGTTAGATCAAAAACTTTTCATTCTATGCAAATACGCAAGATTCATGCGTTTGGAGCAGCCAAACAAGCCCCAAACGAATGAAAAGTTGCATTATAACGAAATCGACCGATTGAGTTTTGCGCTCGCTCTAGGCGTTCCAGCTCGTCTCATTTAGATCAAAAACTTTTCATTTTTTGCAAACACGCAAGATTCATGTGTTTGGAGCGGAAAAACAAGCCCCAAACGAATGCAAAGTCGCTTTATAACGAAATGGAACGATTAAGTTTTCCGCTCGCTGCATTCGTTCCAGCTCGTGTTATTAGATCAAAAACTCTCCATTCTATGCAGATACGCAAGATTCATGCGTTTCGAGCAGCCAAACAAGCCCCAAACGACTAAAAAGTCGCTTTATAACGAAATCAACCGACTGAGTTTTGCGCTCGCTGAAGACGTTCCAGCTCGTATTAAAAGATCATAAACTCTTTATTCTATGCAAACACGCAAGATTCATGCGTTTCGAGCAGGCAAACAAGCCCCAAACGAATGCAAAGTTGCATTATAACGACATCGGCCGATTGAGTTTTGCGCTCGCTTTTGGCGTTCCAGCTCGTCTCATTTAGATCAAAAACTTTTCATTCTTTGCAAACACGCAAGATTCATGCGTTTGGAGCAGTCAAACAAGCCCCAAACGAATGCAAAGTCGCTTCATAACGAAATCGACCGTTTGAAATTCGCGCTCGCTGCAGGCGTTCCAGCTCGGATTAAAAGATCAAAAACTCTCTACTCTATGCAAATACGCAAGATTCATGCGTCTCGAGCAGCCAAACAAGCCCCAAACGAATGCAATGTTGCATTATAACGAAATCGACCGATTGAGTTTTGCGCTCGCTGTACGCGTTCCAGCTCGTGTTATTAGATCAAAAACTCTTCATTCTATGCAAATACGCAAGATTCATGCGAGTGGAGCAGCCAAACAAGCCCCAAACGAACGCAGAGTCGCATTATAACGAAATTGACCGATTGAGTTTTGCACTCGGTGCAGGCGTTCCAGCTCGTATTCAAAGATCAAAAACTCTTTATTCTAAGCAAATACGCAAGATTCATGGGTTTGGAGCAGCCAAACAAGCCCCAAACGAATGCAAAGTCTCTTTTTTACAAAATCGACCGATTCAGTTTTGCGCTCGCTGCATTCGTTCCAGCTCGTGTTATTACATCAAAAACTCTTTACTCTATCCAAATACGCAAGATTCATTCGTTTCGAGCAGCCAAACAAGCCCCAAACAAATGCGAAGTCGCTTTATAAGGAAAATGAACGATTGAGTTTTGCGCTCGCTGAACGCGTTCCAGCTCGTGTTATTAGATCAAAAACTTTTCCTGCTATGCAAATTCGCGAAATTCGAGCGTTTGGCGCAGCCAAACAAGCCCCAAACGAAAGCAAAGTCGCTTTATAACGAAATCGACCGATTGAGTTTCGCGCTCGCTGCAGGCGTTCCAGCTCGTATTAAAAGATCAAAAACTCTTTATTCTATGCAAATACGCAAGATTCATGCGTTTCGAGCAGCCAAACAAGCCCCAAACGAATGCAAAGTTGTATTATAACGAAATCGACCGATTGAGTTTTGCGCTAGCTGTACGCGTTCCAGCTCGTGTTATTAGATCAAAAACTTTTCATTTTTTGCAAACGCGCAAGATTCATGCTTTTGGAGCGGCCAAACAAGCCCCAAACGAATGCAAAGTCGCTTTATAACGAAATGGAACGATTAAGTTTTCCGCTCGCTGCATTCGTTCCAGCTCGTGTTATTAGATCAAAAACTCTCCATTCTATGCAGATACGCGAGATTCATGCGTTTCGAGCAGCCAAACAAGCCCCAAACGACTGCAAAGTCGCTTTAAAACCAAATCAACCGATTGAGTTTTGCGCTCGCTGAAGACGTTCCAGCTTGTATTGAAAGTTCAAAAACTTCTTATTCTATGCAAATACGCAAGATTCATTTGTTTCGAGCAGCCAAACAAGCCCCAAACAAATGCAAAGTCGCTTTATAACGAAATTGAACGATTGAGTTTTGCGCTCGCTGAACGCGTTCCCGCTCGTGTTATTAAATCAAAAACTCTTCATTCTATGCAAATACGCAAGATTCATGCGTTTGGAGCAGAAAAACAAGCCCCAAACGAATGCAAAGTTGCATTATAACGAAATCGACCGATTGAGTTTTGCGCTCGCTGCAGGCGTTCCAGCTCGTATTAAAAGATCAAAAACTCTTTATACTATGCAAATACAAAAGATTCATGCGTTTCGAGCAGCCAAACAAGCCCCAAACGACTGCAAAGTCGCATTATAACGAAATTGACCGATTGAGTTTTGCGCTCGCTGCAGGCGTTCCAGCTCGTATTAAAAGATCAAAAACACTTTATACTATGCAAATACAAAAGATTCATGCGTTTCGAGCAGCCAAACAAGCCCCAAACGAATGCAAAGTTGCATTATAACGAAATCGACCGATTGAGTTTTGCGCTCGCTGCACGCGTTCCAGCTCGTATTTAAAGATCAAGAACTCTTCATTCTAAGCAAATACGCAAGATTCATGGGTTTGGAGCAGCCAAACAAGCTCCAAACGAATGCAAAGTCGCTTTTTTACGAAATCGACCGATTCAGTTTTGCGCTCGCAGCATTCGTTCTAGCTCGTGTTATTAGATCAAAAACTCTTTATTCTATGCAAATACGCAAGATTCATGCGCTTATAGTAGCCAAACAAGCCCCAAACGAATGCAAAGTCGCTTTATAACGAAATTGAACGATTGAGTTTTGCGCTCGCTGTACGCGTGCCAGCTCGTGTTATTAGATCAAAAACTCTTCATTCTATGCAAATACGCAAGATTCATGCGTTTGGAACAGCCAAACAAGCCCTAAACGAATGCAAAGTCGCTTTATAACGAAATCGACCGATTGAGTTTTGCGCTCGCTGTACGCGTTCCAGCTCGTGTTATTAGATCAAAAACTCTTCATTCTATGCAAATACGCAAGATTCATGCGTTTGGAGCAGCCAAACAAGCCCCAAACGAACGCAAAGTCGCATTATAACGAAATTGACCGATTGAGTTTTGCGCTCGCTGCAGGCGTTCCAGCTCTTATTAAAAGATCAAAAACTCTTTATACTATGCAAATACGAAAGATTCATGCGTTTCGAGCAGCTAAAGAAGCCCCGAACGAATGCAAAGTTGCATTATAACGAAATCGACCGATTGAGTTTTGCGCTCGCTGCACGCGTTCCAGCTCGTATTCAAAGATCAAAAATTCTTTATTCTAAGCAAATACACAAGATTCATGGGTTTGGAGCAGCCAAACAAGCCCCAAACGAATGCGAAGTCTCTTTTTTTACAAAATCGACCGATTCAGTTTTGCGCTCGCTGCATTCGTTCCAACTCGTGTTATTAGATCAAAAACTTTCCATTCTTTCCAAACACGCAAGATTCATGCGTTTGGAGCGGCCAAACAAGCCCCAAACGAATGCAGAGTCGCTTTATAACGAAATGGAACGATTAAGTTTTGCGCTCGCTGTATGCGTTCCAGCTCGTGTTGTTAGATCAAAAACTCTTCATTCTATGCAAATACGCAAGATTTGAGCGTTTGGAGCAGCCAAGCAAGCCCCAAACGAATGCAAAGTCGCTTTATAACGAAATCGACCGATTCATTTTTGCGCTCGCTGCAGGCGTTCCAGCTCGTATTAAAGGATCAAAAACTCCTTATTCTATGCAAATACGCAAGATTCATTCGTTTCGAGCAGCCAAACAAGCCCCAAACAAATGCGAAGTCGCTTTATAACGAAATCGACCGATTCAGTTTTGCGCTCGCTGCAGGCGTTCCAGCTCGTATTAAAAGATCAAAAACTCTTCATTCTATGCAAATACGCAAGATTCATGCGTTTGGGGCAGCCAAACAAGCCCCAAACGAACGCAAAGTCGCATTATAACGAAATCGACCGATTGCGTTTTGCGCTCGCTGCACGCGTTCCAGCTCGTATTCAAAGATCAAAAATTCTTTATTCTAAGCCAATACACAAGATTCATGCGTTTGGAGCGGCCAAACAAGCCCCAAACGAATGCAGAGTCGCTTTATAACGAAATGGAACGATTAAGTTTTGCGCTCGCTGTATGCGTTCCAGCTCGTGTTGTTAGATCAAAAACTCTTCATTCTATGCAAAAACGCAAGATTCGAGCGTTTGGAGCAGCCAAACAAGCCCCAAACGAGTGCAAAGTCACTTTATAACGAAATCGACCGATTCAGTTTTGCGCTCGCTGCAGGCTGTCCAGCTCGTATTTAAAGATCAAAAACTCTTCATTCTATGCAATTACGCAAGATTCATGCGTTTGGAGCAGCCAAACAAGCCCCAAACGAATGCAAAGTCACTTTATAACGAAATTGAACGATTGAGTTTTGCGCTCGCTGAAGACGTTCCAGCTTGTATTAAAAGATCAAAAACTTCTTATTCTATGCAAATACGCAAGATTCATTCGTTTCGAGCAGCCAAACAAGCCCCAAACAAATGCAAAGTCGCTTTATAACGAAATCGACCGATTGAGTTTCGCGCTCGCTGCAGGCGTTCCAGCTCGTATTAAAAGATCAAAAACTCTTTATTCTATGCAAATACGCAAGATTCATGCGTTTCGAGCAGCCAAAAAACCCCCAAACAAATGCAAAGTTGCATTATAACGAAATTGAACGATTGAGTTTAGCGCTCACTGTAGGCCTTCCAGCTCGTCTTATTAGATCAAAAACTTCTCATTTTCTGCAAATATGCAAGATTCAGGTAATTCAAGCCGCCAAACAAGCCCCAAACGAATGCAAAGTCGCTTCATGACGAAATTAAACGATTGAGTTTTGCGGTCGCTGCATTCGTTCCGGCTCGTGTTATTAGATCAAAAACTCTTTATTCTATGCAAATACGCGAGATTCATGCATTTCGAGCAGCTAGACAAGCCCCAAACGAATGCAAAGTCACTTTATAACGAAATCAACCGATTGAGTTTTGCGCTCGCTTTAGACGTTCCAGCTCGTGTTATTAGATCAAAAACTCTTTATTCTATGCAATTACGCAAGATTCATGCGTTTCGAGCAGCCAAACAAGCCCCAAACGAATGCAAAGTCACTTTATAACGAAATTGAACGATTGAGTTTTGCGCTCACTGTAGGCGTTCCAGCTGCACTTACTAGATCAAAAACTCGTCATTCTATGCAAATACGCAAGATTCATGCGTTTCGAGCAGCCAAACAATCCCCAAACGAGTGCAAAGTCGCTTTATAATGAAATCGACCGATTGAGTTTTGCGCTCGCTGCAGGCGTTCCAGCTCGTATTAAGAGACCAAAAACTCTTTATTCTATGCAAATACTAAAGCTTCATGCGTTTCGAGCAGCCAAACAAGCCCCAAACAAATGCAAAGTCGCTTTATAACGAAATCGACGGATTCAGTTTTGCGCTCGCTGCAGGCGTTCCAGCTCGTATTAAAAGATCAAAAACCCTCCATCTTATGCAAACACGCAAGATTCATGCGTTTCGAGCAGCCAAACAAGCCCCAAACGAATGCAAAGTCGCTTTATAACGAAATCAACCGATTGAGTTTTGCGCTCGCTGTAGACGTTCCAGCTCGTGTTAGTAGATCAAAAACTCTTTATTCTATGCAATTACGCAAGATTCATGCGTTTGGAGCAGCCAAACAAGCCCTAAACGAATGCAAAGTCGCTTTATAACGAAATCGACCGATTGAGTTTTGTGCTCGCTGAAGACGTTCCAGCTTGTATTAAAAGATCAAAAACTCCTTATTCTATGCAAATACGCAAGATTCATTTGTTTCGAGCAGCCAAACAAGCCCCAAACAAATGCAAAGTCGCTTTATAACGAAATTGAACGATTGAGTTTTGCGCTCGCTGAACGCGTTCCAGCTCGTGTTATTAGATCAAAAACTTTTCATTCTATGCAAATACGCAAGATTCATTTGTTTCGAGCAGCCAAACAAGCCCCAAACAAATGCAAAGTCGCTTTATAACGAAATTGAACGATTGAATTTTGCGCTCGCTGAACGCGTTCCAGCTCGTGTTATTAGATCAAAAACTTTTCATTCTATGCAAAATACGCAAGATTCATGCGTTTGGAGCAGCCAAACAAGCCCCAAACGAATGCAAAGTCGCTTTACAACGAAATGGAACGATTAAGTTTTGCACTCGCTGCATTCGTTCCAGCTCGTGTTATTAGATCAAAAACTCTCCATTCTATGCAGATACGCAGGATTCATGCGTTTCGAGCAGCCAAACAAGCCCCAAACGACTGCAAAGTCGCTTTATAACGAAATCAACCGATTGAGTTTTGCGCTCGCTGAAGACGTTCCAGCTCGTATTAAAAGATCATAAACTCTTTATTCTATGCAAATACGCAAGATTCATGCGTTTCGAGCAGGCAAACAAGCCCCAAACGAATGCAAAGTTGCATTATAACGAAATCGACCGATTGAGTTTTGCGCTCGCTTTTGGCGTTCCAGCTCGTCTCATTTAGATAAAAAACTTTTCATTCTTTGCAAACACGCAAGATTCATGCGTTTGGAGCGGCCAAACAAGCCCCAAACGAACGCAGAGTCGCTTTATAACGAAATGGAACGATTAAGTTTTGCGCTTGCTGTATGCGTTCCAGCTCGTGTTGTTAGATCAAAAACTCTTCATTCTATGCAAATACGCAAGATTCATGCGTTTCGAGCAGCTAGACAAGCCCCAAACGAATTCAAAGTCGCTTTATAACGAAATCAACCGATTGAGTTTTGCGCTCGCTGTAGACGTTCCAGCTCAAGTTAGTAGATCAGAAACTCTTTATTCTGTGCAATTACGCAATATTCATCCGTTTGGAGCAGCCAAACAAGCCCTAAACGAATGCAAAGTCGCTTTATAACAAAATCGACCGATTCAGTTTTGCGCTCGCTGCATTCGTTCCAGCTCGTGTTATTAGATCAAAAACTCTTCATTCTATGCAAATACGCAAGATTTATGCGTTTCGAGCAGCCAAACAAGCCCGAAATGAATGCAAAGTGGCTTTATAACGAAATCAACCGATTGAGTTTTGCGCTCGCTGAAGACGTTCCAGCTTGTATTAAAAGATCAAAAACTCCTTATTCTATGCAAATACGCAAGATTCATTTGTTTCGAGCAGCTAAACAAGCCCCAAACAAATGCAAAGTCGCTTTATAACGAAATCGACCGATTGAGTTTTGCGCTCGCTGCATTCGTTCCAGCTCGTGTTATTAGATCAAAAACTCTTCATTCTATGCAAATACGCAAGATTCATGCGTTTGCAGCAGAAAAACAAGCCCCAAACGAATGCAAAGTTGCATTATAACGAAATCGACCGATTGAGTTTTGCGCTCGCTGCAGGCGTTCCAGCTCGTATTAAAAGATCAAAAACTCTTCATTCTATGCAAATACGCAAGATTCATGAATTTCGAGCAGGCAAACAAGCCCTAAACGAATGCAAAGTTGCATTGTAACGAAATCGACCGATTGAGTTTTGCGCTCGCTTTTGGCGTTCCAGCTCGTCTCATTTAGATCAAAAACTATTCATTCTTTGCAAACACGCAAGATTCATGCGTTTGGAGCAGCCGAACAAGCCCCAAACGAATGCAAAGTCGCTTTATAACGAAATCGACCGATTCAGTTTTGCGCTCGCTGCAGGCGTTCCAGCTCGTATTAAAAGATCAAAAACGCTTTATTCTCTGCAAATACGCAATATTTATGCGTTTCGAGCAGCCAAACAAGCCCCAAACGAATGCAAAGTCACTTTATAACGAAATTGAACGATTGAGTTTTGCGCTCGCTTTAGGCGTTCCAGCTCGTCTCATTTAGATCAAAAACTTTTCATTCTTTGCAAACACGCAAGATTCATGCGTTTGGAGCAGCCAAACAAGCCCCAAACGAACGCAAAGTCACTTTATAACGAAATTAAACGATTGAGTTTTGCGCTCACTGTAGGCGTTCCAGCTGCACTTACTAGATCAAAAACTCGTCATTCTATGCAAATACGCAAGATTCATGCGTTTCGAGCTACCAAACAATCCCTAAACGAGTGCAAAGTCGCTTTATAACGAAATCGACCGATTGAGTTTTGCGCTCGCTGCAGGCATTCCAGCTCGTGTTATTAGATCAAAAACTCTTTATTCTATGCAAATACGCAAGATTCATGCGTTTGGAGCCAAACAAGCCCCAAACGAACGCAAAGTCGCTTTGTAACGAAATAGAACGATTAAGTTTTGCGCTCGCTTTAGGCGTTCCAGCTCGTCTCATTTAGATCAAAAACTTTTCATTCTTTGCAAACACCTAAGAATCATGCGTTTCGAGCAGCCAAACAAGCCGAAAACGAATGCAAAGTCGCTTTATAACGAAATTGAACGATTGCGTTTTGCGCTCACTGTAGGCGTTCCAGCTCGTGTTATTAGATCAAAAACTCTTTATTCTATGCAAATACGCAAGATTCATGCGTTTGGAGCCAAACAAGCCCCAAACGAACGCAAAGTCGCTTTGTAACAAAATCGAACGATTAGGTTTTGCGCTCGCTGCAAGCGTTCCAGCTCGTGTTGTTAGATCAAAAACTCTTCATTCTATGCAAATATGCAAGATTCGAGCGTTTGGAGCAGCCAAACAAGCCCCAAACGAATGCAAATCGCTTTATAACGAAATCGACCGATGCAGTTTTGCGCTCGCTGCAGGCGTTCCAGCTCGTATTAAAAGATCAAAAACTCTTCATTCTATGCAAATACGCATGATTCATGCGTTTGGAGCAGCCAAACAAGCACCAAACGAATGCAAAGTTGCATTGTAACGAAATCGACCGATTGAGTTTTGCGCTCGCTTTAGGCGTTCCAGCTCGTCTCATTTAGTTCAAAAACTTTCCGATCTTTGCAAACACCTAAGAATCATGCGTTTCGAGCAGCCAAACAAGCCCCAAACGAATGCAAAGTCGCTTTATAACGAAATTGAACGATTGCGTTTTGCGCTCACTGTAGGCGTTCCAGCTCGTGTTACTAGATCAAAAACTCTTTATTATATGCAAATACGCAAGATTCATGCGTTTCGAGCAGCCAAACAAGCCCCAAACGAATGCAAAGTTGCATTATAACGAAGTCGACCGATTGAGTTTTGCACTCGCTTTTGGCGTTCCAGCTCGTCTCATTTAGATCGAAAACTTTTCATTCTTTGCAAACACGCAAGATTCATGCGTTTGGAGCAGCCAAACAAGCCCCAAACGAACGCAAAGTCGCATTATAACGAAATTAAACGATTGAGTTTTGCGCTCGCTGCAGGCGTTCCAGCTCGTATTAAAAGATCAAAAACTCTTTATTCTATGCAAATACGCAAGATTCATGCGTTTCGAGCAGCCAAACAAGCACCAAACGAATGCAAAGTTGCATTATAACGAAATCGACCGATTGAGTTTTGCGCTAGCTGTACGCGTTCCAGCTCGTGTTATTAGATCAAAAACTTTTCATTTTTTGCAAACACGCAAGATTCATGCGTTTGGAGCGGCCAAACAAGCCCCAAACGAATGCAAAGTCGCTTTATAACGAAATAGAACGATTAAGTTTTCCGCTCGCTGCATTCGTTCCAGCTCGTGTTATTAGATCAAAAACTCTCCATTCTATGCAGATACGCGAGATTCATGCGTTTCGAGCAGCCAAACAAGCCCCAAACGACTGCAAAGTCGCTTTATAACGAAATCAGCCGATTGAGTTTTGCGCTCGCTGAAGACGTTCCAGCTTGTATTAAAAGATCAAAAACTTCTTATTCTATGCAAATACGCAAGATTCATTTGTTTCGAGCAGCCAAACAAGCCCCAAACAAATGCAAAGTCGCTTTATAACGAAATTGAACGATTGAGTTTTGCGCTCGCTGAACGCGTTCCCGCTCGTGTTATTAAATCAAAAACTCTTTATTCTATGCAAATACGCAAGATTCATGCGTTTCGAGCAGCCAAACAAGCCCCAAACGAATGCAAAGTTGCATTATAACGAAATCGACCGATTGAGTTTTGCGCTAGCTGTACGCGTTCCAGCTCGTCTCATTTAGATCAAAAACTTTTCATTCTTTGCAAACACGCAAGATTCATGCGTTTGGAGCAGCCAAACAAGCCCCAAACGAACGCAAAGTCGCATTATAACGAAATTAAACGATTGAGTTTTGCGCTCGCTGCAGGCGTTCCAGCTCGTATTAAAAGATCAAAAACTCTTTATTCTATGCAAATACGCAAGATTCATGCGTTTCGAGCAGCCAAACAAGCACCAAACGAATGCAAAGTTGCATTATAACGAAATCGACCGATTGAGTTTTGCGCTAGCTGTACGCGTTCCAGCTCGTGTTATTAGATCAAAAACTTTTCATTTTTTGCAAACACGCAAGATTCATGCGTTTGGAGCGGCCAAACAAGCCCCAAACGAATGCAAAGTCGCTTTATAACGAAATAGAACGATTAAGTTTTCCGCTCGCTGCATTCGTTCCAGCTCGTGTTATTAGATCAAAAACTCTCCATTCTATGCAGATACGCGAGATTCATGCGTTTCGAGCAGCCAAACAAGCCCCAAACGACTGCAAAGTCGCTTTATAACGAAATCAGCCGATTGAGTTTTGCGCTCGCTGAAGACGTTCCAGCTTGTATTAAAAGATCAAAAACTTCTTATTCTATGCAAATACGCAAGATTCATTTGTTTCGAGCAGCCAAACAAGCCCCAAACAAATGCAAAGTCGCTTTATAACGAAATTGAACGATTGAGTTTTGCGCTCGCTGAACGCGTTCCCGCTCGTGTTATTAAATCAAAAACTCTTCATTCTATGCAAATACGCAAGATTCATGCGTTTGGAGCAGAAAAACAAGCCCCAAACGAACGCAAAGTTGCATTATAACGAAATCGACCGATTGAGTTTTGCGCTCGCTGCAGGCGTTCCAGCTCGTATTAAAAGATTAAAAACTCTTTATACTATGCAAATACAAAAGATTCATGCGTTTCGAGCAGCCAAGCAAGCCCCAAACGACTGCAAAGTCGCATTATAACGAAATTGACCGATTGAGTTTTGCGCTCGCTGCAGGCGTTCCAGCTCGTATTAAAAGATCAAAAACTCTTTATACTATGCAAATACAAAAGATTCATGCGTTTCGAGCAGCCAAACAAGCCCCAAACGAATGCAAAGTTGCATTATAACGAAATCGACCGATTGAGTTTTGCGCTCGCTGCACGCGTTCCAGCTCGTATTTAAAGATCAAGAACTCTTCATTCTAAGCAAATACGCAAGATTCATGGGTTTGGAGCAGCCAAACAAGCTCCAAACGAATGCAAAGTCGCTTTTTTACGAAATCGACCGATTTAGTTTTGCGCTCGCAGCATTCGTTCTAGCTCGTGTTATTAGATCAAAAACTCTTCATTCTATGCAAATACGCAAGATTCATGCGTTTGGAACAGCCAAACAAGCCCTAAACGAATGCAAAGTCGCTTTATAACGAAATCGACCGATTGAGTTTTGCGCTCGCTGTACGCGTTCCAGCTCGTGTTATTAGATCAAAAACTCTTCATTCTATGCAAATACGCAAGATTCATGCGTTTGGAGCAGCCAAACAAGCCCCAAACGAACGCAAAGTCGCATTATAACGAAATTGACCGATTGAGTTTTGCGCTCGCTGCAGGCGTTCAAGCTCGTATTAAAAGATCAAAAACTCTTTATACTATGCAAATACGAAAGATTCATGCGTTTCGAGCAGCTAAAGAAGCCCCGAACGAATGCAAAGTTGCATTATAACGAAATCGACCGATTGAGTTTTGCGCTCGCTGCACGCGTTCCAGCTCGTATTCAAAGATCAAAAATTCTTTATTCTAAGCAAATACACAAGATTCATGGGTTTGGAGCAGCCAAACAAGCCCCAAACGAATGCGAAGTCTCTTTTTTACAAAATCGACCGATTCAGTTTTGCGCTCGCTGCATTCGTTCCAACTCGTGTTATTAGATCAAAAACTTTCCATTCTTTCCAAACACGCAAGATTCATGCGTTTGGAGCGGCCAAACAAGCCCCAAACGAATGCAGAGTCGCTTTATAACGAAATGGAACGATTAAGTTTTGCGCACGCTGTATGCGTTCCAGCTCGTGTTGTTAGATCAAAAACTCTTCATTCTTTGCAAATACGCAAGATTTGAGCGTTTGGAGCAGCCAAACAAGCCCCAAACGAATGCAAAGTCGCTTTATAACGAAATCGACCGATTCAGTTTTGCGCTCGCTGCAGGCGTTCCAACTCGTATTAAAAGATCAAAAACTCTTCATTCTATGCGAATACGCAAGATTCATGCGTTTGGAGCAGCCAAACAAGCCCCAAACGAACGCAAAGTCGCATTATAACGAAATCGACCGATTGAGTTTTGCGCTCGCTGCAGGCGTTCCAGCTCGTATTAAAAGATCAAAAACTCTTTATTCTATGCAAATACGCAAGATTCATGCGTTTCGAGCAGCCAAAAAACCCCCAAACAAATGCAAAGTTGCATTATAACGAAATTGAACGATTGAGTTTTGCGCTCGCTGCATTCGTTCCGGCTCGTGTTATTAGATCAAAAACTCTTTATTCTATGCAAATACGCGAGATTCATGCATTTCGAGCAGCTAGACAAGCCCCAAACGAATGCAAAGTCACTTTATAACGAAATCAACCGATTGAGTTTTGCGCTCGCTGTAGACGTTCCAGCTCGTATTAAAAGATCAAAAACTCTCCATCTTGTGCAAACACGCAAGATTCATGCGTTTCGAGCAGCCAAACAAGAACCAAACGAGTGCAAAGTCGCTTTATAACGAAATTGAACGATTGAGTTTTGCGCTCGCTGAACGCATTCCAGCTCGTGTTTTTAGATCAAAAACTTTTCATTCTTCGCAAAATACGCAAGATTCATGCGTTTGGAGCAGCCAAACAAGCCCCAAACGAATGCAAAGTCACTTTATAACGAAATGGAACGATTAAGTTTTGCGCTCGCTGCATTCGTTCCAGCTCGTATTATTAGATCAAAAACTCTCCATTCTATGCAGATACGCAGGATTCATGCGTTTCGAGCAGCCAAACAAGCCCCAAACGACTGCAAAGTCGCTTTATAATGAAATCCACCGATTGAGTTTTGCGCTCGCTGAAGACGTTCCAGCTCGTATTAAAAGATCATAAGCTCTTTATTCTATGCAAATACGCAAGATTCATGCGTTTCGAGCAGGCAAACAAGCCCCAAACGAATGCAAAGTTGCATTATAACGAAATCGACCGATTGAGTTTTGCGCTCGCTTTTGGCGTTCCAGCTGGTCTCATTTAGATAAAAAACTTTTCATTCTTTGCAAACACGCAAGATTCATGCGTTTGGAGCGGCCAAACAAGCCCCAAACGAATGCAAAGTCGCTTTATAACGAAATCAACCGATTGAGTTTTGCGCTCGCTGTAGACCTTCCAGCTCAAGTTAGTAGATCAGAAACTCTTTATTCTTTGCAACTACGCAAGATTCATCCGTTTGGAGCAGCCAAACAAGCCCTAAACGAATGCAAAGTCGCTTTATAACAAAATCGACCGATTCAGTTTTGCGCTCGCTGCATTCGTTCCAGCTCGTGTTATTAGATCAAAAACTCTTTATTCTATGCAAACACGCAAGATTCATTCGTTTCGAGCAGCCAAACAAGTCCCAAACAAATGCGAATTCGCTTTATAACGAAATTGAACGATTGAGTTTTGCGCTCGCTGAACGCGTTCCAGCTCGTGTTGTTAGATCAAAAACTCTTCATTCTATGCAAATATGCAAGATTCGAGCGTTTGGAGCAGCCAAACAAGCCCCAAACGAATGCAAAGTCGCTTTATAACGAAATCAACCGATTCAGTTTTGCGCTCGCTGCAGGCGTTCCAGCTCGTATTAAAAGATCAAAAACGCTTTATTCTCTGCAAATACGCAAGATTTATGCGTTTCGAGCAGCCAAACAAGCCCCAAACGAATGCAAAGTCACTTTATAACGAAATTGAACGATTGAGTTTTGCGCTCGCTTTAGGCGTTCCAGCTCGTCTCATTTAGATCAAAAACTTTTCATTCTTTGCAAACACGCAAGATTCATGCGTTTGGAGCGGCCAAACAAGCCCCAAACGAATGCAGAGTCGCTTTATAACGAAATGGAACGATTAAGTTTTGCGCTTGCTGTATGCGTTCCAGCTTGTGTTGTTAGATCAAAAACTCTTTATTCTATGCAAATACGCAAGATTCGAGCGTTTGGAGCAGCCAAACAAGCCCCAAACGAATGCAAAGTCGCTTTATAACGAAATTAAACGAATGAGTTTTGCGCTCGCTGCATTCGTTCCGGCTCGTGTTATTAGATCAAAAACTCTTTATTCTATGCAAATACGCAAGATTCATGCGCTTATAGTAGCCAAACAAGCCCCAAACGAATGCAAAGTCGCTTTATAACGAAATTGAACGATTGAGTTTTGCGCTCGCTGTACGCGTGCCAGCTCGTGTTATTAGATCAAAAACTCTTCATTCTATGCAAATACGCAAGATTCATGCGTTTGGAACAGCCAAACAAGCCCTAAACGAATGCAAAGTCGCTTTATAACGAAATCGACCGATTGAGTTTTGCGCTCGCTGTACGCGTTCCAGCTCGTGTTATTAGATCAAAAACTCTTCATTCTATGCAAATACGCAAGATTCATGCGTTTGGAGCAGCCAAACAAGCCCCAAACGAACGCAAAGTCGCATTATAACGAAATTGACCGATTGAGTTTTGCGCTCGCTGCAGGCGTTCCAGCTCGTATTAAAAGATCAAAAACTCTTTATACTATGCAAATACGAAAGATTCATGCGTTTCGAGCAGCTAAAGAAGCCCCGAACGAATGCAAAGTTGCATTATAACGAAATCGACCGATTGAGTTTTGCGCTCGCTGCACGCGTTCCAGCTCCATCAAAGATCAAAAATTCTTTATTCTAAGCAAATACACAAGATTCATGGGTTTGGAGCAGCCAAACAAGCCCCAAACGAATGCGAAGTCTCTTTTTTTACAAAATCGACCGATTCAGTTTTGCGCTCGCTGCATTCGTTCCAACTCGTGTTATTAGATCAAAAACTTTCCATTCTTTCCAAACACGCAAGATTCATGCGTTTGGAGCGGCCAAACAAGCCCCAAACGAATGCAGAGTCGCTTTATAACGAAATGGAACGATTAAGTTTTTCGCTCGCTGTATGCGTTCCAGCTCGTGTTGTTAGATCAAAAACTCTTCATTCTATGCAAATACGCAAGATTTGAGCGTTTGGAGCAGCCAAGCAAGCCCCAAACGAATGCAAAGTCGCTTTATAACGAAATCGACCGATTCATTTTTGCGCTCGCTGCAGGCGTTCCAGCTCGTATTAAAGGATCAAAAACTCCTTATTCTATGCAAATACGCAAGATTCATTCGTTTCGAGCAGCCAAACAAGCCCCAAACAAATGCGAAGTCGCTTTATAACGAAATCGACCGATTCAGTTTTGCGCTCGCTGCAGGCGTTCCAGCTCGTATTAAAAGATCAAAAACTCTTCATTCTATGCAAATACGCAAGATTCATGCGTTTGGAGCAGCCAAACAAGCCCCAAACGAACGCAAAGTCGCATTATAACGAAATCGACCGATTGAGTTTTGCGCTCGCTGCACGCGTTCCAGCTCGTATTCAAAGATCAAAAATTCTTTATTCTAAGCCAATACACAAGATTCATGCGTTTGGAGCGGCCAAACAAGCCCCAAACGAATGCAGAGTCGCTTTATAACGAAATGGAACGATTAAGTTTTGCGCTCGCTGTATGCGTTCCAGCTCGTGTTGTTAGATCAAAAACTCTTCATTCTATGCAAAAACGCAAGATTCGAGCGTTTGGAGCAGCCAAACAAGCCCCAAACGAGTGCAAAGTCACTTTATAACGAAATCGACCGATTCAGTTTTGCGCTCGCTGCAGGCTGTCCAGCTCGTATTTAAAGATCAAAAACTCTTCATTCTATGCAATTACGCAAGATTCATGCGTTTGGAGCAGCCAAACAAGCCCCAAACGAATGCAAAGTCACTTTATAACGAAATTGAACGATTGAGTTTTGCGCTCGCTGAAGACGTTCCAGCTTGTATTAAAAGATCAAAAACTTCTTATTCTATGCAAATACGCAAGATTCATTCGTTTCGAGCAGCCAAACAAGCCCCAAACAAATGCAAAGTCGCTTTATAACGAAATCGACCGATTGAGTTTCGCGCTCGCTGCAGGCGTTCCAGCTCGTATTAAAAGATCAAAAACTCTTTATTCTATGCAAATACGCAAGATTCATGCGTTTCGAGCAGCCAAAAAACCCCCAAACAAATGCAAAGTTGCATTATAACGAAATTGAACGATTGAGTTTAGCGCTCACTGTAGGCCTTCCAGCTCGTCTTATTAGATCAAAAACTTCTCATTTTCTGCAAATACGCAAGATTCAGGTAATTCAAGCCGCCAAACAAGCCCCAAACGAATGCAAAGTCGCTTCATGACGAAATTAAACGATTGAGTTTTGCGGTCGCTGCATTCGTTCCGGCTCGTGTTATTAGATCAAAAACTCTTTATTCTATGCAAATACGCGAGATTCATGCATTTCGAGCAGCTAGACAAGCCCCAAACGAATGCAAAGTCACTTTATAACGAAATCAACCGATTGAGTTTTGCGCTCGCTTTAGACGTTCCAGCTCGTGTTATTAGATCAAAAACTCTTTATTCTATGCAATTACGCAAGATTCATGCGTTTCGAGCAGCCAAACAAGCCCCAAACGAATGCAAAGTCACTTTATAACGAAATTGAACGATTGAGTTTTGCGCTCACTGTAGGCGTTCCAGCTGCACTTACTAGATCAAAAACTCGTCATTCTATGCAAATACGCAAGATTCATGCGTTTCGAGCAGCCAAACAATCCCCAAACGAGTGCAAAGTCGCTTTATAATGAAATCGACCGATTGAGTTTTGCGCTCGCTGCAGGCGTTCCAGCTCGTATTAAGAGACCAAAAACTCTTTATTCTATGCAAATACTAAAGCTTCATGCGTTTCGAGCAGCCAAACAAGCCCCAAACAAATGCAAAGTCGCTTTATAACGAAATCGACCGATTCAGTTTTGCGCTCGCTGCAGGCGTTCCAGCTCGTATTAAAAGATCAAAAACCCTCCATCTTATGCAAACACGCAAGATTCATGCGTTTCGAGCAGCCAAACAAGCCCCAAACGAATGCAAAGTCGCTTTATAACGAAATCAACCGATTGAGTTTTGCGCTCGCTGTAGACGTTCCAGCTCGTGTTAGTAGATCAAAAACTCTTTATTCTATGCAATTACGCAAGATTCATGCGTTTGGAGCAGCCAAACAAGCCCTAAACGAATGCAAAGTCGCTTTATAACGAAATCGACCGATTGAGTTTTGTGCTCGCTGAAGACGTTCCAGCTTGTATTAAAAGATCAAAAACTCCTTATTCTATGCAAATACGCAAGATTCATTTGTTTCGAGCAGCCAAACAAGCCCCAAACAAATGCAAAGTCGCTTTATAACGAAATTGAACGATTGAGTTTTGCGCTCGCTGAACGCGTTCCAGCTCGTGTTATTAGATCAAAAACTTTTCATTCTATGCAAATACGCAAGATTCATTTGTTTCGAGCAGCCAAACAAGCCCCAAACAAATGCAAAGTCGCTTTATAACGAAATTGAACGATTGAATTTTGCGCTCGCTGAACGCGTTCCAGCTCGTGTTATTAGATCAAAAACTTTTCATTCTATGCAAAATACGCAAGATTCATGCGTTTGGAGCAGCCAACCAAGCCCCAAACGAATGCAAAGTCGCTTTACAACGAAATGGAACGATTAAGTTTTGCACTCGCTGCATTCGTTCCAGCTCGTGTTATTAGATCAAAAACTCTCCATTCTATGCAGATACGCAGGATTCATGCGTTTCGAGCAGCCAAACAAGCCCCAAACGACTGCAAAGTCGCTTTATAACGAAATCAACCGATTGAGTTTTGCGCTCGCTGAAGACGTTCCAGCTCGTATTAAAAGATCATAAACTCTTTATTCTATGCAAATACGCAAGATTCATGCGTTTCGAGCAGGCAAACAAGCCCCAAACGAATGCAAAGTTGCATTATAACGAAATCGACCGATTGAGTTTTGCGCTCGCTTTTGGCGTTCCAGCTCGTCTCATTTAGATAAAAAACTTTTCATTCTTTGCAAACACGCAAGATTCATGCGTTTGGAGCGGCCAAACAAGCCCCAAACGAACGCAGAGTCGCTTTATAACGAAATGGAACGATTAAGTTTTGCGCTTGCTGTATGCGTTCCAGCTCGTGTTGTTAGATCAAAAACTCTTCATTCTATGCAAATACGCAAGATTCATGCGTTTCGAGCAGCTAGACAAGCCCCAAACGAATTCAAAGTCGCTTTATAACGAAATCAACCGATTGAGTTTTGCGCTCGCTGTAGACGTTCCAGCTCAAGTTAGTAGATCAGAAACTCTTTATTCTGTGCAATTACGCAATATTCATCCGTTTGGAGCAGCCAAACAAGCCCTAAACGAATGCAAAGTCGCTTTATAACAAAATCGACCGATTCAGTTTTGCGCTCGCTGCATTCGTTCCAGCTCGTGTTATTAGATCAAAAACTCTTCATTCTATGCAAATACGCAAGATTTATGCGTTTCGAGCAGCCAAACAAGCCCGAAACGAATGCAAAGTCGCTTTATAACGAAATCAACCGGATGAGTTTTGCGCTCGCTGAAGACGTTCCAGCTTGTATTAAAAGATCAAAAACTCCTTATTCTATGCAAATACGCAAGATTCATTTGTTTCGAGCAGCTAAACAAGCCCCAAACAAATGCAAAGTCGCTTTATAACGAAATCGACCGATTGAGTTTTGCGCTCGCTGCATTCGTTCCAGCTCGTGTTATTAGATCAAAAACTCTTTATTCTATGCAAACACGCAAGATTCATTCGTTTCGAGCAGCCAAACAAGTCCCAAACAAATGCAAAGTCGCTTTATAACGAAATCGACCGATTCAGTTTTGCGCTCGCTGCAGGCGTTCCAGCTCGTATTAAAAGATCAAAAACGCTTTATTCTCTGCAAATACGCAATATTTATGCGTTTCGAGCAGCCAAACAAGCCCCAAACGAATGCAAAGTCACTTTATAACGAAATTGAACGATTGAGTTTTGCGCTCGCTGAAGACGTTCCAGCTTGTATTAAAAGATCAAAAACTTCTTATTCTATGCAAATACGCAAGATTCATTCGTTTCGAGCAGCCAAACAAGCCCCAAACAAATGCAAAGTCGCTTTATAACGAAATCGACCGATTGAGTTTCGCGCTCGCTGCAGGCGTTCCAGCTTGTATTAAAAGATCAAAAACTTCTTATTCTATGCAAATACGCAAGATTCATTTGTTTCGAGCAGCCAAACAAGCCCCAAACAAATGCAAAGTCGCTTTATAACGAAATTGAACGATTGAGTTTTGCGCTCGCTGAACGCGTTCCCGCTCGTGTTATTAAATCAAAAACTCTTCATTCTATGCAAATACGCAAGATTCATGCGTTTGCAGCAGAAAAACAAGCCCCAAACGAATGCAAAGTTGCATTATAACGAAATCGACCGATTGAGTTTTGCGCTCGCTGCAGGCGTTCCAGCTCGTATTAAAAGATCAAAAACTCTTCATTCTATGCAAATACGCAAGATTCATGAATTTCGAGCAGGCAAACAAGCCCTAAACGAATGCAAAGTTGCATTGTAACGAAATCGACCGATTGAGTTTTGCGCTCGCTTTTGGCGTTCCAGCTCGTCTCATTTAGATCAAAAACTATTCATTCTTTGCAAACACGCAAGATTCATGCGTTTGGAGCAGCCGAACAAGCCCCAAACGAATGCAAAGTCGCTTTATAACGAAATCGACCGATTCAGTTTTGCGCTCGCTGCAGGCGTTCCAGCTCGTATTAAAAGATCAAAAACGCTTTATTCTCTGCAAATACGCAATATTTATGCGTTTCGAGCAGCCAAACAAGCCCCAAACGAATGCAAAGTCACTTTATAACGAAATTGAACGATTGAGTTTTGCGCTCGCTTTAGGCGTTCCAGCTCGTCTCATTTAGATCAAAAACTTTTCATTCTTTGCAAACACGCAAGATTCATGCGTTTGGAGCAGCCAAACAAGCCCCAAACGAACGCAAAGTCACTTTATAACGAAATTAAACGATTGAGTTTTGCGCTCACTGTAGGCGTTCCAGCTGCACTTACTAGATCAAAAACTCGTCATTCTATGCAAATACGCAAGATTCATGCGTTTCGAGCTACCAAACAATCCCTAAACGAGTGCAAAGTCGCTTTATAACGAAATCGACCGATTGAGTTTTGCGCTCGCTGCAGGCATTCCAGCTCGTGTTATTAGATCAAAAACTCTTTATTCTATGCAAATACGCAAGATTCATGCGTTTGGAGCCAAACAAGCCCCAAACGAACGCAAAGTCGCTTTGTAACGAAATAGAACGATTAAGTTTTGCGCTCGCTTTAGGCGTTCCAGCTCGTCTCATTTAGATCAAAAACTTTTCATTCTTTGCAAACACCTAAGAATCATGCGTTTCGAGCAGCCAAACAAGCCGAAAACGAATGCAAAGTCGCTTTATAACGAAATTGAACGATTGCGTTTTGCGCTCACTGTAGGCGTTCCAGCTCGTGTTATTAGATCAAAAACTCTTTATTCTATGCAAATACGCAAGATTCATGCGTTTGGAGCCAAACAAGCCCCAAACGAACGCAAAGTCGCTTTGTAACAAAATGGAACGATTAGGTTTTGCGCTCGCTGCAAGCGTTCCAGCTCGTGTTGTTAGATCAAAAACTCTTCATTCTATGCAAATATGCAAGATTCGAGCGTTTGGAGCAGCCAAACAAGCCCCAAACGACTGCAAAGTCGCTTTATAACGAAATCAACCGATTGAGTTTTGCGCTCGCTGAAGACGTTCCAGCTCGTATTAAAAGATCATAAACTCTTTATTCTATGCAAATACGCAAGATTCATGCGTTTCGAGCAGGCAAACAAGCCCCAAACGAATGCAAAGTTGCATTATGACGAAATCGACCGATTGAGTTTTGCGCTCGCTTTTGGCGTTCCAGCTCGTCTCATTTAGATAAAAAACTTTTCATTCTTTGCAAACACGCAAGATTCAGGCGTTTGGAGCGGCCAAACAAGCCCCAAACGAATGCAGAGTCGCTTTATAACGAAATGGAACGATTAAGTTTTGCGCTTGCTGTATGCGTTCCAGCTCGTGTTGTTAGATCAAAAACTCTTCATTCTATGCAAATATGCAAGATTCGAGCGTTTGGAGCAGCCGAACAAGCCCCAAACGAATGCAAAGTCGCTTTATAACGAAATTAAACGATTGAGTTTTGCGCTCGCTGCATTCGTTCCGGCTCGTGTTATTAGACCAAAAACTCATTAGTCTATGCAAATACGCGAGATTCATGCGTTTCGAGCAGCTAGACAAGCCCCAAACGAATGCAAAGTCACTTTATAACGAAATTAAACGATTGAGTTTTGCGCTCACTGTAGGCGTTCCAGCTGCACTTACTAGATCAAAAACTCGTCATTCTCTGCAAATAAGCAAGATTCATGCGTTTCCAGCAGCCAAACAGTCCCCAAACGAGTGCAAAGTCGCATTATTACGAAATCGACCGATTGAGTTTTGCGCTCGCTGCAGGCGTTCCAGCTCGTATTGAAAGATCAAAAATTCTTCATTCTATGCAAATACGCAAGATTCATGCGTTTGGGGCAGCCAAACAAGCCCCAAACGAATGCAAAGTCGCTTTATAACGAAATCGACCGATTGAGTTTTGCGCTCGCTGCATTCGTTCCAGCTCGTGTTATTAGATCAAAAACTCTTTATTCTATGCAAACACGCAAGATTCATTCGTTTCGAGCAGCCAAACAGTCCCCAAACGAGTGCAAAGTCGCATTATTACGAAATCGACCGATTGAGTTTTGCGCTCGCTTTTGGCGTTCCAGCTCGTCTCATTTAGATCAAAAACTTTTCATTCTTTGCAAACACGCAAGATTCATGCGTTTGGAGCGGCCAAACAAGCCCCAAACGAATGCAGAGTCGCTTTATAACGAAATGGAACGATTAAGTTTTGCGCTCGCTGTATGCGTTCCAGCTCGTGTTGTTAGATCAAAAACTCTTCATTCTATGCAAATACGCAAGATTTGAGCGTTTGGAGCAGCCAAACAAGCCCCAAACGAATGCAAAGTCGCTTTATAACGAAATCGACCGATTCAGTTTTGCGCTCGCTGCAGGCGTTCCAGCTCGTATTAAAAGATCAAAAACTCCTTATTCTATGCAAATACGCAAGATTCATGCGTTTCGAGCAGCCAAACAAGCCCCAAACGAATGCAATGTTGCATTATAACGAAATCGACCGATTGAGTTTTGCGCTCGCTGTACGCGTTCCAGCTCGTGTTATTAGATCAAAAACTCTTCATTCTATGCAAATACGCAAGATTCATGCGTTTGGAGCAGCCAAACAAGCCCCAAACGAACGCAAAGTCGCATTATAACGAAATTGACCGATTGAGTTTTGCACTCGGTGCAGGCGTTCCAGCTCGTATTCAAAGATCAAAAACTCTTTATTCTAAGCAAATACGCAAGATTCATGGGTTTGGAGCAGCCAAACAAGCCCCAAACGAATGCAAAGTCTCTTTTTTACAAAATCGACCGATTCAGTTTTGCGCTCGCTGCATTCGTTCCAGCTCGTGTTATTACATCAAAAACTCTTTACTCTATCTAAATACGCAAGATTCATTCGTTTCGAGCAGCCAAACAAGCCCCAAACAAATGCGAAGTCGCTTTATAAGGAAAATGAACGATTGAGTTTTGCGCTCGCTGAACGCGTTCCAGCTCGTGTTATTAGATCAAAAACTTTTCCTGCTATGCAAATACGCGAAATTCGAGCGTTTGGCGCAGCCAAACAAGCCCCAAACGAAAGCAAAGTCGCTTTATAACGAAATCGACCGATTGAGTTTCGCGCTCGCTGCAGGCGTTCCAGCTCGTATTAAAAGATCAAAAACTCTTTATTCTATGCAAATACGCAAGATTCATGCGTTTCGAGCAGCCAAACAAGCCCCAAACGAATGCAAAGTTGCATTATAACGAAATCGACCGATTGAGTTTTGCGCTCGCTGCAGGCGTTCCAGCTCGTATTAAAAGATCAAAAACTTTTTACACTATGCAAATACAAAAGATTCATGCGTTTCGAGCAGCCAAACAAGCCCCAAACAAATGCAAAGTCGCTTTATAACGAAATTGAACGATTGAGTTTTGCGCTCGCTGAACGCGTTCCCACTCGTGTTATTAAATCAAAAACTCTTCATTCTATGCAAATACGCAAGATTCATGCGTTTGGAGCAGAAAAACAAGCCCCAAACGAATGCAAAGTTGCATTATAACGAAATCGACCGATTGAGTTTTGCGCTCGCTGCACGCGTTCCAGCTCATATTTAAAGATCAAGAACTCTTCATTCTAAGCAAATACGCAAGATTCATGGGTTTGGAGCAGCCAAACAAGCTCCAAACGAATGCAAAGTCGCTTTTTTACGAAATCGCCCGATTCAGTTTTGCGCTCGCAGCATTCGTTCTAGCTCGTGTTATTAGATCAAAAACTCTTTATTCTATGCAAATACGCAAGATTCATGCGCTTATAGTAGCCAAACAAGCCCAGAACGAATGCAAAGTCGCTTTATAACGAAATTGAACGATTGAGTTTTGCGCTCGCTGTACGCGTGCCAGCTCGTGTTATTAGATCAAAAACTCTTCATTCTATGCAAATACGCAAGATTCATGCGTTTGGAACAGCCAAACAAGCCCTAAACGAATGCAAAGTCGCTTTATAACGAAATCGACCGATTGAGTTTTGCGCTCGCTGTACGCGTTCCAGCTCGTGTTATTAGATCAAAAACTCTTCATTCTATGCAAATACGCAAGATTCATGCGTTTGGAGCAACCAAACAAGCCCCAAACGAACGCAAAGTCGCATTATAACGAAATTGACCGATTGAGTTTTGCGCTCGCTGCAGGCGTTCCAGCTCGTATTAAAAGATCAAAAACTCTTTATACTATGCAAATACGAAAGATTCATGCGTTTCGAGCAGCTAAAGAAGCCCCGAACGAATGCAAAGTTGCATTATAACGAAATCGACCGATTGAGTTTTGCGCTCGCTGCACGCGTTCCAGCTCGTATTCAAAGATCAAAAATTCTTTATTCTAAGCAAATACACAAGATTCATGGGTTTGGAGCAGCCAAACAAGCCCCAAACGAATGCGAAGTCTCTTTTTTACAAAATCGACCGATTCAGTTTTGCGCTCGCTGCATTCGTTCCAGCTCGTGTTATTAGATCAAAAACTTTCCATTCTTTCCAAACACGCAAGATTCATGCGTTTGGAGCGGCCAAACAAGCCCCAAACGAATGCAGAGTCGCTTTATAACGAAATGGAACGATTAAGTTTTGCGCTCGCTGTATGCGTTCCAGCTCGTGTTGTTAGATCAAAAACTCTTCATTCTATGCAAATACGCAAGATTCGAGCGCTTGGAGCAGCCAAACAAGCCCCAAACGAATGCAAAGTCGCTTCATAACGAAATTAAACGATTGAGTTTTGCGCTCGCTGCATTCGTTCCGGCTCGTGTTATTGGATCAAAAACTCCTTATTCTATGCAATTACGCAAGATTCATGCGTTTGGAGCAGCCAAACAAGCCCCAAACGAATGCAAAGTCACTTTATAATGAAATTGAACGATTGAGTTTTGCGCTCGCTGAAGACGTTCCAGCTTGTATTAAAAGATCAAAAACTTCTTATTCTATGCAAATACGCAAGATTCATTCGTTTCGAGCAGCCAAACAAGCCCCAAACAAATGCAAAGTCGCTTTATAACGAAATCGACCGATTGAGTTTCGCGCTCGCTGCAGGCGTTCCAGCTCGTATTAAAAGATCAAAAACTCTTTATTCTATGCAATCACGCAAGATTCATGCGTTTCGAGCAGCCAAAAAACCCCCAAACGAATGCAAAGTTGCATTATAACGAAATTGAACGATTGAGTTTCACGCTCACTGTAGGCGTTCTAGCTCGTCTTATTAGATCAAAAACTTTTCATTTGCTGCAAATACGCAAGATTCAGGTAATTCAAGCCGGCAAACAAGCCCCAAGCGAATGCAAAGTCGCTTCATAACGAAATTAAACGATTGAGTTTTGCGCTCGCTGCATTCGTTCTGGCTCGTGTTATTAGATCAAAAACTCCTTATTCTATGCAAATACGCGAGATTCATGCGTTTCGAGCAGCTAGACAAGCCCCAAACGAATGCAAAGTCACTTTATAACGAAATCAACCGATTGAGTTTTGCGCTCACTGTAGACGTTCCAGCTCGTGTTATTAGATCAAAAACTCTTTATTCTATGCAATTACGCAAGATTCATGCGTTTCGAGCAGCCAAACAAGCCCCAAACGAATGCAAAGTCACTTTATAACGAAATTAAACGATTGAGTTTTGCGCTCACTGTAGGCGTTCCAGCTGCACTTACTAGATCAAAAACTCGTCATTCTATGCAAATACGCAAGATTCATGCGTTTCGAGCAGCCAAACAATCCCCAAACGAGTGCAAAGTCGCTTTATATTGAAATCGACCGATTGAGTTTTGCGCTCGCTGCAGGCGTTCCAGCTCGTATTAAGAGACCAAAAACTCTTTATTCTATGCAAATACGAAAGATTCATGCGTTTCGAGCAGCCAAACAAGCCCCAAACAAATGCAAAGTCGCTTTATAACGAAATCGACCGATTCAGTTTTGCGCTCGCTGCAGGCGTTCCAGCTCGTATTAAAAGATCAAAAACTCTCCATCCTATGCAAACACGCAAGATTCATGCGTTTCGAGCAGCCAAACAAGCCCCAAACGAATGCAAAGTCGCTTTATAACGAAATCAACCGATTGAGTTTTGCGCTCGCTGAAGACGTTCCAGCTTGTATTAAAAGATCAAAAACTTCTTATTCTATGCAAATAGGCAAGAATCATTCGTTTCGAGCAGCCAAACAAGCCCCAAACAAATGCGAAGTCGCATCATAACGAAATCGACCGATTGAGTTTTGCGCTCGCTCTAGGCGTTCCAGCTCGTCTCATTTAGATCAAAAACTTTTCATTTTTTGCAAACACGCAAGATTCATGTGTTTGGAGCGGAAAAACAAGCCCCAAACGAATGCAAAGTCGCTTTATAACGAAATGGAACGATTAAGTTTTCCGCTCGCTGCATTCGTTCCAGCTCGTGTTATTAGATCAAAAACTCTCCATTCTATGCAGATACGCAAGATTCATGCGTTTCGAGCAGCCAAACAAGCCCCAAACGACTAAAAAGTCGCTTTATAACGAAATCAACCGACTGAGTTTTGCGCTCGCTGAAGACGTTCCAGCTCGTATTAAAAGATCATAAACTCTTTATTCTATGCAAACACGCAAGATTCATGCGTTTCGAGCAGGCAAACAAGCCCCAAACGAATGCAAAGTCGCTTCATAACGAAATCGACCGTTTGAAATTCGCGCTCGCTGCAGGCGTTCCAGCTCGGATTAAAAGATCAAAAACTCTCTACTCTATGCAAATACGCAAGATTCATGCGTCTCGAGCAGCCAAACAAGCCCCAAACGAATGCAATGTTGCATTATAACGAAATCGACCGATTGAGTTTTGCGCTCGCTGTACGCGTTCCAGCTCGTGTTATTAGATCAAAAACTCTTTATTCTATGCAAATACGCAAGATTCATGCGTTTGGAGCAGCCAAACAAGCCCCAAACGAACGCAGAGTCGCATTATAACGAAATTGACCGATTGAGTTTTGCACTCGGTGCAGGCGTTCCAGCTCGTATTCAAAGATCAAAAACTCTTTATTCTAAGCAAATACGCAAGATTCATGGGTTTGGAGCAGCCAAACAAGCCCCAAACGAATGCAAAGTCTCTTTTTTACAAAATCGACCGATTCAGTTTTGCGCTCGCTGCATTCGTTCCAGCTCGTGTTATTACATCAAAAACTCTTTACTCTATCCAAATACGCAAGATTCATTCGTTTCGAGCAGCCAAACAAGCCCCAAACAAATGCGAAGTCGCTTTATAAGGAAAATGAACGATTGAGTTTTGCGCTCGCTGAACGCGTTCCAGCTCGTGTTATTAGATCAAAAACTTTTCCTGCTATGCAAATTCGCGAAATTCGAGCGTTTGGCGCAGCCAAACAAGCCCCAAACGAAAGCAAAGTCGCTTTATAACGAAATCGACCGATTGAGTTTCGCGCTCGCTGCAGGCGTTCCAGCTCGTATTAAAAGATCAAAAACTCTTTATTCTATGCAAATACGCAAGATTCATGCGTTTCGAGCAGCCAAACAAGCCCCAAACGAATGCAAAGTTGTATTATAACGAAATCGACCGATTGAGTTTTGCGCTAGCTGTACGCGTTCCAGCTCGTGTTATTAGATCAAAAACTTTTCATTTTTTGCAAACGCGCAAGATTCATGCTTTTGGAGCGGCCAAACAAGCCCCAAACGAATGCAAAGTCGCTTTATAACGAAATGGAACGATTAAGTTTTCCGCTCGCTGCATTCGTTCCAGCTCGTGTTATTAGATCAAAAACTCTCCATTCTATGCAGATACGCGAGATTCATGCGTTTCGAGCAGCCAAACAAGCCCCAAACGACTGCAAAGTCGCTTTAAAACCAAATCAACCGATTGAGTTTTGCGCTCGCTGAAGACGTTCCAGCTTGTATTGAAAGATCAAAAACTTCTTATTCTATGCAAATACGCAAGATTCATTTGTTTCGAGCAGCCAAACAAGCCCCAAACAAATGCAAAGTCGCTTTATAACGAAATTGAACGATTGAGTTTTGCGCTCGCTGAACGCGTTCCCGCTCGTGTTATTAAATCAAAAACTCTTCATTCTATGCAAATACGCAAGATTCATGCGTTTGGAGCAGAAAAACAAGCCCCAAACGAATGCAAAGTTGCATTATAACGAAATCGACCGATTGAGTTTTGCGCTCGCTGCAGGCGTTCCAGCTCGTATTAAAAGATCAAAAACTCTTTATACTATGCAAATACAAAAGATTCATGCGTTTCGAGCAGCCAAACAAGCCCCAAACGACTGCAAAGTCGCATTATAACGAAATTGACCGATTGAGTTTTGCGCTCGCTGCAGGCGTTCCAGCTCGTATTAAAAGATCAAAAACTCTTTATACTATGCAAATACAAAAGATTCATGCGTTTCGAGCAGCCAAACAAGCCCCAAACGAATGCAAAGTTGCATTATAACGAAATCGACCGATTGAGTTTTGCGCTCGCTGCACGCGTTCCAGCTCGTATTTAAAGATCAAGAACTCTTCATTCTAAGCAAATACGCAAGATTCATGGGTTTGGAGCAGCCAAACAAGCTCCAAACGAATGCAAAGTCGCTTTTTTACGAAATCGACCGATTCAGTTTTGCGCTCGCAGCATTCGTTCTAGCTCGTGTTATTAGATCAAAAACTCTTTATTCTATGCAAATACGCAAGATTCATGCGCTTATAGTAGCCAAACAAGCCCCAAACGAATGCAAAGTCGCTTTATAACGAAATTGAACGATTGAGTTTTGCGCTCGCTGTACGCGTTCCAGCTCGTGTTATTAGATCAAAAACTCTTCATTCTATGCAAATACGCAAGATTCATGCGTTTGGAGCAGCCAAACAAGCCCCAAACGAACGCAAAGTCGCATTATAACGAAATTGACCGATTGAGTTTTGCGCTCGCTGCAGGCGTTCCAGCTCGTATTAAAAGATCAAAAACTCTTTATACTATGCAAATACGAAAGATTCATGCGTTTCGAGCAGCTAAAGAAGCCCCGAACGAATGCAAAGTTGCATTATAACGAAATCGACCGATTGAGTTTTGCGCTCGCTGCACGCGTTCCAGCTCGTATTCAAAGATCAAAAATTCTTTATTTTAAGCAAATACACAAGATTCATGGGTTTGGAGCAGCCAAACAAGCCCCAAACGAATGCGAAGTCTCTTTTTTTACAAAATCGACCGATTCAGTTTTGCGCTCGCTGCATTCGTTCCAACTCGTGTTATTAGATCAAAAACTTTCCATTCTTTCCAAACACGCAAGATTCATGCGTTTGGAGCGGCCAAACAAGCCCCAAACGAATGCAGAGTCGCTTTATAACGAAATGGAACGATTAAGTTTTGCGCTCGCTGTATGCGTTCCAGCTCGTGTTGTTAGATCAAAAACTCTTCATTCTATGCAAATACGCAAGATTTGAGCGTTTGGAGCAGCCAAGCAAGCCCCAAACGAATGCAAAGTCGCTTTATAACGAAATCGACCGATTCATTTTTGCGCTCGCTGCAGGCGTTCCAGCTCGTATTAAAGGATCAAAAACTCCTTATTCTATGCAAATACGCAAGATTCATTCGTTTCGAGCAGCCAAACAAGCCCCAAACAAATGCGAAGTCGCTTTATAACGAAATCGACCGATTCAGTTTTGCGCTCGCTGCAGGCGTTCCAGCTCGTATTAAAAGATCAAAAACTCTTCATTCTATGCAAATACGCAAGATTCATGCGTTTGGAGCAGCCAAACAAGCCCCAAACGAACGCAAAGTCGCATTATAACGAAATCGACCGATTGAGTTTTGCGCTCGCTGCACGCGTTCCAGCTCGTATTCAAAGATCAAAAATTCTTTATTCTAAGCCAATACACAAGATTCATGCGTTTGGAGCGGCCAAACAAGCCCCAAACGAATGCAGAGTCGCTTTATAACGAAATGGAACGATTAAGTTTTGCGCTCGCTGTATGCGTTCCAGCTCGTGTTGTTAGATCAAAAACTCTTCATTCTATGCAAAAACGCAAGATTCGAGCGTTTGGAGCAGCCAAACAAGCCCCAAACGAGTGCAAAGTCACTTTATAACGAAATCGACCGATTCGATTTTGCGCTCGCTGCAGGCTGTCCAGCTCGTATTTAAAGATCAAAAACTCTTCATTCTATGCAATTACGCAAGATTCATGCGTTTGGAGCAGCCAAACAAGCCCCAAACGAATGCAAAGTCACTTTATAACGAAATTGAACGATTGAGTTTTGCGCTCGCTGAAGACGTTCCAGCTTGTATTAAAAGATCAAAAACTTCTTATTCTATGCAAATACGCAAGATTCATTCGTTTCGAGCAGCCAAACAAGCCCCAAACAAATGCAAAGTCGCTTTATAACGAAATCGACCGATTGAGTTTCGCGCTCGCTGCAGGCGTTCCAGCTCGTATTAAAAGATCAAAAACTCTTTATTCTATGCAAATACGCAAGATTCATGCGTTTCAAGCAGCCAAAAAACCCCCAAACAAATGCAAAGTTGCATTATAACGAAATTGAACGATTGAGTTTAGCGCTCACTGTAGGCCTTCCAGCTCGTCTTATTAGATCAAAAACTTTTCATTTTCTGCAAATACGCAAGATTCAGGTAATTCAAGCCGCCAAACAAGCCCCAAACGAATGCAAAGTCGCTTCATGACGAAATTAAACGATTGAGTTTTGCGGTCGCTGCATTCGTTCCGGCTCGTGTTATTAGATCAAAAACTCTTTATTCTATGCAAATACGCGAGATTCATGCATTTCGAGCAGCTAGACAAGCCCCAAACGAATGCAAAGTCACTTTATAACGAAATCAACCGATTGAGTTTTGCGCTCGCTTTAGACGTTCCAGCTCGTGTTATTAGATCAAAAACTCTTTATTCTATGCAATTACGCAAGATTCATGCGTTTCGAGCAGCCAAACAAGCCCCAAACGAATGCAAAGTCACTTTATAACGAAATTGAACGATTGAGTTTTGCGCTCACTGTAGGCGTTCCAGCTGCACTTACTAGATCAAAAACTCGTCATTCTATGCAAATACGCAAGATTCATGCGTTTCGAGCAGCCAAACAATCCCCAAACGAGTGCAAAGTCGCTTTATAATGAAATCGACCGATTGAGTTTTGCGCTCGCTGCAGGCGTTCCAGCTCGTATTAAGAGACCAAAAACTCTTTATTCTATGCAAATACTAAAGCTTCATGCGTTTCGAGCAGCCAAACAAGCCCCAAACAAATGCAAAGTCGCTTTATAACGAAATCGACCGATTCAGTTTTGCGCTCGCTGCAGGCGTTCCAGCTCGTATTAAAAGATCAAAAACCCTCCATCTTATGCAAACACGCAAGATTCATGCGTTTCGAGCAGCCAAACAAGCCCCAAACGAATGCAAAGTCGCTTTATAACGAAATCAACCGATTGAGTTTTGCGCTCGCTGTAGACGTTCCAGCTCGTGTTAGTAGATCAAAAACTCTTTATTCTATGCAATTACGCAAGATTCATGCGTTTGGAGCAGCCAAACAAGCCCTAAACGAATGCAAAGTCGCTTTATAACGAAATCGACCGATTGAGTTTTGCGCTCGCTGAAGACGTTCCAGCTTGTATTAAAAGATCAAAAACTCCTTATTCTATGCAAATACGCAAGATTCATTTGTTTCGAGCAGCCAAACAAGCCCCAAACAAATGCAAAGTCGCTTTATAACGAAATTGAACGATTGAGTTTTGCGCTCGCTGAACGCGTTCCAGCTCGTGTTATTAGATCAAAAACTTTTCATTCTATGCAAATACGCAAGATTCATTTGTTTCGAGCAGCCAAACAAGCCCCAAACAAATGCAAAGTCGCTTTATAACGAAATTGAACGATTGAATTTTGCGCTCGCTGAACGCGTTCCAGCTCGTGTTATTAGATCAAAAACTTTTCATTCTATGCAAAATACGCAAGATTCATGCGTTTGGAGCAGCCAAACAAGCCCCAAACGAATGCAAAGTCGCTTTACAACGAAATGGAACGATTAAGTTTTGCACTCGCTGCATTCGTTCCAGCTCGTGTTATTAGATCAAAAACTCTCCATTCTATGCAGATACGCAGGATTCATGCGTTTCGAGCAGCCAAACAAGCCCCAAACGACTGCAAAGTCGCTTTATAACGAAATCAACCGATTGAGTTTTGCGCTCGCTGAAGACGTTCCAGCTCGTATTAAAAGATCATAAACTCTTTATTCTATGCAAATACGCAAGATTCATGCGTTTCGAGCAGGCAAACAAGCCCCAAACGAATGCAAAGTTGCATTATAACGAAATCGACCGATTGAGTTTTGCGCTCGCTTTTGGCGTTCCAGCTCGTCTCATTTAGATAAAAAACTTTTCATTCTTTGCAAACACGCAAGATTCATGCGTTTGGAGCGGCCAAACAAGCCCCAAACGAATGCAGAGTCGCTTTATAACGAAATGGAACGATTAAGTTTTGCGCTTGCTGTATGCGTTCCAGCTCGTGTTGTTAGATCAAAAACTCTTCATTCTATGCAAATACGCAAGATTCATGCGTTTCGAGCAGCTAGACAAGCCCCAAACGAATTCAAAGTCGCTTTATAACGAAATCAACCGATTGAGTTTTGCGCTCGCCGTAGACGTTCCAGCTCAAGTTAGTAGATCAGAAACTCTTTATTCTGTGCAATTACGCAATATTCATCCGTTTGGAGCAGCCAAACAAGCCCTAAACGAATGCAAAGTCGCTTTATAACAAAATCGACCGATTCAGTTTTGCGCTCGCTGCATTCGTTCCAGCTCGTGTTATTAGATCAAAAACTCTTCATTCTATGCAAATACGCAAGATTTATGCGTTTCGAGCAGCCAAACAAGCCCGAAACGAATGCAAAGTCGCTTTATAACGAAATCAACCGATTGAGTTTTGCGCTCGCTGAAGACGTTCCAGCTTGTATTAAAAGATCAAAAACTCCTTATTCTATGCAAATACGCAAGATTCATTTGTTTCGAGCAGCTAAACAAGCCCCAAACAAATGCAAAGTCGCTTTATAACGAAATCGACCGATTGAGTTTTGCGCTCGCTGCATTCGTTCCAGCTCGTGTTATTAGATCAAAAACTCTTTATTCTATGCAAACACGCAAGATTCATTCGTTTCGAGCAGCCAAACAAGTCCCAAACAAATGCAAAGTCGCTTTATAACGAAATCGACCGATTCAGTTTTGCGCTCGCTGCAGGCGTTCCAGCTCGTATTGAAAGATCAAAAACGCTTTATTCTCTGCAAATACGCAATATTTATGCGTTTCGAGCAGCCAAACAAGCCCCAAACGAATGCAAAGTCACTTTATAACGAAATTGAACGATTGAGTTTTGCGCTCGCTGAAGACGTTCCAGCTTGTATTAAAAGATCAAAAACTTCTTATTCTATGCAAATACGCAAGATTCATTCGTTTCGAGCAGCCAAACAAGCCCCAAACAAATGCAAAGTCGCTTTATAACGAAATCGACCGATTGAGTTTCGCGCTCGCTGCAGGCGTTCCAGCTTGTATTAAAAGATCAAAAACTTCTTATTCTATGCAAATACGCAAGATTCATTTGTTTCGAGCAGCCAAACAAGCCCCAAACAAATGCAAAGTCGCTTTATAACGAAATTGAACGATTGAGTTTTGCGCTCGCTGAACGCGTTCCCGCTCGTGTTATTAAATCAAAAACTCTTCATTCTATGCAAATACGCAAGATTCATGCGTTTGCAGCAGAAAAACAAGCCCCAAACGAATGCAAAGTTGCATTATAACGAAATCGACCGATTGAGTTTTGCGCTCGCTGCAGGCGTTCCAGCTCGTATTAAAAGATCAAAAACTCTTCATTCTATGCAAATACGCAAGATTCATGAATTTCGAGCAGGCAAACAAGCCCTAAACGAATGCAAAGTTGCATTGTAACGAAATCGACCGATTGAGTTTTGCGCTCGCTTTTGGCGTTCCAGCTCGTCTCATTTAGATCAAAAACTATTCATTCTTTGCAAACACGCAAGATTCATGCGTTTGGAGCAGCCGAACAAGCCCCAAACGAATGCAAAGTCGCTTTATAACGAAATCGACCGATTCAGTTTTGCGCTCGCTGCAGGCGTTCCAGCTCGTATTAAAAGATCAAAAACGCTTTATTCTCTGCAAATACGCAATATTTATGCGTTTCGAGCAGCCAAACAAGCCCCAAACGAATGCAAAGTCACTTTATAACGAAATTGAACGATTGAGTTTTGCGCTCGCTTTAGGCGTTCCAGCTCGTCTCATTTAGATCAAAAACTTTTCATTCTTTGCAAACACGCAAGATTCATGCGTTTGGAGCAGCCAAACAAGCCCCAAACGAACGCAAAGTCACTTTATAACGAAATTAAACGATTGAGTTTTGCGCTCACTGTAGGCGTTCCAGCTGCACTTACTAGATCAAAAACTCGTCATTCTATGCAAATACGCAAGATTCATGCGTTTCGAGCTACCAAACAATCCCTAAACGAGTGCAAAGTCGCTTTATAACGAAATCGACCGATTGAGTTTTGCGCTCGCTTTTGGCGTTCCAGCTCGTCTCATTTAGATAAAAAACTTTTCATTCTTTGCAAACACGCAAGATTCAGGCGTTTGGAGCGGCCAAACAAGCCCCAAACGAATGCAGAGTCGCTTTATAACGAAATGGAACGATTAAGTTTTGCGCTTGCTGTATGCGTTCCAGCTCGTGTTGTTAGATCAAAAACTCTTCATTCTATGCAAATATGCAAGATTCGAGCGTTTGGAGCAGCCGAACAAGCCCCAAACGAATGCAAAGTCGCTTTATAACGAAATTAAACGATTGAGTTTTGCGCTCGCTGCATTCGTTCCGGCTCGTGTTATTAGACCAAAAACTCATTAGTCTATGCAAATACGCGAGATTCATGCGTTTCGAGCAGCTAGACAAGCCCCAAACGAATGCAAAGTCACTTTATAACGAAATTAAACGATTGAGTTTTGCGCTCACTGTAGGCGTTCCAGCTGCACTTACTAGATCAAAAACTCGTCATTCTCTGCAAATAAGCAAGATTCATGCGTTTCCAGCAGCCAAACAGTCCCCAAACGAGTGCAAAGTCGCATTATTACGAAATCGACCGATTGAGTTTTGCGCTCGCTGCAGGCGTTCCAGCTCGTATTGAAAGATCAAAAATTCTTCATTCTATGCAAATACGCAAGATTCATGCGTTTGGGGCAGCCAAACAAGCCCCAAACGAATGCAAAGTCGCTTTATAACGAAATCGACCGATTCAGTTTTGCGCTCGCTGCAGGCGTTCCAGCTCGTATTAAAAGATCAAAAACTCTTCATTCTATGCAAATACGCAAGATTCATGCGTTTGGGGCAGCCAAACAAGCCCCAAACGAATGCAAAGTCACTCCATAACGAAATTAAACGATTGAGTTTTGCGCTCACTGTAGGCGTTCCAGCTGCACTTACTAGATCAAAAACTCGTCATTCTCTGCAAATAAGCAAGATTCATGCGTTTCCAGCAGCCAAACAGTCCCCAAACGAGTGCAAAGTCGCATTATTACGAAATCGACCGATTGAGTTTTGCGCTCGCTTTTGGCGTTCCAGCTCGTCTCATTTAGATCAAAAACTTTTCATTCTTTGCAAACACGCAAGATTCATGCGTTTGGAGCGGCCAAACAAGCCCCAAACGAATGCAGAGTCGCTTTATAACGAAATGGAACGATTAAGTTTTGCGCTCGCTGTATGCGTTCCAGCTCGTGTTGTTAGATCAAAAACTCTTCATTCTATGCAAATACGCAAGATTTGAGCGTTTGGAGCAGCCAAACAAGCCCCAAACGAATGCAAAGTCGCTTTATAACGAAATCGACCGATTCAGTTTTGCGCTCGCTGCAGGCGTTCCAGCTCGTATTAAAAGATCAAAAACTCCTTATTCTATGCAAATACGCAAGATTCATGCGTTTCGAGCAGCCAAACAAGCCCCAAACGAATGCAATGTTGCATTATAACGAAATCGACCGATTGAGTTTTGCGCTCGCTGTACGCGTTCCAGCTCGTGTTATTAGATCAAAAACTCTTTATTCTATGCAACTACGCAAGATTCATGCGTTTGGAGCAGCCAAACAAGCCCCAAACGAACGCAAAGTCGCATTATAACGAAATTGACCGATTGAGTTTTGCACTCGGTGCAGGCGTTCCAGCTCGTATTCAAAGATCAAAAACTCTTTATTCTAAGCAAATACGCAAGATTCATGGGTTTGGAGCAGCCAAACAAGCCCCAAACGAATGCAAAGTCTCTTTTTTACAAAATCGACCGATTCAGTTTTGCGCTCGCTGCATTCGTTCCAGCTCGTGTTATTACATCAAAAACTCTTTACTCTATCCAAATACGCAAGATTCATTCGTTTCGAGCAGCCAAACAAGCCCCAAACAAATGCGAAGTCGCTTTATAAGGAAAATGAACGATTGAGTTTTGCGCTCGCTGAACGCGTTCCAGCTCGTGTTATTAGATCAAAAACTTTTCCTGCTATGCAAATACGCGAAATTCGAGCGTTTGGCGCAGCCAAACAAGCCCCAAACGAAAGCAAAGTCGCTTTATAACGAAATCGACCGATTGAGTTTCGCGCTCGCTGCAGGCGTTCCAGCTCGTATTAAAAGATCAAAAACTCTTTATTCTATGCAAATACGCAAGATTCATGCGTTTCGAGCAGCCAAACAAGCCCCAAACGAATGCAAAGTTGCATTATAACGAAATCGACCGATTGAGTTTTGCGCTCGCTGCAGGCGTTCCAGCTCGTATTAAAAGATCAAAAACTTTTTACACTATGCAAATACAAAAGATTCATGCGTTTCGAGCAGCCAAACAAGCCCCAAACAAATGCAAAGTCACTTTATAACGAAATTGAACGATTGAGTTTTGCGCTCGCTGAACGCGTTCCCACTCGTGTTATTAAATCAAAAACTCTTCATTCTATGCAAATACGCAAGATTCATGCGTTTGGAGCAGAAAAACAAGCCCCAAACGAATGCAAAGTTGCATTATAACGAAATCGACCGATTGAGTTTTGCGCTCGCTGCACGCGTTCCAGCTCATATTTAAAGATCAAGAACTCTTCATTCTAAGCAAATACGCAAGATTCATGGGTTTGGAGCAGCCAAACAAGCTCCAAACGAATGCAAAGTCGCTTTTTTACGAAATCGCCCGATTCAGTTTTGCGCTCGCAGCATTCGTTCTAGCTCGTGTTATTAGATCAAAAACTCTTTATTCTATGCAAATACGCAAGATTCATGCGCTTATAGTAGCCAAACAAGCCCAGAACGAATGCAAAGTCGCTTTATAACGAAATTGAACGATTGAGTTTTGCGCTCGCTGTACGCGTGCCAGCTCGTGTTATTAGATCAAAAACTCTTCATTCTATGCAAATACGCAAGATTCATGCGTTTGGAACAGCCAAACAAGCCCTAAACGAATGCAAAGTCGCTTTATAACGAAATCGACCGATTGAGTTTTGCGCTCGCTGTACGCGTTCCAGCTCGTGTTATTAGATCAAAAACTCTTCATTCTATGCAAATACGCAAGATTCATGCGTTTGGAGCAACCAAACAAGCCCCAAACGAACGCAAAGTCGCATTATAACGAAATTGACCGATTGAGTTTTGCGCTCGCTGCAGGCGTTCCAGCTCGTATTAAAAGATCAAAAACTCTTTATACTATGCAAATACGAAAGATTCATGCGTTTCGAGCAGCTAAAGAAGCCCCGAACGAATGCAAAGTTGCATTATAACGAAATCGACCGATTGAGTTTTGCGCTCGCTGCACGCGTTCCAGCTCGTATTCAAAGATCAAAAATTCTTTATTCTAAGCAAATACACAAGATTCATGGGTTTGGAGCAGCCAAACAAGCCCCAAACGAATGCGAAGTCTCTTTTTTACAAAATCGACCGATTCAGTTTTGCGCTCGCTGCATTCGTTCCAGCTCGTGTTATTAGATCAAAAACTTTCCATTCTTTCCAAACACGCAAGATTCATGCGTTTGGAGCGGCCAAACAAGCCCCAAACGAATGCAGAGTCGCTTTATAACGAAATGGAACGATTAAGTTTTGCGCTCGCTGTATGCGTTCCAGCTCGTGTTGTTAGATCAAAAACTCTTCATTCTATGCAAATACGCAAGATTCGAGCGCTTGGAGCAGCCAAACAAGCCCCAAACGAATGCAAAGTCGCTTCATAACGAAATTAAACGATTGAGTTTTGCGCTCGCTGCATTCGTTCCGGCTCGTGTTATTGGATCAAAAACTCCTTATTCTATGCAATTACGCAAGATTCATGCGTTTGGAGCAGCCAAACAAGCCCCAAACGAATGCAAAGTCACTTTATAATGAAATTGAACGATTGAGTTTTGCGCTCGCTGAAGACGTTCCAGCTTGTATTAAAAGATCAAAAACTTCTTATTCTATGCAAATACGCAAGATTCATTCGTTTCGAGCAGCCAAACAAGCCCCAAACAAATGCAAAGTCGCTTTATAACGAAATCGACCGATTGAGTTTCGCGCTCGCTGCAGGCGTTCCAGCTCGTATTAAAAGATCAAAAACTCTTTATTCTATGCAAATACGCAAGATTCATGCGTTTCGAGCAGCCAAAAAACCCCCAAACGAATGCAAAGTTGCATTATAACGAAATTGAACGATTGAGTTTCACGCTCACTGTAGGCGTTCCAGCTCGTCTTATTAGATCAAAAACTTTTCATTTTCTGCAAATACGCAAGATTCAGGTAATTCAAGCCGGCAAACAAGCCCCAAGCGAATGCAAAGTCGCTTCATAACGAAATTAAACGATTGAGTTTTGCGCTCGCTGCATTCGTTCTGGCTCGTGTTATTAGATCAAAAACTCCTTATTCTATGCAAATACGCGAGATTCATGCGTTTCGAGCAGCTAGACAAGCCCCAAACGAATGCAAAGTCACTTTATAACGAAATCAACCGATTGAGTTTTGCGCTCACTGTAGACGTTCCAGCTCGTGTTATTAGATCAAAAACTCTTTATTCTATGCAATTACGCAAGATTCATGCGTTTCGAGCAGCCAAACAAGCCCCAAACGAATGCAAAGTCACTTTATAACGAAATTAAACGATTGAGTTTTGCGCTCACTGTAGGCGTTCCAGCTGCACTTACTAGATCAAAAACTCGTCATTCTATGCAAATACGCAAGATTCATGCGTTTCGAGCAGCCAAACAATCCCCAAACGAGTGCAAAGTCGCTTTATATTGAAATCGACCGATTGAGTTTTGCGCTCGCTGCAGGCGTTCCAGCTCGTATTAAGAGACCAAAAACTCTTTATTCTATGCAAATACGAAAGATTCATGCGTTTCGAGCAGCCAAACAAGCCCCAAACAAATGCAAAGTCGCTTTATAACGAAATCGACCGATTCAGTTTTGCGCTCGCTGCAGGCGTTCCAGCTCGTATTAAAAGATCAAAAACTCTCCATCCTATGCAAACACGCAAGATTCATGCGTTTCGAGCAGCCAAACAAGCCCCAAACGAATGCAAAGTCGCTTTATAACGAAATCAACCGATTGAGTTTTGCGCTCGCTGAAGACGTTCCAGCTTGTATTAAAAGATCAAAAACTTCTTATTCTATGCAAATAGGCAAGAATCATTCGTTTCGAGCAGCCAAACAAGCCCCAAACAAATGCGAAGTCGCATCATAACGAAATTGAACGATTGAGTTTTGCGCTCGCTGAACACGTTCCAGCTCGTGTTGTTAGATCAAAAACTTTTCATTCTATGCAAATACGCAAGATTCATGCGTTTGGAGCAGCCAAACAAGCCCCAAACAAATGAAAAGTTGCATTATAACGAAATCGACCGATTGAGTTTTGCGCTCGCTCTAGGCGTTCCAGCTCGTCTCATTTAGATCAAAAACTTTTCATTTTTTGCAAACACGCAAGATTCATGTGTTTGGAGCGGAAAAACAAGCCCCAAACGAATGCAAAGTCGCTTTATAACGAAATGGAACGATTAAGTTTTCCGCTCGCTGCATTCGTTCCAGCTCGTGTTATTAGATCAAAAACTCTCCATTCTATGCAGATACGCAAGATTCATGCGTTTCGAGCAGCCAAACAAGCCCCAAACGACTAAAAAGTCGCTTTATAACGAAATCAACCGACTGAGTTTTGCGCTCGCTGAAGACGTTCCAGCTCGTATTAAAAGATCATAAACTCTTTATTCTATGCAAACACGCAAGATTCATGCGTTTCGAGCAGGCAAACAAGCCCCAAACGAATGCAAAGTTGCATTATAACGACATCGGCCGATTGAGTTTTGCGCTCGCTTTTGGCGTTCCAGCTCGTCTCATTTAGATCAAAAACTTTTCATTCTTTGCAAACACGCAAGATTCATGCGTTTGGAGCAGTCGAACAAGCCCCAAACGAATGCAAAGTCGCTTCATAACGAAATCGACCGTTTGAAATTCGCGCTCGCTGCAGGCGTTCCAGCTCGGATTAAAAGATCAAAAACTCTCTACTCTATGCAAATACGCAAGATTCATGCGTCTCGAGCAGCCAAACAAGCCCCAAACGAATGCAATGTTGCATTATAACGAAATCGACCGATTGAGTTTTGCGCTCGCTGTACGCGTTCCAGCTCGTGTTATTAGATCAAAAACTCTTCATTCTATGCAAATACGCAAGATTCATGCGTTTGGAGCAGCCAAACAAGCCCCAAACGAACGCAGAGTCGCATTATAACGAAATTGACCGATTGAGTTTTGCACTCGGTGCAGGCGTTCCAGCTCGTATTCAAAGATCAAAAACTCTTTATTCTAAGCAAATACGCAAGATTCATGGGTTTGGAGCAGCCAAACAAGCCCCAAACGAATGCAAAGTCTCTTTTTTACAAAATCGACCGATTCAGTTTTGCGCTCGCTGCATTCGTTCCAGCTCGTGTTATTACATCAAAAACTCTTTACTCTATCCAAATACGCAAGATTCATTCGTTTCGAGCAGCCAAACAAGCCCCAAACAAATGCGAAGTCGCTTTATAAGGAAAATGAACGATTGAGTTTTGCGCTTGCTGAACGCGTTCCAGCTCGTGTTATTAGATCAAAAACTTTTCCTGCTATGCAAATTCGCGAAATTCGAGCGTTTGGCGCAGCCAAACAAGCCCCAAACGAAAGCAAAGTCGCTTTATAACGAAATCGACCGATTGAGTTTCGCGCTCGCTGCAGGCGTTCCAGCTCGTATTAAAAGATCAAAAACTCTTTATTCTATGCAAATACGCAAGATTCATGCGTTTCGAGCAGCCAAACAAGCCCCAAACGAATGCAAAGTTGTATTATAACGAAATCGACCGATTGAGTTTTGCGCTAGCTGTACGCGTTCCAGCTCGTGTTATTAGATCAAAAACTTTTCATTTTTTGCAAACGCGCAAGATTCATGCTTTTGGAGCGGCCAAACAAGCCCCAAACGAATGCAAAGTCGCTTTATAACGAAATGGAACGATTAAGTTTTCCGCTCGCTGCATTCGTTCCAGCTCGTGTTATTAGATCAAAAACTCTCCATTCTATGCAGATACGCGAGATTCATGCGTTTCGAGCAGCCAAACGAGCCCCAAACGACTGCAAAGTCGCTTTAAAACCAAATCAACCGATTGAGTTTTGCGCTCGCTGAAGACGTTCCAGCTTGTATTGAAAGTTCAAAAACTTCTTATTCTATGCAAATACGCAAGATTCATTTGTTTCGAGCAGCCAAACAAGCCCCAAACAAATGCAAAGTCGCTTTATAACGAAATTGAACGATTGAGTTTTGCGCTCGCTGAACGCGTTCCCGCTCGTGTTATTAAATCAAAAACTCTTCATTCTATGCAAATACGCAAGATTCATGCGTTTGGAGCAGAAAAACAAGCCCCAAACGAATGCAAAGTTGCATTATAACGAAATCGACCGATTGAGTTTTGCGCTCGCTGCAGGCGTTCCAGCTCGTATTAAAAGATCAAAAACTCTTTATACTATGCAAATACAAAAGATTCATGCGTTTCGAGCAGCCAAACAAGCCCCAAACGACTGCAAAGTCGCATTATAACGAAATTGACCGATTGAGTTTTGCGCTCGCTGCAGGCGTTCCAGCTCGTATTAAAAGATCAAAAACTCTTTATACTATGCAAATACAAAAGATTCATGCGTTTCGAGCAGCCAAACAAGCCCCAAACGAATGCAAAGTCGCTTTTTTACGAAATCGACCGATTCAGTTTTGCGCTCGCAGCATTCGTTCTAGCTCGTGTTATTAGATCAAAAACTCTTTATTCTATGCAAATACGCAAGATTCATGCGCTTATAGTAGCCAAACAAGCCCCAAACGAATGCAAAGTCGCTTTATAACGAAATTGAACGATTGAGTTTTGCGCTCGCTGTACGCGTGCCAGCTCGTGTTATTAGATCAAAAACTCTTCATTCTATGCAAATACGCAAGATTCATGCGTTTGGAACAGCCAAACAAGCCCTAAACGAATGCAAAGTCGCTTTATAACGAAATCGACCGATTGGGTTTTGCGCTCGCTGTACGCGTTCCAGCTCGTGTTATTAGATCAAAAACTCTTCATTCTATGCAAATACGCAAGATTCATGCGTTTGGAGCAGCCAAACAAGCCCCAAACGAACGCAAAGTCGCATTATAACGAAATTGACCGATTGAGTTTTGCGCTCGCTGCAGGCGTTCCAGCTCGTATTAAAAGATCAAAAACTCTTTATACTATGCAAATACGAAAGATTCATGCGTTTCGAGCAGCTAAAGAAGCCCCGAACGAATGCAAAGTTGCATTATAACGAAATCGACCGATTGAGTTTTGCGCTCGCTGCACGCGTTCCAGCTCGTATTCAAAGATCAAAAATTCTTTATTCAAAGCAAATACACAAGATTCATGGGTTTGGAGCAGCCAAACAAGCCCCAAACGAATGCGAAGTCTCTTTTTTTCCAAAATCGACCGATTCAGTTTTGCGCTCGCTGCATTCGTTCCAACTCGTGTTATTAGATCAAAAACTTTCCATTCTTTCCAAACACGCAAGATTCATGCGTTTGGAGCGGCCAAACAAGCCCCAAACGAATGCAGAGTCGCTTTATAACGAAATGGAACGATTAAGTTTTGCGCTCGCTGTATGCGTTCCAGCTCGTGTTGTTAGATCAAAAACTCTTCATTCTATGCAAATACGCAAGATTTGAGCGTTTGGAGCAGCCAAGCAAGCCCCAAACGAATGCAAAGTCGCTTTATAACGAAATCGACCGATTCATTTTTGCGCTCGCTGCAGGCGTTCCAGCTCGTATTAAAGGATCAAAAACTCCTTATTCTATGCAAATACGCAAGATTCATTCGTTTCGAGCAGCCAAACAAGCCCCAAACAAATGCGAAGTCGCTTTATAACGAAATCGACCGATTCAGTTTTGCGCTCGCTGCAGGCGTTCCAGCTCGTATTAAAAGATCAAAAACTCTTCATTCTATGCAAATACGCAAGATTCATGCGTTTGGAGCAGCCAAACAAGCCCCAAACGAACGCAAAGTCGCATTATAACGAAATCGACCGATTGAGTTTTGCGCTCGCTGCACGCGTTCCAGCTCGTATTCAAAGATCAAAAATTCTTTATTCTAAGCCAATACACAAGATTCATGCGTTTGGAGCGGCCAAACAAGCCCCAAACGAATGCAGAGTCGCTTTATAACGAAATGGAACGATTAAGTTTTGCGCTCGCTGTATGCGTTCCAGCTCGTGTTGTTAGATCAAAAACTCTTCATTCTATGCAAAAACGCAAGATTCGAGCGTTTGGAGCAGCCAAACAAGCCCCAAACGAGTGCAAAGTCACTTTATAACGAAATCGACCGATTCAGTTTTGCGCTCGCTGCAGGCTGTCCAGCTCGTATTTAAAGATCAAAAACTCTTCATTCTATGCAATTACGCAAGATTCATGCGTTTGGAGCAGCCAAACAAGCCCCAAACGAATGCAAAGTCACTTTATAACGAAATTGAACGATTGAGTTTTGCGCTCGCTGAAGACGTTCCAGCTTGTATTAAAAGATCAAAAACTTCTTATTCTATGCAAATACGCAAGATTCATTCGTTTCGAGCAGCCAAACAAGCCCCAAACAAATGCAAAGTCGCTTTATAACGAAATCGACCGATTGAGTTTCGCGCTCGCTGCAGGCGTTCCAGCTCGTATTAAAAGATCAAAAACTCTTTATTCTATGCAAATACGCAAGATTCATGCGTTTCGAGCAGCCAAAAAACCCCCAAACAAATGCAAAGTTGCATTATAACGAAATTGAACGATTGAGTTTAGCGCTCACTGTAGGCCTTCCAGCTCGTCTTATTAGATCAAAAACTTCTCATTTTCTGCAAATACGCAAGATTCAGGTAATTCAAGCCGCCAAACAAGCCCCAAACGAATGCAAAGTCGCTTCATGACGAAATTAAACGATTGAGTTTTGCGGTCGCTGCATTCGTTCCGGCTCGTGTTATTAGATCAAAAACTCTTTATTCTATGCAAATACGCGAGATTCATGCATTTCGAGCAGCTAGACAAGCCCCAAACGAATGCAAAGTCACTTTATAACGAAATCAACCGATTGAGTTTTGCGCTCGCTTTAGACGTTCCAGCTCGTGTTATTAGATCAAAAACTCTTTATTCTATGCAATTACGCAAGATTCATGCGTTTCGAGCAGCCAAACAAGCCCCAAACGAATGCAAAGTCACTTTATAACGAAATTGAACGATTGAGTTTTGCGCTCACTGTAGGCGTTCCAGCTGCACTTACTAGATCAAAAACTCGTCATTCTATGCAAATACGCAAGATTCATGCGTTTCGAGCAGCCAAACAATCCCCAAACGAGTGCAAAGTCGCTTTATAATGAAATCGACCGATTGAGTTTTGCGCTCGCTGCAGGCGTTCCAGCTCGTATTAAGAGACCAAAAACTCTTTATTCTATGCAAATACTAAAGCTTCATGCGTTTCGAGCAGCCAAACAAGCCCCAAACAAATGCAAAGTCGCTTTATAACGAAATCGACCGATTCAGTTTTGCGCTCGCTGCAGGCGTTCCAGCTCGTATTAAAAGATCAAAAACCCTCCATCTTATGCAAACACGCAAGATTCATGCGTTTCGAGCAGCCAAACAAGCCCCAAACGAATGCAAAGTCGCTTTATAACGAAATCAACCGATTGAGTTTTGCGCTCGCTGTAGACGTTCCAGCTCGTGTTAGTAGATCAAAAACTCTTTATTCTATGCAATTACGCAAGATTCATGCGTTTGGAGCAGCCAAACAAGCCCTAAACGAATGCAAAGTCGCTTTATAACGAAATCGACCGATTGAGTTTTGTGCTCGCTGAAGACGTTCCAGCTTGTATTAAAAGATCAAAAACTCCTTATTCTATGCAAATACGCAAGATTCATTTGTTTCGAGCAGCCAAACAAGCCCCAAACAAATGCAAAGTCGCTTTATAACGAAATTGAACGATTGAGTTTTGCGCTCGCTGAACGCGTTCCAGCTCGTGTTATTAGATCAAAAACTTTTCATTCTATGCAAATACGCAAGATTCATTTGTTTCGAGCAGCCAAACAAGCCCCAAACAAATGCAAAGTCGCTTTATAACGAAATTGAACGATTGAATTTTGCGCTCGCTGAACGCGTTCCAGCTCGTGTTATTAGATCAAAAACTTTTCATTCTATGCAAAATACGCAAGATTCATGCGTTTGGAGCAGCCAAACAAGCCCCAAACGAATGCAAAGTCGCTTTACAACGAAATGGAACGATTAAGTTTTGCACTCGCTGCATTCGTTCCAGCTCGTGTTATTAGATCAAAAACTCTCCATTCTATGCAGATACGCAGGATTCATGCGTTTCGAGCAGCCAAACAAGCCCCAAACGACTGCAAAGTCGCTTTATAACGAAATCAACCGATTGAGTTTTGCGCTCGCTGAAGACGTTCCAGCTCGTATTAAAAGATCATAAACTCTTTATTCTATGCAAATACGCAAGATTCATGCGTTTCGAGCAGGCAAACAAGCCCCAAACGAATGCAAAGTTGCATTATAACGAAATCGACCGATTGAGTTTTGCGCTCGCTTTTGGCGTTCCAGCTCGTCTCATTTAGATAAAAAACTTTTCATTCTTTGCAAACACGCAAGATTCATGCGTTTGGAGCGGCCAAACAAGCCCCAAACGAACGCAGAGTCGCTTTATAACGAAATGGAACGATTAAGTTTTGCGCTTGCTGTATGCGTTCCAGCTCGTGTTGTTAGATCAAAAACTCTTCATTCTATGCAAATACGCAAGATTCATGCGTTTCGAGCAGCTAGACAAGCCCCAAACGAATTCAAAGTCGCTTTATAACGAAATCAACCGATTGAGTTTTGCGCTCGCTGTAGACGTTCCAGCTCAAGTTAGTAGATCAGAAACTCTTTATTCTGTGCAATTACGCAATATTCATCCGTTTGGAGCAGCCAAACAAGCCCTAAACGAATGCAAAGTCGCTTTATAACAAAATCGACCGATTCAGTTTTGCGCTCGCTGCATTCGTTCCAGCTCGTGTTATTAGATCAAAAACTCTTCATTCTATGCAAATACGCAAGATTTATGCGTTTCGAGCAGCCAAACAAGCCCGAAACGAATGCAAAGTCGCTTTATAACGAAATCAACCGATTGAGTTTTGCGCTCGCTGAAGACGTTCCAGCTTGTATTAAAAGATCAAAAACTCCTTATTCTATGCAAATACGCAAGATTCATTTGTTTCGAGCAGCTAAACAAGCCCCAAACAAATGCAAAGTCGCTTTATAACGAAATCGACCGATTGAGTTTTGCGCTCGCTGCATTCGTTCCAGCTCGTGTTATTAGATCAAAAACTCTTTATTCTATGCAAACACGCAAGATTCATTCGTTTCGAGCAGCCAAACAAGTCCCAAACAAATGCAAAGTCGCTTTATAACGAAATCGACCGATTCAGTTTTGCGCTCGCTGCAGGCGTTCCAGCTCGTATTAAAAGATCAAAAACGCTTTATTCTCTGCAAATACGCAATATTTATGCGTTTCGAGCAGCCAAACAAGCCCCAAACGAATGCAAAGTCACTTTATAACGAAATTGAACGATTGAGTTTTGCGCTCGCTGAAGACGTTCCAGCTTGTATTAAAAGATCAAAAACTTCTTATTCTATGCAAATACGCAAGATTCATTCGTTTCGAGCAGCCAAACAAGCCCCAAACAAATGCAAAGTCGCTTTATAACGAAATCGACCGATTGAGTTTCGCGCTCGCTGCAGGCGTTCCAGCTTGTATTAAAAGATCAAAAACTTCTTATTCTATGCAAATACGCAAGATTCATTTGTTTCGAGCAGCCAAACAAGCCCCAAACAAATGCAAAGTCGCTTTATAACGAAATTGAACGATTGAGTTTTGCGCTCGCTGAACGCGTTCCCGCTCGTGTTATTAAATCAAAAACTCTTCATTCTATGCAAATACGCAAGATTCATGCGTTTGCAGCAGAAAAACAAGCCCCAAACGAATGCAAAGTCGCTTTATAACGAAATCGACCGATTCAGTTTTGCGCTCGCTGCAGGCGTTCCAGCTCGTATTAAAAGATCAAAAACGCTTTATTCTCTGCAAATACGCAATATTTATGCGTTTCGAGCAGCCAAACAAGCCCCAAACGAATGCAAAGTCACTTTATAACGAAATTGAACGATTGAGTTTTGCGCTCGCTTTAGGCGTTCCAGCTCGTCTCATTTAGATCAAAAACTTTTCATTCTTTGCAAACACGCAAGATTCATGCGTTTGGAGCAGCCAAACAAGCCCCAAACGAACGCAAAGTCACTTTATAACGAAATTAAACGATTGAGTTTTGCGCTCACTGTAGGCGTTCCAGCTGCACTTACTAGATCAAAAACTCGTCATTCTATGCAAATACGCAAGATTCATGCGTTTCGAGCTACCAAACAATCCCTAAACGAGTGCAAAGTCGCTTTATAACGAAATCGACCGATTGAGTTTTGCGCTCGCTGCAGGCATTCCAGCTCGTGTTATTAGATCAAAAACTCTTTATTCTATGCAAATACGCAAGATTCATGCGTTTGGAGCCAAACAAGCCCCAAACGAACGCAAAGTCGCTTTGTAACGAAATAGAACGATTAAGTTTTGCGCTCACTTTAGGCGTTCCAGCTCGTCTCATTTAGATCAAAAACTTTTCATTCTTTGCAAACACCTAAGAATCATGCGTTTCGAGCAGCCAAACAAGCCGAAAACGAATGCAAAGTCGCTTTATAACGAAATTGAACGATTGCGTTTTGCGCTCACTGTAGGCGTTCCAGCTCGTGTTATTAGATCAAAAACTCTTTATTCTATGCAAATACGCAAGATTCATGCGTTTGGAGCCAAACAAGCCCCAAACGAACGCAAAGTCGCTTTGTAACAAAATGGAACGATTAGGTTTTGCGCTCGCTGCAAGCGTTCCAGCTCGTGTTGTTAGATCAAAAACTCTTCATTCTATGCAAATATGCAAGATTCGAGCGTTTGGAGCAGCCAAACAAGCCCCAAACGAATGCAAAGTCGCTTTATAACGAAATCGACCGATGCAGTTTTGCGCTCGCTGCAGGCGTTCCAGCTCGTATTAAAAGATCAAAAACTCTTCATTCTATGCAAATACGCATGATTCATGCGTTTGGAGCAGCCAAACAAGCACCAAACGAATGCAAAGTTGCATTGTAACGAAATCGACCGATTGAGTTTTGCGCTCGCTTTAGGCGTTCCAGCTCGTCTCATTTAGTTCAAAAACTTTCCGATCTTTGCAAACACCTAAGAATCATGCGTTTCGAGCAGCCAAACAAGCCCCAAACGAATGCAAAGTCGCTTTATAACGAAATTGAACGATTGCGTTTTGCGCTCACTGTAGGCGTTCCAGCTCGTGTTACTAGATTAAAAACTCTTTATTATATGCAAATACGCAAGATTCATGCGTTTCGAGCAGCCAAACAAGCACCAAACGAAAGCAAAGTCGCTTTATAACGAAATCGACCGATTGAGTTTCGCGCTCGCTGCAGGCGTTCCAGCTCGTATTAAAAGATCAAAAACTCTTTATTCTATGCAAATACGCAAGATTCATGCGTTTCGAGCAGCCAAACAAGCCCCAAACGAATGCAAAGTTGCATTATAACGAAATCGACCGATTGAGTTTTGCGCTAGCTGTACGCGTTCCAGCTCGTCTCATTTAGATCAAAAACTTTTCATTCTTTGCAAACACGCAAGATTCATGCGTTTGGAGCAGCCAAACAAGCCCCAAACGAACGCAAAGTCGCATTATAACGAAATTGAACGATTGAGTTTTGCGCTCGCTGCAGGCGTTCCAGCTCGTATTAAAAGATCAAAAACTCTTTATTCTATGCAAATACGCAAGATTCATGCGTTTCGAGCAGCCAAACAAGCCCCAAACGAATGCAAAGTTGCATTATAACGAAATCGACCGATTGAGTTTTGCGCTAGCTGTACGCGTTCCAGCTCGTGTTATTAGATCAAAAACTTTTCATTTTTTGCAAACACGCACGATTCATGCGTTTGGAGCGGCCAAACAAGCCCCAAACGAATGCAAAGTCGCTTTATAACGAAATGGAACGATTAAGTTTTCCGCTCGCTGCATTCGTTCCAGCTCGTGTTATTAGATCAAAAACTCTCCATTCTATGCAGATACGCGAGATTCATGCGTTTCGAGCAGCCAAACAAGCCCCAAACGACTGCAAAGTCGCTTTATAACGAAATCAGCCGATTGAGTTTTGCGCTCGCTGAAGACGTTCCAGCTTGTATTAAAAGATCAAAAACTTCTTATTCTATGCAAATACGCAAGATTCATTTGTTTCGAGCAGCCAAACAAGCCCCAAACAAATGCAAAGTCGCTTTATAACGAAATTGAACGATTGAGTTTTGCGCTCGCTGAACGCGTTCCCGCTCGTGTTATTAAATCAAAAACTCTTCATTCTATGCAAATACGCAAGATTCATGCGTTTGGAGCAGAAAAACAAGCCCCAAACGAATGCAAAGTTGCATTATAACGAAATCGACCGATTGAGTTTTGCGCTCGCTGCAGGCGTTCCAGCTCGTATTAAAAGATTAAAAACTCTTTATACTATGCAAATACAAAAGATTCATGCGTTTCGAGCAGCCAAGCAAGCCCCAAACGACTGCAAAGTCGCATTATAACGAAATTGACCGATTGAGTTTTGCGCTCGCTGCAGGCGTTCCAGCTCGTATTAAAAGATCAAAAACTCTTTATACTATGCAAATACAAAAGATTCATGCGTTTCGAGCAGCCAAACAAGCCCCAAACGAATGCAAAGTTGCATTATAACGAACTCGACCGATTGAGTTTTGCGCTCGCTGCACGCGTTCCAGCTCGTATTTAAAGATCAAGAACTCTTCATTCTAAGCAAATACGCAAGATTCATGGGTTTGGAGCAGCCAAACAAGCTCCAAACGAATGCAAAGTCGCTTTTTTACGAAATCGACCGATTTAGTTTTGCGCTCGCAGCATTCGTTCTAGCTCGTGTTATTAGATCAAAAACTCTTCATTCTATGCAAATACGCAAGATTCATGCGTTTGGAACAGCCAAACAAGCCCTAAACGAATGCAAAGTCGCTTTATAACGAAATCGACCGATTGAGTTTTGCGCTCGCTGTACGCGTTCCAGCTCGTGTTATTAGATCAAAAACTCTTCATTCTATGCAAATACGCAAGATTCATGCGTTTGGAGCAGCCAAACAAGCCCCAAACGAACGCAAAGTCGCATTATAACGAAATTGACCGATTGAGTTTTGCGCTCGCTGCAGGCGTTCAAGCTCGTATTAAAAGATCAAAAACTCTTTATACTATGCAAATACGAAAGATTCATGCGTTTCGAGCAGCTAAAGAAGCCCCGAACGAATGCAAAGTTGCATTATAACGAAATCGACCGATTGAGTTTTGCGCTCGCTGCACGCGTTCCAGCTCGTATTCAAAGATCAAAAATTCTTTATTCTAAGCAAATACACAAGATTCATGGGTTTGGAGCAGCCAAACAAGCCCCAAACGAATGCGAAGTCTCTTTTTTACAAAATCGACCGATTCAGTTTTGCGCTCGCTGCATTCGTTCCAACTCGTGTTATTAGATCAAAAACTTTCCATTCTTTCCAAACACGCAAGATTCATGCGTTTGGAGCGGCCAAACAAGCCCCAAACGAATGCAGAGTCGCTTTATAACGAAATGGAACGATTAAGTTTTGCGCACGCTGTATGCGTTCCAGCTCGTGTTGTTAGATCAAAAACTCTTCATTCTTTGCAAATACGCAAGATTTGAGCGTTTGGAGCAGCCAAACAAGCCCCAAACGAATGCAAAGTCGCTTTATAACGAAATCGACCGATTCAGTTTTGCGCTCGCTGCAGGCGTTCCAACTCGTATTAAAAGATCAAAAACTCTTCATTCTATGCGAATACGCAAGATTCATGCGTTTGGAGCAGCCAAACAAGCCCCAAACGAACGCAAAGTCGCATTATAACGAAATCGACCGATTGAGTTTTGCGCTCGCTGCAGGCGTTCCAGCTCGTATTAAAAGATCAAAAACTCTTTATTCTATGCAAATACGCAAGATTCATGCGTTTCGAGCAGCCAAAAAACCCCCAAACAAATGCAAAGTTGCATTATAACGAAATTGAACGATTGAGTTTTGCGCTCGCTGCATTCGTTCCGGCTCGTGTTATTAGATCAAAAACTCTTTATTCTATGCAAATACGCGAGATTCATGCATTTCGAGCAGCTAGACAAGCCCCAAACGAATGCAAAGTCACTTTATAACGAAATCAACCGATTGAGTTTTGCGCTCGCTGTAGACGTTCCAGCTCGTATTAAAAGATCAAAAACTCTCCATCTTGTGCAAACACGCAAGATTCATGCGTTTCGAGCAGCCAAACAAGAACCAAACGAGTGCAAAGTCGCTTTATAACGAAATTGAACGATTGAGTTTTGCGCTCGCTGAACGCGTTCCAGCTCGTGTTTTTAGATCAAAAACTTTTCATTCTTCGCAAAATACGCAAGATTCATGCGTTTGGAGCAGCCAAACAAGCCCCAAACGAATGCAAAGTCGCTTTATAACGAAATGGAACGATTAAGTTTTGCGCTCGCTGCATTCGTTCCAGCTCGTGTTATTAGATCAAAAACTCTCCATTCTATGCAGATACGCAGGATTCATGCGTTTCGAGCAGCCAAACAAGCCCCAAACGACTGCAAAGTCGCTTTATAATGAAATCAACCGATTGAGTTTTGCGCTCGCTGAAGACGTTCCAGCTCGTATTAAAAGATCATAAGCTCTTTATTCTATGCAAATACGCAAGATTCATGCGTTTCGAGCAGGCAAACAAGCCCCAAACGAATGCAAAGTTGCATTATAACGAAATCGACCGATTGAGTTTTGCGCTCGCTTTTGGCGTTCCAGCTGGTCTCATTTAGATAAAAAACTTTTCATTCTTTGCAAACACGCAAGATTCATGCGTTTGGAGCGGCCAAACAAGCCCCAAACGAATGCAAAGTCGCTTTATAACGAAATCAACCGATTGAGTTTTGCGCTCGCTGTAGACCTTCCAGCTCAAGTTAGTAGATCAGAAACTCTTTATTCTTTGCAACTACGCAAGATTCATCCGTTTGGAGCAGCCAAACAAGCCCTAAACGAATGCAAAGTCGCTTTATAACAAAATCGACCGATTCAGTTTTGCGCTCGCTGCATTCGTTCCAGCTCGTGTTATTAGATCAAAAACTCTTTATTCTATGCAAACACGCAAGATTCATTCGTTTCGAGCAGCCAAACAAGTCCCAAACAAATGCGAATTCGCTTTATAACGAAATTGAACGATTGAGTTTTGCGCTCGCTGAACGCGTTCCAGCTCGTGTTGTTAGATCAAAAACTCTTCATTCTATGCAAATATGCAAGATTCGAGCGTTTGGAGCAGCCAAACAAGCCCCAAACGAATGCAAAGTCGCTTTATAACGAAATCAACCGATTCAGTTTTGCGCTCGCTGCAGGCGTTCCAGCTCGTATTAAAAGATCAAAAACGCTTTATTCTCTGCAAATACGCAAGATTTATGCGTTTCGAGCAGCCAAACAAGCCCCAAACGAATGCAAAGTCACTTTATAACGAAATTGAACGATTGAGTTTTGCGCTCGCTTTAGGCGTTCCAGCTCGTCTCATTTAGATCAAAAACTTTTCATTCTTTGCAAACACGCAAGATTCATGCGTTTGGAGCGGCCAAACAAGCCCCAAACGAATGCAGAGTCGCTTTATAACGAAATGGAACGATTAAGTTTTGCGCTTGCTGTATGCGTTCCAGCTTGTGTTGTTAGATCAAAAACTCTTTATTCTATGCAAATACGCAAGATTCGAGCGTTTGGAGCAGCCAAACAAGCCCCAAACGAATGCAAAGTCGCTTTATAACGAAATTAAACGAATGAGTTTTGCGCTCGCTGCATTCGTTCCGGCTCGTGTTATTAGATCAAAAACTCTTTATTCTATTCAAATACGCGAGATTCATGCGTTTCGAGCAGCTAGACAAGCCCTAAACGAATGCAAAGTCACTTTATAACGAAATCAACCGATTGAGTTTTGCGCTCGCTGAAGACGTTCCAGCTCGTATTAAAAGATCATAAACTCTTTATTCTATGCAAATACGCAAGATTCATGCGTTTCGAGCAGCCAAACAAGCCCCAAACGAATGCAAAGTCACTTTATAACGAAATTAAACGATTGAGTTTTGCGCTCACTGTAGGCGTTCCAGCTGCACTTACTAGATCAAAAACTCGTCATTCTATGCAAATACGCAAGATTCATGCGTTTCGAGCAGCTAAACAATCCCTAAACGAGTGCAAAGTCGCTTTATAACGAAATCGACCGATTGAGTTTTGCGCTCGCTGCAGGCATTCCAGCTCGTGTTATTAGATCAAAAACTCTTTATTCTATGCAAATACGCAAGATTCATGCGTTTGGAGCCAAACAAGCCCCAAACGAACGCAAAGTCGCTTTGTGACGAAATGGAACGATTAGGTTTTGCGCTCGCTGCAAGCGTTCCAGCTCGTGTTGTTAGATCAAAAACTCTTCATTCTATGCAAACATGCAAGATTCGAGCGTTTGGAGCAGCCAAACAAGCCCCAAACGAATGCGAAGTCGCTTTATAACGAAATCGACCGATTCAGTTTTGCGCTCGCTGCAGGCGTTCCAGCTCGTATTGAAAGATCAAAAACTCTTCATTCTATGCAAATACGCAAGATTCATGAATTTCGAGCAGGCAAACAAGCCCTAAACGAATGCAAAGTTGCATTATAACGAAATCGACCGATTGAGTTTTGCGCTCGCTTTTGGCGTTCCAGCTCGTCTCATTTAGATCAAAAACTTTTCATTCTTTGCAAACACGCAAGATTCATGCGTTTGGAGCAGCCGAACAAGCCCCAAACGAATGCAAAGTCGCTTTATAACGAAATCGACCGATTCAGTTTTGCGCTCGCTGCAGGCGTTCCAGCTCGTATTAAAAGATCAAAAACGCTTTATTCTCTGCAAATACGCAAGATTTATGCGTTTCGAGCAGCCAAACAAGCCCCAAACGAATGCAAAGTCGCTTTATAACGAAATTGAACGATTGCGTTTCGCGCTCACTGTAGGCGTTCCAGCTCGTGTTATTAGATCAAAAACTCTTTATTCTATGCAAATACGCAAGATTCATGCGTTTGGAGCCAAACAAGCCCCAAACGAACGCAAAGTCGCTTTGTAACGAAATGGAACGATTAGGTTTTGCGCTCGCTGCAAGCGTTCCAGCTCGTGTTGTTAGATCAAAAACTCTTCATTCTATGCAAATATGCAAGATTCGAGCGTTTGGAGCAGCCAAACAAGCCCCAAACGAATGCAAAGTCGCTTTATAACGAAATCGACCGATTCAGTTTTGCGCTCGCTGCATTCGTTCCAGCTCGTGTTATTAGATCAAAAACTCTTCATTCTATGCAAATACGCTAAATTCATGCGTTTCAAGCAGCCAAACATGCCCCAAACGAATGCAAAGTCGCTTTATAACGAAATTGAACGATTGAGTTATGCGCTCGCTGCATTCGTTCCAGCTCGTGTCATTATATCAAAAACTCTTCATTCTATGCAAATACGCAAGATTCATGCGTTTGGAGCAGCCGAACAAGCCCCAAACGAACGCAAAGTCGCATTATAACGAAATCGACCGATTCAGTTTTGCGCTCGCTGCAGGCGTTCCAGCTCGTATTAAAAGATCAAAAACTCTTCATTCTATGCAATTACGCAAGATTCCTGCGTTTGGAGCAGCCAAACAAGCCCCAAACGAATGCAAAGTCACTTTATAACGAAATTGAACGATTGAGTTTTGCGCTCGCTGAAGACGTTCCAGCTTGTATTAAAAGATCAAAAACTTCTTATTCTATGCAAATACGCAAGATTCATTCGTTTCGAGCAGCCAAACAAGCCCCAAACAAATGCAAAGTCGCTTTATAACGAAATCGACCGATTGAGTTTCGCGCTCGCTGTACGCGTTCCAGCTCGTGTTATTAGATCAAAAACGTTTCATTCTATGCAAATACGCAAGATTCATGCGTTTGGAGCAGCCAAACAAGCCCCAAACGAACGCAAAGTCGCATTATAACGAAATTGACCGATTGAGATTTGCGCTCGCTGCAGGCGTTCCAGCTCGTATTAAAAGATCAAAAACCCTTTATACTATGCAAATACAAAAGATTCATGCGTTTGGAGCAGCCAAACAAGCCCCAAACGAATGCAAAGTCACTTTATAACGAAATTGAACAATTGAGTTTTGCGCTCGCTGAAGACGTTCCAGCTTGTATTAAAAGATCAAAAACTTCTTATTCTATGCAAATACGCAAGATTCATTCGTTTCGAGCAGCCAAACAAGCCCCAAACGAATGCAAAGTTGCATTATAACGAAATCGACCGATTGAGTTTTGCGCTCGCTGCACGCGTTCCAGCTCGTATTTAAAGATCAAGAACTTTTCTTTTTAAGCAAATACGCAAGATTCATGGGTTTGGAGCAGCCAAACAAGCCCCAAACGAATGCAAAGTCGCTTTATAACGAAATTAAACGATTGAGTTTTGCGCTCGCTGTACGCGTGCCAGCTCGTGTTATTAGATCAAAAACTCTTCATTCTATGCAAATACGCAAGATTCATGCGTTTGGAACAGCCAAACAAGCCCTAAACGAATGCAAAGTCGCTTTATAACGAAATCGACCGATTGAGTTTTGCGCTCGCTGCAAGCGTTCCAGCTCGTGTTGTTAGATCAAAAACTCTTCATTCTATGCAAATATGCAAGATTCGAGCGTTTGGAGCAGCCAAACAAGCCCCAAACGAATGCAAAGTCGCTTTATAACGAAATCGACCGATGCAGTTTTGCGCTCGCTGCAGGCGTTCCAGCTCGTATTAAAAGATCAAAAACTCTTCATTCTATGCAAATACGCATGATTCATGCGTTTGGAGCAGCCAAACAAGCACCAAACGAATGCAAAGTTGCATTGTAACGAAATCGACCGATTGAGTTTTGCGCTCGCTTTAGGCGTTCCAGCTCGTCTCATTTAGTTCAAAAACTTTCCGATCTTTGCAAACACCTAAGAATCATGCGTTTCGAGCAGCCAAACAAGCCCCAAACGAATGCAAAGTCGCTTTATAACGAAATTGAACGATTGCGTTTTGCGCTCACTGTAGGCGTTCCAGCTCGTGTTACTAGATTAAAAACTCTTTATTATATGCAAATACGCAAGATTCATGCGTTTCGAGCAGCCAAACAAGCCCCAAACGAATGCAAAGTTGCATTATAACGAAGTCGACCGATTGAGTTTTGCACTCGCTTTTGGCGTTCCAGCTCGTCTCATTTAGATCAAAAACTTTTCATTCTTTGCAAACACGCAAGATTCATGCGTTTGGAGCAGCCAAACAAGCCCCAAACGAAAGCAAAGTCGCTTTATAACGAAATCGACCGATTGAGTTTCGCGCTCGCTGCAGGCGTTCCAGCTCGTATTAAAAGATCAAAAACTCTTTATTCTATGCAAATACGCAAGATTCATGCGTTTCGAGCAGCCAAACAAGCCCCAAACGAATGCAAAGTTGCATTATAACGAAATCGACCGATTGAGTTTTGCGCTAGCTGTACGCGTTCCAGCTCGTCTCATTTAGATCAAAAACTTTTCATTCTTTGCAAACACGCAAGATTCATGCGTTTGGAGCAGCCAAACAAGCCCCAAACGAACGCAAAGTCGCATTATAACGAAATTGAACGATTGAGTTTTGCGCTCGCTGCAGGCGTTCCAGCTCGTATTAAAAGATCAAAAACTCTTTATTCTATGCAAATACGCAAGATTCATGCGTTTCGAGCAGCCAAACAAGCCCCAAACGAATGCAAAGTTGCATTATAACGAAATCGACCGATTGAGTTTTGCGCTAGCTGTACGCGTTCCAGCTCGTGTTATTAGATCAAAAACTTTTCATTTTTTGCAAACACGCAAGATTCATGCGTTTGGAGCGGCCAAACAAGCCCCAAACGAATGCAAAGTCGCTTTATAACGAAATGGAACGATTAAGTTTTCCGCTCGCTGCATTCGTTCCAGCTCGTGTTATTAGATCAAAAACTCTCCATTTTATGCAGATACGCGAGATTCATGCGTTTCGAGCAGCCAAACAAGCCCCAAACGACTGCAAAGTCGCTTTATAACGAAATCAGCCGATTGAGTTTTGCGCTCGCTGAAGACGTTCCAGCTTGTATTAAAAGATCAAAAACTTCTTATTCTATGCAAATACGCAAGATTCATTTGTTTCGAGCAGCCAAACAAGCCCCAAACAAATGCAAAGTCGCTTTATAACGAAATTGAACGATTGAGTTTTGCGCTCGCTGAACGCGTTCCCGCTCGTGTTATTAAATCAAAAACTCTTCATTCTATGCAAATACGCAAGATTCATGCGTTTGGAGCAGAAAAACAAGCCCCAAACGAATGCAAAGTTGCATTATAACGAAATCGACCGATTGAGTTTTGCGCTCGCTGCAGGCGTTCCAGCTCGTATTAAAAGATTAAAAACTCTTTATACTATGCAAATACAAAAGATTCATGCGTTTCGAGCAGCCAAGCAAGCCCCAAACGACTGCAAAGTCGCATTATAACGAAATTGACCGATTGAGTTTTGCGCTCGCTGCAGGCGTTCCAGCTCGTATTAAAAGATCAAAAACTCTTTATACTATGCAAATACAAAAGATTCATGCGTTTCGAGCAGCCAAACAAGCCCCAAACGAATGCAAAGTTGCATTATAACGAAATCGACCGATTGAGTTTTGCGCTCGCTGCACGCGTTCCAGCTCGTATTTAAAGATCAAGAACTCTTCATTCTAAGCAAATACGCAAGATTCATGGGTTTGGAGCAGCCAAACAAGCTCCAAACGAATGCAAAGTCGCTTTTTTACGAAATCGACCGATTTAGTTTTGCGCTCGCAGCATTCGTTCTAGCTCGTGTTATTAGATCAAAAACTCTTCATTCTATGCAAATACGCAAGATTCATGCGTTTGGAACAGCCAAACAAGCCCTAAACGAATGCAAAGTCGCTTTATAACGAAATCGACCGATTGAGTTTTGCGCTCGCTGTACGCGTTCCAGCTCGTGTTATTAGATCAAAAACTCTTCATTCTATGCAAATACGCAAGATTCATGCGTTTGGAGCAGCCAAACAAGCCCCAAACGAACGCAAAGTCGCATTATAACGAAATTGACCGATTGAGTTTTGCGCTCGCTGCAGGCGTTCAAGCTCGTATTAAAAGATCAAAAACTCTTTATACTATGCAAATACGAAAGATTCATGCGTTTCGAGCAGCTAAAGAAGCCCCGAACGAATGCAAAGTTGCATTATAACGAAATCGACCGATTGAGTTTTGCGCTCGCTGCACGCGTTCCAGCTCGTATTCAAAGATCAAAAATTCTTTATTCTAAGCAAATACACAAGATTCATGGGTTTGGAGCAGCCAAACAAGCCCCAAACGAATGCGAAGTCTCTTTTTTACAAAATCGACCGATTCAGTTTTGCGCTCGCTGCATTCGTTCCAACTCGTGTTATTAGATCAAAAACTTTCCATTCTTTCCAAACACGCAAGATTCATGCGTTTGGAGCGGCCAAACAAGCCCCAAACGAATGCAGAGTCGCTTTATAACGAAATGGAACGATTAAGTTTTGCGCACGCTGTATGCGTTCCAGCTCGTGTTGTTAGATCAAAAACTCTTCATTCTTTGCAAATACGCAAGATTTGAGCGTTTGGAGCAGCCAAACAAGCCCCAAACGAATGCAAAGTCGCTTTATAACGAAATCGACCGATTCAGTTTTGCGCTCGCTGCAGGCGTTCCAACTCGTATTAAAAGATCAAAAACTCTTCATTCTATGCGAATACGCAAGATTCATGCGTTTGGAGCAGCCAAACAAGCCCCAAACGAACGCAAAGTCGCATTATAACGAAATCGACCGATTGAGTTTTGCGCTCGCTGCAGGCGTTCCAGCTCGTATTAAAAGATCAAAAACTCTTTATTCTATGCAAATACGCAAGATTCATGCGTTTCGAGCAGCCAAAAAACCCCCAAACAAATGCAAAGTTGCATTATAACGAAATTGAACGATTGAGTTTTGCGCTCGCTGCATTCGTTCCGGCTCGTGTTATTAGATCAAAAACTCTTTATTCTATGCAAATACGCGAGATTCATGCATTTCGAGCAGCTAGACAAGCCCCAAACGAATGCAAAGTCACTTTATAACGAAATCAACCGATTGAGTTTTGCGCTCGCTGTAGACGTTCCAGCTCGTATTAAAAGATCAAAAACTCTCCATCTTGTGCAAACACGCAAGATTCATGCGTTTCGAGCAGCCAAACAAGAACCAAACGAGTGCAAAGTCGCTTTATAACGAAATTGAACGATTGAGTTTTGCGCTCGCTGAACGCGTTCCAGCTCGTGTTTTTAGATCAAAAACTTTTCATTCTTCGCAAAATACGCAAGATTCATGCGTTTGGAGCAGCCAAACAAGCCCCAAACGAATGCAAAGTCGCTTTATAACGAAATGGAACGATTAAGTTTTGCGCTCGCTGCATTCGTTCCAGCTCGTGTTATTAGATCAAAAACTCTCCATTCTATGCAGATACGCAGGATTCATGCGTTTCGAGCAGCCAAACAAGCCCCAAACGACTGCAAAGTCGCTTTATAATGAAATCAACCGATTGAGTTTTGCGCTCGCTGAAGACGTTCCAGCTCGTATTAAAAGATCATAAGCTCTTTATTCTATGCAAATACGCAAGATTCATGCGTTTCGAGCAGGCAAACAAGCCCCAAACGAATGCAAAGTTGCATTATAGCGAAATCGACCGATTGAGTTTTGCGCTCGCTTTTGGCGTTCCAGCTGGTCTCATTTAGATAAAAAACTTTTCATTCTTTGCAAACACGCAAGATTCATGCGTTTGGAGCGGCCAAACAAGCCCCAAACGAATGCAAAGTCGCTTTATAACGAAATCAACCGATTGAGTTTTGCGCTCGCTGTAGACCTTCCAGCTCAAGTTAGTAGATCAGAAACTCTTTATTCTTTGCAACTACGCAAGATTCATCCGTTTGGAGCAGCCAAACAAGCCCTAAACGAATGCAAAGTCGCTTTATAACAAAATCGACCGATTCAGTTTTGCGCTCGCTGCATTCGTTCCAGCTCGTGTTATTAGATCAAAAACTCTTTATTCTATGCAAACACGCAAGATTCATTCGTTTCGAGCAGCCAAACAAGTCCCAAACAAATGCGAATTCGCTTTATAACGAAATTGAACGATTGAGTTTTGCGCTCGCTGAACGCGTTCCAGCTCGTGTTGTTAGATCAAAAACTCTTCATTCTATGCAAATATGCAAGATTCGAGCGTTTGGAGCAGCCAAACAAGCCCCAAACGAATGCAAAGTCGCTTTATAACGAAATCAACCGATTCAGTTTTGCGCTCGCTGCAGGCGTTCCAGCTCGTATTAAAAGATCAAAAACGCTTTATTCTCTGCAAATACGCAAGATTTATGCGTTTCGAGCAGCCAAACAAGCCCCAAACGAATGCAAAGTCACTTTATAACGAAATTGAACGATTGAGTTTTGCGCTCGCTTTAGGCGTTCCAGCTCGTCTCATTTAGATCAAAAACTTTTCATTCTTTGCAAACACGCAAGATTCATGCGTTTGGAGCGGCCAAACAAGCCCCAAACGAATGCAGAGTCGCTTTATAACGAAATGGAACGATTAAGTTTTGCGCTTGCTGTATGCGTTCCAGCTTGTGTTGTTAGATCAAAAACTCTTTATTCTATGCAAATACGCAAGATTCGAGCGTTTGGAGCAGCCAAACAAGCCCCAAACGAATGCAAAGTCGCTTTATAACGAAATTAAACGAATGAGTTTTGCGCTCGCTGCATTCGTTCCGGCTCGTGTTATTAGATCAAAAACTCTTTATTCTATTCAAATACGCGAGATTCATGCGTTTCGAGCAGCTAGACAAGCCCTAAACGAATGCAAAGTCACTTTATAACGAAATCAACCGATTGAGTTTTGCGCTCGCTGAAGACGTTCCAGCTCGTATTAAAAGATCATAAACTCTTTATTCTATGCAAATACGCAAGATTCATGCGTTTCGAGCAGCCAAACAAGCCCCAAACGAATGCAAAGTCACTTTATAACGAAATTAAACGATTGAGTTTTGCGCTCACTGTAGGCGTTCCAGCTGCACTTACTTGATCAAAAACTCGTCATTCTATGCAAATACGCAAGATTCATGCGTTTCGAGCAGCTAAACAATCCCTAAACGAGTGCAAAGTCGCTTTATAACGAAATCGACCGATTGAGTTTTGCGCTCGCTGCAGGCATTCCAGCTCGTGTTATTAGATCAAAAACTCTTTATTCTATGCAAATACGCAAGATTCATGCGTTTGGAGCCAAACAAGCCCCAAACGAACGCAAAGTCGCTTTGTGACGAAATGGAACGATTAGGTTTTGCGCTCGCTGCAAGCGTTCCAGCTCGTGTTGTTAGATCAAAAACTCTTCATTCTATGCAAACATGCAAGATTCGAGCGTTTGGAGCAGCCAAACAAGCCCCAAACGAATGCGAAGTCGCTTTATAACGAAATCGACCGATTCAGTTTTGCGCTCGCTGCAGGCGTTCCAGCTCGTATTGAAAGATCAAAAACTCTTCATTCTATGCAAATACGCAAGATTCATGAATTTCGAGCAGGCAAACAAGCCCTAAACGAATGCAAAGTTGCATTATAACGAAATCGACCGATTGAGTTTTGCGCTCGCTTTTGGCGTTCCAGCTCGTCTCATTTAGATCAAAAACTTTTCATTCTTTGCAAACACGCAAGATTCATGCGTTTGGAGCAGCCGAACAAGCCCCAAACGAATGCAAAGTCGCTTTATAACGAAATCGACCGATTCAGTTTTGCGCTCGCTGCAGGCGTTCCAGCTCGTATTAAAAGATCAAAAACGCTTTATTCTCTGCAAATACGCAAGATTTATGCGTTTCGAGCAGCCAAACAAGCCCCAAACGAATGCAAAGTCGCTTTATAACGAAATTGAACGATTGCGTTTCGCGCTCACTGTAGGCGTTCCAGCTCGTGTTATTAGATCAAAAACTCTTTATTCTATGCAAATACGCAAGATTCATGCGTTTGGAGCCAAACAAGCCCCAAACGAACGCAAAGTCGCTTTGTAACGAAATGGAACGATTAGGTTTTGCGCTCGCTGCAAGCGTTCCAGCTCGTGTTGTTAGATCAAAAACTCTTCATTCTATGCAAATATGCAAGATTCGAGCGTTTGGAGCAGCCAAACAAGCCCCAAACGAATGCAAAGTCGCTTTATAACGAAATCGACCGATTCAGTTTTGCGCTCGCTGCATTCGTTCCAGCTCGTGTTATTAGATCAAAAACTCTTCATTCTATGCAAATACGCTAAATTCATGCGTTTCAAGCAGCCAAACATGCCCCAAACGAATGCAAAGTCGCTTTATAACGAAATTGAACGATTGAGTTATGCGCTCGCTGCATTCGTTCCAGCTCGTGTCATTATATCAAAAACTCTTCATTCTATGCAAATACGCAAGATTCATGCGTTTGGAGCAGCCGAACAAGCCCCAAACGAACGCAAAGTCGCATTATAACGAAATCGACCGATTCAGTTTTGCGCTCGCTGCAGGCGTTCCAGCTCGTATTAAAAGATCAAAAACTCTTCATTCTATGCAATTACGCAAGATTCCTGCGTTTGGAGCAGCCAAACAAGCCCCAAACGAATGCAAAGTCACTTTATAACGAAATTGAACGATTGAGTTTTGCGCTCGCTGAAGACGTTCCAGCTTGTATTAAAAGATCAAAAACTTCTTATTCTATGCAAATACGCAAGATTCATTCGTTTCGAGCAGCCAAACAAGCCCCAAACAAATGCAAAGTCGCTTTATAACGAAATCAACCGATTGAGTTTCGCGCTCGCTGTACGCGTTCCAGCTCGTGTTATTAGATCAAAAACGTTTCATTCTATGCAAATACGCAAGATTCATGCGTTTGGAGCAGCCAAACAAGCCCCAAACGAACGCAAAGTCGCATTATAACGAAATTGACCGATTGAGATTTGCGCTCGCTGCAGGCGTTCCAGCTCGTATTAAAAGATCAAAAACCCTTTATACTATGCAAATACAAAAGATTCATGCGTTTGGAGCAGCCAAACAAGCCCCAAACGAATGCAAAGTCACTTTATAACGAAATTGAACAATTGAGTTTTGCGCTCGCTGAAGACGTTCCAGCTTGTATTAAAAGATCAAAAACTTCTTATTCTATGCAAATACGCAAGATTCATTCGTTTCGAGCAGCCAAACAAGCCCCAAACGAATGCAAAGTTGCATTATAACGAAATCGACCGATTGAGTTTTGCGCTCGCTGCACGCGTTCCAGCTCGTATTTAAAGATCAAGAACTTTTCTTTTTAAGCAAATACGCAAGATTCATGGGTTTGGAGCAGCCAAACAAGCCCCAAACGAATGCAAAGTCGCTTTATAACGAAATTAAACGATTGAGTTTTGCGCTCGCTGTACGCGTGCCAGCTCGTGTTATTAGATCAAAAACTCTTTATTCTATGCAAATACGCAAGATTCATGCGTTTGGAGCCAAACAAGCCCCAAACGAACGCAAAGTCGCTTTGTGACGAAATGGAACGATTAGGTTTTGCGCTCGCTGTACGCGTTCCAGCTCGTGTTATTAGATCAAAAACTCTTCATTCTATGTAAATACGCAAGATTCATGCGTTTGGAGCAGCCAAACAAGCCCCAAACGAACGCAAAGTCGCATTATAACGAAATTGACCGATTGAGTTTTGCGCTCGCTGCAGGCGTTCCAGCTCGTATTAAAAGATCAAAAACTCTTTATACTATGCAAATACGAAAGATTCATGCGTTTCGAGCAGCCAAACAAGCCCCAAACGAATGCAAAGTTGCATTATAACGAAATCGACCGATTGAGTTTTGCGCTCGCTGCACGCGTTCCAGCTCGTATTCAAAGATCAAAAATTCTTTATTCTAAGCAAATACACAAGATTCATGCGTTTGGAGCGGCCAAACAAGCCCCAAACGAATGCAGAGTCGCTTTATAACGAAATGGAACGATTAAGTTTTGCGCTCGCTGTATGCGTTCCAGCTCGTGTTGTTAGATCAAAAACTCTTCATTCTATGCAAAAACGCAAAATTCGAGCGTTTGGAGCAGCCAAACAAGCCCCAAACGAATGCAAAGTCGCTTTATAACGAAATCGACCGATTCAGTTTTGCGCTCGCTGCAGGCGTTCCAGCTCGTATTTAAAGATCAAAAACTCTTCATTCTATGCAATTACGCAAGATTCATGCGTTTGGAGCAGCCAAACAAGCCCCAAACGAATGCAAAGTCTCTTTATAACGAAATTGAACGATTGAGTTTTGCGCTCGCTGAAGACGTTCCAGCTTGTATTAAAAGATCAAAAACTTCTTATTCTATGCAAATACGCAAGATTCATTCGTTTCGAGCAGCCAAACAAGCCCCAAACAAATGCAAAGTCGCTTTATAACGAAATCGACCGATTGAGTTTCGCGCTCGCTGCAGGCGTTCCAGCTCGTATTAAAAGATCAAAAACTCTTTATTCTATGCAAATACGCAAGATTCATGCGTTTCGAGCAGCCAAAAAACCCCCAAACGAATGCAAAGTTGCATTATAACGAAATTGAACGATTGAGTTTCGCGCTCACTGTAGGCGTTCCAGCTCGTCTTATTAGATCAAAAACTTTTCATTTTCTGCAAATACGCAAGATTCAGGTAATTCAAGCCGGCAAACAAGCCCCAAACGAATGCAAAGTCGCTTCATAACGAAATTAAACGATTGAGTTTTGCGCTCGCTGCATTCGTTCCGGCTCGTGTTATTAGATCAAAAACTCTTTATTCTATGCAAATACGCGAGATTCATGCGTTTCGAGCAGCTAGACAAGCCCCAAACGAATGCAAAGTCACTTTATAACGAAATCAACCGATTGAGTTTTGCGCTCGCTGTAGACGTTCCAGCTCGTGTTATTAGATCAAAAACTCTTTATTTTATGCAATTACGCAAGATTCATGCGTTTCGAGCAGCCAAACAAGCCCCAAACGAATGCAAAGTCACTTTATAACGAAATTGAACGATTGAGTTTTGCGCTCACTGTAGGCGTTGCAGCTGCACTCACTAGATAAAAAACTCATCATTCTATGCAAATACGCAAGATTCATGCGTTTCGAGCAACCAAACAATCCCCAAACGAGTGCAAAGTCGCTTTATAATGAAATCGACCGATTGAGTTTTGCGCTCGCTGCAGGCGTTCCAGCTCGTATTAAGAGACCAAAAACTCTTTATTCTATGCAAATACGAAAGATTCATGCGTTTCGAGCAGCCAAACAAGCCCCAAACAAATGCAAAGTCGCTTTATAACGAAATCGACCGATTCAGTTTTGCGCTCGCTGCAGGCGTTCCAGCTCGTATTAAAAGATCAAAAACTCTCCATCCTATGCAAACACGCAAGATTCATGCGTTTCGAGCAGCCAAACAAGCCCCAAACGAATGCAAAGTCGCTTTATAACGAAATCAACCGATTGAGTTTTGCGCTCGCTGAAGACGTTCCAGCTTGTATTAAAAGATCAAAAACTTCTTATTCTATGCAAATACGCAAGATTCATTCGTTTCGAGCAGCCAAACAAGCCCCAAACAAATGCGAAGTCGCATCATAACGAAATTGAACGATTGAGTTTTGCGCTCGCTGAACACGTTCCAGCTCGTGTTGTTAGATCAAAAACTTTTCATTCTATGCAAATACGCAAGATTCATGCGTTTGGAGCAGCCAAACAAGCCCCAAACGAATGCAAAGTTGCATTATAACGAAATCGACCGATTGAGTTTTGCGCTCGCTCTAGGCGTTCCAGCTCGTCTCATTTAGATCAAAAACTTTTCATTTTTTGCAAACACGCAAGATTCATGTGTTTGGAGCGGCCAAACAAGCCCCAAACGAATGCAAAGTCGCTTTATAACGAAATGGAACGATTAAGTTTTCCGCTCGCTGCATTCGTTCCAGCTCGTGTTATTAGATCAAAAACTCTCCATTCAATGCAGATACGCGAGATTCATGCGTTTCGAGCAGCCAAACAAGCCCCAAAAGACTGCAAAGTCGCTTTATAACGAAATCAACCGATTGAGTTTTGCGCTCGCTGAAGACGTTCCAGCTTGTATTAAAAGATCAAAAACTTCTTATTCTATGCAAATACGCAAGATTCATTTGTTTCGAGCAGCCAAACAAGCCCCACTCAAATGCAAAGTCGCTTTATAACGAAATTGAACGATTGAGTTTTGCGCTCGCTGTACGCGTGCCAGCTCGTGTTATTAGATCAAAAACTCTTCATTCTATGCAAATACGCAAGATTCATGCGTTTGGAACGGCCAAACAAGCCCTAAACGAATGCAAAGTCGCTTTATAACGAAATCGACCGATTGAGTTTTGCGCTCGCTGTACGCGTTCCAGCTCGTGTTATTAGATCAAAAACTCTTCATTCTATGCAAATACGCAAGATTCATACGTTTGGAGCAGCCAAACAAGCCCCAAACGAACGCAAAGTCGCATTATAACGAAATTGACCGATTGAGTTTTGCGCTCGCTGCAGGCGTTCCAGCTCGTATTAAAAAATCAAAAACTCTTTATACTATGCAAATACGAAAGATTCATGCGTTTCGAGCAGCCAAAGAAGCCCCGAACGAATGCAAAGTTGCATTATAACGAAATCGACCGATTGAGTTTTGCGCTCGCTGCACGCGTTCCAGCTCGTATTCAAAGATCAAAAATTCTTTATTCTAAGCAAATACACAAGATTCATGGGTTTGGAGCAGCCAAACAAGCCCCAAACGAATGCGAAGTCTCTTTTTTACAAAATCGACCGATTCAGTTTTGCGCTCGCTGCATTCGTTCCAGCTCGTGTTATTAGATCAAAAACTTTCCATTCTTTCCAAACACGCAAGATTCATGCGTTTGGAGCGGCCAAACAAGCCCCAAACGAATGCAGAGTCGCTTTATAACGAAATGGAACGATTAAGTTTTGCGCTCGCTGTATGCTTTCCAGCTCGTGTTGTTAGATCAAAAACTCTTCATTCTATGCAAATACGCAAGATTCGAGCGTTTGGAGCAGCCAAACAAGCCCCAAACGAATGCAAAGTCGCTTTATAACGAAATCGACCGATTCAGTTTTGCGCTCGCTGCAGGCGTTCCAGCTCGTATTAAAAGATCAAAAACTCTTCATTCTATGCAATTACGCAAGATTCATGCGTTTGGAGCAGCCAAACAAGCCCCAAACGAATGCAAAGTCACTTTATAACGAAATTGAACGATTGAGTTTTGCGCTCGCTGAAGACGTTCCAGCTTGTATTAAAAGATCAAAAACTTCTTATTCTATGCAAATACGCAAGATTCATTCGTTTCGAGCAGCCAAACAAGCCCCAAACAAATGCAAAGTCGCTTTATAACGAAATCGACCGATTGAGTTTCGCGCTCGCTGTACGCGTTCCAGCTCGTGTTATTAGATCAAAAACTTTTCATTCTATGCAAATACGCAAGATTCATGCGTTTGGAGCAGCCAAACAAGCCCAAAACGAACGCAAAGTCGCATTATAACGAAATTGACCGATTGAGTTTTGCGCTCGCTGCAGGCGTTCCAGCTCGTATTGAAAGATCAAAAACTCTTTATACTATGCAAATACAAAAGATTCATGCGTTTCGAGCAGCCAAACAAGCCCCAAACGAATGCAAAGTCACTTTATAACGAAATGGAACGATTAAGTTTTGCGCTCGCTGTATGCGTTCCAGCTCGTGTTGTTAGATCAAAAACTCTTCATTCTATGCAAAAACGCAAAATTCGAGCGTTTGGAGCAGCCAAACAAGCCCCAAACGAATGCAAAGTCGCTTTATAACGAAATCGACCGATTCAGTTTTGCGCTCGCTGCAGGCGTTCCAGCTCGTATTTAAAGATCAAAAACTCTTCATTCTATGCAATTACGCAAGATTCATGCGTTTGGAGCAGCCAAACAAGCCCCAAACGAATGCAAAGTCACTTTATAACGAAATTGAACGATTGAGTTTTGCGCTCGCTGAAGACGTTCCAGCTTGTATTAAAAGATCAAAAACTTCTTATTCTATGCAAATACGCAAGATTCATTCGTTTCGAGCAGCCAAACAAGCCCCAAACAAATGCAAAGTCGCTTTATAACGAAATCGACCGATTGAGTTTCGCGCTCGCTGCAGGCGTTCCAGCTCGTATTAAAAGATCAAAAACTCTTTATTCTATGCAAATACGCAAGATTCATGCGTTTCGAGCAGCCAAAAAACCCCCAAACGAATGCAAAGTTGCATTATAACGAAATTGAACGATTGAGTTTCGCGCTCACTGTAGGCGTTCCAGCTCGTCTTATTAGATCAAAAACTTTTCATTTTCTGCAAATACGCAAGATTCAGGTAATTCAAGCCGCCAAACAAGCCCCAAACGAATGCAAAGTCGCTTCATAACGAAATTAAACGATTGAGTTTTGCGCTCGCTGCATTCGTTCCGGCTCGTGTTATTAGATCAAAAACTCTTTATTCTATGCAAATACGCGAGATTCATGCGTTTCGAGCAGCTAGACAAGCCCCAAACGAATGCAAAGTCACTTTATAACGAAATCAACCGATTGAGTTTTGCGCTCGCTGTAGACGTTCCAGCTCGTGTTATTAGATCAAAAACTCTTTATTTTATGCAATTACGCAAGATTCATGCGTTTCGAGCAGCCAAACAAGCCCCAAACGAATGCAAAGTCACTTTATAACGAAATTGAACGATTGAGTTTTGCGCTCACTGTAGGCGTTGCAGCTGCACTCACTAGATAAAAAACTCATCATTCTATGCAAATACGCAAGATTCATGCGTTTCGAGCAACCAAACAATCCCCAAACGAGTGCAAAGTCGCTTTATAATGAAATCGACCGATTGAGTTTTGCGCTCGCTGCAGGCGTTCCAGCTCGTATTAAGAGACCAAAAACTCTTTATTCTATGCAAATACGAAAGATTCATGCGTTTCGAGCAGCCAAACAAGCCCCAAACAAATGCAAAGTCGCTTTATAACGAAATCGACCGATTCAGTTTTGCGCTCGCTGCAGGCGTTCCAGCTCGTATTAAAAGATCAAAAACTCTCCATCCTATGCAAACACGCAAGATTCATGCGTTTCGAGCAGCCAAACAAGCCCCAAACGAATGCAAAGTCGCTTTATAACGAAATCAACCGATTGAGTTTTGCGCTCGCTGAAGACGTTCCAGCTTGTATTAAAAGATCAAAAACTTCTTATTCTATGCAAATACGCAAGATTCATTCGTTTCGAGCAGCCAAACAAGCCCCAAACAAATGCGAAGTCGCATCATAACGAAATTGAACGATTGAGTTTTGCGCTCGCTGAACACGTTCCAGCTCGTGTTGTTAGATCAAAAACTTTTCATTCTATGCAAATACGCAAGATTCATGCGTTTGGAGCAGCCAAACAAGCCCCAAACGAACGCAAAGTCGCATTATAACGAAATTGACCGATTGAGTTTTGCGCTCGCTGCAGGCGTTCCAGCTCGTATTAAAAAATCAAAAACTCTTTATACTATGCAAATACGAAAGATTCATGCGTTTCGAGCAGCCAAAGAAGCCCCGAACGAATGCAAAGTTGCATTATAACGAAATCGACCGATTGAGTTTTGCGCTCGCTGCACGCGTTCCAGCTCGTATTCAAAGATCAAAAATTCTTTATTCTAAGCAAATACACAAGATTCATGGGTTTGGAGCAGCCAAACAAGCCCCAAACGAATGCGAAGTCTCTTTTTTACAAAATCGACCGATTCAGTTTTGCGCTCGCTGCATTCGTTCCAGCTCGTGTTATTAGATCAAAAACTTTCCATTCTTTCCAAACACGCAAGATTCATGCGTTTGGAGCGGCCAAACAAGCCCCAAACGAATGCAGAGTCGCTTTATAACGAAATGGAACGATTAAGTTTTGCGCTCGCTGTATGCTTTCCAGCTCGTGTTGTTAGATCAAAAACTCTTCATTCTATGCAAATACGCAAGATTCGAGCGTTTGGAGCAGCCAAACAAGCCCCAAACGAATGCAAAGTCGCTTTATAACGAAATCGACCGATTCAGTTTTGCGCTCGCTGCAGGCGTTCCAGCTCGTATTAAAAGATCAAAAACTCTTCATTCTATGCAATTACGCAAGATTCATGCGTTTGGAGCAGCCAAACAAGCCCCAAACGAATGCAAAGTCACTTTATAACGAAATTGAACGATTGAGTTTTGCGCTCGCTGAAGACGTTCCAGCTTGTATTAAAAGATCAAAAACTTCTTATTCTATGCAAATACGCAAGATTCATTCGTTTCGAGCAGCCAAACAAGCCCCAAACAAATGCAAAGTCGCTTTATAACGAAATCGACCGATTGAGTTTCGCGCTCGCTGTACGCGTTCCAGCTCGTGTTATTAGATCAAAAACTTTTCATTCTATGCAAATACGCAAGATTCATGCGTTTGGAGCAGCCAAACAAGCCCAAAACGAACGCAAAGTCGCATTATAACGAAATTGACCGATTGAGTTTTGCGCTCGCTGCAGGCGTTCCAGCTCGTATTAAAAGATCAAAAACTCTTTATACTATGCAAATACAAAAGATTCATGCGTTTCGAGCAGCCAAACAAGCCCCAAACGAATGCAAAGTCACTTTATAACGAAATGGAACGATTAAGTTTTGCGCTCGCTGTATGCGTTCCAGCTCGTGTTGTTAGATCAAAAACTCTTCATTCTATGCAAAAACGCAAAATTCGAGCGTTTGGAGCAGCCAAACAAGCCCCAAACGAATGCAAAGTCGCTTTATAACGAAATCGACCGATTCAGTTTTGCGCTCGCTGCAGGCGTTCCAGCTCGTATTTAAAGATCAAAAACTCTTCATTCTATGCAATTACGCAAGATTCATGCGTTTGGAGCAGCCAAACAAGCCCCAAACGAATGCAAAGTCACTTTATAACGAAATTGAACGATTGAGTTTTGCGCTCGCTGAAGACGTTCCAGCTTGTATTAAAAGATCAAAAACTTCTTATTCTATGCAAATACGCAAGATTCATTCGTTTCGAGCAGCCAAACAAGCCCCAAACAAATGCAAAGTCGCTTTATAACGAAATCGACCGATTGAGTTTCGCGCTCGCTGCAGGCGTTCCAGCTCGTATTAAAAGATCAAAAACTCTTTATTCTATGCAAATACGCAAGATTCATGCGTTTCGAGCAGCCAAAAAACCCCCAAACGAATGCAAAGTTGCATTATAACGAAATTGAACGATTGAGTTTCGCGCTCACTGTAGGCGTTCCAGCTCGTCTTATTAGATCAAAAACTTTTCATTTTCTGCAAATACGCAAGATTCAGGTAATTCAAGCCGCCAAACAAGCCCCAAACGAATGCAAAGTCGCTTCATAACGAAATTAAACGATTGAGTTTTGCGCTCGCTGCATTCGTTCCGGCTCGTGTTATTAGATCAAAAACTCTTTATTCTATGCAAATACGCGAGATTCATGCGTTTCGAGCAGCTAGACAAGCCCCAAACGAATGCAAAGTCACTTTATAACGAAATCAACCGATTGAGTTTTGCGCTCGCTGTAGACGTTCCAGCTCGTGTTATTAGATCAAAAACTCTTTATTTTATGCAATTACGCAAGATTCATTCGTTTCGAGCAGCCAAACAAGCCCCAAACAAATGCGAAGTCGCATCATAACGAAATTGAACGATTGAGTTTTGCGCTCGCTGAACACGTTCCAGCTCGTGTTGTTAGATCAAAAACTTTTCATTCTATGCAAATACGCAAGATTCATGCGTTTGGAGCAGCCAAACAAGCCCCAAACGAATGCAAAGTTGCATTATAACGAAATCGACCGATTGAGTTTTGCGCTCGTTCTAGGCGTTCCAGCTCGTCTCATTTAGATCAAAAACTTTTCATTTTTTGCAAACACGCAAGATTCATGTGTTTGGAGCGGCCAAACAAGCCCCAAACGAATGCAAAGTCGCTTTATAACGAAATGGAACGATTAAGTTTTCCGCTCGCTGCATTCGTTCCAGCTCGTGTTATTAGATCAAAAACTCTCCATTCAATGCAGATACGCGAGATTCATGCGTTTCGAGCAGCCAAACAAGCCCCAAAAGACTGCAAAGTCGCTTTATAACGAAATCAACCGATTGAGTTTTGCGCTCGCTGAAGACGTTCCAGCTTGTATTAAAAGATCAAAAACTTCTTATTCTATGCAAATACGCAAGATTCATTTGTTTCGAGCAGCCAAACAAGCCCCACTCAAATGCAAAGTCGCTTTATAACGAAATTGAACGATTGAGTTTTGCGCTCGCTGTACGCGTGCCAGCTCGTGTTATTAGATCAAAAACTCTTCATTCTATGCAAATACGCAAGATTCATGCGTTTGGAACGGCCAAACAAGCCCTAAACGAATGCAAAGTCGCTTTATAACGAAATCGACCGATTGAGTTTTGCGCTCGCTGTACGCGTTCCAGCTCGTGTTATTAGATCAAAAACTCTTCATTCTATGCAAATACGCAAGATTCATACGTTTGGAGCAGCCAAACAAGCCCCAAACGAACGCAAAGTCGCATTATAACGAAATTGACCGATTGAGTTTTGCGCTCGCTGCAGGCGTTCCAGCTCGTATTAAAAAATCAAAAACTCTTTATACTATGCAAATACGAAAGATTCATGCGTTTCGAGCAGCCAAAGAAGCCCCGAACGAATGCAAAGTTGCATTATAACGAAATCGACCGATTGAGTTTTGCGCTCGCTGCACGCGTTCCAGCTCGTATTCAAAGATCAAAAATTCTTTATTCTAAGCAAATACACAAGATTCATGGGTTTGGAGCAGCCAAACAAGCCCCAAACGAATGCGAAGTCTCTTTTTTACAAAATCGACCGATTCAGTTTTGCGGTCGCTGCATTCGTTCCAGCTCGTGTTATTAGATCAAAAACTTTCCATTCTTTCCAAACACGCAAGATTCATGCGTTTGGAGCGGCCAAACAAGCCCCAAACGAATGCAGAGTCGCTTTATAACGAAATGGAACGATTAAGTTTTGCGCTCGCTGTATGCTTTCCAGCTCGTGTTGTTAGATCAAAAACTCTTCATTCTATGCAAATACGCAAGATTCGAGCGTTTGGAGCAGCCAAACAAGCCCCAAACGAATGCAAAGTCGCTTTATAACGAAATCGACCGATTCAGTTTTGCGCTCGCTGCAGGCGTTCCAGCTCGTATTAAAAGATCAAAAACTCTTCATTCTATGCAATTACGCAAGATTCATGCGTTTGGAGCAGCCAAACAAGCCCCAAACGAATGCAAAGTCACTTTATAACGAAATTGAACGATTGAGTTTTGCGCTCGCTGAAGACGTTCCAGCTTGTATTAAAAGATCAAAAACTTCTTATTCTATGCAAATACGCAAGATTCATTCGTTTCGAGCAGCCAAACAAGCCCCAAACAAATGCAAAGTCGCTTTATAACGAAATCGACCGATTGAGTTTCGCGCTCGCTGTACGCGTTCCAGCTCGTGTTATTAGATCAAAAACTTTTCATTCTATGCAAATACGCAAGATTCATGCGTTTGGAGCAGCCAAACAAGCCCAAAACGAACGCAAAGTCGCATTATAACGAAATGGACCGATTGAGTTTTGCGCTCGCTGCAGGCGTTCCAGCTCGTATTAAAAGATCAAAAACTCTTTATACTATGCAAATACAAAAGATTCATGCGTTTCGAGCAGCCAAACAAGCCCCAAACGAATGCAAAGTTGCATTATGACGAAATCGAACGATTGAGTTTTGCGCTCGCTGCACGCGTTCCAGCTCGTAATTAAAGATCAAGAACTCTTCATTCTAAGCAAATACGCAAGATTCATTCGTTTCGAGCAGCCAAACAAGCCCCAAACAAATGCAAAGTCGCTTTATAACGAAATTGAACGATTGAGTTTTGCGCTCGCTGAACGCGTTCCAGCTCGTGTTATTAGATCAAAAACTCTCCATTCTATGCAGATACGCAGGATTCATGCGTTTCGAGCAGCCAAACAAGCCCCAAACGACCGCAAAGTCGCTTTATAACGAAATCAACCGATTGAGTTTTGCGCTCGCTGAAGACGTTCCAGCTCGTATTAAAAGATCATAAACTCTTTATTCTATGCAAATACGCAAGATTCATGCGTTTCGAGCAGGCAAACAAGCCCCAAACGAATGCAAAGTTGCATTATGACGAAATCGACCGATTGAGTTTTGCGCTCGCTTTTGGCGTTCCAGCTCGTCTCATTTAGATAAAAAACTTTTCATTCTTTGCAAACACGCAAGATTCAGGCGTTTGGAGCGGCCAAACAAGCCCCAAACGAATGCAGAGTCGCTTTATAACGAAATGGAACGATTAAGTTTTGCGCTTGCTGTATGCGTTCCAGCTCGTGTTGTTAGATCAAAAACTCTTCATTCTATGCAAATATGCAAGATTCGAGCGTTTGGAGCAGCCGAACAAGCCCCAAACGAATGCAAAGTCGCTTTATAACGAAATTAAACGATTGAGTTTTGCGCTCGCTGCATTCGTTCCGGCTCGTGTTATTAGACCAAAAACTCATTAGTCTATGCAAATACGCGAGATTCATGCGTTTCGAGCAGCTAGACAAGCCCCAAACGAATGCAAAGTCACTTTATAACGAAATTAAACGATTGAGTTTTGCGCTCACTGTAGGCGTTCCAGCTGCACTTACTAGATCAAAAACTCGTCATTCTCTGCAAATAAGCAAGATTCATGCGTTTCCAGCAGCCAAACAGTCCCCAAACGAGTGCAAAGTCGCATTATTACGAAATCGACCGATTGAGTTTTGCGCTCGCTGCAGGCGTTCCAGCTCGTATTGAAAGATCAAAAATTCTTCATTCTATGCAAATACGCAAGATTCATGCGTTTGGGGCAGCCAAACAAGCCCCAAACGAATGCAAAGTCGCTTTATAACGAAATCGACCGATTCAGTTTTGCGCTCGCTGCAGGCGTTCCAGCTCGTATTAAAAGATCAAAAACTCTTCATTCTATGCAAATACGCAAGATTCATGCGTTTGGGGCAGCCAAACAAGCCCCAAACGAATGCAAAGTCACTCCATAACGAAATTAAACGATTGAGTTTTGCGCTCACTGTAGGCGTTCCAGCTGCACTTACTAGATCAAAAACTCGTCATTCTCTGCAAATAAGCAAGATTCATGCGTTTCCAGCAGCCAAACAGTCCCCAAACGAGTGCAAAGTCGCATTATTACGAAATCGACCGATTGAGTTTTGCGCTCGCTTTTGGCGTTCCAGCTCGTCTCATTTAGATCAAAAACTTTTCATTCTTTGCAAACACGCAAGATTCATGCGTTTGGAGCGGCCAAACAAGCCCCAAACGAATGCAGAGTCGCTTTATAACGAAATGGAACGATTAAGTTTTGCGCTCGCTGTATGCGTTCCAGCTCGTGTTGTTAGATCAAAAACTCTTCATTCTATGCAAATACGCAAGATTTGAGCGTTTGGAGCAGCCAAACAAGCCCCAAACGAATGCAAAGTCGCTTTATAACGAAATCGACCGATTCAGTTTTGCGCTCGCTGCAGGCGTTCCAGCTCGTATTAAAAGATCAAAAACTCCTTATTCTATGCAAATACGCAAGATTCATGCGTTTCGAGCAGCCAAACAAGCCCCAAACGAATGCAATGTTGCATTATAACGAAATCGACCGATTGAGTTTTGCGCTCGCTGTACGCGTTCCAGCTCGTGTTATTAGATTAAAAACTCTTCATTCTATGCAAATACGCAAGATTCATGCGTTTGGAGCAGCCAAACAAGCCCCAAACGAACGCAAAGTCGCATTATAACGAAATTGACCGATTGAGTTTTGCACTCGGTGCAGGCGTTCCAGCTCGTATTCAAAGATCAAAAACTCTTTATTCTAAGCAAATACGCAAGATTCATGGGTTTGGAGCAGCCAAACAAGCCCCAAACGAATGCAAAGTCTCTTTTTTACAAAATCGACCGATTCAGTTTTGCGCTCGCTGCATTCGTTCCAGCTCGTGTTATTACATCAAAAACTCTTTACTCTATCCAAATACGCAAGATTCATTCGTTTCGAGCAGCCAAACAAGCCCCAAACAAATGCGAAGTCGCTTTATAAGGAAAATGAACGATTGAGTTTTGCGCTCGCTGAACGCGTTCCAGCTCGTGTTATTAGATCAAAAACTTTTCCTGCTATGCAAATACGCGAAATTCGAGCGTTTGGCGCAGCCAAACAAGCCCCAAACGAAAGCAAAGTCGCTTTATAACGAAATCGACCGATTGAGTTTCGCGCTCGCTGCAGGCGTTCCAGCTCGTATTAAAAGATCAAAAACTCTTTATTCTATGCAAATACGCAAGATTCATGCGTTTCGAGCAGCCAAACAAGCCCCAAACGAATGCAAAGTTGCATTATAACGAAATCGACCGATTGAGTTTTGCGCTCGCTGCAGGCGTTCCAGCTCGTATTAAAAGATCAAAAACTTTTTACACTATGCAAATACAAAAGATTCATGCGTTTCGAGCAGCCAAACAAGCCCCAAACAAATGCAAAGTCGCTTTATAACGAAATTGAACGATTGAGTTTTGCGCTCGCTGAACGCGTTCCCACTCGTGTTATTAAATCAAAAACTCTTCATTCTATGCAAATACGCAAGATTCATGCGTTTATAGCAGAAAAACAAGCCCCAAACGAATGCAAAGTTGCATTATAACGAAATCGACCGATTGAGTTTTGCGCTCGCTGCACGCGTTCCAGCTCATATTTAAAGATCAAGAACTCTTCATTCTAAGCAAATACGCAAGATTCATGGGTTTGGAGCAGCCAAACAAGCTCCAAACGAATGCAAAGTCGCTTTTTTACGAAATCGCCCGATTCAGTTTTGCGCTCGCAGCATTCGTTCTAGCTCGTGTTATTAGATCAAAAACTCTTTATTCTATGCAAATACGCAAGATTCATGCGCTTATAGTAGCCAAACAAGCCCAGAACGAATGCAAAGTCGCTTTATAACGAAATTGAACGATTGAGTTTTGCGCTCGCTGTACGCGTGCCAGCTCGTGTTATTAGATCAAAAACTCTTCATTCTATGCAAATACGCAAGATTCATGCGTTTGGAACAGCCAAACAAGCCCTAAACGAATGCAAAGTCGCTTTATAACGAAATCGACCGATTGAGTTTTGCGCTCGCTGTACGCGTTCCAGCTCGTGTTATTAGATCAAAAACTCTTCATTCTATGCAAATACGCAAGATTCATGCGTTTGGAGCAACCAAACAAGCCCCAAACGAACGCAAAGTCGCATTATAACGAAATTGACCGATTGAGTTTTGCGCTCGCTGCAGGCGTTCCAGCTCGTATTAAAAGATCAAAAACTCTTTATACTATGCAAATACGAAAGATTCATGCGTTTCGAGCAGCTAAAGAAGCCCCGAACGAATGCAAAGTTGCATTATAACGAAATCGACCGATTGAGTTTTGCGCTCGCTGCACGCGTTCCAGCTCGTATTCAAAGATCAAAAATTCTTTATTCTAAGCAAATACACAAGATTCATGGGTTTGGAGCAGCCAAACAAGCCCCAAACGAATGCGAAGTCTCTTTTTTACAAAATCGACCGATTCAGTTTTGCGCTCGCTGCATTCGTTCCAGCTCGTGTTATTAGATCAAAAACTTTCCATTCTTTCCAAACACGCAAGATTCATGCGTTTGGAGCGGCCAAACAAGCCCCAAACGAATGCAGAGTCGCTTTATAACGAAATGGAACGATTAAGTTTTGCGCTCGCTGTATGCGTTCCAGCTCGTGTTGTTAGATCAAAAACTCTTCATTCTATGCAAATACGCAAGATTCGAGCGCTTGGAGCAGCCAAACAAGCCCCAAACGAATGCAAAGTCGCTTCATAACGAAATTAAACGATTGAGTTTTGCGCTCGCTGCATTCGTTCCGGCTCGTGTTATTGGATCAAAAACTCCTTATTCTATGCAATTACGCAAGATTCATGCGTTTGGAGCAGCCAAACAAGCCCCAAACGAATGCAAAGTCACTTTATAATGAAATTGAACGATTGAGTTTTGCGCTCGCTGAAGACGTTCCAGCTTGTATTAAAAGATCAAAAACTTCTTATTCTATGCAAATACGCAAGATTCATTCGTTTCGAGCAGCCAAACAAGCCCCAAACAAATGCAAAGTCGCTTTATAACGAAATCGACCGATTGAGTTTCGCGCTCGCTGCAGGCGTTCCAGCTCGTATTAAAAGATCAAAAACTCTTTATTCTATGCAAATACGCAAGATTCATGCGTTTCGAGCAGCCAAAAAACCCCCAAACGAATGCAAAGTTGCATTATAACGAAATTGAACGATTGAGTTTCACGCTCACTGTAGGCGTTCTAGCTCGTCTTATTAGATCAAAAACTTTTCATTTGCTGCAAATACGCAAGATTCAGGTAATTCAAGCCGGCAAACAAGCCCCAAGCGAATGCAAAGTCGCTTCATAACGAAATTAAACGATTGAGTTTTGCGCTCGCTGCATTCGTTCTGGCTCGTGTTATTAGATCAAAAACTCCTTATTCTATGCAAATACGCGAGATTCATGCGTTTCGAGCAGCTAGACAAGCCCCAAACGAATGCAAAGTCACTTTATAACGAAATCAACCGATTGAGTTTTGCGCTCACTGTAGACGTTTCAGCTCGTGTTATTAGATCAAAAACTCTTTATTCTATGCAATTACGCAAGATTCATGCGTTTCGAGCAGCCAAACAAGCCCCAAACGAATGCAAAGTCACTTTATAACGAAATTAAACGATTGAGTTTTGCGCTCACTGTAGGCGTTCCAGCTGCACTTACTAGATCAAAAACTCGTCATTCTATGCAAATACGCAAGATTCATGCGTTTCGAGCAGCCAAACAATCCCCAAACGAGTGCAAAGTCGCTTTATATTGAAATCGACCGATTGAGTTTTGCGCTCGCTGCAGGCGTTCCAGCTCGTATTAAGAGACCAAAAACTCTTTATTCTATGCAAATACGAAAGATTCATGCGTTTCGAGCAGCCAAACAAGCCCCAAACAAATGCAAAGTCGCTTTATAACGAAATCGACCGATTCAGTTTTGCGCTCGCTGCAGGCGTTCCAGCTCGTATTAAAAGATCAAAAACTCTCCATCCTATGCAAACACGCAAGATTCATGCGTTTCGAGCAGCCAAACAAGCCCCAAACGAATGCAAAGTCGCTTTATAACGAAATCAACCGATTGAGTTTTGCGCTCGCTGAAGACGTTCCAGCTTGTATTAAAAGATCAAAAACTTCTTATTCTATGCAAATAGGCAAGAATCATTCGTTTCGAGCAGCCAAACAAGCCCCAAACAAATGCGAAGTCGCATCATAACGAAATTGAACGATTGAGTTTTGCGCTCGCTGAACACGTTCCAGCTCGTGTTGTTAGATCAAAAACTTTTCATTCTATGCAAATACGCAAGATTCATGCGTTTGGAGCAGCCAAACAAGCCCCAAACGAATGAAAAGTTGCATTATAACGAAATCGACCGATTGAGTTTTGCGCTCGCTCTAGGCGTTCCAGCTCGTCTCATTTAGATCAAAAACTTTTCATTTTTTGCAAACACGCAAGATTCATGTGTTTGGAGCGGAAAAACAAGCCCCAAACGAATGCAAAGTCGCTTTATAACGAAATGGAACGATTAAGTTTTCCGCTCGCTGCATTCGTTCCAGCTCGTGTTATTAGATCAAAAACTCTCCATTCTATGCAGATACGCAAGATTCATGCGTTTCGAGCAGCCAAACAAGCCCCAAACGACTAAAAAGTCGCTTTATAACGAAATCAACCGACTGAGTTTTGCGCTCGCTGAAGACGTTCCAGCTCGTATTAAAAGATCATAAACTCTTTATTCTATGCAAACACGCAAGATTCATGCGTTTCGAGCAGGCAAACAAGCCCCAAACGAATGCAAAGTTGCATTATAACGACATCGGCCGATTGAGTTTTGCGCTCGCTTTTGGCGTTCCAGCTCGTCTCATTTAGATCAAAAACTTTTCATTCTTTGCAAACACGCAAGATTCATGCGTTTGGAGCAGTCAAACAAGCCCCAAACGAATGCAAAGTCGCTTCATAACGAAATCGACCGTTTGAAATTCGCGCTCGCTGCAGGCGTTCCAGCTCGGATTAAAAGATCAAAAACTCTCTACTCTATGCAAATACGCAAGATTCATGCGTCTCGAGCAGCCAAACAAGCCCCAAACGAATGCAATGTTGCATTATAACGAAATCGACCGATTGAGTTTTGCGCTCGCTGTACGCGTTCCAGCTCGTGTTATTAGATCAAAAACTCTTCATTCTATGCAAATACGCAAGATTCATGCGTTTGGAGCAGCCAAACAAGCCCCAAACGAACGCAGAGTCGCATTATAACGAAATTGACCGATTGAGTTTTGCACTCGGTGCAGGCGTTCCAGCTCGTATTCAAAGATCAAAAACTCTTTATTCTAAGCAAATACGCAAGATTCATGGGTTTGGAGCAGCCAAACAAGCCCCAAACGAATGCAAAGTCTCTTTTTTACAAAATCGACCGATTCAGTTTTGCGCTCGCTGCATTCGTTCCAGCTCGTGTTATTACATCAAAAACTCTTTACTCTATCCAAATACGCAAGATTCATTCGTTTCGAGCAGCCAAACAAGCCCCAAACAAATGCGAAGTCGCTTCATAAGGAAAATGAACGATTGAGTTTTGCGCTCGCTGAACGCGTTCCAGCTCGTGTTATTAGATCAAAAACTTTTCCTGCTATGCAAATTCGCGAAATTCGAGCGTTTGGCGCAGCCAAACAAGCCCCAAACGAAAGCAAAGTCGCTTTATAACGAAATCGACCGATTGAGTTTCGCGCTCGCTGCAGGCGTTCCAGCTCGTATTAAAAGATCAAAAACTCTTTATTCTATGCAAATACGCAAGATTCATGCGTTTCGAGCAGCCAAACAAGCCCCAAACGAATGCAAAGTTGTATTATAACGAAATCGACCGATTGAGTTTTGCGCTAGCTGTACGCGTTCCAGCTCGTGTTATTAGATCAAAAACTTTTCATTTTTTGCAAACGCGCAAGATTCATGCTTTTGGAGCGGCCAAACAAGCCCCAAACGAATGCAAAGTCGCTTTATAACGAAATGGAACGATTAAGTTTTCCGGTCGCTGCATTCGTTCCAGCTCGTGTTATTAGATCAAAAACTCTCCATTCTATGCAGATACGCGAGATTCATGCGTTTCGAGCAGCCAAACAAGCCCCAAACGACTGCAAAGTCGCTTTAAAACCAAATCAACCGATTGAGTTTTGCGCTCGCTGAAGACGTTCCAGCTTGTATTGAAAGATAAAAACTTCTTATTCTATGCAAATACGCAAGATTCATTTGTTTCGAGCAGCCAAACAAGCCCCAAACAAATGCAAAGTCGCTTTATAACGAAATTGAACGATTGAGTTTTGCGCTCGCTGAACGCGTTCCCGCTCGTGTTATTAAATCAAAAATTCTTCATTCTATGCAAATACGCAAGATTCATGCGTTTGGAGCAGAAAAACAAGCCCCAAACGAATGCAAAGTTGCATTATAACGAAATCGACCGATTGAGTTTTGCGCTCGCTGCAGGCGTTCCAGCTCGTATTAAAAGATCAAAAACTCTTTATACTATGCAAATACAAAAGATTCATGCGTTTCGAGCAGCCAAACAAGCCCCAAACGACTGCAAAGTCGCATTATAACGAAATTGACCGATTGAGTTTTGCGCTCGCTGCAGGCGTTCCAGCTCGTATTAAAAGATCAAAAACTCTTTATACTATGCAAATACAAAAGATTCATGCGTTTCGAGCAGCCAAACAAGCCCCAAACGAATGCAAAGTTGCATTATAACGAAATCGACCGATTGAGTTTTGCGCTCGCTGCACGCGTTCCAGCTCGTATTTAAAGATCAAGAACTCTTCATTCTAAGCAAATACGCAAGATTCATGGGTTTGGAGCAGCCAAACAAGCTCCAAACGAATGCAAAGTCGCTTTTTTACGAAATCGACCGATTCAGTTTTGCGCTCGCAGCATTCGTTCTAGCTCGTGTTATTAGATCAAAAACTCTTTATTCTATGCAAATACGCAAGATTCATGCGCTTATAGTAGCCAAACAAGCCCCAAACGAATGCAAAGTCGCTTTATAACGAAATTGAACGATTGAGTTTTGCGCTCGCTGTACGCGTTCCAGCTCGTGTTATTAGATCAAAAACTCTTCATTCTATGCAAATACGCAAGATTCATGCGTTTGGAGCAGCCAAACAAGCCCCAAACGAACGCAAAGTCGCATTATAACGAAATTGACCGATTGAGTTTTGCGCTCGCTGCAGGCGTTCCAGCTCGTATTAAAAGATCAAAAACTCTTTATACTATGCAAATACGAAAGATTCATGCGTTTCGAGCAGCTAAAGAAGCCCCGAACGAATGCAAAGTTGCATTATAACGAAATCGACCGATTGAGTTTTGCGCTCGCTGCACGCGTTCCAGCTCGTATTCAAAGATCAAAAATTCTTTATTTTAAGCAAATACACAAGATTCATGGGTTTGGAGCAGCCAAACAAGCCCCAAACGAATGCGAAGTCTCTTTTTTTACAAAATCGACCGATTCAGTTTTGCGCTCGCTGCACTCGTTCCAACTCGTGTTATTAGATCAAAAACTTTCCATTCTTTCCAAACACGCAAGATTCATGCGTTTGGAGCGGCCAAACAAGCCCCAAACGAATGCAGAGTCGCTTTATAACGAAATGGAACGATTAAGTTTTGCGCTCGCTGTATGCGTTCCAGCTCGTGTTGTTAGATCAAAAACTCTTCATTCTATGCAAATACGCAAGATTTGAGCGTTTGGAGCAGCCAAGCAAGCCCCAAACGAATGCAAAGTCGCTTTATAACGAAATCGACCGATTCATTTTTGCGCTCGCTGCAGGCGTTCCAGCTCGTATTAAAGGATCAAAAACTCCTTATTCTATGCAAATACGCAAGATTCATTCGTTTCGAGCAGCCAAACAAGCCCCAAACAAATGCGAAGTCGCTTTATAACGAAATCGACCGATTCAGTTTTGCGCTCGCTGCAGGCGTTCCAGCTCGTATTAAAAGATCAAAAACTCTTCATTCTATGCAAATACGCAAGATTCATGCGTTTGGAGCAGCCAAACAAGCCCCAAACGAACGCAAAGTCGCATTATAACGAAATCGACCGATTGAGTTTTGCGCTCGCTGCACGCGTTCCAGCTCGTATTCAAAGATCAAAAATTCTTTATTCTAAGCCAATACACAAGATTCATGCGTTTGGAGCGGCCAAACAAGCCCCAAACGAATGCAGAGTCGCTTTATAACGAAATGGAACGATTAAGTTTTGCGCTCGCTGTATGCGTTCCAGCTCGTGTTGTTAGATCAAAAACTCTTCATTCTATGCAAAAACGCAAGATTCGAGCGTTTGGAGCAGCCAAACAAGCCCCAAACGAGTGCAAAGTCACTTTATAACGAAATCGACCGATTCAGTTTTGCGCTCGCTGCAGGCTGTCCAGCTCGTATTTAAAGATCAAAAACTCTTCATTCTATGCAATTACGCAAGATTCATGCGTTTGGAGCAGCCAAACAAGCCCCAAACGAATGCAAAGTCACTTTATAACGAAATTGAACGATTGAGTTTTGCGCTCGCTGAAGACGTTCCAGCTTGTATTAAAAGATCAAAAACTTCTTATTCTATGCAAATACGCAAGATTCATTCGTTTCGAGCAGCCAAACAAGCCCCAAACAAATGCAAAGTCGCTTTATAACGAAATCGACCGATTGAGTTTCGCGCTCGCTGCAGGCGTTCCAGCTCGTATTAAAAGATCAAAAACTCTTTATTCTATGCAAATACGCAAGATTCATGCGTTTCGAGCAGCCAAAAAACCCCCAAACAAATGCAAAGTTGCATTATAACGAAATTGAACGATTGAGTTTAGCGCTCACTGTAGGCCTTCCAGCTCGTCTTATTAGATCAAAAACTTTTCATTTTCTGCAAATACGCAAGATTCAGGTAATTCAAGCCGCCAAACAAGCCCCAAACGAATGCAAAGTCGCTTCATGACGAAATTAAACGATTGAGTTTTGCGGTCGCTGCATTCGTTCCGGCTCGTGTTATTAGATCAAAAACTCTTTATTCTATGCAAATACGCGAGATTCATGCATTTCGAGCAGCTAGACAAGCCCCAAACGAATGCAAAGTCACTTTATAACGAAATCAACCGATTGAGTTTTGCGCTCGCTTGAGACGTTCCAGCTCGTGTTATTAGATCAAAAACTCTTTATTCTATGCAATTACGCAAGATTCATGCGTTTCGAGCAGCCAAACAAGCCCCAAACGAATGCAAAGTCACTTTATAACGAAATTGAACGATTGAGTTTTGCGCTCACTGTAGGCGTTCCAGCTGCACTTACTAGATCAAAAACTCGTCATTCTATGCAAATACGCAAGATTCATGCGTTTCGAGCAGCCAAACAATCCCCAAACGAGTGCAAAGTCGCTTTATAATGAAATCGACCGATTGAGTTTTGCGCTCGCTGCAGGCGTTCCAGCTCGTATTAAGAGACCAAAAACTCTTTATTCTATGCAAATACTAAAGCTTCATGCGTTTCGAGCAGCCAAACAAGCCCCAAACAAATGCAAAGTCGCTTTATAACGAAATCGACCGATTCAGTTTTGCGCTCGCTGCAGGCGTTCCAGCTCGTATTAAAAGATCAAAAACCCTCCATCTTATGCAAACACGCAAGATTCATGCGTTTCGAGCAGCCAAACAAGCCCCAAACGAATGCAAAGTCGCTTTATAACGAAATCAACCGATTGAGTTTTGCGCTCGCTGTAGACGTTCCAGCTCGTGTTAGTAGATCAAAAACTCTTTATTCTATGCAATTACGCAAGATTCATGCGTTTGGAGCAGCCAAACAAGCCCTAAACGAATGCAAAGTCGCTTTATAACGAAATCGACCGATTGAGTTTTGCGCTCGCTGAAGACGTTCCAGCTTGTATTAAAAGATCAAAAACTCCTTATTCTATGCAAATACGCAAGATTCATTTGTTTCGAGCAGCCAAACAAGCCCCAAACAAATGCAAAGTCGCTTTATAACGAAATTGAACGATTGAGTTTTGCGCTCGCTGAACGCGTTCCAGCTCGTGTTATTAGATCAAAAACTTTTCATTCTATGCAAATACGCAAGATTCATTTGTTTCGAGCAGCCAAACAAGCCCCAAACAAATGCAAAGTCGCTTTATAACGAAATTGAACGATTGAATTTTGCGCTCGCTGAACGCGTTCCAGCTCGTGTTATTAGATCAAAAACTTTTCATTCTATGCAAAATACGCAAGATTCATGCGTTTGGAGCAGCCAAACAAGCCCCAAACGAATGCAAAGTCGCTTTACAACGAAATGGAACGATTAAGTTTTGCACTCGCTGCATTCGTTCCAGCTCGTGTTATTAGATCAAAAACTCTCCATTCTATGCAGATACGCAGGATTCATGCGTTTCGAGCAGCCAAACAAGCCCCAAACGACTGCAAAGTCGCTTTATAACGAAATCAACCGATTGAGTTTTGCGCTCGCTGAAGACGTTCCAGCTCGTATTAAAAGATCATAAACTCTTTATTCTATGCAAATACGCAAGATTCATGCGTTTCGAGCAGGCAAACAAGCCCCAAACGAATGCAAAGTTGCATTATAACGAAATCGACCGATTGAGTTTTGCGCTCGCTTTTGGCGTTCCAGCTCGTCTCATTTAGATAAAAAACTTTTCATTCTTTGCAAACACGCAAGATTCATGCGTTTGGAGCGGCCAAACAAGCCCCAAACGAATGCAGAGTCGCTTTATAACGAAATGGAACGATTAAGTTTTGCGCTTGCTGTATGCGTTCCAGCTCGTGTTGTTAGATGAAAAACTCTTCATTCTATGCAAATACGCAAGATTCATGCGTTTCGAGCAGCTAGACAAGCCCCAAACGAATTCAAAGTCGCTTTATAACGAAATCAACCGATTGAGTTTTGCGCTCGCTGTAGACGTTCCAGCTCAAGTTAGTAGATCAGAAACTCTTTATTCTGTGCAATTACGCAATATTCATCCGTTTGGAGCAGCCAAACAAGCCCTAAACGAATGCAAAGTCGCTTTATAACAAAATCGACCGATTCAGTTTTGCGCTCGCTGCATTCGTTCCAGCTCGTGTTATTAGATCAAAAACTCTTCATTCTATGCAAATACGCAAGATTTATGCGTTTCGAGCAGCCAAACAAGCCCGAAACGAATGCAAAGTCGCTTTATAACGAAATAAACCGATTGAGTTTTGCGCTCGCTGAAGACGTTCCAGCTTGTATTAAAAGATCAAAAACTCCTTATTCTATGCAAATACGCAAGATTCATTTGTTTCGAGCAGCTAAACAAGCCCCAAACAAATGCAAAGTCGCTTTATAACGAAATCGACCGATTGAGTTTTGCGCTCGCTGCATTCGTTCCAGCTCGTGTTATTAGATCAAAAACTCTTTATTCTATGCAAACACGCAAGATTCATTCGTTTCGAGCAGCCAAACAAGTCCCAAACAAATGCAAAGTCGCTTTATAACGAAATCGACCGATTCAGTTTTGCGCTCGCTGCAGGCGTTCCAGCTCGTATTAAAAGATCAAAAACGCTTTGTTCTCTGCAAATACGCAATATTTATGCGTTTCGAGCAGCCAAACAAGCCCCAAACGAATGCAAAGTCACTTTATAACGAAATTGAACGATTGAGTTTTGCGCTCGCTGAAGACGTTCCAGCTTGTATTAAAAGATCAAAAACTTCTTATTCTATGCAAATACGCAAGATTCATTCGTTTCGAGCAGCCAAACAAGCCCCAAACAAATGCAAAGTCGCTTTATAACGAAATCGACCGATTGAGTTTCGCGCTCGCTGCAGGCGTTCCAGCTTGTATTAAAAGATCAAAAACTTCTTATTCTATGCAAATACGCAAGATTCATTTGTTTCGAGCAGCCAAACAAGCCCCAAACAAATGCAAAGTCGCTTTATAACGAAATTGAACGATTGAGTTTTGCGCTCGCTGAACGCGTTCCCGCTCGTGTTATTAAATCAAAAACTCTTCATTCTATGCAAATACGCAAGATTCATGCGTTTGCAGCAGAAAAACAAGCCCCAAACGAATGCAAAGTTGCATTATAACGAAATCGACCGATTGAGTTTTGCGCTCGCTGCAGGCGTTCCAGCTCGTATTAAAAGATCAAAAACTCTTCATTCTATGCAAATACGCAAGATTCATGAATTTCGAGCAGGCAAACAAGCCCTAAACGAATGCAAAGTTGCATTGTAACGAAATCGACCGATTGAGTTTTGCGCTCGCTTTTGGCGTTCCAGCTCGTCTCATTTAGATCAAAAACTATTCATTCTTTGCAAACACGCAAGATTCATGCGTTTGGAGCAGCCGAACAAGCCCCAAACGAATGCAAAGTCGCTTTATAACGAAATCGACCGATTCAGTTTTGCGCTCGCTGCAGGCGTTCCAGCTCGTATTAAAAGATCAAAAACGCTTTATTCTCTGCAAATACGCAATATTTATGCGTTTCGAGCAGCCAAACAAGCCCCAAACGAATGCAAAGTCACTTTATAACGAAATTGAACGATTGAGTTTTGCGCTCGCTTTAGGCGTTCCAGCTCGTCTCATTTAGATCAAAAACTTTTCATTCTTTGCAAACACGCAAGATTCATGCGTTTGGAGCAGCCAAACAAGCCCCAAACGAACGCAAAGTCACTTTATAACGAAATTAAACGATTGAGTTTTGCGCTCACTGTAGGCGTTCCAGCTGCACTTACTAGATCAAAAACTCGTCATTCTATGCAAATACGCAAGATTCATGCGTTTCGAGCTACCAAACAATCCCTAAACGAGTGCAAAGTCGCTTTATAACGAAATCGACCGATTGAGTTTTGCGCTCGCTGCAGGCATTCCAGCCCGTGTTATTAGATCAAAAACTCTTTATTCTATGCAAATACGCAAGATTCATGCGTTTGGAGCCAAACAAGCCCCAAACGAACGCAAAGTCGCTTTGTAACGAAATAGAACGATTAAGTTTTGCGCTCGCTTTAGGCGTTCCAGCTCGTCTCATTTAGATCAAAAACTTTTCATTCTTTGCAAACACCTAAGAATCATGCGTTTCGAGCAGCCAAACAAGCCGAAAACGAATGCAAAGTCGCTTTATAACGAAATTGAACGATTGCGTTTTGCGCTCACTGTAGGCGTTCCAGCTCGTGTTATTAGATCAAAAACTCTTTATTCTATGCAAATACGCAAGATTCATGCGTTTGGAGCCAAACAAGCCCCAAACGAACGCAAAGTCGCTTTGTAACAAAATGGAACGATTAGGTTTTGCGCTCGCTGCAAGCGTTCCAGCTCGTGTTGTTAGATCAAAAACTCTTCATTCTATGCAAATATGCAAGATTCGAGCGTTTGGAGCAGCCAAACAAGCCCCAAACGAATGCAAAGTCGCTTTATAACGAAATCGACCGATGCAGTTTTGCGCTCGCTGCAGGCGTTCCAGCTCGTATTAAAAGATCAAAAACTCTTCATTCTATGCAAATACGCATGATTCATGCGTTTGGAGCAGCCAAACAAGCACCAAACGAATGCAAAGTTGCATTGTAACGAAATCGACCGATTGAGTTTTGCGCTCGCTTTAGGCGTTCCAGCTCGTCTAATTTAGTTCAAAAACTTTCCGATCTTTGCAAACACCTAAGAATCATGCGTTTCGAGCAGCCAAACAAGCCCCAAACGAATGCAAAGTCGCTTTATAACGAAATTGAACGATTGCGTTTTGCGCTCACTGTAGGCGTTCCAGCTCGTGTTACTAGATCAAAAACTCTTTATTATATGCAAATACGCAAGATTCATGCGTTTCGAGCAGCCAAACAAGCCCCAAACGAATGCAAAGTTGCATTATAACGAAGTCGACCGATTGAGTTTTGCGCTCGCTTTTGGCGTTCCAGCTCGTCTCATTTAGATCAAAAACTTTTCATTCTTTGCAAACACGCAAGATTCATGCGTTTGGAGCAGCCAAACAAGCCCCAAACGAAAGCAAAGTCGCTTTATAACGAAATCGACCGATTGAGTTTCGCGCTCGCTGCAGGCGTTCCAGCTCGTATTAAAAGATCAAAAACTCTTTATTCTATGCAAATACGCAAGATTCATGCGTTTCGAGCAGCCAAACAAGCCCCAAACGAATGCAAAGTTGCATTATAACGAAATCGACCGATTGAGTTTTGCGCTAGCCGTACGCGTTCCAGCTCGTCTCATTTAGATCAAAAACTTTTCATTCTTTGCAAACACGCAAGATTCATGCGTTTGGAGCAGCCAAACAAGCCCCAAACGAACGCAAAGTCGCATTATAACGAAATTGAACGATTGAGTTTTGCGCTCGCTGCAGGCGTTCCAGCTCGTATTAAAAGATCAAAAACTCTTTATTCTATGCAAATACGCAAGATTCATGCGTTTCGAGCAGCCAAACAAGCCCCGAACGAATGCAAAGTTGCATTATAACGAAATCGACCGATTGAGTTTTGCGCTAGCTGTACGCGTTCCAGCTCGTGTTATTAGATCAAAAACTTTTCATTTTTTGCAAACACGCAAGATTCATGCGTTTGGAGCGGCCAAACAAGCCCCAAACGAATGCAAAGTCGCTTTATAACGAAATGGAACGATTAAGTTTTCCGCTCGCTGCATTCGTTCCAGCTCGTGTTATTAGATCAAAAACTCTCCATTCTATGCAGATACGCGAGATTCATGCGTTTCGAGCAGCCAAACAAGCCCCAAACGACTGCAAAGTCGCTTTATAACGAAATCAGCCGATTGAGTTTTGCGCTCGCTGAAGACGTTCCAGCTTGTATTAAAAGATCAAAAACTTCTTATTCTATGCAAATACGCAAGATTCATTTGTTTCGAGCAGCCAAACAAGCCCCAAACAAATGCAAAGTCGCTTTATAACGAAATTGAACGATTGAGTTTTGCGCTCGCTGAACGCGTTCCCGCTCGTGTTATTAAATCAAAAACTCTTCATTCTATGCAAATACGCAAGATTCATGCGTTTGGAGCAGAAAAACAAGCCCCAAACGAATGCAAAGTTGCATTATAACGAAATCGACCGATTGAGTTTTGCGCTCGCTGCAGGCGTTCCAGCTCGTATTAAAAGATTAAAAACTCTTTATACTATGCAAATACAAAAGATTCATGCGTTTCGAGCAGCCAAGCAAGCCCCAAACGACTGCAAAGTCGCATTATAACGAAATTGACCGATTGAGTTTTGCGCTCGCTGCAGGCGTTCCAGCTCGTATTAAAAGATCAAAAACTCTTTATACTATGCAAATACAAAAGATTCATGCGTTTCGAGCAGCCAAACAAGCCCCAAACGAATGCAAAGTTGCATTATAACGAAATCGACCGATTGAGTTTTGCGCTCGCTGCACGCGTTCCAGCTCGTATTTAAAGATCAAGAACTCTTCATTCTAAGCAAATACGCAAGATTCATGGGTTTGGAGCAGCCAAACAAGCTCCAAACGAATGCAAAGTCGCTTTTTTACGAAATCGACCGATTTAGTTTTGCGCTCGCAGCATTCGTTCTAGCTCGTGTTATTAGATCAAAAACTCTTCATTCTATGCAAATACGCAAGATTCATGCGTTTGGAACAGCCAAACAAGCCCTAAACGAATGCAAAGTCGCTTTATAACGAAATCGACCGATTGAGTTTTGCGCTCGCTGTACGAGTTCCAGCTCGTGTTATGAGATCAAAAACTCTTCATTCTATGCAAATACGCAAGATTCATGCGTTTGGAGCAGCCAAACAAGCCCCAAACGAACGCAAAGTCGCATTATAACGAAATTGACCGATTGAGTTTTGCGCTCGCTGCAGGCGTTCAAGCTCGTATTAAAAGATCAAAAACTCTTTATACTATGCAAATACGAAAGATTCATGCGTTTCGAGCAGCTAAAGAAGCCCCGAACGAATGCAAAGTTGCATTATAACGAAATCGACCGATTGAGTTTTGCGCTCGCTGCACGCGTTCCAGCTCGTATTCAAAGATCAAAAATTCTTTATTCTAAGCAAATACACAAGATTCATGGGTTTGGAGCAGCCAAACAAGCCCCAAACGAATGCGAAGTCTCTTTTTTACAAAATCGACCGATTCAGTTTTGCGCTCGCTGCATTCGTTCCAACTCGTGTTATTAGATCAAAAACTTTCCATTCTTTCCAAACACGCAAGATTCATGCGTTTGGAGCGGCCAAACAAGCCCCAAACGAATGCAGAGTCGCTTTATAACGAAATGGAACGATTAAGTTTTGCGCACGCTGTATGCGTTCCAGCTCGTGTTGTTAGATCAAAAACTCTTCATTCTTTGCAAATACGCAAGATTTGAGCGTTTGGAGCAGCCAAACAAGCCCCAAACGAATGCAAAGTCGCTTTATAACGAAATCGACCGATTCAGTTTTGCGCTCGCTGCAGGCGTTCCAACTCGTATTAAAAGATCAAAAACTCTTCATTCTATGCGAATACGCAAGATTCATGCGTTTGGAGCAGCCAAACAAGCCCCAAACGAACGCAAAGTCGCATTATAACGAAATCGACCGATTGAGTTTTGCGCTCGCTGCAGGCGTTCCAGCTCGTATTAAAAGATCAAAAACTCTTTATTCTATGCAAATACGCAAGATTCATGCGTTTCGAGCAGCCAAAAAACCCCCAAACAAATGCAAAGTTGCATTATAACGAAATTGAACGATTGAGTTTTGCGCTCGCTGCATTCGTTCCGGCTCGTGTTATTAGATCAAAAACTCTTTATTCTATGCAAATACGCGAGATTCATGCATTTCGAGCAGCTAGACAAGCCCCAAACGAATGCAAAGTCACTTTATAACGAAATCAACCGATTGAGTTTTGCGCTCGCTGTAGACGTTCCAGCTCGTATTAAAAGATCAAAAACTCTCCATCTTGTGCAAACACGCAAGATTCATGCGTTTCGAGCAGCCAAACAAGAACCAAACGAGTGCAAAGTCGCTTTATAACGAAATTGAACGATTGAGTTTTGCGCTCGCTGAACGCGTTCCAGCTCGTGTTTTTAGATCAAAAACTTTTCATTCTTCGCAAAATACGCAAGATTCACGCGTTTGGAGCAGCCAAACAAGCCCCAAACGAATGCAAAGTCGCTTTATAACGAAATGGAACGATTAAGTTTTGCGCTCGCTGCATTCGTTCCAGCTCGTGTTATTAGATCAAAAACTCTCCATTCTATGCAGATACGCAGGATTCATGCGTTTCGAGCAGCCAAACAAGCCCCAAACGACTGCAAAGTCGCTTTATAATGAAATCAACCGATTGAGTTTTGCGCTCGCTGAAGACGTTCCAGCTCGTATTAAAAGATCATAAGCTCTTTATTCTATGCAAATACGCAAGATTCATGCGTTTCGAGCAGGCAAACAAGCCCCAAACGAATGCAAAGTTGCATTATAACGAAATCGACCGATTGAGTTTTGCGCTCGCTGTAGACCTTCCAGCTCAAGTTAGTAGATCAGAAACTCTTTATTCTTTGCAACTACGCAAGATTCATCCGTTTGGAGCAGCCAAACAAGCCCTAAACGAATGCAAAGTCGCTTTATAACAAAATCGACCGATTCAGTTTTGCGCTCGCTGCATTCGTTCCAGCTCGTGTTATTAGATCAAAAACTCTTTATTCTATGCAAACACGCAAGATTCATTCGTTTCGAGCAGCCAAACAAGTCCCAAACAAATGCGAATTCGCTTTATAACGAAATTGAACGATTGAGTTTTGCGCTCGCTGAACGCGTTCCAGCTCGTGTTGTTAGATCAAAAACTCTTCATTCTATGCAAATATGCAAGATTCGAGCGTTTGGAGCAGCCAAACAAGCCCCAAACGAATGCAAAGTCGCTTTATAACGAAATCAACCGATTCAGTTTTGCGCTCGCTGCAGGCGTTCCAGCTCGTATTAAAAGATCAAAAACGCTTTATTCTCTGCAAATACGCAAGATTTATGCGTTTCGAGCAGCCAAACAAGCCCCAAACGAATGCAAAGTCACTTTATAACGAAATTGAACGATTGAGTTTTGCGCTCGCTTTAGGCGTTCCAGCTCGTCTCATTTAGATCAAAAACTTTTCATTCTTTGCAAACACGCAAGATTCATGCGTTTGGAGCGGCCAAACAAGCCCCAAACGAATGCAGAGTCGCTTTATAACGAAATGGAACGATTAAGTTTTGCGCTTGCTGTATGCGTTCCAGCTTGTGTTGTTAGATCAAAAACTCTTCATTCTATGCAAATACGCAAGATTCGAGCGTTTGGAGCAGCCAAACAAGCCCCAAACGAATGCAAAGTCGCTTTATAACGAAATTAAACGATTGAGTTTTGCGCTCGCTGCATTCGTTCCGGCTCGTGTTATTAGATCAAAAACTCTTTATTCTATTCAAATACGCGAGATTCATGCGTTTCGAGCAGCTAGACAAGCCCTAAACGAATGCAAAGTCACTTTATAACGAAATCAACCGATTGAGTTTTGCGCTCGCTGAAGACGTTCCAGCTCGTATTAAAAGATCATAAACTCTTTATTCTATGCAAATACGCAAGATTCATGCGTTTCGAGCAGCCAAACAAGCCCCAAACGAATGCAAAGTCACTTTATAACGAAATTAAACGATTGAGTTTTGCGCTCACTGTAGGCGTTCCAGCTGCACTTACTAGATCAAAAACTCGTCATTCTATGCAAATACGCAAGATTCATGCGTTTCGAGCAGCTAAACAATCCCTAAACGAGTGCAAAGTCGCTTTATAACGAAATCGACCGATTGAGTTTTGCGCTCGCTGCAGGCATTCCAGCTCGTGTTATTAGATCAAAAACTCTTTATTCTATGCAAATACGCAAGATTCATGCGTTTGGAGCCAAACAAGCCCCAAACGAACGCAAAGTCGCTTTGTGACGAAATGGAACGATTAGGTTTTGCGCTCGCTGCAAGCGTTCCAGCTCGTGTTGTTAGATCAAAAACTCTTCATTCTATGCAAACATGCAAGATTCGAGCGTTTGGAGCAGCCAAACAAGCCCCAAACGAATGCGAAGTCGCTTTATAACGAAATCGACCGATTCAGTTTTGCGCTCGCTGCAGGCGTTCCAGCTCGTATTGAAAGATCAAAAACTCTTCATTCTATGCAAATACGCAAGATTCATGAATTTCGAGCAGGCAAACAAGCCCTAAACGAATGCAAAGTTGCATTATAACGAAATCGACCGATTGAGTTTTGCGCTCGCTTTTGGCGTTCCAGCTCGTCTCATTTAGATCAAAAACTTTTCATTCTTTGCAAACACGCAAGATTCATGCGTTTGGAGCAGCCGAACAAGCCCCAAACGAATGCAAAGTCGCTTTATAACGAAATCGACCGATTCAGTTTTGCGCTCGCTGCAGGCGTTCCAGCTCGTATTAAAAGATCAAAAACGCTTTATTCTCTGCAAATACGCAAGATTTATGCGTTTCGAGCAGCCAAACAAGCCCCAAACGAATGCAAAGTCACTTTATAACGAAATTAAACGATTGAGTTTTGCGCTCGCTTTAGGCGTTCCAGCTCGTCTCATTTAGATCAAAAACTTTTCGATCTTTGCAAACACCTAAGAATCATGCGTTTCGAGCAGCCAAACAAGCCCCAAACGAATGCAAAGTCGCTTTATAACGGAATTGAACGATTGAGTTGTGCGCTTGCTGTACGCGTTCCAGCTGGTGTCATTAGATCAAAAACTCTTCATTCTCTGCAAATACGCAAGATTCGAGCGTTTAGAGCAGCCAAACAAGCCCCAAACGAATGCAAAGTCGCTTTATAACGAAATCGACCGATTCAGTTTTGCGCTCGCTGCATTCGTTCCAGCTCGTGTTATTAGATCAAAAACTCTTCATTCTATGCAAATACGCTAAATTCATGCGTTTCAAGCAGCCAAACATGCCCCAAACGAATGCAAAGTCGCTTTATAACGAAATTGAACGATTGAGTTATGCGCTCGCTGCATTCGTTCCAGCTCGTGTCATTATATCAAAAACTCTTCATTCTATGCAAATACGCAAGATTCATGCGTTTCGAGCAGCTAGACAAGCCCCAAACGAATTCAAAGTCGCTTTATAACGAAATCAACCGATTGAGTTTTGCGCTCGCTGTAGACGTTCCAGCTCAAGTTAGTAGATCAGAAACTCTTTATTCTATGCAATTACGCAAGACTCATCCGTTTGGAGCAGCCAAACAAGCCCTAAACGAATGCAAAGTCGCTTTATAACAAAATCGACCGATTCAGTTTTGCGCTCGCTGCATTCGTTCCAGCTCGTGTTATTAGATCAAAAACTCTTCATTCTATGCAAATACGCAAGATTTATGCGTTTCGAGCAGCCAAACAAGCCCGAAACGAATGCAAAGTCGCTTTATAACGAAATCAACCGATTGAGTTTTGCGCTCGCTGAAGACGTTCCAGCTCGTATTGAAAGATCATAAACTCTTTATTCTACGCAAATACGCAAGATTCATGCGTTTCGAGCAGCCAAACAAGCCCGAAACGAATGCAAAGTCGCTTTATAACGAAATCAACCGATTGAGTTTTGCGCTCGCTGAAGACGTTCCAGCTTGTATTAAAAGATCAAAAACTCCTTATTCTATGCAAATACGCAGAATTCATTTGTTTCGAGCAGCTAAACAAGCCCCAAACAAATGCAAAGTCGCTTTATAACGAAATCGACCGATTGAGTTTTGCGCTCGCTGCAGGCGTTCTAGCTCGTACTACAAGATCAAAAACTCTTCATTCTATGCAAATACGCAAGATTCATGAATTTCGAGCAGGCAAACAAGCCCTAAACGAATGCAAAGTTGCATTATGACGAAATCGACCGATTGAGTTTTGCGCTCGCTTTTGGCGTTCCAGCTCGTCTCATTTAGATCAAAAACTTTTCATTCTTTGCAAACACGCAAGATTCATGCGTTTGGAGCAGCCAAACAAGCCCAAAACGAATGCAAAGTCGCTTTATAACGAAATCGACCGATTGAGTTTTGCGCTCGCTGCACGCGTTCCAGCTCGTATTCAAAGATCAAAAACTCTTTATTCTGAGCAAATACGCAAGATTCATGGGTTTGGAGCAGCCAAACAAGCCCCAAACGAATGCAAAGTCTCTTTTTTACAAAAACGACCGATTCAGTTTTGCGCTCACTGCATTCGTTCCAGCTCGTGTTATTAGATCAAAAACTCTTTATTCTATGCAAACACGCAAGATTCATTCGTTTCGAGCAGCCAAACAAGTCCCAAACAAATGCAAAGTCGCTTTGCAACGAAATTGAACGATTGAGTTTTGCGCTCGCTTTAGGCGTTCCAGCTCGTCTCGATTAGATCAAAAACTTTTTATTCTTTGCAAACACGCAAGATTCATGCGTTTGGAGCACCCAAACAAGCCCCAAACGAACGCAAAGTCGCTTTGTAACGAAATGGAACGATTAAGTTTTGCTCTCGCTGTATGCGTTCCAGCTCGTGTTGTTACATCAAAAACTCTTCATTCTATGCAAATATGCAAGATTCGAGCGTTTGGAGCAGCCAAACAAGCCCCAAACGAATGCAAAGTCACTTTATAACGAAATTAAACGATTGAGTTTCGCGCTGACTGTAGGCGTTCCAGCTCGTCTTATTAGATCAAAAACTTTTCATTTTTTGCAAATACGCAATTTTCATGTAATTCAAGTCTCTAAACAAGCCCCAAACGACTGCAAAGTCGCTTTATAACGAAATCCACCGATTGAGTTTTGCGCTCGCTGTACGCGTTCCAGCTCGTGTCATTGGATCAAAAACTCTTCATTCTCTGCAAATACGCAAGATTCGAGCGTTTAGAGCAGCCAAACAAGCCCCAAACGAATGCAAAGTCGCTTTATAACGAAATCGACCGATTCAGTTTTGCGCTCGCTGCAGGCGTTCCAGCTCGTATTAAAAGATCAAAAACGCTTTATTCTCTGCAAATACGCAAGATTTATGCGTTTTGAGCAGCCAAACAAGCCCCAAACGAATGCAAAGTCACTTTATAACGAAATTGAACGATTAAGTTTTGCGCTTGCTTTAGGCGTTCCAGCTCGTCTCATTTAGATCAAAAACTTTTCATTCTTTGCAAACACGCAAGATTCATGCGTTTGGAGCAGCCAAACAAGCCCCAAACGAACGCAAAGTCGCTTTGTAACGAAATGGAACGATTAAGTTTTGCTCTCGCTGTATGCGTTCCAGCTCGTGTTGTTAGATCAAAAACTCTTCATTCTATGCAAATACGCAAGATTCGAACGTTTAGAGCAGCCAAACAAGCCCCAAACGAATGCAAAGTCGCTTTATAACGAAATCGACCGATTCAGTTTTGCGCTCGCTGCAGGCGTTCCAGCTCGTATTGAAAGATCAAAAACTCTTCATTCTATGCAAATACGCAAGATTCATGAATTTCGAGCAGGCAAACAAGCCCTAAACGAATGCAAAGTTGCATTATAACGAAATCGACCGATTGAGTTTTGCGCTCGCTTTTGGCGTTCCAGCTCGTCTCATTTAGATCAAAAACTTTTCATTCTTTGCAAACACGCAAGATTCATGCGTTTGGAGCAGCCGAACAAGCCCCAAACGAATGCAAAGTCGCTTTATAACGAAATCGACCGATTCAGTTTTGCGCTCGCTGCAGGCGTTCCAGCTCGTATTAAAAGATCAAAAACGCTTTATTCTCTGCAAATACGCAATATTTATGCGTTTCGAGCAGCCAAACAAGCCCCGAACGAATGCAAAGTCACTTTATAACGAAATTGAACGATTGAGTTTTGCGCTCGCTTTAGGCGTTCCGGCTCGTCTCATTTAGATCAAAAACTTTTCATTCTTTGCAAACACGCAAGATTCATGCGTTTGGAGCAGCCAAACAAGCCCCAAACGAACGCAAAGTCACTTTGTAACGAAATGGAACGATTAAGTTTTGCTCTCGCTGTATGCGTTCCAGCTCGTGTTGTTAGATCAAAAACTCTTCATTCTATGCAAATATGCAAGATTCGAGCGTTTGGAGCAGCCAAACAAGCCCCAAACGAATGCGAAGTCTCGTATTTACAAAATCGACCGATTCAGTTTTGCGCTCGCTGCATTCGTTCCAGCTCGGGTTATTAGATCAAAAACTCTTTATTCTATGCAAATACGCTAAATTCATGCGTTTCAAGCAGCCAAACATGCTTCAAACGAATGCGAAATCGCTTTATAACGAAATTGAACGATTGAGTTTTGCGCTCGCTGTACGCGTTCCAGCTCGTGTCATTAGATCAAAAACTCTTCATTCTCTGCAAATACGCAAGATTCGAGCGTTTAGAGCAGCCAAACAAGCCCCAAACAAATGCAAAGTCGCTTTATAACGAAATCGACCGATTCAGTTTTGCGCTCGCTGCAGGCGTTCCAGCTCGTATTAAAAGATCAAAAACTCCCATCCTATGCAAATACGCAAGATTCATGTGTTTGGAGCAGCCAAACAAGCACCAAACGAATGCAAAGTCGCTTTATAACGAAATCGACCGATTCAGTTTTGCGCTCGCTGCAGGCGTACCAGCTCGTATTAAAAGATCAAAAACTCTTCATTCTATGCAAATACGCAAGATTCATGCGTTTCGAGCAGGCAAACAAGCCCCAAACGAATGCAAAGTTACATTATAACGAAAACGACCGATTGAGTTTTGCGCTCGCTTTAGGCGTTCCAGCTCGTCTCATTTAGATCAAAAACTTTTCATTCTTTGCAAACACGGAAGATTCATGCGTTTCGAGCAGGCAAACAAGCCCCAAACGAATGCAAAGTTGCATTATAACGAAGTCGACCGATTGAGTTTTGCGCTCGCTTTAGGCGTTCCAGCTCGTCTCATTTAGATCAAAAACTTTTCATTCTTTGCAAACACGCAAGATTCATGCGTTTGGAGCAGTCAAACAAGCCCCAAACGAATGCAAAGTCGCTTTATAACAAAGTCGACCGATTGAGTTTTGCGCTCGCTTTTGGCGTTCCAGCTCGTCTCATTTAGATCAAAAACTTTTCATTCTTTGCAAACACGCAAGATTCATGCGTTTGGAGCGGCCAAACAAGCCCCAAACGAATGCAAAGTCGCTTTATAACGAAATCGACCGATTCAGTTTTGCGCTCGCTGCATTCGTTCCAGCTCGTGTTATTAGATCAAAAACTCTTCATTCTATGCAAATACGCTAAATTCATGCGTTTCAAGCAGCCAAACATGCCCCAAACGAATGCAAAGTCGCTTTATAACGAAATTGAACGATTGAGTTATGCGCTCGCTGCATTCGTTCCAGCTCGTGTCATTATATCAAAAACTCTTCATTCTATGCAAATACGCAAGATTCATGCGTTTCGAGCAGCTAGACAAGCCCCAAACGAATTCAAAGTCGCTTTATAACGAAATCAACCGATTGAGTTTTGCGCTCGCTGTAGACGTTCCAGCTCAAGTTAGTAGATCAGAAACTCTTTATTCTATGCAATTACGCAAGACTCATCCGTTTGGAGCAGCCAAACAAGCCCTAAACGAATGCAAAGTCGCTTTATAACAAAATCGACCGATTCAGTTTTGCGCTCGCTGCATTCGTTCCAGCTCGTGTTATTAGATCAAAAACTCTTCATTCTATGCAAATACGCAAGATTTATGCGTTTCGAGCAGCCAAACAAGCCCGAAACGAATGCAAAGTCGCTTTATAACGAAATCAACCGATTGAGTTTTGCGCTCGCTGAAGACGTTCCAGCTCGTATTGAAAGATCATAAACTCTTTATTCTACGCAAATACGCAAGATTCATGCGTTTCGAGCAGCCAAACAAGCCCGAAACGAATGCAAAGTCGCTTTATAACGAAATCAACCGATTGAGTTTTGCGCTCGCTGAAGACGTTCCAGCTTGTATTAAAAGATCAAAAACTCCTTATTCTATGCAAATACGCAGAATTCATTTGTTTCGAGCAGCTAAACAAGCCCCAAACAAATGCAAAGTCGCTTTATAACGAAATCGACCGATTGAGTTTTGCGCTCGCTGCAGGCGTTCTAGCTCGTACTACAAGATCAAAAACTCTTCATTCTATGCAAATACGCAAGATTCATGAATTTCGAGCAGGCAAACAAGCCCTAAACGAATGCAAAGTTGCATTATGACGAAATCGACCGATTGAGTTTTGCGCTCGCTTTTGGCGTTCCAGCTCGTCTCATTTAGATCAAAAACTTTTCATTCTTTGCAAACACGCAAGATTCATGCGTTTGGAGCAGCCAAACAAGCCCAAAACGAATGCAAAGTCGCTTTATAACGAAATCGACCGATTGAGTTTTGCGCTCGCTGCACGCGTTCCAGCTCGTATTCAAAGATCAAAAACTCTTTATTCTGAGCAAATACGCAAGATTCATGGGTTTGGAGCAGCCAAACAAGCCCCAAACGAATGCAAAGTCTCTTTTTTACAAAAACGACCGATTCAGTTTTGCGCTCACTGCATTCGTTCCAGCTCGTGTTATTAGATCAAAAACTCTTTATTCTATGCAAACACGCAAGATTCATTCGTTTCGAGCAGCCAAACAAGTCCCAAACAAATGCAAAGTCGCTTTGCAACGAAATTGAACGATTGAGTTTTGCGCTCGCTTTAGGCGTTCCAGCTCGTCTCGATTAGATCAAAAACTTTTTATTCTTTGCAAACACGCAAGATTCATGCGTTTGGAGCACCCAAACAAGCCCCAAACGAACGCAAAGTCGCTTTGTAACGAAATGGAACGATTAAGTTTTGCTCTCGCTGTATGCGTTCCAGCTCGTGTTGTTACATCAAAAACTCTTCATTCTATGCAAATATGCAAGATTCGAGCGTTTGGAGCAGCCAAACAAGCCCCAAACGAATGCAAAGTCACTTTATAACGAAATTAAACGATTGAGTTTCGCGCTGACTGTAGGCGTTCCAGCTCGTCTTATTAGATCAAAAACTTTTCATTTTTTGCAAATACGCAATTTTCATGTAATTCAAGTCTCTAAACAAGCCCCAAACGACTGCAAAGTCGCTTTATAACGAAATCCACCGATTGAGTTTTGCGCTCGCTGTACGCGTTCCAGCTCGTGTCATTGGATCAAAAACTCTTCATTCTCTGCAAATACGCAAGATTCGAGCGTTTAGAGCAGCCAAACAAGCCCCAAACGAATGCAAAGTCGCTTTATAACGAAATCGACCGATTCAGTTTTGCGCTCGCTGCAGGCGTTCCAGCTCGTATTAAAAGATCAAAAACGCTTTATTCTCTGCAAATACGCAAGATTTATGCGTTTTGAGCAGCCAAACAAGCCCCAAACGAATGCAAAGTCACTTTATAACGAAATTGAACGATTAAGTTTTGCGCTTGCTTTAGGCGTTCCAGCTCGTCTCATTTAGATCAAAAACTTTTCATTCTTTGCAAACACGCAAGATTCATGCGTTTGGAGCAGCCAAACAAGCCCCAAACGAACGCAAAGTCGCTTTGTAACGAAATGGAACGATTAAGTTTTGCTCTCGCTGTATGCGTTCCAGCTCGTGTTGTTAGATCAAAAACTCTTCATTCTATGCAAATACGCAAGATTCGAACGTTTAGAGCAGCCAAACAAGCCCCAAACGAATGCAAAGTCGCTTTATAACGAAATCGACCGATTCAGTTTTGCGCTCGCTGCAGGCGTTCCAGCTCGTATTGAAAGATCAAAAACTCTTCATTCTATGCAAATGCGCAAGATTCATGAATTTCGAGCAGGCAAACAAGCCCTAAACGAATGCAAAGTTGCATTATAACGAAATCGACCGATTGAGTTTTGCGCTCGCTTTTGGCGTTCCAGCTCGTCTCATTTAGATCAAAAACTTTTCATTCTTTGCAAACACGCAAGATTCATGCGTTTGGAGCAGCCGAACAAGCCCCAAACGAATGCAAAGTCGCTTTATAACGAAATCGACCGATTCAGTTTTGCGCTCGCTGCAGGCGTTCCAGCTCGTATTAAAAGATCAAAAACGCTTTATTCTCTGCAAATACGCAATATTTATGCGTTTCGAGCAGCCAAACAAGCCCCAAACGAATGCAAAGTCACTTTATAACGAAATTGAACGATTGAGTTTTGCGCTCGCTTTAGGCGTTCCGGCTCGTCTCATTTAGATCAAAAACTTTTCATTCTTTGCAAACACGCAAGATTCATGCGTTTGGAGCAGCCAAACAAGCCCCAAACGAACGCAAAGTCACTTTGTAACGAAATGGAACGATTAAGTTTTGCTCTCGCTGTATGCGTTCCAGCTCGTGTTGTTAGATCAAAAACTCTTCATTCTATGCAAATATGCAAGATTCGAGCGTTTGGAGCAGCCAAACAAGCCCCAAACGAATGCGAAGTCTCGTATTTACAAAATCGACCGATTCAGTTTTGCGCTCGCTGCATTCGTTCCAGCTCGGGTTATTAGATCAAAAACTCTTTATTCTATGCAAATACGCTAAATTCATGCGTTTCAAGCAGCCAAACATGCTTCAAACGAATGCGAAATCGCTTTATAACGAAATTGAACGATTGAGTTTTGCGCTCGCTGTACGCGTTCCAGCTCGTGTCATTAGATCAAAAACTCTTCATTCTCTGCAAATACGCAAGATTCGAGCGTTTAGAGCAGCCAAACAAGCCCCAAACAAATGCAAAGTCGCTTTATAACGAAATCGACCGATTCAGTTTTGCGCTCGCTGCAGGCGTTCCAGCTCGTATTAAAAGATCAAAAACTCCCATCCTATGCAAATACGCAAGATTCATGTGTTTGGAGCAGCCAAACAAGCACCAAACGAATGCAAAGTCGCTTTATAACGAAATCGACCGATTCAGTTTTGCGCTCGCTGCAGGCGTACCAGCTCGTATTAAAAGATCAAAAACTCTTCATTCTATGCAAATACGCAAGATTCATGCGTTTCGAGCAGGCAAACAAGCCCCAAACGAATGCAAAGTTACATTATAACGAAAACGACCGATTGAGTTTTGCGCTCGCTTTAGGCGTTCCAGCTCGTCTCATTTAGATCAAAAACTTTTCATTCTTTGCAAACACGGAAGATTCATGCGTTTCGAGCAGCCAAACAAACCCCAAACGACTGAAAAGTCGCTTTATAACGAAATCAACCGATTGAGTTTTGCGCTCGCTGAAGACGTTCCAGCTCGTATTAAAAGATCATGAACTCTTTATTCTATGCAAATACGCAAGATTCATGCGTTTCGAGCAGGCAAACAAGCCCCAAACGAATGCAAAGTTGCATTATAACGAAGTCGACCGATTGAGTTTTGCGCTCGCTTTAGGCGTTCCAGCTCGTCTCATTTAGATCAAAAACTTTTCATTCTTTGCAAACACGCAAGATTCATGCGTTTGGAGCAGTCAAACAAGCCCCAAACGAATGCAAAGTCGCTTTATAACAAAGTCGACCGATTGAGTTTTGCGCTCGCTTTTGGCGTTCCAGCTCGTCTCATTTAGATCAAAAACTTTTCATTCTTTGCAAACACGCAAGATTCATGCGTTTGGAGCGGCCAAACAAGCCCCAAACGAATGCAAAGTCGCTTTATAACGAAATTGAACGATTGAGTTTTGCGCTCGCTGCATTCGTTCCGGCTCGTGTTATTAGATCAAAAACTCTTTATTCTATTCAAATACGCGAGATTCATGCGTTTCGAGCAGCTAGACAAGCCCCAAACGAATGCAAAGTCACTTTATAACGAAATCAACCGATTGAGTTTTGCGCTCGCTGAAGACGTTCCAGCTCGTATTAAAAGATCATTAACTCTTTATTCTATGCAAATACGCAAGATTCATGCGTTTCGAGCAGCCAAACAAGCCCCAAACGAATGCAAAGTCACTTTATAACGAAATTAAACGATTGAGTTTTGCGCTCACTGTAGGCGTTCCAGCTCGTGTTGTTAGATCAAAAACTCTTCATTCTATGCAAATACGCAAGATTCGAGCGTTTGGAGCAGCCAAACAAGCCCCAAACGAATGCAAAGTCGCTTTATAACGAAATTAAACGATTGAGTTTTGCGCTCGCTGCATTCGTTCCGGCTCGTGTTATTAGATCAAAAACTCTTTATTCTATTCAAATACGCGAGATTCATGCGTTTCGAGCAGCTAGACAAGCCCCAAACGAATGCAAAGTCACTTTATAACGAAATCAACCGATTGAGTTTTGCGCTCGCTGAAGACGTTCCAGCTCGTATTAAAAGATCATAAACTCTTTATTCTATGCAAATACGCAAGATTCATGCGTGTCGAGCAGCCAAACAAGCCCCAAACGAATGCAAAGTCACTTTATAACGAAATTAAACGATTGAGTTTTGCGCTCACTGTAGGCGTTCCAGCTGCACTTACTAGATCAAAAACTCGTCATTCTATGCAAATACGCAAGATTCATGCGTTTCGAGCAGCCAAACAATCCCTAAACGAGTGCAAAGTCGCTTTATAACAAAATCGACCGATTGAGTTTTGCGCTCGCTGCAGGCATTCCAGCTCGTGTTATTAGATCAAAAACTCTTTATTCTATGCAAATACGCAAGATTCATGCGTTTGGAGCCAAACAAGCCCCAAACGAACGCAAAGTCGCTTTGTAACGAAATGGAACGATTAAGTTTTGCGCTCGCTTTAGGCGTTATAGCTCGTCTTATTTAGATCAAAAACTTTTCATTCTTTGCAAACACCGAAGAATCATGCGTTTCGAGCAGCCAAACAAGCCGAAAACGAATGCAAAGTCGCTTTATAACGAAATTGAACGATTGCGTTTTGCGCTCACCGTAGGCGTTCCAGCTCGTGTTATTAGATTAAAAACTCTTTATTCTATGCAAATACGCAAGATTCATGCGTTTGGAGCCAAACAAGCCCCAAACGAACGCAAAGTCGGTTTGTAACAAAATGGAACGATTAGGTTTTGCGCTCGCTGCAAGCGTTCCAGCTCGTGTTGTTAGATCAAAAACTCTTCATTCTATGCAAATATGCAAGATTCGAGCGTTTGGAGCAGCCGAACAAGCCCCAAACGAATGCAAAGTCGCTTTATAACGAAATCGACCGATGCAGTTTTGCGCTCGCTGCAGGCGTTCCAGCTCGTATTAAAAGATCAAAAACTCTTCATTCTATGCAAATACGCAAGATTCATGCGTTTGGAGCAGCCAAACAAGCACCAAACGAATGCAAAGTTGCATTGTAACGAAATCGACCGATTGAGTTTTGCGCTCGCTTTAGGCGTTCCAGCTCGTCTCATTTAGTTCAAAAACTTTCCGATCTTTGCAAACACCTAAGAATCATGCGTTTCGAGCAGCCAAACAAGCCCCAAACGAATGCAAAGTCGCTTTATAACGAAATTGAACGATTGCGTTTTGCGCTCACTGTAGGCGTTCCAGCTCGTGTTATTAGATCAAAAACTCTTTATTATATGCAAATACGCAAGATGAATGCGTTTGGAGCAGCCATACATGCCCTAAACGAGTGCAAAGTCGCTTTTTTACATAATCGACCGATTCAGTTTTGCGCTCGCTGCATTCGTTCCAGCTCGTGTTATTAGATCAAAAACTCTTCATCCTTTGCAAATACGCTAAATTCATGCGTTTCAAGCAGCCAAACATGCCCCAAACGAATGCGAAGTCGCTTTATAACGAAATTGAACGATTGAGTTGTGCGCTCGCTGTACGCGTTCCAGCTGGTGTCATTAGATCAAAAACTCTTCATTCTCTGCAAATATGCGAGATTCATGCGTTTCGAGCAGCTAGACAAGCCCCAAACGAATGCAAAGTCACTTTATAACGAAATCAACCGATTGAGTTTTGCGCTCGCTGAAGACGTTCCAGCTCGTATTAAAAGATCATAAACTCTTTATTCTATGCAAATACGCAAGATTCATGCGTGTCGAGCAGCCAAACAAGCCCCAAACGAATGCAAAGTCACTTTATAACGAAATTAAACGATGGAGTTTTGCGCTCACTGTAGGCGTTCCAGCTGCACTTACTAGATCAAAAACTCGTCATTCTATGCAAATACGCAAGATTCATGCGTTTCGAGCAGCCAAACAATCCCTAAACGAGTGCAAAGTCGCTTTATAACAAAATCGACCGATTGAGTTTTGCGCTCGCTGCAGGCATTCCAGCTCGTGTTATTAGATCAAAAACTCTTTATTCTATGCAAATACGCAAGATTCATGCGTTTGGAGCCAAACAAGCCCCAAACGAACGCAAAGTCGCTTTGTAACGAAATGGAACGATTAAGTTTTGCGCTCGCTTTAGGCGTTATAGCTCGTCTTATTTAGATCAAAAACTTTTCATTCTTTGCAAACACCGAAGAATCATGCGTTTCGAGCAGCCAAACAAGCCGAAAACGAATGCAAAGTCGCTTTATAACGAAATTGAACGATTGCGTTTTGCGCTCACCGTAGGCGTTCCAGCTCGTGTTATTAGATTAAAAACTCTTTATTCTATGCAAATACGCAAGATTCATGCGTTTGGAGCCAAACAAGCCCCAAACGAACGCTAAGTCGGTTTGTAACAAAATGGAACGATTAGGTTTTGCGCTCGCTGCAAGCGTTCCAGCTCGTGTTGTTAGATCAAAAACTCTTCATTCTATGCAAATATGCAAGATTCGAGCGTTTGGAGCAGCCAAACAAGCCCCAAACGAATGCAAAGTCGCTTTATAACGAAATCGACCGATGCAGTTTTGCGCTCGCTGCAGGCGTTCCAGCTCGTATTCAAAGATCAAAAACTCTTCATTCTATGCAAATACGCAAGACTCATGCGTTTGGAGCAGCCAAACAAGCACCAAACGAATGCAAAGTTGCATTGTAACGAAATCGACCGATTGAGTTTTGCGCTCGCTTTAGGCGTTCCAGCTCGTCTCATTTAGTTCAAAAACTTTCCGATCTTTGCAAACACCTAAGAATCATGCGTTTCGAGCAGCCAAACAAGCCCCAAACGAATGCAAAGTCGCTTTATAACGAAATTGAACGATTGCGTTTTGCGCTCACTGTAGGCGTTCCAGCTCGTGTTATTAGATCAAAAACTCTTTATTATATGCAAATACGCAAGATGAATGCGTTTGGAGAAGCCATACATGCCCTAAACGAGTGCAAAGTCGCTTTTTTACATAATCGACCGATTCAGTTTTGCGCTCGCTGCATTCGTTCCAGCTCGTGTTATTAGATCAAAAACTCTTCATCCTTTGCAAATACGCTAAATTCATGCGTTTCAAGCAGCCAAACATGCCCCAAACGAATGCGAAGTCGCTTTATAACGAAATTGAACGATTGAGTTGTGCGCTCGCTGTACGCGTTCCAGCTGGTGTCATTAGATCAAAAACTCTTCATTCTCTGCAAATATGCGAGATTCATGCGTTTCGAGCAGCTAGACAAGCCCCAAACGAATGCAAAGTCACTTTATAACGAAATCAACCGATTGAGTTTTGCGCTCGCTGAAGACGTTCCAGCTCGTATTAAAAGATCATAAACTCTTTATTCTATGCAAATACGCAAGATTCATGCGTGTCGAGCAGCCAAACAAGCCCCAAACGAATGCAAAGTCACTTTATAACGAAATTAAACGATTGAGTTTTGCGCTCACTGTAGGCGTTCCAGCTGCACTTACTAGATCAAAAACTCGTCATTCTATGCAAATACGCAAGATTCATGCGTTTCGAGCAGCCAAACAATCCCTAAACGAGTGCAAAGTCGCTTTATAACAAAATCGACCGATTGAGTTTTGCGCTCGCTGCAGGCATTCCAGCTCGTGTTATTAGATCAAAAACTCTTTATTCTATGCAAATACGCAAGATTCATGCGTTTGGAGCCAAACAAGCCCCAAACGAACGCAAAGTCGCTTTGTAACGAAATGGAACGATTAAGTTTTGCGCTCGCTTTAGGCGTTCCAGCTTGTCTTATTTAGATCAAAAACTTTTCATTCTTTGCAAACACCGAAGAATCATGCGTTTCGAGCAGCCAAACAAGCCGAAAACGAATGCAAAGTCGCTTTATAACGAAATTGAACGATTGCGTTTTGCGCTCACCGTAGGCGTTCCAGCTCGTGTTATTAGATTAAAAACTCTTTATTGTATGCAAATACGCAAGATTCATGCGTTTGGAGCCAAACAAGCCCCAAACGAACGCAAAGTCGGTTTGTAACAAAATGGAACGATTAGGTTTTGCGCTCGCTGCAAGCGTTCCAGCTCGTGTTGTTAGATCAAAAACTCTTCATTCTATGCAAAAATGCAAGATTCGAGCGTTTGGAGCAGCCAAACAAGCCCCAAACGAATGCAAAGTCGCTTTATAACGAAATCGACCGATGCAGTTTTGCGCTCGCTGCAGGCGTTCCAGCTCGTATTATAAGATCAAAAACTCTTCATTCTATGCAAATACGCAAGATTCAAGCGTTTGGAGCAGCCAAACAAGCACCAAACGAATGCAAAGTTGCATTGTAACGAAATCAACCGATTGAGTTTTGCGCTCGCTTTAGGCGTTCCAGCTCGTCTCATTTAGTTCAAAAACTTTCCGATCTTTGCAAACACCTAAGAATCATGCGTTTCGAGCAGCCAAACAAGCCCCAAACGAATGCAAAGTCGCTTTATAACGAAATTGAACGATTGCGTTTTGCGCTCACTATAGGCGTTCCAGCTCGTGTTATTAGATCAAAAACTCTTTATTATATGCAAATACGCAAGATGAATACGTTTGGAGCAGCCATACATGCCCTAAACGAGTGCAAAGTCGCTTTTTTACATAATCGACCGATTCAGTTTTGCGCTCGCTGCATTCGTTCCAGCTCGTGTTATTAGATCAAAAACTCTTCATCCTATGCAAATACGCTAAATTCATGCGTTTCAAGCAGCCAAACATGCCCCAAACGAATGCGAAGTCGCTTTATAACGAAATTGAACGATTGAGTTGTGCGCTCGCTGTACGCGTTCCAGCTGGTGTCATTAGATCAAAAACTCTTCATTCTCTGCAAATACGCAAGATTCGAGCGTTTAGAGCAGCCAAACAAGCCCCAAACGAATGCAAAGTCGCTTTATAACGAAATCGACCGATTCAGTTTTGCGCTCGCTGAAGACGTTCCAGCTCGTATTAAAAGATTGAAAACTCTTTATTCTATGCAAATACGCAAGATTCATGCGTTTCGAGCAGGCAAACAAGCCCCAAACGAATGCAAAGTTGCATTATAACGAAGTCGACCGATTGAGTTTTGCGCTCGCTTTTGGCGTTCCAGCTCGTCTCATTTAGATCAAAAACTTTTTATTCTTTGCAAACACGCAAGATTCATGCGTTTGGAGCAGCCAAACAAGCCCCAAACGAATGCAAAGTCGCTTTATAACGAAATCGACCGATTCAGTTTTGCGCTCGCTGCAGGCGTTCCAGCTCGTATTAAAAGATCAAAAATGCTTTATTCTCTGCAAATACGCAAGATTTATGCGTTTCGAGCAGCCAAACAAGCCCCAAACGAATGCGAAGTCACTTTATAACGAAATTGAACGATTGAGTTTTGCGCTCGCTTTAGGCGTTCCAGCTCGTGTTATTAGATCAAAAACTCTTTATTATATGCAAATACGCAAGATGAATGCGTTTGGAGCATCCATACATGCCCTAAACGAGTGCAAAGTCGCTTTTTTACATAATCGACCGATTCAGTTTTGCGCTCGCTGCATTCGTTCCAGCTCGTGTTATTAGATCAAAAACTCTTCATCCTATGCAAATACGCTAAATTCATGCGTTTCAAGCAGCCAAACATGCCCCAAACGAATGCGAAGTCGCTTCATAACGAAATTGAACGATTGAGTTGTGCGCTCGCTGTACGCGTTCCAGCTGGTGTCATTAGATCAAAAACTCTTCATTCTCTGCAAATACGCAAGATTCGAGCGTTTAGAGCAGCCAAACAAGCCCCAAACGAATGCAAAGTCGCTTTATAACGAAATCGACCGATTCAGTTTTGCGCTCGCTGCATTCGTTCCAGCTCGTGTTATTAGATCAAAAACTCTTCATTCTATGCAAATACGCTAAATTCATGCGTTTCAAGCAGCCAAACATGCCCCAAACGAATGCGAAGTCGCTTTATAACGAAATTGAACGATTGAGTTATGCGCTCGCTGCATTCGTTCCAGCTCGTGTCATTAGATCAAAAACTCTTCATTCTATGCAAATACGCAAGATTCATGCGTTTCGAGCAGCTAGACAAGCCCCAAACGAATGCAAAGTCGCTTTATAACGAAATCAACCGATTGAGTTTTGCGCTCGCTGTAGACGTTCCAGCTCAAGTTAGTAGATCAGAAACTCTTTATTCTATGCAATTACGCAAGATTCATCCGTTTGGAGCAGCCAAACAAGCCCTAAACGAATGCAAAGTCGCTTTATAACAAAATCGACCGATTCAGTTTTGCGCTCGCTGCATTCGTTCCAGCTCGTGTTATTAGATCAAAAACTCTTCATTTTATGCAAATACGCAAGATTTATGCGTTTCGAGCAGCCAAACAAGCCCGAAACGAATGCAAAGTCGCTTTATAACGAAATCAACCGATTGAGTTTTGCGCTCGCTGAAGACGTTCCAGCTTGTATTAAAAGATCAAAAACTCCTTATTCTATGCAAATACGCAAGATTCATTTGTTTCGAGCAGCTAAAGAAGCCCCAAACAAATGCAAAGTCGCTTTATAACGAAATCGACCGATTGAGTTTTGCGCTCGCTGCAGGCGTTCTAGCACGTACTACAAGATCAAAAACTCTTTATTCTATGCAAATACGCAAGATTCATGCGTTTCGAGCAGGCAAACAAGCCCCAAACGAATGCAAAGTTGCATTATAACGAAGTCGACCGATTGAGTTTTGCGCTCGCTTTTGGCGTTCCATCTCGTCTCATTTAGATCAAAAACTTTTCATTCTTTGCAAACACGCAAGATTCATGCGTTTGGAGCAGCCAAACAAGCCCCAAACGAACGCAAAGTCGCTTTGTAACGAAATGGAACGATTAAGTTTTGCTCTCGCTGTATGCGTTCCAGCTCGTGTTGTTAGATCAAAAACTCTTCATTCTATGCAAATATGCAAGATTCGAGCGTTTGGAGCAGCCAAACAAGCCCCAAACGAATGCGAAGTCTCTTATTTACAAAATCGACCGATTCAGTTTTGCGCTCGCTGCATTCGTTCCAGCTCGGGTTATTAGATCAAAAACTCTTTATTCTATGCAAATACGCAAGATTTATGCGTTTCAAGCAGCCAAACATGCTTCAAACGAATGCGAAGTCGCTTTATAACGAAATGGAACGATTGAGTTTTGCGCTCGCTTTTGGCTTTCCAGCTCGTCTCATTTAGATCAAAAACTTTTCATTCTTTGCAAACACGCAAGATTCTTGCGTTTGGAGCAGCCAAACAAGCCCCAAACGAATGCAAAGTCGCTTTATAACGAAATCGACCGATTCAGTTTTGCGCTCGCTGCAGGCGTTCCAGCTCGTATTGAAAGATCAAAAACTCTTCATTCTATGCAAATAAGCAAGATTCATGCGTCTGGAGCAGCCAAACAAGCCCCAAACGAATGCAAAGTCACTTTATAACGAAATTAAACGATTGAGTTTCGCGCTGACTGTAGGCGTTCCAGCTCGTCTTATGAGATCAAAAACTTTTCATTTTTTGCAAATACGCAAGATTCATGTAATTCAAGTCTCCAAACAAGCCCCAAACGACTGAAAAGTCGCTTTATAACGAAATCAACCGACTGAGTTTTGCGCTCGCTGAAGACGTTCCAGCTCGTATTAAAAGATCATAAACTCTTTATTCTATGCAAATACGCAAGATTCATGCGTTTCGAGCAGGCAAACAAGCCCCAAACGAATGCAAAGTTGCATTATAACGAAGTCGACCGATTGAGTTTTGCGCTCGCTTTTGGCGTTCCAGCTCGTTTCATTTAGATCAAAAACTTTTTATTCTTTGCAAACACGCAAGATTCATGCGTTTGGAGCAGCCAAACAAGCCCCAAACGAATGCAAAGTCGCTTTATAACGAAATCGACCGATTCAGTTTTGCGCTCGCTGCCGGCGTTCCAGCTCGTATTAAAAGATCAAAAACGCTTTATTCTCTGCAAATACGCAAGATTTATGCGTTTCGAGCAGCCAAACAAGCCCCAAACGAATGCGAAGTCACTTTATAACGAAATTGAACGATTGAGTTTTGCGCTCGCTTTAGGCGTTTTAGCTCGTCTCATTTAGATCAAAAACTTTTCATTCTTTGCTAACACGCAAGATTCATGTGATTGGAGCAGCCAAACAAGCCCCAAACGAACGCCAAGTCGCTTTGTAACGAAATGGAACGATTAAGTTTTGCGCTCGCTGCAGGCGTTCCAGCTCGTATTAAAAGATCAAAAACTCTTCATTCTATGCAAATACGCAAGATTCATGCGTTTCGAGCAGGCAAACAAGCCCCGAACGAATGCAAAGTTGCATTATAACGAAGTCGACCGATTGAGTTTTGCGCTCGCTTTTGGCGTTCCAGCTCGTCTCATTTAGATCAAAAACTTTTCATTCTTTGCAAACACGCAAGATTCATGCGTTTGGAGCAGTCAAACAAGCCCCAAACGAATGCGAAGTCGCTTTATAACGAAATCGACCGATTCAGTTTTGCGCTCGCTGCAGGCGTTCCAGCTCGTATTAAAAGATCAAAAACTCTTCATTCTATGCAAATACGCAAGATTCATGCGTTTCGAGCAGGCAAACAAGCCCCGAACGAATGCAAAGTTGCATTATAACGAAATCGACCGATTGATTTTTGCGCTCGCTTTAGGCGTTCCAGCTCGTCTCATTTAGACCAAAAACTTTTCATTCTTTGCAAACACGCAAGATTCATGCGTTTCGAGCAGCCAAACAAGCCCCAAACGAATGCAAAGTCGCTTTATAACGAAATGGAACGATTAAGTTTTGCGTTCGCTGCATTCGTTCCAGCTCGTGTTATTAGATCAAAAACTCTCCATTCTATGCAGATACGCAAGATTCATGCGTTTCGAGCAGCCAAACAAGCCCCAAACGACTGAAAAGTCGCTTTATAACGAAATCAACCGACTGAGTTTTGCGCTCGCTGAAGACGTTCCAGCTCGTATTAAAAGATCATAAACTCTTTATTGTATGCAAATACGCAAGATTCATGCGTTTCGAGCAGGCAAACAAGCCCCAAACGAATGCAAAGTAGCATTATAACGAAATCGGCCGATTGAGTTTTGCGCTCGCTTTTGGCGTTCCAGCTCGTCTCATTTAGATCAAAAACTTTTCATTCCTTGCAAACACGCAAGATTCATGCGTTTGGAGCAGCCAAACAAGCCCCAAACGAATGCAAAGTCGCTTTATAACGAAATCGACCGATTCAGTTTTGCGCTCGCTGCAGGCGTTCCAGCTCGTATTGAAAGATCAAAAACGCTTTATTCTCTGCAAATACGCAAGATTTATGCGTTTCGAGCAGCCAAACAAGCCCCAAACGAATGCAAAGTCACTTTATAACGAAATTGAACGATTGAGTTTTGCGCTCGCTTTAGGCGTTCCAGCTCGTCTCATTTAGATCAAAAACTTTTCGTTCTTTGCAAACACGCAAGATTCATGCGTTTGGAGCAGCCAAACAAGCCCCAAACGAACGCAAAGTCGCTTTGTAACGAAATGGAACGATTAAGTTTTGCTCTCGCTGTATGCGTTCCAGCTCGTGTTGTTAGATCAAAAACTCTTCATTCCATGCAAATATGCAAGATTCGAGCGTTTGGAGCAGCCAAACAAGCCCCAAACGAATGCGAAGTCTCTTATTTACAAAATCGACCGATTCTGTTTTGCGCTCGCTGCATTCGTTCCAGCTCGGGTTATTAGATCAAAAACTCTTTATTCTATGCAAATACGCTAAATTCATGCGTTTCAAGCAGCCAAACCTGCTTCAAACGAATGCGAAGTCGCTTTATAACGAAATTGAACGATTGAGTTTTGCGCTCGCTGTACGCGTTCCAGCTCGTGTCATTAGATCAAAAACTCTTCATTCTCTGCAAATACGCAAGATTCGAACGTTTAGAGCAGCCAAACAAGCCCCAAACGAATGCAAAGTCGCTTTATAACGAAATCGACCGATTCAGTTTTGCGCTCGCTGCAGGCGTTAAAGCTCGTATTAAAAGATCAAAAACTCTCCATCCTATGCAAATACGCAAGATTCATGTGTTTGGAGCAGCCAAACAAGCCCCAAACGAATGCGAAGTCGCTTTATAACGAAGTCGACCGATTGAGTTTTGCGCTCGCTTTTGGCGTTCCAGCTCGTCTCATTTAGATCAAAAACTTTTCATTCTTTGCAAACACGCAAGATTCATGCGTTTGGAGCAGTCAAACAAGCCCCAAACGAATGCGAAGTCGCTTTATAACGAAATCGACCGATTCAGTTTTGCGCTCGCTGCAGGCGTTCCAGCTCGTATTAAAAGATCAAAAACTCTTCATTCTATGCAAATACGCAAGATTCATGCGTTTCGAGCAGGCAAACAAGCCCCGAACGAATGCAAAGTTGCATTATAACGAAATCGACCGATTGATTTTTGCGCTCGCTTTAGGCGTTCCAGCTCGTCTCATTTAGACCAAAAACTTTTCATTCTTTGCAAACACGCAAGATTCATGCGTTTCGAGCAGCCAAACAAGCCCCAAACGAATGCAAAGTCGCTTCATAACGAAATGGAACGATTAAGTTTTGCGCTCGCTGCATTCGTTCCAGCTCGTGTTATTAGATCAAAAACTCTCCATTCTATGCAGATACGCAAGATTCATGCGTTTCGAGCAGCCAAACAAGCCCCAAACGACTGAAAAGTCGCTTTATAACGAAATCAACCGACTGAGTTTTGCGCTCGCTGAAGACGTTCCAGCTCGTATTAAAAGATCATAAACTCTTTATTCTATGCAAATACGCAAGATTCATGCGTTTCGAGCAGCCAAACAAGCCCCAAACGAATGCAAAGTCGCTTTATAACGAAATCGACCGATTGAGTTTCGCGCTCGCTGCAGGCGTTCCAGCTCGTATTGAAAGATCAAAAACTCTCTATTCTATGCAAATACGCAAGATTCATGCGTTTCGAGCAGCCAAACAAGCCCCAAACGACTGCAAAGTCGCTTTATAACGAAATCAACCGATTGAGTTTTGCGCTCGCTGACGACGTTCCAGCTCGTATTAAAAGATCATAAACTTTTTATTCTATGCAAATACGCAAGATTCATGCGTTTCGAGCAGGCAAACAAGCCCCAAACGAATGCAAAGTTGCATTATAACGAAATCGACCGATTGAGTTTTGCGCTCGCTTTTGGCGTCCCAGCTCGTCTCATTTAGATCGAAAAAATTTCATTCTTTGCAAACACGCAAGATTCATGCGTTTGGAGCGGCCAAACAAGCCCCAAACAAATGCAGAGTCGCTTTATAACGAAATGGAACGATTAAGTTTTGCGCTCGCTGTATGCGTTCCAGCTCGTGTTGTTAGATCAAAAACTCTTCATTTTATGCAAATACGCAAGATTCGAGCGTTTTGAGCAGCCAAACAAGCCCCAAACGAATGCAAAGTCGCTTTATAACGAAATCGACCGATTGAGGTTTGGGCTCGCTTTAGGCGTTCCAGCGCGTCTCATTTAGATCAAAAACTTTTTATTCTTTGCAAACACGCAAGATTCATGCGTTTCGAGCAGCCAAACAAGCCCCAAACGAATGCAAAGTCGCTTTATAACGAAATGGAACGATTAAGTTTTGCGCTCGCTGCATTCGTTCCAGCTCGTGTTATTAGATCAAAAACTCTCCATTCTATGCAGATACGCAAGATTCATGCGTTTCGAGCAGCCAAACAAGCCCCAAACGACTGCAAAGTCGCTTTATAACGAAATCAACCGATTGAGTTTTGCGCTCGCTGAAGACGTTCCAGCTCATATTAAAAGATCATAAACTCTTTATTCTATGCAAATACGCAAGATTCATGCGTTTCGAGCAGCCAAACAAGCCCCAAACGACTGCAAAGTCGCTTTATAACGAAATCAACCGATTGAGTTTTGCGCTCGCTGAAGACGTTCCAGCTCATATTAAAAGATCAAAAACTTTTCATTCTTTGCAAACACGCAAGATTCATGCGTTTGGAGCAGTCAAACAAGCCCCAAACGAATGCAAAGTCGCTTTATAACGAAATCGACCGATTGAGTTTCGCGCTCGCTGCAGGCGTTCCAGCTCGTATTAAAAGATCAAAAACTTCTTATTCTATGCAAATACGCAAGATTCATTCGTTTCGAGCAGCCAAACAAGCCCCAAACAAATGCGAAGTCGCTTTATAACGAAATTGAACGATTGAGGTTTGCGCTCGCTAAACGCGTTCCAGCTCGTGTTATTAGATCAAAAACTTTTCATTCTATGCAAATACGCAAGATTCATGCGTTTGGAGCAGCCAAACAAGCCCCAAACGAATGCAAAGTCACTTTATAACGAAATCGACCGATTCAGTTTTGCGCTCCCTGCAGGCGTTCCAGCTCGTATTAAAAGATCAAAAACGCTTTATTCTCTGCAAATACGCAAGATTCATGCGTTTCGAGCAGCCAAACAAGCCCCAAACGAACGCAAAGTCCCTTTGTAACGAAATGGAACGATTAAGTTTTGCTCTCGCTGTATGCGTTCCAGCTCGTGTTGTTAGATCAAAAACTCTTCATTCTATGCAAATATGCAAGATTCGAGCGTTTGGAGCAGCCAAACCAGCCCCAAACGAATGCGAAGTCTCTTTTTTACAAAATCGACCGATTCAGTTTTGCGCTCGCTGCATTCGTTCCAGCTCGGGTTATTAGATCAAAAACTCTTTATTCTATGCAAATACGCTGAATTCATGCGTTTCAAGCAGCCAAACATGCTTCAAACGAATGCGAAGTCGCTTTATAACGAAATTGAACGATTGAGTTTTGCGCTCGCTGTACGCGTTCCAGCTCGTGTCATTAGATCAAAAACTCTTCATTCTCTGCACATACGCAAGATTCGAGCGTTTAGAGCAGCCAAACAAGCCCCGAACGAATGCAAAGTCGCTTTATAACGAAATCGACCGATTCAGTTTTGTGCTCGCTGCAGGCGTTCCAGCTCGTATTAAAAGATCAAAATCTTTCCATCCTATGCAAATACGCAAGATTCATGCGTTTGGAGCAGCCAAACAAGCCCCAAACGAATGCAAAGTCTCTTTTTTACAAAAACGACCGATTCAGTTTTGCGCTCGCTGCATTCGTTCCAGCTCGTATTAAAAGATCATAAACTCTTTATTCTATGCAAATACGCAAGATTCATGCGTTTCGAGCAGGCAAACAAGCCCCAAACGAATGCAAAGTAGCATTATAACGAAATCGGCCGATTGAGTTTTGCGCTCGCTTTTGGCGTTCCAGCTCGTCTCATTTAGATCAAAAACTTTTCATTCTTTGCAAACACGCAAGATTCATGCGTTTGGAGCAGTCAAACAAGCCCCAAACGCATGCGAAGTCGCTTTATAACGAAATCGACCGATTCAGTTTTGCGCTCGCTGCAGGCGTTCCAGCTCGTATTAAAAGATCAAAAACTCTCCATCCTATGCAAATACGCAAGATTCATGTGTTTGGAGCAGCCAAACAAGCACCAAACGAATGCAAAGTCACTTTATAACGAAATCGACCGATTGAGTTTTGCGCTCGCTGAAGACGTTCCAGCTCGTATTAAAAGATTGAAAACTCTTTATTCTATGCAAATACGCAAGATTCATGCGTTTCGAGCAGGCAAACAAGCCCCAAACGAATGCAAAGTTGCATTATAACGAAGTCGACCGATTGAGTTTTGCGCTCGCTTTTGGCGTTCCAGCTCGTCTCATTTAGATCAAAAACTTTTCATTCCTTGCAAACACGCAAGATTCATGCGTTTGGAGCAGCCAAACAAGCCCCAAACGAATGCAAAGTCGCTTTATAACGAAATCGACCGATTCAGTTTTGCGCTCGCTGCAGGCGTTCCAGCTCGTATTGAAAGATCAAAAACGCTTTATTCTCTGCAAATACGCAAGATTTATGCGTTTCGAGCAGCCAAACAAGCCCCAAACGAATGCAAAGTCACTTTATAACGAAATTGAACGATTGAGTTTTGCGCTCGCTTTAGGCGTTCCAGCTCGTCTCATTTAGATCAAAAACTTTTCGTTCTTTGCAAACACGCAAGATTCATGCGTTTGGAGCAGCCAAACAAGCCCCAAACGAACGCAAAGTCGCTTTGTAACGAAATGGAACGATTAAGTTTTGCTCTCGCTGTATGCGTTCCAGCTCGTGTTGTTAGATCAAAAACTCTTCATTCCATGCAAATATGCAAGATTCGAGCGTTTGGAGCAGCCAAACAAGCCCCAAACGAATGCGAAGTCTCTTATTTACAAAATCGACCGATTCTGTTTTGCGCTCGCTGCGATCGTTCCAGCTCGGGTTATTAGATCAAAAACTCTTTATTCTATGCAAATACGCTAAATTCATGCGTTTCAAGCAGCCAAACCTGCTTCAAACGAATGCGAAGTCGCTTTATAACGAAATTGAACGATTGAGTTTTGCGCTCGCTGTACGCGTTCCAGCTCGTGTCATTAGATCAAAAACTCTTCATTCTCTGCAAATACGCAAGATTCGAACGTTTAGAGCAGCCAAACAAGCCCCAAACGAATGCAAAGTCGCTTTATAACGAAATCGACCGATTCAGTTTTGCGCTCGCTGCAGGCGTTAAAGCTCGTATTAAAAGATCAAAAACTCTCCATCCTATGCAAATACGCAAGATTCATGTGTTTGGAGCAGCCAAACAAGCCCCAAACGAATGCGAAGTCGCTTTATAACGAAGTCGACCGATTGAGTTTTGCGCTCGCTTTTGGCGTTCCAGCTCGTCTCATTTAGATCAAAAACTTTTCATTCTTTGCAAACACGCAAGATTCATGCGTTTGGAGCAGTCAAACAAGACCCAAACGAATGCGAAGTCGCTTTATAACGAAATCGACCGATTCAGTTTTGCGCTCGCTGCAGGCGTTCCAGCTCGTATTAAAAGATCAAAAACTCTTCATTCTATGCAAATACGCAAGATTCATGCGTTTCGAGCAGGCAAACAAGCCCCGAACGAATGCAAAGTTGCATTATAACGAAATCGACCGATTGATTTTTGCGCTCGCTTTAGGCGTTCCAGCTCGTCTCATTTAGACCAAAAACTTTTCATTCTTTGCAAACACGCAAGATTCATGCGTTTCGAGCAGCCAAACAAGCCCCAAACGAATGCAAAGTCGCTTCATAACGAAATGGAACGATTAAGTTTTGCGCTCGCTGCATTCGTTCCAGCTCGTGTTATTAGATCAAAAACTCTCCATTCTATGCAGATACGCAAGATTCATGCGTTTCGAGCAGCCAAACAAGCCCCAAACGACTGAAAAGTCGCTTTATAACGAAATCAACCGACTGAGTTTTGCGCTCGCTGAAGACGTTCCAGCTCGTATTAAAAGATCATAAACTCTTTATTCTATGCAAATACGCAAGATTCATGCGTTTCGAGCAGCCAAACAAGCCCCAAACGAATGCAAAGTCGCTTTATAACGAAATCGACCGATTGAGTTTCGCGCTCGCTGCAGGCGTTCCAGCTCGTATTGAAAGATCAAAAACTCTCTATTCTATGCAAATACGCAAGATTCATGCGTTTCGAGCAGCCAAACAAGCCCCAAACGACTGCAAAGTCGCTTTATAACGAAATCAACCGATTGAGTTTTGCGCTCGCTGAAGACGTTCCAGCTCGTATTAAAAGATCATAAACTTTTTATTCTATGCAAATACGCAAGATTCATGCGTTTCGAGCAGGCAAACAAGCCCCAAACGAATGCAAAGTTGCATTATAACGAAATCGACCGATTGAGTTTTGCGCTCGCTTTTGGCGTCCCAGCTCGTCTCATTTAGATCGAAAAAATTTCATTCTTTGCAAACACGCAAGATTCATGCGTTTGGAGCGGCCAAACAAGCCCCAAACAAATGCAGAGTCGCTTTATAACGAAATGGAACGATTAAGTTTTGCGCTCGCTGTATGCGTTCCAGCTCGTGTTGTTAGATCAAAAACTCTTCATTCTATGCAAATACGCAAGATTCGAGCGTTTTGAGCAGCCAAACAAGCCCCAAACGAATGCAAAGTCGCTTTATAACGAAATCGACCGATTGAGGTTTGGGCTCGCTTTAGGCGTTCCAGCGCGTCTCATTTAGATCAAAAACTTTTTATTCTTTGCAAACACGCAAGATTCATGCGTTTCGAGCAGCCAAACAAGCCCCAAACGAATGCAAAGTCGCTTTATAACGAAATGGAACGATTAAGTTTTGCGCTCGCTGCATTCGTTCCAGCTCGTGTTATTAGATCAAAAACTCTCCATTCTATGCAGATACGCAAGATTCATGCGTTTCGAGCAGCCAAACAAGCCCCAAACGACTGCAAAGTCGCTTTATAACGAAATCAACCGATTGAGTTTTGCGCTCGCTGAAGACGTTCCAGCTCATATTAAAAGATCATAAACTCTTTATTCTATGCAAATACGCAAGAATCATGCGTTTCGAGCAGCCAAACAAGCCCCAAACGACTGCAAAGTCGCTTTATAACGAAATCAACCGATTGAGTTTTGCGCTCGCTGAAGACGTTCCAGCTCATGTTAAAAGATCAAAAACTTTTCATTCTTTGCAAACACGCAAGATTCAAGCGTTTGGAGCAGTCAAACAAGCCCCAAACGAATGCAAAGTCGCTTTATAACGAAATCGACCGATTGAGTTTCGCGCTCGCTGCAGGCGTTCCAGCTCGTATTAAAAGATCAAAAACTTCTTATTCTATGCAAATACGCAAGATTCATTCGTTTCGAGCAGCCAAACAAGCCCCAAACAAATGCGAAGTCGCTTTATAACGAAATTGAACGATTGAGGTTTGCGCTCGCTAAACGCGTTCCAGCTCGTGTTATTAGATCAAAAACTTTTCAATCTATGCAAATACGCAAGATTCATGCGTTTGCAGCGGCCAAACAAGCCCCAAACGAATGCAGAGTCGCTTTATAACGAAATGGAACGATCAAGTTTTGCGCTCGCTGTATGCGTTCCAGCTCGTGTTGTTAGATCAAAAACTCTTCATTCTATGCAAATACGCAAGATTCGAGCGTTTGGAGCAGCCAAACAAGCCCCAAACGAATGCAAAGTCACTTTATAACGAAATCGACCGATTCAGTTTTGCGCTCCCTGCAGGCGTTCCAGCTCGTATTAAAAGATCAAAAACGCTTTATTCTCTGCAAATACGCAAGATTCATGCGTTTCGAGCAGCCAAACAAGCCCCAAACGAACGCAAAGTCCCTTTGTAACGAAATGGAACGATTAAGTTTTGCTCTCGCTGTATGCGTTCCAGCTCGTGTTGTTAGATCAAAAACTCTTCATTCTATGCAAATATGCAAGATTCGAGCGTTTGGAGCAGCCAAACCAGCCCCAAACGAATGCGAAGTCTCTTTTTTACAAAATCGACCGATTCAGTTTTGCGCTCGCTGCATTCGTTCCAGCTCGGGTTATTAGATCAAAAACTCTTTATTCTATGCAAATACGCTGAATTCATGCGTTTCAAGCAGCCAAACATGCTTCAAACGAATGCGAAGTCGCTTTATAACGAAATTGAACGATTGAGTTTTGCGCTCGCTGTACGCGTTCCAGCTCGTGTCATTAGATCAAAAACTCTTCATTCTCTGCACATACGCAAGATTCGAGCGTTTAGAGCAGCCAAACAAGCCCCGAACGAATGCAAAGTCGCTTTATAACGAAATCGACCGATTCAGGTTTGTGCTCGCTGCAGGCGTTCCAGCTCGTATTAAAAGATCAAAATCTTTCCATCCTATGCAAATACGCAAGATTCATGCGTTTGGAGCAGCCAAACAAGCCCCAAACGAATGCAAAGTCTCTTTTTTACAAAAACGACCGATTCAGTTTTGCGCTCGCTGCATTCGTTCCAGCTCGTGTTATTAGATCAAAAACTCTTTATTCTATGCAAACATGCAAGATTCATTCGTTTCGAGCAGCCAAACAAGCCCCAAACAAATGCGAAGTCGCTTTATAACGAAATTGAACGATTGAGTTTTGCGCTCGCTGAACGCGTTCCAGCTCGTGTTGTTAGATCAAAAACTCTTCATTCTATGCAAATATGCAAGATTCGAGCGTTTGGAGCAGCCAAACAAGTTCCAAACGAATGCAAAGTCGCTTTATAACGAAATCGACCGATTCAGTTTTGCGCTCGCTGCAGGCGTTCCAGCTCGTATTGAAAGATCAAAAACTCTTCATTCTATGCAAATAAGCAAGATTCATGCGTCTGGAGCAGCCAAACAAGCCCCAAACGAATGCAAAGTCACTTTATAACGAAATTAAACGATTGAGTTTCGCGCTGACTGTAGGCGTTCCAGCTCGTCTTATTAGATCAAAAACTTTTCATTTTTTGCAAATACGCAAGATTAATGTAATTCAAGTCTCCAAACAAGCCCCAAACGACTGCAAAGTCGCTTTATAACGAAATCAACCGATTGAGTTTTGCGCTCGCTGAAGACGTTCCAGCTTGTATTAAAAGATCAAAAACTCTTTGTTCTACGCAAATACGCTAAATTCATGCGTTTCAAGCAGCCAAACATCCTTCAAACGAATGCAAAGTCGCTTTATAACGAAATTGAACGATTGAGTTATGCGCTCGCTGTACGCGTTCCAGCTCGTGTCATTAGATCAAAAACTCTTCATTCTCTGCAAATACGCAAGATTCGAGCGTTTAGAGCAGCCAAACAAGCCCCAAACGAATGCAAAGTCGCTTTATAACGAAATCGACCGATGCAGGTTTGCGCTCGCTGCAGGCGTACCAGCTCGTATTAAAAGATCAAAAACTCTTCATTCTATGCAAATACGCAAGATTCATGCGTTTCGAGCAGGCAAACAAGCCCCAAACGAATGCAAAGTTGCATTATAACGAAATCGACCGATTGAGTTTTGCGCTCGCTTTAGGCGTTCCAGCTCGTCTCATTTAGATCAAAAACTTTTCATTCTTTGCAAACACGCAAGATTCATGCGTTTCGAGCAGCCAAACAAGCCCCAAACGAATGCAAAATCGCTTTATAACGGAATGGAACGATTAAGTTTTGCGCTCGCTGCTTTCGCTCCAGCTCGTGTTATTAGATCGAAAACTCTCCATTCTATGCAGATACGCAAGATTCATGCGTTTCGAGCAGCCAAACAAGCCCCAAACGACTGAAAAGTCGCTTTATAACGAAATCAACCGATTGAGTTTTGCGCTTGCTGAAGACGTTCCAGCTCGTATTAAAAGATCATAAACTTTTTATTCCATGCAAATACGCAAGATTCATGCGTTTCGAGCAGGCAAACAAGCCCCAAACGAATGCAAAGTTGCATTATAACGAAATCGACCGATTGAGTTTTGCGCTCGCTTTTGGCGTTCCAGCTCGTCTCATTTAGATCAAAAACTTTTCATTCTTTGCAAACACGCAAGATTCATGCGTTTGGAGCAGTCAAACAAGCCCCAAACGAATGCAAAGTTGCATTATAACGAAATCGACCGATTGAGTTTTGCGCTCGCTGTACGCGTTCCAGCTCGTGTTATTAAATCAAAAACTCCTCATTCTATGCAAATACGCAAGATTCATGCGTTTGGAGCCAAATAAGCCCCAAACGAACGCAAAGTCGCTTTGTAACGAAATGGAACGATTAAGTTTTGCGCTCGCTTTAGGCGTTCCAGCTCGTCTCATTTAGATCAAAAACTTTTCATTCTTTGCAAACACCTAAGAATCATGCGTTTCGAGCAGCCAAACAAGCCCCAAACGACTGCAAAGTCGCTTTATAACGAAATCAACCGATTGAGTTTTGCGCTCGCTGAAGACGTTCCAGCTCGTATCAAAAGATCATAAACTTTTTATTCTATGCAAATACGCAAGATTCATGCGTTTCGAGCAGGCAAACAAGCCCCAAACGAATGCAAAGTTGCATTATAACGAAATCGACCGATTGAGTTTTGCGCTCGCTTTTGGCGTTCCAGCTCGTCTCATTTAGATCGAAAAAATTTCATTCTTTGCAAACACGCAAGATTCATGCGGTTGGAGCGGCCAAACAAGCCCCAAACAAATGCAGAGTCGCTTTATAACGAAATGGAACGATTAAGTTTTGCGCTCGCTGCATTCGTTCCAGCTCGTGTTATTAGATCAAAAACTCTCCATTCTATGCAGATACGCAAGATTCATGCGTTTCGAGCAGCCAAACAAGCCCCAAACGACTGCAAAGTCGCTTTATAACGAAATCAACCGATTGAGTTTTGCGCTCGCTGAAGACGTTCCAGCTCATATTAAAAGATCATAAACTCTTTATTCTATGCAAATACGCAAGATTCATGCGTTTCGAGCAGGCAAACAAGCCCCAAACGAATGCAAAGTTGCATTATAACGAAATCGACCGATTGAGTTTTGCGCTCGCTTTTGGCATTCCAGCTCGTCTCATCTAGATCAAAAAATTTTCATTCTTTGCAAACACGCAAGATTCATGCGTTTCGAGCAGCCAAACAAGCCCCAAACGGATGCAAAGTCGCTTTATAACGAAATGGAACGATTAAGTTTTGCGCTCGCTGCATTCGTTCCAGCTCGCGTTATTAGATCAAAAACTCTCCATTCTATGCAGATACGCAAGATTCATGCGTTTCGAGCAGCCAAACAAGCCTCAAACGACTGCAAAGTTGCATTATAACGAAATCGACCGATTGAGTTTTGCGCTCGCTGTACGCGTTCCAGCTCGTGTTATTAGATCAAAAACTCTTCATTCTCTGCAAATACGCAAGATTCGAGCGTTTAGAGCAGCCAAACAAGCCCCAAACGAATGCAAAGTCGCTTTATAACGAAATCGACCGATTCAGTTTTGCGCTAGCTGCATTCGTTTCAGTTCGTGTTATTAGATCAAAAACTCTTCATTCTATGCAAATACGCTAAATTCATGCGTTTCAAGCAGCCAAACATGCCCCAAACGAATGCGAAGTCGCTTTATAACGAAATTGAACGATTGAGTTTTGCGCTCGCTGCATTCGTTCCAGCTCGTGTCATTAGATCAAAAACTCTTCATTCTATACAAATACGCAAGATTCATGCGTTTCGAGCAGCTAGACAAGCCCCAAACGAATGAAAAGTTGCATTATAACGAAATCGACCGATTGAGTTTTGCGCTCGCTTTAGGCGTTCCGACTCGTCTCATTTAGATCAAAAACTTTTCATTCTTTGCAAACACGCAAGATTCATGCGTTTGGAGCAGCCAAACAAGCCCCAAGCGAATGCAAAGTCGCTTTATAACGAAATCGACCGATTGAGTTTTGCGCTCGCTGCAGGCGTTCTAGCTCGTATTACAAGATCAAAAACTCTTCATTCTATGCAAATACGCAAGATTCATGAATTTCGAGCAGGCAAACAAGCCCTAAACGAATGCAAAGTTGCATTATAACGAAATCGACCGATTGAGTTTTGCGCTCGCTTTTGGCGTTCCAGCTCGTCTAATTTACATCAAAAACTTTTCATTCTTTGCAAACACGCAAGATTCATGCGTTTGGAGCAGCCAAACAAGCCCCAAACGAATGCAAAGTCGCTTTATAACGAAATCGACCGATTGAGTTTTGCGCTCGCTGCACGCGTTCCAGCTCGTATTCAAAGATCAAAAACTCTTTATTCTGAGCAAATACGCAAGATTCATGGGTTTGGACTAGCCAAACAAGCCCCAAACGAATGCAAAGTCTCTTTTTTACAAAAACGACCGATTCAGTTTTGCGCTCGCTGCATTCGTTCCAGCTCGTGTTATTAGATCAAAAACTCTTTATTCTATGCAAACACGCAAGATTCATTCGTTTCGAGCAGCCAAACAAGCCCCAAACAAATGCGAAGTCGCTTTATAACGAAATTGAACGATTGAGTTTTGCGCTCGCTGAACGCGTTCCAGCTCGTGTTGTTAGATCAAAAACTCTTCATTCTATGCAAATATGCAAGATTCGAGCGTTTGGAGCAGCCAAACAAGTTCCAAACGAATGCAAAGTCGCTTTATAACGAAATCGACCGATTCAGTTTTGCGCTCGCTGCAGGCGTTCCAGCTCGTATTGAAAGATCAAAAACTCTTCATTCTATGCAAATAAGCGAGATTCATGCGTCTGGAGCAGCCAAACAAGCCCCAAACGAATGCAAAGTCACTTTATAACGAAATTAAACGATTGAGTTTCGCGCTGACTGTAGGCGTTCCAGCTCGTCTTATTAGATCAAAAACTTTTCATTTTTTGCAAATACGCAAGATTAATGTAATTCAAGTCTCCAAACAAGCCCCAAACGACTGCAAAGTCGCTTTATAACGAAATCAACCGATTGAGTTTTGCGCTCGCTGAAGACGTTCCAGCTTGTATTAAAAGATCAAAAACTCTTTATTCTACGCAAATACGCTAAATTCATGCGTTTCAAGCAGCCAAACATCCTTCAAACGAATGCAAAGTCGCTTTATAACGAAATTGAACGATTGAGTTTTGCGCTCGCTGTACGCGTGCCAGCTCGTGTTATTAGATCAAAAACTCTTCATTCTATGCAAATACGCAAGATTCATGCGTTTGGAACAGCCAAACAAGCCCTAAACGAATGCAAATCTCGCTTTATAACGAAATCGACCGATTGAGTTTTGCGCTCGCTGTACGCGTTCCAGCTCGTGTTATTAGATCAAAAACTCTTCATTCTATGCAAATACGCAAGATTCATGCGTTTGGAGCAGCCAAACAAGCCCCAAACGAACGCAAAGTCGCATTATAACGAAATTGACCGATTGAGTTTTGCGCTCGCTGCAGGCGTTCCGGCTCGTATTAAAAGATCAAAAACTCTTCATTCTATGCAATTACGCAAGATTTGAGCGTTTGGAGCAGCCAAACAAGCCCCAAACGAATGCAAAGTCGCTTTATAACGAAATTGACCGATTGAGTTTTGCGCTCGCTGCACGCGTTCCAGCTCGTATTCAAAGATCAAAAATTCTTTATTCTAAGCAAATACACAAGATTCATGCGTTTGGAGCGGCCAAACAAGCCCCAAACGAATGCAGAGTCGCTTTATAACGAAATGGAACGATTAAGTTTTGCGCTCGCTGTATGCGTTCCAGCTCGTGTTGTTAGATCAAAAACTCTTCATTCTATGCAAAAACGCAAGATTCGAGCGTTTAGAGCAGCCAAACAAGCCCCAAACGAATGCAAAGTCGCTTTATAACGAAATCGACCGATTCAGTTTTGCGCTCGCTGCAGGCGTTCCAGCTCGTATTTAAAGATCAAAAACTCTTCATTCTATGCAATTACGCAAGATTCATGCGTTTGGAGCAGCCAAACAAGCCCCAAACGAATGCAAAGTCACTTTATAACGAAATTGAACGATTGAGTTTTGCGCTCGCTGAAGACGTTCCAGCTTGTATTAAAAGATCAAAAACTTCTTATTCTATGCAAATACGCAAGATTCATTCGTTTCGAGCAGCCAAACAAGCCCCAAACAAATGCAAAGTCGCTTTATAACGAAATCGACCGATTGAGTTTCGCGCTCGCTGCAGGCGTTCCAGCTCGTATTAAAAGATCAAAAACTCTTTATTCTATGCAAATACGCAAGATTCATGCGTTTCGAGCAGCCAAAAAACCCCCAAACAAATGCAAAGTTGCATTATAACGAAATTGAACGATTGAGTTTCGCGCTCACTGAAGGCCTTCCAGCTCGTCTTATTAGATCAAAAACTTTTAATTTTCTGCAACTACGCAAGATTCAGGTAATTCAAGCCGCCAAACAAGCCCCAAACGAATGCAAAGTCGCTTCATAACGAAATTAAACGATTGAGTTTTGCGCTCGCTGCATTCGTTCCGGCTCGTGTTATTAGATCAAAAACTCTTTATTCTATGCAAATACGCGAGATTCATGCATTTCGAGCAGCTAGACAAGCCCCAAACGAATGCAAAGTCACTTTATAACGAAATCAACCGATTGAGTTTTGCGCTCGCTGTAGACGTTCCAGCTCGTATTAAGAGACCAAAAACTCTTTATTCTATGCAAATACTAAAGATTCATGCGTTTCGAGCAGCCAAACAAGCCCCAAACAAATGCAAAGTCGCTTTATAACGAAATCGACCGATTCAGTTTTGCAATCGCTGCAGGCGTTCCAGCTCGTATTAAAAGATCAAAAACTCTCCATCTTATGCAAACACGCAAGATTCATGCGTTTCGAGCAGCCAAACAAGCCCCAAACGAATGCAAAGTCGCTTTACAACGAAATCAACCGATTGAGTTTTGCGCTCGCTGTAGACGTTCCAGCTCGTGTTAGTAGATCAAAAACTCTTTATTCTATGCAATTACGCAAGATTCATGCGTTTGGAGCAGCCAAACAAGCCCTAAACGAATGCAAAGTCGCTTTATAACGAAATCGACCGATTGAGTTTTGCGCTCGCTGAAGACGTTCCAGCTTGTATTAAAAGATCAAAAACTCCTTATTCTATGCAAATACGCAAGATTCATTTGTTTCGAGCAGCCAAACAAGCCCCAAACAAATGCAAAGTCGCTTTATAACGAAATTGAACGATTGAGTTTTGCGCTCGCTGAACGCGTTCCAGCTCGTGTTATTAGATCAAAAACTTTTCATTCTATGCAAATACGCAAGATTCATTTGTTTCGAGCAGCCAAACAAGCCCCAAACAAATGCAAAGTCGCTTTATAACGAAATTGAACGATTGAGTTTTGCGCTCGCTGAACGCGTTCCAGCTCGTGTTATTAGATCAAAAACTTCTCATTCTATGCAAAATACGCAAGATTCATGCATTTGGAGCAGCCAAACAAGCCCCAAACGAATGCAAAGTCGCTTTATAACGAAATGGAACGATTAAGTTTTGCGCTCGCTGCATTCGTTCCAGCTCGTGTTATTAGATCAAAAACTCTCCATTCTATGCAGATACGCAGGATTCATGCGTTTGGAGCAGCCAAACAAGCCCCAAACGACTGCAAAGTCGCTTTATAACGAAATCAACCGATTGAGTTTTGCGCTCGCTGAAGACGTTCCAGCTCGTATTAAAAGATCATAAACTCTTTATTCTATGCAAATACGCAAGATTCATGCGTTTCGAGCAGGCAAACAAGCCCCAAACGAATGCCAAAATGCATTATAATGAAATCGACCGATTGAGTTTTGCGCTCGCGTTTGGCCTTCCAGCTCGTCTCATTTAGATAAAAAACTTTCCATTCTTTGCAAACACGCAAGATTCATGCGTTTGGAGCGGCCAAACAAGCCCCAAACGAATGCAGAGTCGCTTTATAACGAAATGGAACGATTAAGTTTTGCGCTTGCTGTATGCGTTCCAGCTCGTGTTGTTAGATCAAAAACTTTTCATTCTATGCAAATATGCAAGATTCGAGCGTTTGGAGCAGCCGAACAAGCCCCAAACGAATGCAAAGTCGCTTTATAACGAAATTAAACGATTGAGTTTTGCGCTCGCTGCATTCGTTCCGGCTCGTGTTATTAGATCAAAAACTCTTTAGTCTATGCAAATACGCGAGATTCATGCGTTTCGAGCAGCTAGACAAGCCCCAAGCGAATGCAAAGTCGCTTTATAACGAAATCAACCGATTGAGTTTTGCGCTCGCTGAAGACGTTCCAGCTCGTATTAAAAGATCATAAACTCTTTATTCTATGCAATTACGCAAGATTCATCCGTTTGGAGCAGCCAAACAAGCCCTAAACGAATGCAAAGTCGCTTTATAACAAAATCGACCGATTCAGTTTTGCGCTCGCTGCATTCGTTCCAGCTCGTGTTATTAGATCAAAAACTCTTCATTCTATGCAAATACGCAAGATTTATGCGTTTCGAGCAGCCAAACAAGCCCGAAACGAATGCAAAGTCGCTTTATAACGAAATCAACCGATTGAGTTTTGCGCTCGCTGAAGACGTTCCAGCTTGTATTAAAAGATCAAAAACTCCTTATTCTATGCAAATACGCAAGATTCATTTGTTTCGAGCAGCTAAACAAGCCCCAAACAAATGCAAAGTCGCTTTATAACGAAATCGACCGATTGAGTTTTGCGCTCGCTGCAGGCGTTCTAGCTCGTACTACAAGATCAAAAACTCTTCATTCTATGCAAATACGCAAGATTCATGAATTTCGAGCAGGCAAACAAGCCCTAAACGAATGCAAAGTTGCATTATGACGAAATCGACCGATTGAGTTTTGCGCTCGCTTTTGGCGTTCCAGCTCGTCTCATTTAGATCAAAAACTTTTCATTCTTTGCAAACACGCAAGATTCATGCGTTTGGAGCAGCCAAACAAGCCCCAAACGAATGCAAAGTCGCTTTATAACGAAATCGACCGATTGAGTTTTGCGCTCGCTGCACGCGTTCCAGCTCGTATTCAAAGATCAAAAACTCTTTATTCTGAGCAAATACGCAAGATTCATGGGTTTGGAGCAGCCAAACAAGCCCCAAACGAATGCAAAGTCTCTTTTTTACAAAAACGACCGATTCAGTTTTGCGCTCGCTGCATTCGTTCCAGCTCGTGTTATTAGATCAAAAACTCTTTATTCTATGCAAACACGCAAGATTCATTCGTTTCGAGCAGCCAAACAAGTCCCAAACAAATGCAAAGTCGCTTTGTAACGAAATTGAACGATTGAGTTTTGCGCTCGCTTTAGGCGTTCCAGCTCGTCTCGATTAGATCAAAAACTTTTTATTCTTTGCAAACACGCAAGATTCATGCGTTTGGAGCAGCCAAACAAGCCCCAAACGAACGCAAAGTCGCTTTGTAACGAAATGGAACGATTAAGTTTTGCTCTCGCTGTATGCGTTCCAGCTCGTGTTGTTACATCAAAAACTCTTCATTCTATGCAAATATGCAAGATTCGAGCGTTTGGAGCAGCCAAACAAGCCCCAAACGAATGCGAAGTCTCTTATTTACAAAATCGACCGATTCAGTTTTGCGCTCGCTGCGTTCGTTCCAGCTCGGGTTATTAGATCAAAAACTCTTTATTCTATGCAAATACGCAAGATTTATGCGTTTCAAGCAGCCAAACATGCTTCAAACGAATGCGAAGTCGCTTTATAACGAAATTGAACGATTGAGTTTTGCGCTCGCTTTTGGCATTCCAGCTCGTCTCATTTAGATCAAAAACTTTTCATTCTTTGCAAACACGCAAGATTCATGCGTTTGGAGCAGCCAAACAAGCCCCAAACGAATGCAAAGTCGCTTTATAACGAAATCGACCGATTCAGTTTTGCGCTCGCTGCAGGCGTTCCAGCTCGTATTGAAAGATCAAAAACTCTTCATTCTATGCAAATAAGCAAGATTCATGCGTCTGGAGCAGCCAAACAAGCCCCAAACGAATGCAAAGTCACTTTATAACGAAATTAAACGATTGAGTTCCGCGCTGACTGTAGGCGTTCCAGCTCGTCTTATTAGATCAAAAACTTTTCATTTTTTGCAAATACGCAAGATTCATGTAATTCAACTCTAAACAAGCCCCAAACGACTGCAAAGTCGCTTTATAACGAAATCCACCGATTGAGTTTTGCGCTCGCTGAAGACGTTCCAGCTTGTATTAAAAGATCAAAAACTCTTTATTCTACGCAAATACGCTAAATTCATGCGTTTCAAGCAGCCAAACATGCTTCAAACGAATGCGAAGTCGCTTTATAACGAAATTGAACGATTGAGTTTTGCGCTCGCTGTACGCGTTCCAGCTCGTGTCATTAGATCAAAAACTCTTCATTCTCTGCAAATACGCAAGATTCGAGCGTTTAGAGCAGCCAAACAAGCCCCAAACGAATGCAAAGTCGCTTTATAACGAAATCGACCGATTCAGTTTTGCGCTCGCTGCAGGCGTTCCAGCTCGTATTAAAAGATCAAAAACTCTCCATCCTATGCAAATACGCAAGATTCATGTGTTTGGAGCAGCCAAACAAGCACCAAACGAATGCAAAGTCGCTTTATAACGAAATCGACCGATTCAGTTTTGCGCTCGCTGCAGGCGTACCAGCTCGTATTAAAAGATCAAAAACTCTCCATTCTATGCAGATACGCAAGATTCATGCGTTTCGAGCAGCCAAACAAGCCCCAAACGACTGAAAAGTCGCTTTATAACGAAATCAACCGATTGAGTTTTGCGCTCGCTGAAGACGTTCCAGCTCGTATTAAAAGATCGAAAACTCTTTATTCTATGCAAATACGCAAGATTCATGCGTTTCGAGCAGGCAAACAAGCCCCAAACGAATGCAAAGCTGCGTTATAACGAAGTCGACCGATTGAGTTTTGCGCTCGCTTTTGGCGTTCCAGCTCGTCTCATTTAGATCGAAAACTTTTCATTCTTTGCAAACATGCAAGATTCATGCGTTTGGAGCAGCCAAACAAGCCCCAAACGAATGCAAAGTCACTTTGTAACGAAATTGAACGATTGAGTTTTGCGCTCGCTGTACGCGTTCCAGCTCGTGTTATTAGATCAAAAACTCTTCATTCTATGCAAATACGCAAGATTCATGCGTTTGGAGCAGCCGAACAAGCCCCAAACGAATGCAAAGTCGCTTTATAACGAAATCGACCGATTCAGTTTTGCGCTCGCTGCAGGCGTTCCAGCTCGTATTAATAGATCAAAAACTCTTCATTCTATGCAAATACGCAAGATTCATGCGTTTCAAGCAGCTAAACAAGCCCCAAACGAATGCGAAGTCGCTTTATAACGAAATCGGCCGATTCAGTTTTGCGCTCGCTGCATTCGTTCCAGCTCGTGTTATTCGATCAAAAACTCTTTATTCTATGCAAATACGCAAGATTCGAGCGTTTGGAGCAGCCAAACAAGCCCCAAACGAATGCAAAGTCGCTTTATAACGAAAAAGACCGATTGAGTTTTGCGCTCGCTGCAGGCATTCCAGCTCGTCTTATTAGATCAAAAACTCGTCATTCTATGCAAATACGCAAGATTCATGCGTTTGGAGCAGCCAAACAAGCCCCAAACGAATGCAAAGTCGCTTTATAACGAAAAAGACCGATTCAGTTTTGCGCTCGCTGCATTCGTTCCAGCTCGTGTTATTAGATCAAAAACTCTTCATTCTGTGCAAATACGCAAGATTCATGCGTTTAGAGCAGCCAAACAAGCCCCAAACGAATGCAAAGTTGCATTATAACGAAATCGACCGATTGAGTTTTGCGCTCGCTTTTGGCGTTCCAGCTCGTGTTATTAGATCAAAAACTCTTCATTCTATGCAAATACGCAAGATTCATGCGTTTGGAGCAGCCAAACAAGCCCCAAACGAATGCAAAGTCGCTTTATAACGAAGTCTGCCGATTCAGTTTTGCGCTCGCTGCAGGCGTTCCAGCTCGTGTTATTAGATCAAAAACTCTTCATTCTATGCAAATATGCAAGATTCATGCGTTTGGAGCAGCCAAACAAGCCCCAAACGATTGCAAAGTCGCTTTATAACAAAATCGACCGATTCAGTTTTGCGCTCGCTGCATTCGTTCCAGCTCGTGTTATTAGATCAAAACCTCTTCATTTTATGCAAATACGCAAGATTCATGCGTTTCGAGCAGCCAAACAAGCCCCAAACGAATGCAAAGTCGCTTTATAACGAAATCGGCCGATTCAGTTTTGCGCTCGCTGCAGGCGTTCCAGCTCGTGTTATTAGATCAAAAACTTTTCATTCTATGCAAATACGCAAGATTCATGCGTTTCAAGCAGCCAAACAAGCCCCAAACGAATGCAAAGTCACTTTATAACGAAATTGAACGATTGAGTTTTGCGCTCGCTGTACGCGTTCCAGCTCGTGTTATTAGATCAAAACCTCTTCATTCTATGCAAATACGCAAGATTCATGCGTTTGGAGCAGCCGAACAAGCCCCAAACGAATGCAAAGTCGCTTTATAACGAAATCGACCGATTCAGTTTTGCGCTCGCTGCAGGCGTTCCAGCTCGTATTAATAGATCAAAAACTCTTCATTCTATGCAAATACGCAAGATTCATGCGTTTCAAGCAGCTAAACAAGCCCCAAACGAATGCGAAGTCGCTTTATATCGAAATCGACCGATTCAGTTTTGCGCTCGCTGCAGGCTTTCCAGCTCGTATTAATAGATCTAAGACTCTTCATTCTGTGCAAATATGCAAGATTCATGCGTTTGGAGCAGTCAAACAAGCCCCAAACGAATGCGAAGTCGCTTTATAACGAAATCGACCGATTCAGTTTTGCGCTCGCTGCAGGCGTTCCAGCTCGTATTAAAAGATCAAAAACTCTTCATTCTATGCAAATACGCAAGATTCATGCGTTTCGAGCAGGCGAACAAGCCCCGAACGAATGCAAAGTTGCATTATAACGAAATCGACCGATTGATTTTTGCGCTCACTTTAGGCGTTCCAGCTCGTCTCATTTAGACCAAAAACTTTTCATTCTTTGCAAACACGCAAGATTCATGCGTTTCGAGCAGCCAAACAAGCCCCAAACGAATGCAAAGTCGCTTTATAACGAAATGGAACGATTAAGTTTTGCGCTCGCTGCATTCGTTCCAGCTCGTGTTATTAGATCAAAAACTCTCCATTCTATGCAGATACGCAAGATTCATGCGTTTCGAGCAGCCAAACAAGCCCCAAACGACTGAAAAGTCGCTTTATAACGAAATCAACCGACTGAGTTTTGCGCTCGCTGAAGACGTTCCAGCTCGTATAAAAAGATCGTAAACTCTTTATTCTATGCAAATACGCAAGATTCATGCGTTTCGAGCAGGCAAACAAGCCCCAAACGAATGCAAAGTTGCATCATAACGAAATCGGCCGATTGAGTTTTGCGCTCGCTTTTGGCGTTCCAGCTCGTCTCATTTAGATCAAAAACTTTTCATTCTTTGCAAACACGCAAGATTCATGCGTTTGGAGCAGTCAAACAAGCCCCAAACGAATGCAAAGTCGCTTCATAACGAAATCGACCGTTTGAAATTCGCGCTCGCTGCAGGCGTTCCAGCTCGTATTAAAAGATCAAAAACTCTCTATTCTATGCAAATACGCAAGATTCATGCGTTTGGAGCAGGCAAACAAGCCCCAAACGAATGCAAAGTCACTTTATAACGAAATTAAACGATTGAGTTTCGCGCTGACTGTAGGCGTTCCAGCTCGTCTTATTAGATCAAAAACTTTTCATTTTTTGCAAATACGCAAGATTCATGTAATTCAAGTCTCCAAACAAGCCCCAAACGACTGCAAAGTCGCTTTATAACGAAATCAACCGATTGAGTTTTACGCTCGTTGAAGACGTTCCAGCTTGTATTAAAAGATCAAAAACTCTTTATTCTACGCAAATACGCTAAATTCATGCGTTTCAAGCAGCCAAACCTGCTTCAAACGAATGCGAAGTCGCTTTATAACGAAATTGAACGATTGAGTTTTGCGCTCGCTGTACGCGTTCCAGCTCGTGTCATTAGATCAAAAACTCTTCATTCTCTGCAAATACGCAAGATTCGAACGTTTAGAGCAGCCAAACAAGCCCCAAACGAATGCAAAGTCGCTTTATAACGAAATCGACCGATTGAGTTTCGCGCTCGCTGCAGGCGTTCCAGCTCGTCTCATTTAGATCAAAAACTTTTTATTCTTTGCAAACACGCAAGATTCATGCGTTTCGAGCAGCCAAACAAGCCCCAAACGAATGCAAAGTCGCTTTATAACGAAATCGACCGATTGAGTTTCGGGCTCGCTGCAGGCGTTCCAGCTCGAATTAAAAGATCAAAAACTTCTTATTCTATGCAAATACGCAAGATTCATTCGTTTCGAGCAGCCAAACAAGCCCCAAACAAATGCGAAGTCGCTTTATAACGAAATTGAACGATTGAGGTTTGCGCTCGCTAAACGCGTTCCAGCTCGTGTTATTAGATCAAAAACTTTTCATTCTATGCAAATACGCAAGATTCATGCGTTTGCAGCGGCCAAACAAGCCCCAAACGAATGCAGAGTCGCTTTATAACGAAATGGAACGATTAAGTTTTGCGCTCGCTGTATGCGTTCCAGCTCGTGTTGTTAGATCAAAAACTCTTCATTCTATGCAAATACGCAAGATTCGAGCGTTTGGAGCAGCCAAACAAGCCCCAAACGAATGCAAAGTCTCTTTATAACGAAATCGACCGATTCAGTTTTGCGCTCCCTGCAGGCGTTCCAGCTCGTATTAAAAGATCAAAAATGCTTTATTCTCTGCAAATACGCAAGATTCATGCGTTTCGAGCAGCCAAACAAGCCCCAAACGAACGCAAAGTCGCTTTGTAACGAAATGGAACGATTAAGTTTTGCTCTCGCTGTATGCGTTCCAGCTCGTGTTGTTAGATCAAAAACCCTTCATTCTATGCAAATATGCAAGATTCGAGCGTTTGGAGCAGCCAAACCAGCCCCAAACGAATGCGAAGTCTCTTTTTTACAAAATCGACCGATTCAGTTTTGCGCTCGCTGCATTCGTTCCAGCTCGGGTTATTAGATCAAAAACTCTTTATTCTATGCAAATACGCTAAATTCATGCGTTTCAAGCAGCCAAACATGCTTCAAACGAATGCGAAGTCGCTTTATAACGAAATTGAACGATTGAGTTTTGCGCTCGCTTTTGGCTTTCCAGCTCGTCTCATTTAGATCAAAAACTTTTCATTCTTTGCAAACACGCAAGATTCATGCGTTTGGAGCAGCCAAACAAGCCCCAAACGAATGCAAAGTCGCTTTATAACGAAATCGACCGATTCAGTTTTGCGCTCGCTGCAGGCGTTCCAGCTCGTATTGAAAGATCAAAAACTCTTCATTCTATGCAAATAAGCAAGATTCATGCGTCTGGAGCAGCCAAACAAGCCCCAAACGAATGCAAAGTCACTTTATAACGAAATTAAACGATTGAGTTCCGCGCTGACTGTAGGCGTTCCAGCTCGTCTTATTAGATCAAAAACTTTTCATTTTTTGCAAATACGCAAGATTCATGTAATTCAAGTCTCCAAACAAGCCCCAAGCGACTGAAAAGTCGCTTTATAACGAAATCAACCGATTGAGTTTTGCGCTCGCTGAAGACGTTCCAGCTCGTATTAAAAGATTGAAAACTCTTTATTCTATGCAAATACGCAAGATTCATGCGTTTCGAGCAGGCAAACAAGCCCCAAACGAATGCAAAGTTGCATTATAACGAAGTCGACCGATTGAGTTTTGCGCTCGCTTTTGGCGTTCCAGCTCGTCTCATTTAGATCAAAAACTTTTCATTCTTTGCAAACACGCAAGATTCATTCGTTTCCAGCAGCCAAACAAGTCCCAAACAAATGCGAAGTCGCTTTATAACGAAATTGAACGATTGAGTTTTGCGCTCGCTGAACGCGTTCCAGCTCGTGTTGTTAGATCAAAAACTCTTCATTCTATGCAAATATGCAAGATTCGAGCGTTTGGAGCAGCCAAACAAGCCCCAAACGAATGCAAAGTCGCTTTATAACGAAATCGACCGATTCAGTTTTGCGCTCGCTGCAGGCGTTCCAGCTCGTATTGAAAGATCAAAAACTCTTCATTCTATGCAAATAAGCAAGATTCATGCGTCTGGAGCAGCTAAACAAGCCCCAAACGAATGCAAAGTCACTTTATAACGAAATTAAACGATTGAGTTTCGCGCTGACTGTAGGCGTTCCAGCTCGTCTTATTAGATCAAAAACTTTTCGTTTTTTGCAAATACGCAAGATTCATGTAATTCAAGTCTCCAAACAAGCCCCAAGCGACTGAAAAGTCGCTTTATAACGAAATCAACCGATTGAGTTTTGCGCTCGCTGAAGACGTTCCAGCTCGTATTAAAAGATTGAAAACTCTTTATTCTATGCAAACACGCAAGATTCATTCGTTTCGAGCAGCCAAACAAGTCCCAAACAAATGCAAAGTCGCTTTGTAACGAAATTGAACGATTGAGTTTTGCGCTCGCTTTAGGCGTTCCAGCTCGTCTCGATTAGATCAAAAACTTTTTATTCTTTGCAAACACGCAAGATTCATGCGTTTGGAGCAGCCAAACAAGCCCCAAACGAACGCAAAGTCGCTTTGTAACGAAATGGGACGATTAAGTTTTGCTCTCGCTGTATGCGTTCCAGCTCGTGTTGTTACATCAAAAACTCTTCATTCTATGCAAATATGCAAGATTCGAGCGTTTGGAGCAGCCAAACAAGCCCCAAACGAATGCGAAGTCTCTTATTTACAAAATCGACCGATTCAGTTTTGCGCTCGCTGCGTTCGTTCCAGCTCGGGTTATTAGATCAAAAACTCTTTATTCTATGCAAATACGCAAGATTTATGCGTTTCAAGCAGCCAAACATGCTTCAAACGAATGCGAAGTCGCTTTATAACGAAATTGAACGATTGAGTTTTGCGCTCGCTTTTGGCTTTCCAGCTCGTCTCATTTAGATCAAAAACTTTTCATTGTTTGCAAACACGCAAGATTCATGCGTTTGGAGCAGCCAAACAAGCCCCAAACGAATGCAAAGTCGCTTTATAACGAAATCGACCGATTCAGTTTTGCGCTCGCTGCAGGCGTTCCAGCTCGTGTTGAAAGATCAAAAACTCTTCATTCTATGCAAATAAGCAAGATTCATGCGTCTGGAGCAGCCAAACAAGCCCCAAACGAATGCAAAGTCACTTTATAACGAAATTAAACGATTGAGTTCCGCGCTGACTGTAGGCGTTCCAGCTCGTCTTATTAGATCAAAAACTTTTCATTTTTTGCAAATACGCAAGATTCATGTAATTCAACTCTAAACAAACCCCAAACGACTGCAAAGTCGCTTTATAACGAAATCCACCGATTGAGTTTTGCGCTCGCTGAAGACGTTCCAGCTTGTATTAAAAGATCAAAAACTCTTTATTCTACGCAAATACGCTAAATTCATGCGTTTCAAGCAGCCAAACATGCTTCAAACGAATGCGAAGTCGCTTTATAACGAAATTGAACGATTGAGTTTTGCGCTCGCTGTACGCGTTCCAGCTCGTGTCATTAGATCAAAAACTCTTCATTCTCTGCAAATACGCAAGATTCGAGCGTTTAGAGCAGCCAAACAAGCCCCAAACGAATGCAAAGTCGCTTTATAACGAAATCGACCGATTCAGTTTTGCGCTCGCTGCAGGCGTTCCAGCTCGTATTAAAAGATCAAAAACTCTCCATCCTATGCAAATACGCAAGATTCATGTGTTTGGAGCAGCCAAACAAGCACCAAACGAATGCAAAGTCGCTTTATAACGAAATCGACCGATTCAGTTTTGCGCTCGCTGCAGGCGTACCAGCTCGTATTAAAAGATCAAAAACTCTCCATTCTATGCAGATACGCAAGATTCATGCGTTTCGAGCAGCCAAACAAGCCCCAAACGACTGAAAAGTCGCTTTATAACGAAATCAACCGATTGAGTTTTGCGCTCGCTGAAGACGTTCCAGCTCGTATTAAAAGATCGAAAACTCTTTATTCTATGCAAATACGCAAGATTCATGCGTTTCGAGCAGGCAAACAAGCCCCAAACGATTGCAAAGCTGCATTATAACGAAGTCGACCGATTGAGTTTTGCGCTCGCTTTTGGCGTTCCAGCTCGTCTCATTTAGATCGAAAACTTTTCATTCTTTGCAAACATGCAAGATTCATGCGTTTGGAGCAGCCAAACAAGCCCCAAACGAATGCAAAGTCGCTTTATAACGAAATCGACTGATTCAGTTTTGCGCTCGCTGCAGGCGTTCCAGCTCGTATCAAAAGATCAAAAACGCTTTATTCTCTGCAAATACGCAAGATTTATGCGTTTCGAGCAGCCAAAAAAGCCCCAAACGAATGCAAAGTCACTTTATAACGAAATTGAACGATTGAGTTTTGCGCTCGCTTTAGGCGTTCCAGCTCGTCTCATTTAGATCAAAAACTTTTCATTGTTTGCAAACACGCAAGATTCATGCGTTTGGAGCAGCCAAACACGCCCCAAACGAACGCAAAGTCGCTTTGTAACGAAATGGAACGATTAAGTTTTGCTCTCGCTGTATGCGTTCCAGCTCGTGTTGTTAGATCAAAAACTCTTCATTCTATGCAAATACGCAAGATTCGAACGTTTAGAGCAGCCAAACAAGCCCCAAACGAATGCAAAGTCGCTTTATAACGAAATCGACCGATTCAGTTTTGCGCTCGCTGCAGGCGTTCCAGCTCGTATTGAAAGATCAAAAACTCTTCATTCTATGCAAATACGCAAGATTCATGAATTTCGAGCAGGCAAACAAGCCCTAAACGAATGCAAAATTGCATTATAACGAAATCGACCGATTGAGTTTTGCGCTCGCTTTTGGCGTTCCAGCTCGTCTCGTTTAGATCAAAAACTTTTCATTCTTTGCAAACACGCAAGATTCATGCGTTTGGAGCAGTCAAACAAGCCCCAAACGAATGCAAAGTCGCTTCATAACGAAATCGACCGTTTGAAATTCGCGCTCGCTGCAGGCGTTCCAGCTCGTATTGAAAGATCAAAAACTCTCTATTCTATGCAAATACGCAAGATTCATGCGTTTGGAGCAGTCAAACAAGCCCCAAACGAATGCAAAGTCGCTTCATAACGAAATCGACCGTTTGAAATTCGCGCTCGCTGCAGGCGTTCCAGCTCGTTTCGAAAGATCAAAAACTCTCTATTCTATGCAAATACGCAAGATTCATGCGTTTGGAGCAGTCAAACAAGCCCCAAACGAATGCAAAGTCGCTTCATAACGAAATCGACCGTTTGAAATTCGCGCTCGCTGCAGGCGTTCCAGCTCGTATTAAAAGATCAAAAACTCTCTATTCTATGCAAATACGCAAGATTCATGCGTTTCGAGCAGCCAAACAAGCCCCAAACGAACGCAAAGTCGCATTATAACGAAATTGACCGATTGAGTTTTGCACTCGGTGCAGGCGTTCCAGCTCGTATTCAAAGATCAAAAACTCTTTATTCTAAGCAAATACGCGAGATTCATGGGTTTGGAGCAGCCAAACAAGCCCCAAACGAATGCAAAGTCTCTTTTTTACAAAATCGACCGATTCAGTTTTGCGCTCGCTGCATTCGTTCCAGCTCGTGTTATTACATCAAAAACTCTTTACTCTATCCAAATACGCAAGATTCATTCGTTTCGAGCAGCCAAACAAGCCCCAAACGAACGCAAAGTCGCTTTGTAACGAAATGAAACGATTAAGTTTTGCGCTCGCTTTAGGCGTTCCAGCTCGTCTCATTTCGATCAAAAACTTTTCATTCTTTGCAAACACCTAAGAATCATGCGTTTCGAGCAGCCAAACAAGCCCCAAACGAATGCAAAGTCGATTTATAACGAAATTGAACGATTGCGTTTTGCGCTCACTGTAGACGTTCCAGCTCGTGTTATTAGATCAAAAACTCTTTATTCTATGCAAATACGCAAGTTTCATACGTTTCGAGCAGGCAAACAAGCCCCAAACGAATGCAAAGTTGCATTATAACGAAATCGACCGATTGAGTTTTGCGCTCGCTTTTGGCGTTCCAGCTCGTCTCATTTAGATCAAAAACTTTTCATTCTTTGCAAACACGCAAGATTCATGCGTTTGGAGCGGCCAAACAAGCCCCAAACGAATGCAAAGTCGGTTTATAACGAAATCGACCGATTCAGTTTTGCGCTCGCTGCATTCGTTCCAGTTCGTGTTATTAGATCAAAAACTCTTCATTCTATGCAAATACGCTAAATTCATGCGTTTCAAGCAGCCAAACATGCCCCAAACGAATGCGAAGTCGCTTTATAACGAAATTGAACGATTGAGTTTTGCGCTCGCTGCATTCGTTCCAGCTCGTGCCATTAGATCAAAAACTCTTCATTCTATGCAAATACACAAGATTCATGCGTTTCGAGCAGCTAGACAAGCCCCAAACGAATGCAAAGTTGCATTATAACGAAATCGACCGATTGAGTTTTGCGCTCGCTGAAGACGTTCCAGCTCGTATTAAAAGATTGAAAACTCTTTATTCTATGCAAATACGCAAAATTCATGCGTTTCGAGCAGGCAAACAAGCCCCAAACGAATGCAAAGTTGCATTATAACGAAGTCGACCGATTGAGTTTTGCGCTCGCTTTTGGCGTTCCAGCTCGTCTCATTTAGATCAAAAACTTTTCATTCTTTGCAAACACGCAAGATTCATTCGTTTCGAGCAGCCAAACAAGTCCCAAACAAATGCGAAGTCGCTTTATAACGAAATTAAACGATTGAGTTTTGCGCTCGCTGAACGCGTTCCAGCTCGTGTTGTTAGATCAAAAACTCTTCATTCTATGCAAATATGCAAGATTCGAGCGTTTGGAGCAGCCAAACAAGCCCCAAACGAATGCAAAGTCGCTTTATAACGAAATCGACCGATTCAGTTTTGCGCTCGCTGCAGGCGTTCCAGCTCGTATTGAAAGATCAAAAACTCTTCATTCTATGCAAATAAGCAAGATTCATGCGTCTGGAGCAGCTAAACAAGCCCCAAACGAATGCAAAGTCACTTTATAACGAAATTAAACGATTGAGTTTCGCGCTGACTGTAGGCGTTCCAGCTCGTCTTATTAGATCAAAAACTTTTCATTTTTTGCAAATACGCAAGATTCATGTAATTCAAGTCTCCAAACAAGCCCCAAACGACTGCAAAGTCGCTTTATAACGAAATCAACCGATTGAGTTTTGCGCTCGCTGAAGACGTTCCAGCTTGTATTAAAAGATCAAAAACTCTTTATTCTACGCAAATACGCTAAATTCATGCGTTTCAAGCAGCCAAACATACTTCAAACGAATGCGAAGTCGCTTTATAACGAAATTGAACGATTGAGTTTTGCGCTCGCTGTACGCGTCCCAGCTCGTGTCATTAGATCAAAAACTCTTCATTCTCTGCAAATACGCAAGATTCGAGCGTTTAGAGCAGCCAAACAAGCCCCAAACGAATGCAAAGTCGGTTTATAACGAAATCGACCGATTCAGTTTTGCGCTCGCTGCATTCGTTCCAGTTCGTGTTATTAGATCAAAAACTCTTCATTCTATGCAAATACGCTAAATTCATGCGTTTCAAGCAGCCAAACATGCCCCAAACGAATGCGAAGTCGCTTTATAACGAAATTGAACGATTGAGTTTTGCGCTCGCTGCATTCGTTCCAGCTCGTGTCATTAGATCAAAAACTCTTCATTCTATGCAAATACACAAGATTCATGCGTTTCGAGCAGCTAGACAAGCCCCAAACGAATGCAAAGTTGCATTATAACGAAATCGACCGATTGAGTTTTGCGCTCGCTGAAGACGTTCCAGCTCGTATTAAAAGATTGAAAACTCTTTATTCTATGCAAATACGCAAAATTCATGCGTTTCGAGCAGGCAAACAAGCCCCAAACGAATGCAAAGTTGCATTATAACGAAGTCGACCGATTGAGTTTTGCGCTCGCTTTTGGCGTTCCAGCTCGTCTCATTTAGATCAAAAACTTTTCATTCTTTGCAAACACGCAAGATTCATTCGTTTCGAGCAGCCAAACAAGTCCCAAACAAATGCGAAGTCGCTTTATAACGAAATTAAACGATTGAGTTTTGCGCTCGCTGAACGCGTTCCAGCTCGTGTTGTTAGATCAAAAACTCTTCATTCTATGCAAATATGCAAGATTCGAGCGTTTGGAGCAGCCAAACAAGCCCCAAACGAATGCAAAGTCGCTTTATAACGAAATCGACCGATTCAGTTTTGCGCTCGCTGCAGGCGTTCCAGCTCGTATTGAAAGATCAAAAACTCTTCATTCTATGCAAATAAGCAAGATTCATGCGTCTGGAGCAGCTAAACAAGCCCCAAACGAATGCAAAGTCACTTTATAACGAAATTAAACGATTGAGTTTTGCGCTGACTGTAGGCGTTCCAGCTCGTCTTATTAGATCAAAGACTTTTCATTTTTTGCAAATACGCAAGATTCATGTAATTCAAGTCTCCAAACAAGCCCCAAACGACTGCAAAGTCGCTTTATAACGAAATCAACCGATTGAGTTTTGCGCTCGCTGAAGACGTTCCAGCTTGTATTAAAAGATCAAAAACTCTTTATTCTACGCAAATACGCTAAATTCATGCGTTTCAAGCAGCCAAACATGCTTCAAACGAATGCGAAGTCGCTTTATAACGAAATTGAACGATTGAGTTTTGCGCTCGCTGTACGCGTCCCAGCTCGTGTCATTAGATCAAAAACTCTTCATTCTCTGCAAATACGCAAGATTCGAGCGTTTAGAGCAGCCAAACAAGCCCCAAACGAATGCAAAGTCGCTTTATAACGAAATCGACCGATTCAGTTTTGCGCTCGCTGCAGGCGTTCCAGCTCGTATTTAAAGATCAAAAACTCTCCATCCTATGCAAATACGCAAGATTCATGTGTTTGGAGCAGCCAAACAAGCCCCAAACGAATGCGAAGTCGCTTTATAACGAAGTCGACCGATTGAGTTTTGCGCTCGCTTTTGGCGTTCCAGCTCGTCTCATTTAGACCAAAAACTTTTCATTCTTTGCAAACACGCAAGATTCATGCGTTTCGAGCAGCCAAACAAGCCCCAAACGAATGCAAAGTCACTTTATAACGAAATGGAACGATTAAGTTTTGCGCTCGCTGCATTCGTTCCAGCTCGTGTTATTAGATCAAAAACTCTCCATTCTATGCAGATACGCAAGATTCATGCGTTTCGAGCAGCCAAACAAGCCCCAAACGACTGAAAAGTCGCTTTATAACGAAATCAACCGACTGAGTTTTGCGCTCGCTGAAGACGTTCCAGCTCGTATAAAAAGATCGTAAACTCTTTATTCTATGCAAATACGCAAGATTCATGCGTTTCGAGCAGGCAAACAAGCCCCAAACGAATGCAAAGTTGCATCATAACGAAATCGGCCGATTGAGTTTTGCGCTCGCTTTTGGCGTTCCAGCTCGTCTCATTTAGATCAAAAACTTTTCATTCTTTGCAAACACGCAAGATTCATGCGTCTGGAGCAGTCAAACAAGCCCCAAACGAATGCAAAGTCGCTTTATAACGAAATCGACCGATTGAGTTTCGCGCTCGCTGCAGGCGTTCCAGCTCGTATTGAAAGATCAAAAACTCTCTATTCTATGCAAATACGCAAGATTCATGCGTTTCGAGCAGCCAAACAAGCCCCAAACGAATGCAAAGTTGCATTATAATGAAATCGACCGATTGAGTTTTGCGCTCGCTGTACGCGTTCCAGCTCGTGTTATTAGATCAAAAACTCCTCATTCTATGCAAATACGCAAGATTCATGCGTTTGGAGCCAAATAAGCCCCAAACGAACGCAAAGTCGCTTTGTAACGAAATGGAACGATTAAGTTTTGCGCTCGCTTTAGGCGTTCCAGCTCGTCTCATTTAGATCAAAAACTTTTCATTCTTTGCAAACACCTAAGAATCATGCGTTTCGAGCAGCCAAACAAGCCCCAAACGAATGCAACGTCGATTTATAACGAAATTGAACGATTGCGTTTTGCGCTCACTGTAGGCGTTCCAGCTCGTGTTATTAGATCAAAAACTCTTCATTCTATGCAAATACGCAAGTTTCATGCGTTTCGAGCAGGCAAACAAGCCCCAAACGAATGCAAAGTTGCATCATAACGAAATCGACCGATTGAGTTTTGCGCTCGCTTTTGGCGTTCCAGCTCGTCTCATTTAGATCAAGACTTTTCATTCTTTGCAAACACGCAAGATTCATGCGTTTGGAGCGGCCAAACAAGCCCCAAACCAATGCAGAGTCGCTTTATAACGAAATGGAACGATTAAGTTTTGCGCTCGCTGTATGCGTTCCAGCTCGTGTTGTTCGATCAAAAACTCTTCATTCTATGCAAATACGCAAGATTCGAGCGTTTTGAGCAGCCAAACAAGCCCCAAACGAATGCAAAGTCGCTTTATAACGAAAAAGACCGATTGAGTTTTGCGCTCGCTGCAGGCATTCCAGCTCGTCTTATTAGATCAAAAACTGGTCATTCTATGCAAATACGCAAGATTCATGCGTTTGGAGCAGCCAAACAAGCCCCAAACGAATGCAAAGTCGCTTTATAACGAAAAAGACCGATTCAGTTTTGCGCTCGCTGCATTCGTTCCAGCTCGTGTTATTAGATCAAAAACTCTTCATTCTGTGCAAATACGCAAGATTCATGCGTTTGGAGCAGCCAAACAAGCCCCAACCGAATGCAAAGTCGCTTTATAACGAAATCGGCCGTTTCAGTTTTGCGCTCGCTGCAGGCGTTCCAGCTCGTGTTATTTGATCAAAAACTCTTTATTCTATGCAAATACGCAAGATTCGAGCGTTTGGAGCAGCCAAACAAGCCCCAAACGAATGCAAAGTCGCTTTATAACGAAATCGGCCGATTCAGTTTTGCGCTCGCTGCAGGCTTTCCGGCTCGTATTAATAGATCTAAAACTCTTCATTCTATGCAAATATGCAAGATTCATGCGTTTTGAGCAGCCAATCAAGCCCCAAACGAATGCAAAGTCGCTTTATAACGAAATCGATAGAAATTGACCGATTCAGTTTTGCGCTCGCTGCATTCGTTCCAGCTCGTTTTATTAGATCAAACACTCTTTATTCTATGCGAATACGCAAGATTCATGCGTTCAGAGCAGCCAAACAAGCCCCAAACGAATGCACAGACGCTTTTAAACGAAATTGAACGATTGAGTTTTGCGCTCGCCGTACGCGTTCCAGCTCGTGTCATTAGATCAAAAACTCTTCATTCTATGCAAATACGCAAGATTCATGCGTTTGGAGCAGCCAAACAAGCCCCGAACGAATGCAAAGTCGCTTTACAACGAAATTGAACGATTGAGTTTTGCGCTTGCTGTACGCGTTCCAGCTCGTGTTATTAGATCAAAAACTCTTCATTCTATGCAAATACGCAAGATTCATGCGTTTGGAGCAGCCAAACAAGCCCCAAACGAATGCAAAGTCGCTTTATAACGAAGTCTGCCGATTCAGTTTTCCGCTCGCTGCAGGCGTTCCAGCTCGTGTTATTAGATCAAAAACTCTTCATTCTATGCAAATATGCAAGATTCATGCGTTTGGAGCAGCCAAACAAGCCCCAAACGATTGCAAAGTCGCTTTATAACAAAATCGACCGATTCAGTTTTGCGCTCGCTGCATTCGTTCCAGCTCGTGTTATTAAATCAAAACCTCTTCATTTTATGCAAATACGCAAGATTCATGCGTTTCGAGCAGCCAAACAAGCCCCAAACGAATGCAAAGTCGCTTTATAACGAAATCGGCCGATTCAGTTTTGCGCTCGCTGCATTCGTTCCAGCTCGTGTTATTAGATCAAAAACTCTTCATTTTCTGCAAATACGCAAGATTTATGCGTTTCGAGCAGCCAAACAAGCCCCAAACGAATGCAAAGTCGCTTTATAACGAAATCGGCCGATTCAGTTTTGCGCTCGCTGCAGGCGTTCCAGCTCGTGTTATTAGATCAAAAACTTTTCATTCTATGCAAATACGCAAGATTCATGCGTTTCGAGCAGCCAAACAAGCCCCAAACGAATGCAAAGTCACTTTGTAACGAAATTGAACGATTGAGTTTTGCGCTCGCTGTACGCGTTCCAGCTCGTGTTATTAGATTAAAAACTCTTCATTCTATGCAAATACGCAAGATTCATGCGTTTGGAGCAGCCGAACAAGCCCCAAACGAATGCAAAGTCGCTTTATAACGAAATCGACCGATTCAGTTTTGCGCTCGCTGCAGGCGTTCCAGCTCGTATTAATAGATCAAAAACTCTTCATTCTATGCAAATACGCAAGATTCATGCGTTTCAAGCAGCTAAACAAGCCCCAAACGAATGCGAAGTCGCTTTATAACGAAATCGGCCGATTCAGTTTTGCGCTCGCTGCATTCGTTCCAGCTCGTGTTATTCGATCAAAAACTCTTTATTCTATGCAAATACGCAAGATTCGAGCGTTTGGAGCAGCCAAACAAGCCCCAAACGAATGCAAAGTCGCTTTATAACGAAAAAGACCGATTGAGTTTTGCGCTCGCTGCAGGCATTCCAGCTCGTCTTATTAGATCAAAAACTCGTCATTCTATGCAAATACGCAAGATTCATGCGTTTGGAGCAGCCAAACAAGCCCCAAACGAATGCAAAGTCGCTTTATAACGAAAAAGACCGATTCAGTTTTGCGCTCGCTGCATTCGTTCCAGCTCGTGTTATTAGATCAAAAACTCTTCATTCTGTGCAAATACGCAAGATTCATGCGTTTGGAGCAGCCAAACAAGCCCCAAACGAATGCAAAGTCGCTTTATAACGAAATCGGCCGTTTCAGTTTTGCGCTCGCTGCAGGCGTTCCAGCTCGTGTTATTTGATCAAAAACTCTTTATTCTATGCAAATACGCAAGATTCGAGCGTTTGGAGCAGCCAAACAAGCCCCAAACGAATGCAAAGTCGCTTTATAACGAAATCGGCCGATTCAGTTTTGCGCTCGCTGCAGGCTTTCCGGCTCGTATTAATAGATCTAAAACTCTTCATTCTATGCAAATATGCAAGATTCATGCGTTTTGAGCAGCCAATCAAGCCCCAAACGAATGCAAAGTCGCTTTATAACGAAATCGATAGAAATCGACCGATTCAGTTTTGCGCTCGCTGCATTCGTTCCAGCTCGTTTTATTAGATCAAACACTCTTTATTCTATGCGAATACGCAAGATTCATGCGTTCAGAGCAGCCAAACAAGCCCCAAACGAATGCACAGACGCTTTTAAACGAAATTGAACGATTGAGTTTTGCGCTCGCCGTACGCGTTCCAGCTCGTGTCATTAGATCAAAAACTCTTCATTCTATGCAAATACGCAAGATTCATGCGTTTGGAGCAGCCAAACAAGCCCCGAACGAATGCAAAGTCGCTTTACAACGAAATTGAACGATTGAGTTTTGCGCTTGCTGCACGCGTTCCAGCTCGTGTTATTAGATCAAAAACACTTCATTCTATGCAAATACGCAAGATTCATGCGCTTGGAGCAGCCAAACAAGCCCCAAACGAATGCAAAGTCGCTTTATAACGAAGTCTGCCGATTCAGTTTTGCGCTCGCTGCAGGCGTTCCAGCTCGTGTTATTAGATCAAAAACTCTTCATTCTATGCAAATATGCAAGATTCATGCGTTTGGAGCAGCTAGACAAGCCCCAAACGAATGCAAAGTTGCATTATAACAAAATCGACCGATTCAGTTTTGCGCTCGCTGCATTCGTTCCAGCTCGTGTTGTTAGATCAAAACCTCTTCATTTTATGCAAATACGCAAGATTCATGCGTTTCGAGCAGCCAAACAAGCCCCAAACGAATGCAAAGTCGCTTTATAACGAAATCGGCCGATTCAGTTTTGCGCTCGCTGCAGGCGTTCCAGCTCGTGTTATTAGATCAAAAACTTTTCATTCTATGCAAATACGCAAGATTCATGCGTTTGGAGCAGCCGAACAAGCCCCAAACGAATGCAAAGTCGCTTTATAACGAAATCGACCGATTCAGTTTTGCGCTCGCTGCAGGCGTTCCAGCTCGTATTAATAGATCAAAAACTCTTCATTCTATGCAAATACGCAAGATTCATGCGTTTCAAGCAGCTAAACAAGCCCCAAACGAATGCGAAGTCGCTTACAACGAAATCGGCCGATTCAGTTTTGCGCTCGCTGCATTCCTTCCAGCTCGTGTTATTAGATTAAAAACTCTTTATACTATGCAAATACGCAAGATTCGAGCGTTTGGAGCAGCCAAACAAGCCCCAAACGAATGCAAAGTCACTTTATAACGAAATCGACCGATTCAGTTTTGCGCTCGCTGCAGGCTTTCCAGCTCGTATTAATAGATCTAAGACTCTTCATTCTGTGCAAATATGCAAGATTCATGCGTTTCGAGCAGCCAAACAAGCCCCAAACGAATGCAAAGTCACTTTATAACGAAATTGAACGATTGAGTTTTGCGCTCGCTGTACGCGTTCCAGCTCGTGTTATTAGATCAAAACCTCTTCATTCTATGCAAATACGCAAGATTCATGCGTTTGGAGCAGCCAAACAAGCCCCAAACGAATGCAAAGTCGCTTTATAACGAAAAAGACCGATTGAGTTTTGCGCTCGCTGCAGGCATTTCAGCTCGTGTTATTTGATCAAAAACTCTTCATTCTATGCAAATACGCAAGATTCATGCGTTTGGAGCAGCCAAACAAGCCCCAAACGGATGCGAAGTTGCATTATAACGAAATCGACCGATTGAGTTTTGCGCTCGCTTCAGGTGTTCCAGCTCGTGTTCAAAGATCAAAAACTCTTTATTCTAAGCAAATACGCAAGATTCATGGGGTTGGAGCAGTCAAACAAGCCTTAAACGAATGCAAAGTCGCTTTATAATGAAATCGACCGATTCAGTTTTGCGCTCGCTGCAGGCGTTCCAGCTCGTCTCATTTAGATCAAAAACTTTTCATTCTTTGCAAACACCTAAGAATCATGCGTTTCGAGCAGCCAAACAAGCCCCAAACGAATGCAAAGTCGATTTATAACGAAATTGAACGATTGCGTTTTGCGCTCACTGTAGGCGTTCCAGCTCGTGTTATTAGATCAAAAACTCTTCATTCTATGCAAATACGCAAGTTTCATGCGTTTCGAGCAGGCAAACAAGCCCCAAACGAATGCAAAGTTGCATTATAACGAAATCGACCGATTGAGTTTTGCGCTCGCTTTTGGCGTTCCAGCTCGTCTCATTTAGATCAAAAACTTTTCATTCTTTGCAAACACGCAAGATTCATGCGTTTGGAGCAGTCAAACAAGCCCCAAACGAATGCAAAGTCGCTTTATAACGAAATCGACCGATTGAGTTTTGCGCTCGCTGCAGGCGTTCCAGCTCGTATTGAAAGATCAAAAACTCTCTATTCTATGCAAATACGCAAGATTCATGCGTTTCGAGCAGCCAAACAAGCCCCAAACGAATGCAAAGTTGCATTATAACGAAATCGACCGATTGAGTTTTGCGCTCGCTGTACGCGTTCCAACTCGTGTTATTAGATCAAAAACTCCTCATTCTATGCAAATAGGCAAGATTCATGCGTTTGGAGCCAAACAAGCCCCAAACGAACGCAAAGTCGCTTTGTAACGAAATGGAACGATTAAGTTTTGCGCTCGCTTTAGGCGTTCCAGCTCGTCTCATTTAGATCAAAAACTTTTCATTCTTTGCAAACACCTAAGAATCATGCGTTTCGAGCAGCCAAACAAGCCCCAAACGAATGCAACCTCGATTTATAACGAAATTGAACGATTGCGTTTTGCGCTCACTGTAGGCGTTCCAGCTCGTGTCATTAGATCAAAAACTCTTCATTCTATGCAAATACGCAAGTTTCATGCGTTTCGAGCAGGCAAACAAGCCCTAAACGAATGCAAAGTCGCTTTATAACGAAATGGAACGATTAAGTTTTGCGCTCGCTGCATTCGTTCCAGCTCGTGTTATTCGATCAAAAACTCTCCATTCTATGCAGATACGCAAGATTCATGCGTTTCGAGCAGGCAAACAAGCCCCAAACGAATGCAAAGTCGCTTTATAACGAAATGGAACGATTAAGTTTTGCGCTCGCTGCATTCGTTCCAGCTCGTGTTATTAGATCAAAAACTCTCCATTCTATGCAGATACGCAAGATTCATGCGTTTCGAGCAGCCAAACAAGCGCCAAACGACTGCAAAGTCGCTTTATAACGAAATCAACTGATTGAGTTTTGCGCTCGCTGAAGACGTTCCAGCTCGTATTAAAAGATCATAAACTTTTTATTCTATGCAAATACGCAAGATTCATGCGTTTCGAGCAGGCAAACAAGCCCCAAACGAATGCAAAGTTGCATTATAACGAAATCGACCGATTGAGTTTTGCGCTCGCTTTTGGCGTTCCAGCTCGTCTCATTTAGATAAAAAACTTTTCATTCTTTGCAAACACGCAAGATTCATGCGTTTGGAGCAGTCAAACAAGCCCCAAACGAATGCAAAGTCGCTTTATAACGAAATCGACCGATTGAGTTTCGCGCTCGCTGCAGGCGTTCCAGCTCGTATTGAAAGATCAAAAACTCTCTATTCTATGCAAATACGCAAGATTCATACGTTTCGAGCAGCCAAACAAGCCCCAAACGAATGCAAAGTTGCATTATAACGAAATCGACCGATTGAGTTTTGCGCTCGCTGTACGCGTTCCAGCTCGTGTTATTAGATTAAAAACTCCTCATTCTATGCAAATACGCAAGATTCATGCGTTTGGAGCCAAATAAGCCCCAAACGAACGCAAAGTCGCTTTGTAACGAAATGGAACGATTAAGTTTTGCGCTCGCTTTAGGCGTTCCAGCTCGTCTCATTTAGATCAAAAACTTTTCATTCTTTGCAAACACCTAAGAATCATGCGTTTCGAGCAGCCAAACAAGCCCCAAACGAATGCAACGTCGATTTATAACGAAATTGAACGATTGCGTTTTGCGCTCACTGTAGGCGTTCCAGCTCGTGTTATTAGATCAAAAACTCTTCATTCTATGCAAATACGCAAGTTTCATGCGTTTCGAGCAGGCAAACAAGCCCCAAACGAATGCAAAGTTGCATTATAACGAAATCGACCGATTGAGTTTTGCGCTCGCTTTTGGCGTTCCAGCTCGTCTCATTTAGATCAAAAACTTTTCATTCTTTGCAAACACGCAAGATTCATGCGTTTGGAGCAGTCAAACAAGCCCCAAACGAATGCAAAGTCGCTTTATAACGAAATTGACCGATTGAGTTTCGCGCTCGCTGCAGGCGTTCCAGCTCGTATTGAAAGATCAAAAACTCTCTATTCTATGCAAATACGCAAGATTCATGCGTTTCGAGCAGCCAAACAAGCCCCAAACGAATGCAAAGTTGCATTATAACGAAATCGACCGATTGAGTTTTGCGCTCGCTGTACGCGTTCCAACTCGTGTTATTAGATCAAAAACTCCTCATTCTATGCAAATACGCAAGATTCATGCGTTTGGAGCCAAACAAGCCCCAAACGAACGCAAAGTCGCTTTGTAACGAAATGGAACGATTAAGTTTTGCGCTCGCTTTAGGCGTTCCAGCTCGTCTCATTTAGATCAAAAACTTTTCATTCTTTGCAAACACCTAAGAATCATGCGTTTCGAGCAGCCAAACAAGCCCCAAACGAATGCAACCTCGATTTATAACGAAATTGAATGATTGCATTTTGCGCTCACTGTAGGCGTTCCAGCTCGTGTCATTAGATCAAAAACTCTTCATTTTATGCAAATACGCAAGTTTCATGCGTTTCGAGCAGGCAAACAAGCCCTAAACGAATGCAAAGTCGCTTTATAACGAAATGGAACGATTAAGTTTTGCGCTCGCTGCATTCGTTCCAGCTCGTGTTATTCGATCAAAAACTCTCCATTCTATGCAGATACGCAAGATTCATGCGTTTCGAGCAGGCAAACAAGCCCCAAACGAATGCAAAGTCGCTTTATAACGAAATGGAACGATTAAGTTTTGCGCTCGCTGCATTCGTTCCAGCTCGTGTTATTAGATCAAAAACTCTCCATTCTATGCAGATACGCAAGATTCATGCGTTTCGAGCAGCCAAACAAGCGCCAAACGACTGCAAAGTCGCTTTATAACGAAATTAACCGATTGAGTTTTGCGCTCGCTGAAGACGTTCCAGCTCGTATTAAAAGATCATAAACTTTTTATTCTATGCAAATACGCAAGATTCATGCGTTTCGAGCAGGCAAACAAGCCCCAAACGAATGCAAAGTTGCATTATAACGAAATCGACCGATTGAGTTTTGCGCTCGCTTTTGGCGTTCCAGCTCGTCTCATTTAGATAAAAAAGTTTTCATTCTTTGCAAACACGCAAGATTCATGCGTTTGGAGCAGTCAAACAAGCCCCAAACGAATGCAAAGTCGCTTTATAACGAAATCGACCGATTGAGTTTCGCGCTCGCTGCAGGCGTTCCAGCTCGTCTCATTTAGATCAAAAACTTTTCATTCTTTGCAAACACCTAAGAATCATGCGTTTCGAGCAGCCAAACAAGCCCCAAACGAATGCAAAGTCGATTTATAACGAAATTGAACGATTGCGTTTTGCGCTCACTGTAGGCGTTCCAGCTCGTGTTATTAGATCAAAAACTGTTCATTCTATGCAAATACGCAAGTTTCATGCGTTTCGAGCAGGCAAACAAGCCCCAAACGAATGCAAAGTTGCATTATAACGAAATCGACCGATTGAGTTTTGCGCTCGCTTTTGGCGTTCCAGCTCGTCTCATTTAGATCAAAAACTTTTCATTCTTTGCAAACACGCAAGATTCATGCGTTTGGAGCAGTCAAACAAGCCCCAAACGAATGCAAAGTCGCTTTATAACGAAATCGACCGATTGAGTTTCGCGCTCGCTGCAGGCGTTCCAGCTCGTATTGAAAGATCAAAAACTCTCTATTCTATGCAAATACGCAAGATTCATGCGTTTCGAGCAGCCAAACAAGCCCCAAACGAATGCAAAGTTGCATTATAACGAAATCGACCGATTGAGTTTTGCGCTCGCTGTACGCGTTCCAACTCGTGTTATTAGATCAAAAACTCCTCATTCTATGCAAATACGCAAGATTCATGCGTTTGGAGCCAAACAAGCCCCAAACGAACGCAAAGTCGCTTTGTAACGAAATGGAACGATTAAGTTTTGCGCTCGCTTTAGGCGTTCCAGCTCGTCTCATTTAGATCAAAAACTTTTCATTCTTTGCAAACACCTAAGAATCATGCGTTTCGAGCAGCCAAACAAGCCCCAAACGAATGCAACCTCGATTTATAACGAAATTGAACGATTGCATTTTGCGCTCACTGTAGGCGTTCCAGCTCGTGTCATTAGATCAAAAACTCTTCATTTTATGCAAATACGCAAGTTTCATGCGTTTCGAGCAGGCAAACAAGCCCTAAACGAATGCAAAGTCGCTTTATAACGAAATGGAACGATTAAGTTTTGCGCTCGCTGCATTCGTTCCAGCTCGTGTTATTCGATCAAAAACTCTCCATTCTATGCAGATACGCAAGATTCATGCGTTTCGAGCAGGCAAACAAGCCCCAAACGAATGCAAAGTCGCTTTATAACGAAATGGAACGATTAAGTTTTGCGCTCGCTGCATTCGTTCCAGCTCGTGTTATTAGATCAAAAACTCTCCATTCTATGCAGATACGCAAGATTCATGCGTTTCGAGCAGCCAAACAAGCGCCAAACGACTGCAAAGTCGCTTTATAACGAAATCAACCGATTGAGTTTTGCGCTCGCTGAAGACGTTCCAGCTCGTATTAAAAGATCATAAACTTTTTATTCTATGCAAATACGCAAGATTCATGCGTTTCGAGCAGGCAAACAAGCCCCAAACGAATGCAAAGTTGCATTATAACGAAATCGACCGATTGAGTTTTGCGCTCGCTTTTGGCGTTCCAGCTCGTCTCATTTAGATAAAAAAGTTTTCATTCTTTGCAAACACGCAAGATTCATGCGTTTGGAGCAGTCAAACAAGCCCCAAACGAATGCAAAGTCGCTTTATAACGAAATCGACCGATTGAGTTTCGCGCTCGCTGCAGGCGTTCCAGCTCGTATTGAAAGATCAAAAACTCTCTATTCTATGCAAATACGCAAGATTCATGCGTTTCGAGCAGCCAAACAAGCCCCAAACGAATGCAAAGTTGCATTACAACGAAATCGACCGATTGAGTTTTGCGCTCGCTGTACGCGTTCCAGCTCGTGTTATTAGATCAAAAACTCCTCATTCTATGCAAATACGCAAGATTCATGCGTTTGGAGCCAAATAAGCCCCAAACGAACGCAAAGTCGCTTTGTAACGAAATGGAACGATTAAGTTTTGCGCTCACTTTAGTTGTTCCAGCTCGTCTCATTTAGATCAAAAACTTTTCATTCTTTGCAAACACCTAAGAATCATGCGTTTCGAGCAGCCAAACAAGCCCCAAACGAATGCAACGTCGATTTATAACGAAATTGAACGATTGTGTTTTGCGCTCACTGTAGGCGTTCCAGCTCGTGTTATTAGATCAAAAACTCTTCATTCTATGCAAATACGCAAGTTTCATGCGTTTCGAGCAGGCAAACAAGCCCCAAACGAATGCAAAGTTGCATTATAACGAAATCGACCGATTGAGTTTTGCGCTCGCTTTTGGCGTTCCAGCTCGTCTCATTTAGATCAAAAACTTTTCATTCTTTGCAAACACGCAAGATTCATGCGTTTGGAGCGGCCAAACAAGCCCCAAACGAATGCAGAGTCGCTTTATAACGAAATGGAACGATTAAGTTTTGCGCTCGCTGTATGCGTTCCAGCTCGTGTTGTTCGATCAAAAACTCTTCATTCTATGCAAATACGCAAGATTCGAGCGTTTTGAGCAGCCAAACAAGCCCCAAACGAATGCAAAGTCGCTTTATAACGAAATCGACCGATTGAGTTTTGGGCTCGCTTTAGGCGTTCCAGCTCGTCTCATTTAGATCAAAAACTTTTCATTCTTTGCAAACACGCAAGATTCATGCGTTTCGAGCAGCCAAACAAGCCCCAAACGAATGCAAATCCGCTTTATAACGAAATGGAACGATTAAGTTTTGCGCTCGCTGCATTCGTTCCAGCTCGTGTTATTAGATCAAAAACTCTCCATTCTATGCAGATACACAAGATTCATGCGTTTCGAGCAGCCAAACAAGCCCCAAACGACTGAAAAGTCGCTTTATAACGAAATCAACCGACTGAGTTTTGCGCTCGCTGAAGACGTTCCAGCTCGTATAAAAAGATCGTAAACTCTTTATTCTATGCAAATACGCAAGATTCATGCGTTTCGAGCAGGCAAACAAGCCCCAAACGAATGCAAAGTTGCATCATAACGAAATCGGCCGATTGAGTTTTGCGCTCGCTTTTGGCGTTCCAGCTCGTCTCATTTAGATCAAAAACTTTTCATTCTTTGCAAACACGCAAGATTCATGCGTTTGGAGCAGTCAAACAAGCCCCAAACGAATGCAAAGTCGCTTTATAACGAAATCGACCGATTGAGTTTCGCGCTCGCTGCAGGCGTTCCAGCTCGTATTGAAAGATCAAAAACTCTCTATTCTATGCAAATACGCAAGATTCATGCGTTTCGAGCAGCCAAACAAGCCCCAAACGAATGCAAAGTTGCATTATAACGAAATCGACCGATTGAGTTTTGCGCTCGCTGTACGCGTTCCAGCTCGTGTTATTAGATCAAAAACTCCTCATTCTATGCAAATACGCAAGATTCATGCGTTTGGAGCCAAATAAGCCCCAAACGAACGCAAAGTCGCTTTGTAACGAAATGGAACGATTAAGTTTTGCGCTCGCTTTAGGCGTTCCAGCTCGTCTCATTTAGATCAAAAACTTTTCATTCTTTGCAAACACCTAAGAATCATGCGTTTCGAGCAGCCAAACAAGCCCCAAACGAATGCAACGTCGATTTATAACGAAATTGAACGATTGCGTTTTGCGCTCACTGTAGGCGTTCCAGCTCGTGTTATTAGATCAAAAACTCTTCATTCTTTGCAAACACGCAAGATTCATGCGTTTGGAGCGGCCAAACAAGCCCCAAACCAATGCAGAGTCGCTTTATAACGAAATGGAACGATTAAGTGTTGCGCTCGCTGTATGCGTTCCAGCTCGTGTTGTTCGATCAAAAACTCTTCATTCTATGCAAATACGCAAGATTCGAGCGTTTTGAGCAGCCAAACAAGCCCCAAACGAATGCAAAGTCGCTTTATAACGAAAAAGACCGATTGAGTTTTGCGCTCGCTGCAGGCATTCCAGCTCGTCTTATTAGATCAAAAACTCGTCATTCTATGCAAATACGCAAGATTCATGCGTTTGGAGCAGCCAAACAAGCCCCAAACGAATGCAAAGTCGCTTTATAACGAAATCGATAGAAATCGACCGATTCAGTTTTGCGCTCGCTGCATTCGTTCCAGCTCGTTTTATTAGATCAAACACTCTTTATTCTATGCGAATACGCAAGATTCATGCGTTCAGAGCAGCCAAACAAGCCCCAAACGAATGCACAGACGCTCTTAAACGAAATTGAACGATTGAGTTTTGCGCTCGCCGTACTCGTTCCAGCTCGTGTCATTAGATCAAAAACTCTTCATTCTATGCAAATACGCAAGATTCATGCGTTTGGAGCAGCCAAACAAGCCCCGAACGAATGCAAAGTCGCTTTACAACGAAATTGAACGATTGAGTTTTGCGCTTGCTGTACGCGTTCCAGCTCGTGTTATTAGATCAAAAACTCTTCATTCTATGCAAATACGCAAGATTCATGCGTTTGGAGCAGCCAAACAAGCCCCAAACGAATGCAAAGTCGCTTTATAACGAAGTCTGCCGATTCAGTTTTGCGCTCGCTGCAGGCGTTCCAGCTCGTGTTATTAGATCAAAAACTCTTCATTCTATGCAAATATGCAAGATTCATGCGTTTGGAGCAGCCAAACAAGCCCCAAACGATTGCAAAGTCGCTTTATAACAAAATCGACCGATTCAGTTTTGCGCTCGCTGCATTCGTTCCAGCTCGTGTTGTTAGATCAAAACCTCTTCATTTTATGCAAATACGCAAGTTTCATGCGTTTCGAGCAGGCAAACAAGCCCCAAACGAATGCAAAGTTGCATTATAACGAAATCGACCGATCGAGTTTTGCGCTCGCTTTTGGCGTTCCAGCTCGTCTCATTTAGATCAAAAACTTTTCATTCTTTGCAAACACCTAAGAATCATGCGTTTCGAGCAGCCAAACAAGCCCCAAACGAATGCAACGTCGATTTATAACGAAATTGAACGATTGCGTTTTGCGCTCACTGTAGGCGTTCCAGCTCGTGTTATTAGATCAAAAACTCTTCATTCTATGC